>CATKUP010000099.1:1200000-1800000 GCA_949786385.1 Onychomys leucogaster | reverse complement strand
TTTAATTCCGTTTCTGAAGGGAAACCCACACCACAGTTCTCATCCATGAAACACACTCTGCTTTAGAGCAAGAAGCATGCTCTTGCTTTCTAGAGTCTCTAATAAGGTGGGAAACGTGAGTGTGCTCAGAACAAGAACTGTGTTTTCTACACACGGACCATGTCTAGTTCAACTCTGCTTCTTAAACCAATACAAACCAAGGTCCTCTAACATCCAATGCTTTTCAGTCAAGAGCGAGAAATGTGTGAGCTTCGTGAACTATGTAGCTTCGTTTGAGCTGAAAAGAGACTGCTTTGCCAGAAAGGAAATCTTGCTTGTAGGAAGACACAAAGCCTGGCGTTTAACTCCATTTCTGAAGTGAAACACACAGCACAGTTCTCATCGATGAAACACACTCTGCTTTAGAGCAAGAAGCATGCTCTTGCTTTCTAGAGTCTATAATAAGGCGGGAAACGTGAGTGTGATCAGAACAAAAGAACTGTGTTTCCTACACACACAGACCATATCTAGTTCAACTCTGCTTCTGAAACTGATACAAACCACAGGTCCTCTAACATCCAATGCTTTTCAGTTAAGAGCGAGAAACGTGTGAGCTTCGTGAACTATGTAGCTTCTTTTGAGCTAAAAAGTGACTGCGTTTACCAGAAACGAAATCTTGCTTGTAGGAAGACACAGAGCCTGGCATTTAACTCCGTTTCTGAAGGGAACAAACAGCGCAGTTCTCATCCATGAAACACAGTGTGCTTTACAGCTAGAAGCATGCTCTTGCTTTCTAGAGTCTCTAAAAAGGCGGGAAACGTGAGAGTGCTCAGAACAAAAGAACAGTGTTTCCTTCAACACGGACCACATCTAGTCCTACTCCGCTTCTGAAACTGGTACAAACCACAGGTCCTCTAACATCCAATGCTTTTCAGTTAAGAGCGAGAAACATGTGAGCTTTGTGAACTATGTAGCTTCCTTTGAGCTGAAAAGTGAGTGCGTTTACCAGAAAAGAGGTCTTGCATGTAGGAAGACACAGAGACTGGCATTTAATTCCTTTTCTGAAGGGAAACACACAGCACAGTTCTCATCCATGAAACACACTCTGCTTTAGAACAAGAAGCATGCTCTTGCTTTCTAGAGTCTATAATAAGGCGGGAAACGTGAGTGTGCTCAGAACAAAAGAACTGTGTTTCCTACACACACGGACCATATCTAGTTCAACTCTGCTTCTGAAACTGATACAAACCACAGGTCCTCAATAATCCAATGCTTTTCAGTTAAGAGTAAGAAACGTGTGAGCTTCGTGAACTATGTAGCTTCCTTTGAGCTAAAAAGTGACTGCGTTTACCAGAAAAGAAGTCTTGCTTGTAGGAAGACACAGAGCCTGGCATTTAACTCCGTTTCTGAAGAGAAACACACAGCACAGTTCTCATCCATGAAACACACTCTGCTTTAGAACAAGAAGCATGTTCTTGTTTTCTAGAGTCCCTAATAAGGCGGGAAACGTGTGTGTGCTCAAAACAAAATAACTGTGTTTCCTACGCACACAGACCATATCTAGTTCAACTCTGCTTCTGAAACTGATACAAACCACAGGACCTCTAACATCCAATGCTTTTCAGTTAAGAGCGAGAAACGTGTGAGCTTCGTGAACTATGTAGCTTCGTTTGAGCTGAAAAGTGACTGCGTTTACCAGAAAAGAAGTCTTGCTGGTAGGAAGACGCAGAGCCTGGCATTTAACTCCGTTTCTGAAGGGAAACACACAGCACAGTTCTCATCCATGAAACACACTCTGCTTTAGAGCAAGAAGCACGCTCTTGTTTTGTAGAGTCTCTAATAAGGCAGGAAACGTGAGTGTGCTCAGAACAAAAGAACTGTGTTTCCTACATACACGGACCATATCTAGTTCAACTCTGCTTCTGAAACTGATACAAACCACAGGTCCTCAATAATCAAATGCTTTTCTGTTAAGAGCGAGAAACGTGTGAGCTTCGTGAACTATGTAGCTTCTTTGGGCTGAAAGGTGACTGCGTTTACCAGAAACGAAGTCTTGCTTGTAGGAAGACACTGAGCCTGGCATTTAATTCCGTTTCTGAAGGGAAACCCACACCACAGTTCTCATCCATGAAACACACTCTGCTTTAGAGCAAGAAGCATGCTCTTGCTTTCTAGAGTCTCTAATAAGGTGGGAAACGTGAGTGTGCTCAGAACAAGAACTGTGTTTTCTACACACGGACCATGTCTAGTTCAACTCTGCTTCTGAAACCAATACAAACCAAGGTCCTCTAACATCCAATGCTTTTCAGTCAAGAGCGAGAAATGTGTGAGCTTCGTGAACTATGTAGCTTCGTTTGAGCTGAAAAGAGACTGCTTTGCCAGAAAGGAAATCTTGCTTGTAGGAAGACACAAAGCCTGGCGTTTAACTCCATTTCTGAAGTGAAACACACAGCACAGTTCTCATCGATGAAACACACTCTGCTTTAGAGCAAGAAGCATGCTCTTGCTTTCTAGAGTCTATAATAAGGCGGGAAACGTGAGTGTGATCAGAACAAAAGAACTGTGTTTCCTACACACACAGACCATATCTAGTTCAACTCTGCTTCTGAAACTGATACAAACCACAGGTCCTCTAACATCCAATGCTTTTCAGTTAAGAGCGAGAAACGTGTGAGCTTCGTGAACTATGTAGCTTCTTTTGAGCTAAAAAGTGACTGCGTTTACCAGAAACGAAATCTTGCTTGTAGGAAGACACAGAGCCTGGCATTTAACTCCGTTTCTGAAGGGAACAAACAGCGCAGTTCTCATCCATGAAACACAGTGTGCTTTACAGCTAGAAGCATGCTCTTGCTTTCTAGAGTCTCTAAAAAGGCGGGAAACGTGAGAGTGCTCAGAACAAAAGAACTGTGTTTCCTTCAACACGGACCACATCTAGTCCTACTCCGCTTCTGAAACTGGTACAAACCACAGGTCCTCTAACATCCAATGCTTTTCAGTTAAGAGCGAGAAACATGTGAGCTTTGTGAACTATGTAGCTTCCTTTGAGCTGAAAAGTGAGTGCGTTTACCAGAAAAGATGTCTTGCATGTAGGAAGACACAGAGACTGGCATTTAATTCCTTTTCTGAAGGGAAACACACAGCACAGTTCTCATCCATGAAACACACTCTGCTTTAGAACAAGAAGCATGCTCTTGCTTTCTAGAGTCTATAATAAGGCGGGAAACGTGAGTGTGCTCAGAACAAAAGAACTGTGTTTCCTACACACACGGACCATATCTAGTTCAACTCTGCTTCTGAAACTGATACAAACCACAGGTCCTCAATAATCCAATGCTTTTCAGTTAAGAGTAAGAAACGTGTGAGCTTCGTGAACTATGTAGCTTCCTTTGAGCTAAAAAGTGACTGCGTTTACCAGAAAAGAAGTCTTGCTTGTAGGAAGACACAGAGCCTGGCATTTAACTCCGTTTCTGAAGAGAAACACACAGCACAGTTCTCATCCATGAAACACACTCTGCTTTAGAACAAGAAGCATGTTCTTGTTTTCTAGAGTCCCTAATAAGGCGGGAAACGTGTGTGTGCTCAAAACAAAATAACTGTGTTTCCTACGCACACAGACCATATCTAGTTCAACTCTGCTTCTGAAACTGATACAAACCACAGGACCTCTAACATCCAATGCTTTTCAGTTAAGAGCGAGAAACGTGTGAGCTTCGTGAACTATGTAGCTTCGTTTGAGCTGAAAAGTGACTGCGTTTACCAGAAAAGAAGTCTTGCTGGTAGGAAGACGCAGAGCCTGGCATTTAACTCCGTTTCTGAAGGGAAACACACAGCACAGTTCTCATCCATGAAACACACTCTGCTTTAGAGCAAGAAGCACGCTCTTGTTTTGTAGAGTCTCTAATAAGGCAGGAAACGTGAGTGTGCTCAGAACAAAAGAACTGTGTTTCCTACATACACGGACCATATCTAGTTCAACTCTGCTTCTGAAACTGATACAAACCACAGGCCCTCTAACATGAAATGCTTTTCAGTTAAGAGCGAGAAACATGTGAGCTTTGTGAACTATGTAGCTTAGTTTGAGCTAAAAAGTGACTGCGTTTACCAGAAAAGAAGTCTTGCTTGTAGGAAGACACAGAGCCTGGCATTTAATTCCGTTTCTGAAGGGAAACCCACACCACAGTTCTCATCCATGAAACACACTCTGCTTTAGAGCAAGAAGCATGCTCTTGCTTTCTAGAGTCTCTAATAAGGTGGGAAACGTGAGTGTGCTCAGAACAAGAACTGTGTTTTCTACACACGGACCATGTCTAGTTCAACTCTGCTTCTTAAACCAATACAAACCAAGGTCCTCTAACATCCAATGCTTTTCAGTCAAGAGCGAGAAATGTGTGAGCTTCGTGAACTATGTAGCTTCGTTTGAGCTGAAAAGAGACTGCTTTGCCAGAAAGGAAATCTTGCTTGTAGGAAGACACAAAGCCTGGCGTTTAACTCCATTTCTGAAGTGAAACACACAGCACAGTTCTCATCGATGAAACACACTCTGCTTTAGAGCAAGAAGCATGCTCTTGCTTTCTAGAGTCTATAATAAGGCGGGAAACGTGAGTGTGATCAGAACAAAAGAACTGTGTTTCCTACACACACAGACCATATCTAGTTCAACTCTGCTTCTGAAACTGATACAAACCACAGGTCCTCTAACATCCAATGCTTTTCAGTTAAGAGCGAGAAACGTGTGAGCTTCGTGAACTATGTAGCTTCTTTTGAGCTAAAAAGTGACTGCGTTTACCAGAAACGAAATCTTGCTTGTAGGAAGACACAGAGCCTGGCATTTAACTCCGTTTCTGAAGGGAACAAACAGCGCAGTTCTCATCCATGAAACACAGTGTGCTTTACAGCTAGAAGCATGCTCTTGCTTTCTAGAGTCTCTAAAAAGGCGGGAAACGTGAGAGTGCTCAGAACAAAAGAACTGTGTTTCCTTCAACACGGACCACATCTAGTCCTACTCCGCTTCTGAAACTGGTACAAACCACAGGTCCTCTAACATCCAATGCTTTTCAGTTAAGAGCGAGAAACATGTGAGCTTTGTGAACTATGTAGCTTCCTTTGAGCTGAAAAGTGAGTGCGTTTACCAGAAAAGATGTCTTGCATGTAGGAAGACACAGAGACTGGCATTTAATTCCTTTTCTGAAGGGAAACACACAGCACAGTTCTCATCCATGAAACACACTCTGCTTTAGAACAAGAAGCATGCTCTTGCTTTCTAGAGTCTATAATAAGGCGGGAAACGTGAGTGTGCTCAGAACAAAAGAACTGTGTTTCCTACACACACGGACCATATCTAGTTCAACTCTGCTTCTGAAACTGATACAAACCACAGGTCCTCAATAATCCAATGCTTTTCAGTTAAGAGTAAGAAACGTGTGAGCTTCGTGAACTATGTAGCTTCCTTTGAGCTAAAAAGTGACTGCGTTTACCAGAAAAGAAGTCTTGCTTGTAGGAAGACACAGAGCCTGGCATTTAACTCCGTTTCTGAAGAGAAACACACAGCACAGTTCTCATCCATGAAACACACTCTGCTTTAGAACAAGAAGCATGTTCTTGTTTTCTAGAGTCCCTAATAAGGCGGGAAACGTGTGTGTGCTCAAAACAAAAGAACTGTGTTTCCTACGCACACAGACCATATCTAGTTCAACTCTGCTTCTGAAACTGATACAAACCACAGGACCTCTAACATCCAATGCTTTTCAGTTAAGAGCGAGAAACGTGTGAGCTTCGTGAACTATGTAGCTTCGTTTGAGCTGAAAAGTGACTGCGTTTACCAGAAAAGAAGTCTTGCTGGTAGGAAGACGCAGAGCCTGGCATTTAACTCCGTTTCTGAAGGGAAACACACAGCACAGTTCTCATCCATGAAACACACTCTGCTTTAGAGCAAGAAGCACGCTCTTGTTTTGTAGAGTCTCTAATAAGGCAGGAAACGTGAGTGTGCTCAGAACAAAAGAACTGTGTTTCCTACATACACGGACCATATCTAGTTCAACTCTGCTTCTGAAACTGATACAAACCACAGGTCCTCAATAATCAAATGCTTTTCTGTTAAGAGCGAGAAACGTGTGAGCTTCGTGAACTATGTAGCTTCTTTGGGCTGAAAGGTGACTGCGTTTACCAGAAACGAAGTCTTGCTTGTAGGAAGACACTGAGCCTGGCATTTAATTCCGTTTCTGAAGGGAAACCCACACCACAGTTCTCATCCATGAAACACACTCTGCTTTAGAGCAAGAAGCATGCTCTTGCTTTCTAGAGTCTCTAATAAGGTGGGAAACGTGAGTGTGCTCAGAACAAGAACTGTGTTTTCTACACACGGACCATGTCTAGTTCAACTCTGCTTCTGAAACCAATACAAACCAAGGTCCTCTAACATCCAATGCTTTTCAGTCAAGAGCGAGAAATGTGTGAGCTTCGTGAACTATGTAGCTTCGTTTGAGCTGAAAAGAGACTGCTTTGCCAGAAAGGAAATCTTGCTTGTAGGAAGACACAAAGCCTGGCGTTTAACTCCATTTCTGAAGTGAAACACACAGCACAGTTCTCATCGATGAAACACACTCTGCTTTAGAGCAAGAAGCATGCTCTTGCTTTCTAGAGTCTATAATAAGGCGGGAAACGTGAGTGTGATCAGAACAAAAGAACTGTGTTTCCTACACACACAGACCATATCTAGTTCAACTCTGCTTCTGAAACTGATACAAACCACAGGTCCTCTAACATCCAATGCTTTTCAGTTAAGAGCGAGAAACGTGTGAGCTTCGTGAACTATGTAGCTTCTTTTGAGCTAAAAAGTGACTGCGTTTACCAGAAACGAAATCTTGCTTGTAGGAAGACACAGAGCCTGGCATTTAACTCCGTTTCTGAAGGGAACAAACAGCGCAGTTCTCATCCATGAAACACAGTGTGCTTTACAGCTAGAAGCATGCTCTTGCTTTCTAGAGTCTCTAAAAAGGCGGGAAACGTGAGAGTGCTCAGAACAAAAGAACTGTGTTTCCTTCAACACGGACCACATCTAGTCCTACTCCGCTTCTGAAACTGGTACAAACCACAGGTCCTCTAACATCCAATGCTTTTCAGTTAAGAGCGAGAAACATGTGAGCTTTGTGAACTATGTAGCTTCCTTTGAGCTGAAAAGTGAGTGCGTTTACCAGAAAAGATGTCTTGCATGTAGGAAGACACAGAGACTGGCATTTAATTCCTTTTCTGAAGGGAAACACACAGCACAGTTCTCATCCATGAAACACACTCTGCTTTAGAACAAGAAGCATGCTCTTGCTTTCTAGAGTCTATAATAAGGCGGGAAACGTGAGTGTGCTCAGAACAAAAGAACTGTGTTTCCTACACACACGGACCATATCTAGTTCAACTCTGCTTCTGAAACTGATACAAACCACAGGTCCTCAATAATCCAATGCTTTTCAGTTAAGAGTAAGAAACGTGTGAGCTTCGTGAACTATGTAGCTTCCTTTGAGCTAAAAAGTGACTGCGTTTACCAGAAAAGAAGTCTTGCTTGTAGGAAGACACAGAGCCTGGCATTTAACTCCGTTTCTGAAGAGAAACACACAGCACAGTTCTCATCCATGAAACACACTCTGCTTTAGAACAAGAAGCATGTTCTTGTTTTCTAGAGTCCCTAATAAGGCGGGAAACGTGTGTGTGCTCAAAACAAAAGAACTGTGTTTCCTACGCACACAGACCATATCTAGTTCAACTCTGCTTCTGAAACTGATACAAACCACAGGTCCTCAATAATCAAATGCTTTTCTGTTAAGAGCGAGAAACGTGTGAGCTTCGTGAACTATGTAGCTTCTTTGGGCTGAAAGGTGACTGCGTTTACCAGAAACGAAGTCTTGCTTGTAGGAAGACACTGAGCCTGGCATTTAACTCCATTTCTGAAGTGAAACACACAGCACAGTTCTCATCGATGAAACACACTCTGCTTTAGAGCAATAAGCATGCTCTTGCTTTCTAGAGTCTCTAATAAGGCGGGAAAAGTGAGTGTGCTCAGAAAAAAGAACTGTGTTTCCTACACACACAGACCATATCTAGTTCAACTCTGCTTCTGAAACTGATACAAACCACAGGTCCTCAATAATCCAATGCTTTTCAGTTAAGAGTGAGAAACGTCTGAGCTTCGTGAACTATGTTGCTTCGTTTGAGCTGAAAAGTGACTGCGTTTACCAAAAACGAAGTCTTGCTGGTAGGAAGACACAGAGCCTGGCATTTAACTCCGTTTTTGAAGGGAAACACACAGCACAGTTCTCATCCATGAAACACACTCTGCTTTAGAACAAGAAGCATGTTCTTGTTTTCTAGAGTCTCTAATAAGGCGGGAAACGTGAGTGTGCTCAGAACAAAAGAACTGTGTTTCCTACACACACGGCCCATATCTAGTTCAACTCTGCTTAAGAAAGTGATAGAACACAGGTCCTCTAACATCCAATGATTTTCAGTTAAGTGCGAGAAACTTGTGAGCATCGTGACTATGTAGCTTCGTTTGAGCTGAAAAGTGACTGCGTTTACCAGAAAAGAAGTCTTCCTTGTAGGAAGACACAGAACCTGGCATTTAACTCCGTTTCTGAAGGGAAACACACAGCACAGTTCTCATCCATGAAACACACTCTGCTTTAGAGCAAGAAGCATGCTCTTGCTTTCTAGAGTCTCTAATAAGGCGGGAAACGTGAGTGTGCTAAAAAACAAAAGAACTGTTTTTCCTACGCACACAGACCATATCTAGTTCAACTCTGCTTCTGAAACTGATACAAACCACAGGTCCTCTAACATCCAATGCTTTTCAGTTAAGAGCGAGAAACGTGTGAGCTTCGTGAACTATGTAGCTTCTTTTGAGCTAAAAAGAGACTGCGTTTACCAGAAACGACATCTTGCTTGTAGGAAGACACAGAGCCTGGCATTTAACTCCGTTTCTGAAGGGAACAAACAGCACAGTTCTCATCCATGAAACACAGTGTGCTTTACAGCTAGAAGCATGCTCTTGCTTTCTAGAGTCTCTAAAAAGGCGGGAAACGTGAGAGTGCTCAGAACAAAAGAACTGTGTTTCCTTCACCCACGGACCACATCTAGTCCTACTCCACTTCTGAAACTGGTACAAACCACAGGTCCTCTAACATCCAATGCTTTTCATTTAAGAGCGAGAAACATGTGAGCTTTGTGAACTATGTAGCTTCGTTTGAGCTAAAAAGTGAATGAGTTTACCAGAAAAGAAGTCTTGCTTGTAGGAAGACACAGAGACTGGCATTTAACTCCTTTTCTGAAGGGAAACACACAGCACAGTTCTCATCCATGAAACACACTCTGCTTTAGAACAAGAAGCATGCTCTTGCTTTCTAGGGTCCCTAATAAGGCGGGAAACATGAGTGTGCTCAGAAAAAAAGAACTGTGTTACCTACACACACGGACCATATCTAGTTCAACTCCCCTTCTGAAACTGATACAAACCACAGGTCCTCAATAATCAAATGCTTTTCAGTTAAGAGCGAGAAACGTGTGAGCTTCGTGAACTATGTAGCTTCTTTGGGCTGAAAGGTGACTGCGTTTACCAGAAACGAAGTCTTGCTTGTAGGAAGACACAGAGCCTGGCATTTAACTCCGTTTCTGAAGAGAAACACACAGCACAGTTCTCATCCATGAAACAGAGTGTGCTTTAGAGGAAGAAGCCCGCTCTTGCTTTGTAGATTCTCTAATAAGGCAGGAAACGTGAGTGTGCTCAGAACAAAAGAACTGTGTTTCTTACACACACGGACCATATCTAGTTCAACTCTGCTTCTGAAACTGATACAAACCACAGGTCCTCAATAATCCAATGCTTTTCAGGTAAGAGTGAGAAACGTGTGTGCTTCGTGAACTATGTAGCTTCATTTGAGTTGAAAAGTGAGTGCGTTTACCAGAAACGAAATCTTGATTGTAGGAAGACACAGAGCCTGTCATTTAACTCCGTTTCTGAAGGGAAATCCACAGCACAGTTCTCATCAATGAAACACACTCTGCTTTAGAGCAAGAAGCATGCTCTTGCTTTCTAGAGTCTCTAATAAGGGGGGAAACGTGAGTGTGCTCAGAACAAGAACTGTGTTTCCTATACACGGACCATATCTAGTTCAACTCTGCTTCTGAAACAGATACAAATCACAGGTCCTCTAACATCCAATGCTTTTCAGTCAAGAGCGAGAAATGTGTGAGCTTCGTGAACTATGTAGCTTCATTTGAGCTGAAAAGAGACTGCGTTTAACAGAAAAGAAGTCGTGCTTGTAGGAAGACACAGAGCCTGGCATTTAACTCCTTTTCTGAAGGGAAACACACGGCACAGTTCTCATCCATGAAACACACTCTGCTTTAGAACAAGAAGCATGCTCTTGCTTTCTAGGGTCCCTAATAAGGCGGGAAACATGAGTGTGCTCAGAACAAAAGAACTGTGTTACCTACACACGGACCATATCTAGTTCAACTCTGCTTCGGAAACTGATAGAACACAGGTCCTCTAACATCCAAAGCTTTTCAGTTAAGAGCGAGAAACCTGTGAGCTTCATAAACTATGTAGATTCCTTGGGCTGAAAAGTGACTGCTTTTACCAGAAACGAAATCTTGCTTGTAGGAAGACACGAAGCCTGGCGTTTAAATCCGTTTCTGAAGGGAAACACACAGCACAGTTCTCATCCATGAAACACACTCTGCTTTAGAGCAAGAAGCACGCTCTTGTTTTGTAGAGTCTCTAAATAGGCCTGAAAAGTGAGTGTGCTCAGAACAAAAGAACTGTGTTACCTACACACACGGACCATATCTAGTTCAACTCTGCTTCGGAAACTGATTCAACACAGGTCCTCTAACATCCAATGCTTTTCAGTTAAGAGCGAGAAACGTGTGAGCTTCGTGAACTATGTAGCTTCATTTGAGCTGAAAAGTGACTGCGTTTACCAGAAACGAAATCTTGCTTGTAGGAAGACACAGAGCCTGGCATTTAACCCCATTTCTGAAGGGAAACACACAGCACAGTTCTCATCCATGAAACACACTCTGCTTTAGAGCAAGAAGCACGCTCTTGTTTTGTAGAGTCTCTAATAAGGCCTGAAAAGTGAGTGTGCTCAGAACAAAAGAACTGTGTTTTCTACACACACGGACCATATCTAGTTCAACTCTGCTTCTGAAACTGATACAAACCACAGGTCCTCAATAATCCAATGCTTTTCAGTTAAGAGCGAGAAACGTGTGAGCTTCGTGAACTATGTAGCTTCTTTGGGCTGAAAGGTGACTGTGTTTACCAGAAACGAAGTCTTGCTTGTAGGAAGACACTGAGCCTGGCATTTAACTCCATTTCTGAAGTGAAACACACAGCACAGTTATCATCGATGAAACACACTCTGCTTTAGAGCAAGAAGCATGCTCTTGCTTTCTAGAGTCTATAATAAGGCAGGAAACGTGAGTGTGCTCAGAACAAAAGAACTGTGTTTCCTACACACACGGACCATATCTAGTTCAACTCTGCTTCTGAAACTGATACAAACCACAGGTCCTCAATAATCAAATGCTTTTCAGTTAAGAGCGAGAAACGTTTGAGCTTCGTGAACTATGTAGCTTCTTTGGGCTGAAAGGTGACTGCGTTTACCAGAAACGAAGTCTTGCTTGTAGGAAGACACAGAGCCTGGCATTTAACTCCGTTTCTGAAGGGAAACCCACAGCACAGTTCTCATCCATGAAACACACTCTGCTTTAGAGCAAGAAGCATGCTCTTGCTTTCTAGAGTCTCTAAAAAGGCATGAAACGTGAGAGTGCTCAGAACGAAAGAACTGTGTTTCCTTCAACACGGACCACATCTAGTCCTACTCCGCTTCTGAAACTGGTACAAACCACAGGTCCTCTAACATCCAATGCTTTTCAGTTCAGAGCGAGAAACATGTGAGCTTTGTGAACTATGTAGCTTCCTTTGAGTTGAAAAGTGAGTGCGTTTACCAGAAAAGATGTCTTGCTTGTAGGAAGACACCGAGACTGGCATTTATCTCCTTTTCTGAAGGGAAACACACAGCACCGTTCTCATCCATGAAACACACTCTGCTTTAGAACAAGAAGCATGCTCTTGCTTTCTAGTGTCCCTAATAGGGCGGGAAATATGAGTGTGCTCAGAACAAAAGAACTGTGTTACCTACACACACGGACCATATCTAGTTCAACTCTGCTTCTGAAACTGATACAAACCACAGGTCCTCAATAATCAAATGCTTTTCAGTTAAGAGCGAGAAACGTGTGAGCTTCATGAACGATGTAGCTTCTTTGGGCTGAAAGGTGACTGCGTTTACCAGAAACGAAGTCTTGCTTGTAGCAAGACACAGAGCCTGGCATTTAACTCCACTTCTGAAGTGAAACACCCAGCACAGTTCTCATCGATGAAACACACTCTGCTTTAGAGCAAGAAGCATGCTATTGCTTTCTAGAGTCTATAATAAGGCGGGAAACGTGTGTGTGCTCAAAACAAAATAACTGTGTTTCCTACGCACACAGACCATATCTAGTTAAACTCTGCTTCTGAAACTGATACAAACCACAGGTCCTCAATAATCAAATGCTTTTCTGTTAAGAGCGAGAAACGTGTGAGCTTCGTGAACTATGTAGCTTCTTTGGACTGAAAGGTGACTGCGTTTACCAGAAATGAAGTCTTGCTTGTAGGAAGACACTGAGCCTGGCATTTAACTCCATTTCTGAAGTGAAACACACAGCACAGTTCTCATCGATGAAACACACTCTGCTTTAGAGCAAGAAGCATGCTCTTGCTTTCTAGAGTCTATAATAAGGCGGGAAACGTGAGTGTGCTCAGAACAAAAGAACTGTGTTTCCTACACACACAGACCATATCTAGTTCAACTCTGCTTCTGAAACTGATACAAACCACAGGTCCTCTAACATCCAATGCTTTTCAGTTAAGAGCGAGAAACGTGTGAGCTTCGTGAACTATGTAGCTTCTTTTGAGCTAAAAAGTGACTGCGTTTACCAGAAACGAAATCTTGCTTGTAGGAAGACACAGAGCCTGGCATTTAACTCCGTTTCTGAAGGGAACAAACTGCGCAGTTCTCATCCATGAAACACAGTGTGCTTTACAGCTAGAAGCATGCTCTTGCTTTCTAGAGTCTCTAAAAAGGCGGGAAACGTGAGAGTGTTCAGAACAAAAGAACTGTGTTTCCTTCAACACGGACCACATCTAGTCCTACTCCGCTTCTGAAACTGGTACAAACCACAGGTCCTCTAACATCCAATGCTTTTCAGTTAAGAGCGAGAAACATGTGAGCTTTATGAACTAGGTAGCTTCGTTTGAGCTGAAAAGAGACTGCTTTTGCCACAAAGGATCTTGCTTGTAGGAAGACACAAAGCCTGGCGTTTAACTCCATTTCTGAAGGGAAACACACAGCACAGTTCTCATCCATGAAACACACTCTGCTTTAGAGCAAGAAGCATGCTATTGCTTTCTAGAGTCTATAATAAGGCGGGAAACGTGTGTGTGCTCAAAACAAAATAACTGTGTTTCCTACTCACACAGGCCATATCTAGTTAAACTCTGCTTCTGAAACTGATACAAACCACAGGACCTCTAACATCCAATGCTTTTCAGTTAAGAGCGAGAAACGTGTGAGCTTCGTAAACTATGTAGCTTCTTTGGGCTGAAAGGTGACTGCGTTTACCAGAAACGAAGTCTTGCTTGTAGCAAGACACAGAGCCTGGCATTTAACTCCACTTCTGAAGTGAAACACCCAGCACAGTTCTCATCGATGAAACACACTCTGCTTTAGAGCAAGAAGCATGCTCTTGCTTTCTAGAGTCTCTAATAAGGCGGGAAACGTGAGTGTGCTCAGAACAAAAGAACTGTGTTTCCTACACACACAGACCATATCTAGTTCAACTCTGCTTCTGAAATTGATACAAACCACAGGTCCTCAATAATCCAATGCTTTTCAGTTAAGAGTGAGAAACGTCTGAGCTTCGTGAACTATGTAGCTTCGTTTGAGCTGAAAAGTGAGTGCGTTTACCAGAAACGAAGTCTTGCTGGTAGGAAGACACAGAGCCTGGCATTTAACTCCGTTTCTGAAGGGAAACACACAGCACAGTTCTCATCCATGAAACACACTCTGCTTTAGAACAAGAAGCATGTTCTTGTTTTCTAGAGTCTCTAATAAGGGGGGAAACGTGAGTGTGCTCAGAACAAAAGAACTGTATTTCCTACACACACGGCCCATATCTAGTTCAACTCTGCTTAAGAAAGTGATAGAACACAGGTCCTCTAACATCCAATGATTTTCAGTTAAGAGCGAGAAACTTGTGAGCATCTTGACTATGTAGCTTCGTTTGAGCTGAAAAGTGACTGCGTTTACCAGAAAAGAAGTCTTGCTTGTAGGAAGACACAGAACCTGGCATTTAACTCCGTTTCTGAAGGGAAACACACAGCACAGTTCTCATCCATGAAACACACTCTGCTTTAGAGCAAGAAGCATGCTCTTGTTTTGTAGAGTCTCTAATAAGGCAGGAAACGTGAGTGTGCTCAGAACAAAAGAACTGTGTTTCCTACACACACGGACCATATCTAGGACAACTCTGCTTCTGAAACTGATACAAACCACAGGTCCTCAATAATCAAATGCTTTTCAGTTAAGAGCGAGAAACGTGTGAGCTTCGTGAACTATGTAGCTTCTTTGGGCTGAAAGGTGACTGCGTTTACCAGAAACGAAGTCTTGCTTGTAGGAAGACACTGAGCCTGGCATTTAACTCCATTTCTGAAGTGAAACACACAGCACAGTTCTCATCCATGAAACAGAGTGTGCTTTAGAGGAAGAAGCCCGCTCTTGCTTTGTAGATTCTCTAATAAGGCAGGAAAGGTGAGTGTGCTCAGAACAAAAGAACTGTGTTTCTTACACACACGGCCCATATCTAGTTCAACTCTGCTTCTGAAACTGATACAAACCACAGGTCCTCAATAATCCAATGCTTTTCAGGTAAGAGTGAGAAACGTGTGAGCTTCGTGAACTATGTAGCTTCATTTGAGCTGAAAAGTGAGTGCGTTTACCAGAAATGAAATCTTGATTGTAGGAAGACACAGAGCCTGGCATTTAACTCCGTTTCTGAAGGGAAACCCACAGCACAGTTCTCATCCATGAAACACACTCTGCTTTAGAGCAATAAGCATGCTCTTGCTTTCTAGAGTCTCTAATAAGGCGGGAAACCTGAGTGTGCTCAAAACAAAAGAACTGTGTTTCCTACACACACAGACCATATCTAGTTCAACTCTGCTTCTGAAACTGATACAAACCACAGGTCCTCAATAATCAAATGCTTTTCAGTTAAGAGCGAGAAACGTGTGAGCTTCGTGAACTATGTAGCTTCTTTGGGCTGAAAGGTGACTGCGTTTACCAGAAACGAAGTCTTGCTTGTAGGAAGACACAGAGCCTGGCATTTAACTCCGTTTCTGAAGGGAAACCCACAGCACAGTTCTCATCCATGAAATACACTCTGCTTTAGAGCAAGAAGCATGCTCTTGCTTTCTAGAGTCTCTAATAAGGGGGGAAACGTGAGTGTGCTCAGAACAAGAACTGTGTTTCCTACACACGGACCATATCTAGTTCAACTCTGCTTCTGAAACCGATACAAACCACAGGTCCTCTAACATCCAATGCTTTTCAGTCAAGAGCGAGAAATGTGTGAGCTTCGTGAACTATGTAGCTTCCTTAGAGCTGAAAAGAGACTGCGTTTAACAGAAAAGAAGTCTTGCTTGTAGGAAGACACAGAGCCTGGCATTTTACTCCTTTTCTGAAGGGAAACACACGGCACAGTTCTCATCCATGAAACACACTCTGCTTTAGAACAAGAAGCATGCTCTTGCTTTCTAGGGTCCCTAATAAGGCGGGAAACATGAGTGTGCTCAGAACAAAAGAACTGTGTTACCTACACACGGACCATATCTAGTTCAACTCTGCTTCGGAAACTGATAGAACACAGGTCCTCTAACATCCAATGCTTTTCAGTTAAGAGCGAGAAACGTGTGAGCTTCGTGAACTATGTAGTTTCGTTGGGCTGAAAAATGACTGCTTTTACCAGAAACGAAATCTTGCTTGTAGGAAGACACGAAGCCTGGCGTTTAAATCCGTTTCTGAAGGGAAACACACAGCACAGTTCTCATCCATGAAACACACTCTGCTTTAGAACAAGAAGCATGTTCTTGTTTTCTAGAGTCTCTAATAAGGCGGGAAACGTGAGTGTGCTCAGAACAAAAGAACTGTGTTTCCTACACACACGGCCCATATCTAGTTCAACTCTGCTTAAGAAAGTGATAGAACACAGGTCCTCTAACATCCAATGATTTTCAGTTAAGAGCGAGAAACTTGTGAGCATCTTGACTATGTAGCTTCGTTTGAACTGAAAAGTGACTGCGTTTACCAGAAAAGAAGTCTTGCTTGTAGGAAGACACAGAACCTGGCATTTAACTCCGTTTCTGAATGGAAACACACAGCACAGTTCTCATCCATGAAACAGAGTGTGCTTTAGAGGAAGAAGCCCGCTCTTGCTTTGTAGATTCTCTAATAAGGCAGGAAAGGTGAGTGTGCTCAGAACAAAAGAACTGTGTTTCTTACACACACGGCCCATATCTAGTTCAACTCTGCTTCTGAAACTGATACAAACCACAGGTCCTCAATAATCCAATGCTTTTCAGGTAAGAGTGAGAAACGTGTGAGCTTCGTGAACTATGTAGCTTCATTTGAGCTGAAAAGTGAGTGCGTTTACCAGAAACGAAATCTTGATTGTAGGAAGACACAGAGCCTGGCATTTAACTCCGTTTCTGAAGGGAAACCCACAGCACAGTTCTCATCCATGAAACACACTCTGTTTTAGAGCAAGAAGCATGCTCTTGCTTTCTAGAGTCTCTAATAAGGCGGGAAACCTGAGTGTGCTCAAAACAAAAGAACTGTGTTTCCTACACACACAGACCATATCTAGTTCAACTCTGCTTCTGAAACTGATACAAACCACAGGTCCTCAATAATCAAATGCTTTTCAGTTAAGAGCGAGAAACGTGTGAGCTTCGTGAACTATGTAGCTTCTTTGGGCTGAAAGGTGACTGCGTTTACCAGAAACGAAGTCTTGCTTGTAGGAAGACACAGAGCCTGGCATTTAACTCCGTTTCTGAAGGGAAACCCACAGCACAGTTCTCATCCATGAAATACACTCTGCTTTAGAGCAAGAAGCATGCTCTTGCTTTCTAGAGTCTCTAATAAGGGGGGAAACGTGAGTGTGCTCAGAACAAGAACTGTGTTTCCTACACACGGACCATATCTAGTTCAACTCTGCTTCTGAAACCGATACAAACCACAGGTCCTCTAACATCCAATGCTTTTCAGTCAAGAGCGAGAAATGTGTGAGCTTCGTGAACTATGTAGCTTCGTTAGAGCTGAAAAGAGACTGCGTTTAACAGAAAAGAAGTCTTGCTTGTAGGAAGACACAGAGCCTGGCATTTTACTCCTTTTCTGAAGGGAAACACACGGCACAGTTCTCATCCATGAAACACACTCTGCTTTAGAACAAGAAGCATGCTCTTGCTTTCTATGGTCCCTAATAAGGCGGGAAACATGAGTGTGCTCAGAACAAAAGAACTGTGTTACCTACACACGGACCATATCTAGTTCAACTCTGCTTCGGAAACTGATAGAACACAGGTCCTCTAACATCCAATGCTTTTCAGTTAAGAGCGAGAAACGTGTGAGCTTCGTGAACTATGTAGATTCGTTGGGCTGAAAAGTGACTGCTTTTACCAGAAACGAAATCTTGCTTTTAGGAAGACACGAAGCCTGGCGTTTAAATCCGTTTCTGAAGGGAAACACACAGCACAGTTCTCATCCATGAAACACACTCTGCTTTAGAGCAAGAAGCACGCTCTTGTTTTGTAGAGTCTCTAAGTAGGCCTGAAAAGTGAGTGTGCTCAGAACAAAAGAACTGTGTTACCTACACACACGGACCATATCTAGTTCAACTCTGCTTCGGAAACTGATTCAACACAGGTCCTCTAACATCCAATGCTTTTCAGTTAAGAGCGAGAAACGTGTGAGCTTCGTGAACTATGTAGCTTCGTTTGAGCTGAAAAGTGACTGCGTTTACCAGAAACGAAATCTTGCTTGTAGGAAGACACAGAGCCTGGCGTTTAACTCCATTTCTGAAGGGAAACACACAGCACAGTTCTCATCCATGAACCACACTCTGCTTTAGAGCAAGAAGCATGCTCTTGCTTTCTAGAGTCTCTACTAAGGCGGTAAACGTGAGTGTGCTCAGAAAAAAAGAATTGTGCTTCCTACACTCACGGACCATATCTAGTTCAACTATGCTTCTGAAACTGATACAAACCACAGGTCCTCTAACATCCAATGCTTTTCAGTTAAGAGCGAGAAACATGTGAGCTTTGTGAACTGTGTAGCTTCGTTTGAGCTGAAAAGTGACTGCTTTTGCCATAAACGAAATCTTGCTTGTAGGAAGACACAAAGCATGGCGTTTAAATCCGTTTCTGAAGGGAAACACACAGCACAGTTCTCATCCATGAAACACACTCTGCTTTAGAGCAAGAAGCACGCTCTTGTTTTGTAGAGTCTCTAATAAGGCCTGAAAATTGAGTGTGCTCAGAACAAAAGAACTGTGTTTTCTACACACACGGACCATATCTAGTTCAACTCTGCTTCTGAAACTGATACAAACCACAGGTCCTCAATAATCAAATGCTTTTCTGTTAAGAGCGAGAAACGTGTGAGCTTCGTGAACTATGTAGCTTCTTTGGGCTGAAAGGTGACTGTGTTTACCAGAAACGAAGTCTTGCTTGTAGGAAGACACTGAGCCTGGCATTTAACTCCATTTCTGAAGTGAAACACACAGCACAGTTCTCATCCATGAAACACAGTGTGCTTTACAGCTAGAAGCATGCTCTTGCTTTCTAGAGTCTCTAAAAAGGCGGGAAACGTGAGAGTGCTCAGAACAAAAGAACTGTGTTTCCTTCACCCACGGACCACATCTAGTCCTACTCTGCTTCTGAAACTGGTACAAAACTCAGGTCCTCTAACATCCAATGCTTTTCAGTTAAGAGTGAGAAACATGTGAGCTTTGTGAACTATGTAGCTTCGTTTGAGCTAAAAAGTGAATGAGTTTACCAGAAAAGAAGTCTTGCTTGTAGGAAGACACAGAGACTGGCATTTAACTCCTTTTCTGAAGGGAAACACACAGCACAGTTCTCATCCATGAAACACACTCTGCTTTAGAACAAGAAGCATGCTCTTGCTTTCTAGGGTCCCTAATAAGGCGGGAAACATGAGTGTGCTCAGAACAAAAGAACTGTGTTACCTACACACACGGACCATATCTAGATCAACTCCCCTTCGGGAACTGATACAAACCACAGGTCCTCAATAATCAAATGCTTTTCAGTTAAGAGCGAGAAACGTGTGAGCTTCGTGACTATGTAGCTTCTTTGGGCTGAAAGGTGACTGCGTTTACCAGATACGAAGTCTTGCTTGTAGGAAGACACAGAGCCTGGCATTTAACTCCGTTTCTGAATGGAAACACACAGCACAGTTCTCATCCATGAAACAGAGTGTGCTTTAGAGGAAGAAGCCTGCTCTTGCTTTGTAGATTCTCTAATAAGGCAGGAAACGTGAGTGTGCTCAGAACAAAAGAACTGTGTTTCTTACACACACGGACCATATCTAGTTCAACTCTGCTTCTGAAACTGATACAAACCACAGGTCCTCAATAATCCAATGCTTTTCAGTTAAGAGCGAGAAATGTGTGAGCTTCGTGAACTATGTAGCTTCTTTGGGCTGAAAGGTGACTGCGTTTACCAGAAACGAAGTCTTGCTTGTAGGAAGACACAGAGCCTGGCATTTAACTCCGTTTCTGAAGGGAAACCCACAGCACAGTTCTCATCCATGAAATACACTCTTCTTTAGAGCAAGAAGCATGCTCTTGCTTTCTAGAGTCTCTAATAAGGGGGGAAACGTGAGTGTGCTCAGAACAAGAACTGTGTTTCCTACACACGGACCATATCTAGTTCAACTCTGCTTCTGAAACTGATACAAAGCACAGGTCCTCAATAATCCAATGCTTTTCAGTTAAGAGTGAGAAACGTGTGAGCTTCGTGAACTATGTAGCTTCCTTTGAGCTAAAAAGTGACTGCGTTTACCAGAAAAGAAGTCTTGCTGGTAGGAAGACACAGAGCCGGGCATTTAACTCCGTTTCTGAAGGGAAACACACAGCACAGTTCTCATCCATGAAACACACTCTGCTTTAGAACAAGAAGCATGTTCTTGTTTTCTAGAGTCCCTAATAAGGCGGGAAACGTGAGTGTGCTCTGAACAAGAACTGTGTTTCCTACACACGGACCATATCTAGTTCAACTCTGCTTCTGAAACCGATACAAACCACAGGTCCTCTAACATCCAATGCTTTTCAGTGAAGAGCGAGAAATGTGTGAGCTTCGTGAACTAGGTAGCTTCGTTTGAGCTGAAAAGAGACTGCTTTTGCCACAAAGGATCTTGCTTGTAGGAAGACACAAAGCCTGGCGTTTAACTCCATTTCTGAAGGGAAACACACAGCACAGTTCTCATCCATGAAACACACTCTGCTTTAGAGCAAGAAGCATGCTATTGCTTTCTAGAGTCTATAATAAGGCGGGAAACGTGTGTGTGCTCAAAACAAAATAACTGTGTTTCCTACTCACACAGGCCATATCTAGTTAAACTCTGCTTCTGAAACTGATACAAACCACAGGACCTCTAACATCCAATGCTTTTCAGTTAAGAGCGAGAAACGTGTGAGCTTCGTGAACTATGTAGCTTCTTTGGGCTGAAAGGTGACTGCGTTTACCAGAAACGAAGTCTTGCTTGTAGCAAGACACAGAGCCTGGCATTTAACTCCACTTCTGAAGTGAAACACCCAGCACAGTTCTCATCGATGAAACACACTCTGCTTTAGAGCAAGAAGCATGCTCTTGCTTTCTAGAGTCTCTAATAAGGCGGGAAACGTGAGTGTGCTCAGAACAAAAGAACTGTGTTTCCTACACACACAGACCATATCTAGTTCAACTCTGCTTCTGAAATTGATACAAACCACAGGTCCTCAATAATCCAATGCTTTTCAGTTAAGAGTGAGAAACCTCTGAGCTTCGTGAACTATGTAGCTTCGTTTGAGCTGAAAAGTGAGTGCGTTTACCAGAAACGAAGTCTTGCTGGTAGGAAGACACAGAGCCTGGCATTTAACTCCGTTTCTGAAGGGAAACACACAGCACAGTTCTCATCCATGAAACACACTCTGCTTTAGAACAAGAAGCATGTTCTTGTTTTCTAGAGTCTCTAATAAGGGGGGAAACGTGAGTGTGCTCAGAACAAAAGAACTGTATTTCCTACACACACGGCCCATATCTAGTTCAACTCTGCTTAAGAAAGTGATAGAACACAGGTCCTCTAACATCCAATGATTTTCAGTTAAGAGCGAGAAACTTGTGAGCATCTTGACTATGTAGCTTCGTTTGAGCTGAAAAGTGACTGCGTTTACCAGAAAAGAAGTCTTGCTTGTAGGAAGACACAGAACCTGGCATTTAACTCCGTTTCTGAAGGGAAACACACAGCACAGTTCTCATCCATGAAACACACTCTGCTTTAGAGCAAGAAGCACGCTCTTGTTTTGTAGAGTCTCTAATAAGGCAGGAAACGTGAGTGTGCTCAGAACAAAAGAACTGTGTTTCCTACACACACGGACCATATCTAGGACAACTCTGCTTCTGAAACTGATACAAACCACAGGTCCTCAATAATCAAATGCTTTTCAGTTAAGAGCGAGAAACGTGTGAGCTTCGTGAACTATGTAGCTTCTTTGGGCTGAAAGGTGACTGCGTTTACCAGAAACGAAGTCTTGCTTGTAGGAAGACACTGAGCCTGGCATTTAACTCCATTTCTGAAGTGAAACACACAGCACAGTTCTCATCCATGAAACAGAGTGTGCTTTAGAGGAAGAAGCCCGCTCTTGCTTTGTAGATTCTCTAATAAGGCAGGAAAGGTGAGTGTGCTCAGAACAAAAGAACTGTGTTTCTTACACACACGGCCCATATCTAGTTCAACTCTGCTTCTGAAACTGATACAAACCACAGGTCCTCAATAATCCAATGCTTTTCAGGTAAGAGTGAGAAACGTGTGAGCTTCGTGAACTATGTAGCTTCATTTGAGCTGAAAAGTGAGTGCGTTTACCAGAAACGAAATCTTGATTGTAGGAAGACACAGAGCCTGGCATTTAACTCCGTTTCTGAAGGGAAACCCACAGCACAGTTCTCATCCATGAAACACACTCTGCTTTAGAGCAATAAGCATGCTCTTGCTTTCTAGAGTCTCTAATAAGGCGGGAAACCTGAGTGTGCTCAAAACAAAAGAACTGTGTTTCCTACACACACAGACCATATCTAGTTCAACTCTGCTTCTGAAACTGATACAAACCACAGGTCCTCAATAATCAAATGCTTTTCAGTTAAGAGCGAGAAACGTGTGAGCTTCGTGAACTATGTAGCTTCTTTGGGCTGAAAGGTGACTGCGTTTACCAGAAACGAAGTCTTGCTTGTAGGAAGACACAGAGCCTGGCATTTAACTCCGTTTCTGAAGGGAAACCCACAGCACAGTTCTCATCCATGAAATACACTCTGCTTTAGAGCAAGAAGCATGCTCTTGCTTTCTAGAGTCTCTAATAAGGGGGGAAACGTGAGTGTGCTCAGAACAAGAACTGTGTTTCCTACACACGGACCATATCTAGTTCAACTCTGCTTCTGAAACCGATACAAACCACAGGTCCTCTAACATCCAATGCTTTTCAGTCAAGAGCGAGAAATGTGTGAGCTTCGTGAACTATGTAGCTTCGTTAGAGCTGAAAAGAGACTGCGTTTAACAGAAAAGAAGTCTTGCTTGTAGGAAGACACAGAGCCTGGCATTTTACTCCTTTTCTGAAGGGAAACACACGGCACAGTTCTCATCCATGAAACACACTCTGCTTTAGAACAAGAAGCATGCTCTTGCTTTCTAGGGTCCCTAATAAGGCGGGAAACATGAGTGTGCTCAGAACAAAAGAACTGTGTTACCTACACACGGACCATATCTAGTTCAACTCTGCTTCGGAAACTGATAGAACACAGGTCCTCTAACATCCAATGCTTTTCAGTTAAGAGCGAGAAACGTGTGAGCTTCGTGAACTATGTAGATTCGTTGGGCTGAAAAATGACTGCTTTTACCAGAAACGAAATCTTGCTTGTAGGAAGACACGAAGCCTGGCGTTTAAATCCGTTTCTGAAGGGAAACACACAGCACAGTTCTCATCCATGAAACACACTCTGCTTTAGAACAAGAAGCATGTTCTTGTTTTCTAGAGTCTCTAATAAGGCGGGAAACGTGAGTGTGCTCAGAACAAAAGAACTGTGTTTCCTACACACACGGCCCATATCTAGTTCAACTCTGCTTAAGAAAGTGATAGAACACAGGTCCTCTAACATCCAATGATTTTCAGTTAAGAGCGAGAAACTTGTGAGCATCTTGACTATGTAGCTTCGTTTGAACTGAAAAGTGACTGCGTTTACCAGAAAAGAAGTCTTGCTTGTAGGAAGACACAGAACCTGGCATTTAACTCCGTTTCTGAATGGAAACACACAGCACAGTTCTCATCCATGAAACAGAGTGTGCTTTAGAGGAAGAAGCCCGCTCTTGCTTTGTAGATTCTCTAATAAGGCAGGAAAGGTGAGTGTGCTCAGAACAAAAGAACTGTGTTTCTTACACACACGGCCCATATCTAGTTCAACTCTGCTTCTGAAACTGATACAAACCACAGGTCCTCAATAATCCAATGCTTTTCAGGTAAGAGTGAGAAACGTGTGAGCTTCGTGAACTATGTAGCTTCATTTGAGCTGAAAAGTGAGTGCGTTTACCAGAAACGAAATCTTGATTGTAGGAAGACACAGAGCCTGGCATTTAACTCCGTTTCTGAAGGGAAACCCACAGCACAGTTCTCATCCATGAAACACACTCTGCTTTAGAGCAATAAGCATGCTCTTGCTTTCTAGAGTCTCTAATAAGGCGGGAAACCTGAGTGTGCTCAAAACAAAAGAACTGTGTTTCCTACACACACAGACCATATCTAGTTCAACTCTGCTTCTGAAACTGATACAAACCACAGGTCCTCAATAATCAAATGCTTTTCAGTTAAGAGCGAGAAACGTGTGAGCTTCGTGAACTATGTAGCTTCTTTGGGCTGAAAGGTGACTGCGTTTACCAGAAACGAAGTCTTGCTTGTAGGAAGACACAGAGCCTGGCATTTAACTCCGTTTCTGAAGGGAAACCCACAGCACAGTTCTCATCCATGAAATACACTCTGCTTTAGAGCAAGAAGCATGCTCTTGCTTTCTAGAGTCTCTAATAAGGGGGGAAACGTGAGTGTGCTCAGAACAAGAACTGTGTTTCCTACACACGGACCATATCTAGTTCAACTCTGCTTCTGAAACCGATACAAACCACAGGTCCTCTAACATCCAATGCTTTTCAGTCAAGAGCGAGAAATGTGTGAGCTTCGTGAACTATGTAGCTTCGTTAGAGCTGAAAAGAGACTGCGTTTAACAGAAAAGAAGTCTTGCTTGTAGGAAGACACAGAGCCTGGCATTTTACTCCTTTTCTGAAGGGAAACACACGGCACAGTTCTCATCCATGAAACACACTCTGCTTTAGAACAAGAAGCATGCTCTTGCTTTCTATGGTCCCTAATAAGGCGGGAAACATGAGTGTGCTCAGAACAAAAGAACTGTGTTACCTACACACGGACCATATCTAGTTCAACTCTGCTTCGGAAACTGATAGAACACAGGTCCTCTAACATCCAATGCTTTTCAGTTAAGAGCGAGAAACGTGTGAGCTTCGTGAACTATGTAGATTCGTTGGGCTGAAAAGTGACTGCTTTTACCAGAAACGAAATCTTGCTTTTAGGAAGACACGAAGCCTGGCGTTTAAATCCGTTTCTGAAGGGAAACACACAGCACAGTTCTCATCCATGAAACACACTCTGCTTTAGAGCAAGAAGCACGCTCTTGTTTTGTAGAGTCTCTAAGTAGGCCTGAAAAGTGAGTGTGCTCAGAACAAAAGAACTGTGTTACCTACACACACGGACCATATCTAGTTCAACTCTGCTTCGGAAACTGATTCAACACAGGTCCTCTAACATCCAATGCTTTTCAGTTAAGAGCGAGAAACGTGTGAGCTTCGTGAACTATGTAGCTTCGTTTGAGCTGAAAAGTGACTGCGTTTACCAGAAACGAAATCTTGCTTGTAGGAAGACACAGAGCCTGGCGTTTAACTCCATTTCTGAAGGGAAACACACAGCACAGTTCTCATCCATGAACCACACTCTGCTTTAGAGCAAGAAGCATGCTCTTGCTTTCTAGAGTCTCTACTAAGGCGGTAAACGTGAGTGTGCTCAGAAAAAAAGAATTGTGCTTCCTACACTCACGGACCATATCTAGTTCAACTATGCTTCTGAAACTGATACAAACCACAGGTCCTCTAACATCCAATGCTTTTCAGTTAAGAGCGAGAAACATGTGAGCTTTGTGAACTGTGTAGCTTCGTTTGAGCTGAAAAGTGACTGCTTTTGCCATAAACGAAATCTTGCTTGTAGGAAGACACAAAGCATGGCGTTTAAATCCGTTTCTGAAGGGAAACACACAGCACAGTTCTCATCCATGAAACACACTCTGCTTTAGAGCAAGAAGCACGCTCTTGTTTTGTAGAGTCTCTAATAAGGCCTGAAAATTGAGTGTGCTCAGAACAAAAGAACTGTGTTTTCTACACACACGGACCATATCTAGTTCAACTCTGCTTCTGAAACTGATACAAACCACAGGTCCTCAATAATCAAATGCTTTTCTGTTAAGAGCGAGAAACGTGTGAGCTTCGTGAACTATGTAGCTTCTTTGGGCTGAAAGGTGACTGTGTTTACCAGAAACGAAGTCTTGCTTGTAGGAAGACACTGAGCCTGGCATTTAACTCCATTTCTGAAGTGAAACACACAGCACAGTTCTCATCCATGAAACACAGTGTGCTTTACAGCTAGAAGCATGCTCTTGCTTTCTAGAGTCTCTAAAAAGGCGGGAAACGTGAGAGTGCTCAGAACAAAAGAACTGTGTTTCCTTCACCCACGGACCACATCTAGTCCTACTCTGCTTCTGAAACTGGTACAAAACACAGGTCCTCTAACATCCAATGCTTTTCAGTTAAGAGCGAGAAACATGTGAGCTTTGTGAACTATGTAGCTTCGTTTGAGCTAAAAAGTGAATGAGTTTACCAGAAAAGAAGTCTTGCTTGTAGGAAGACACAGAGACTGGCATTTAACTCCTTTTCTGAAGGGAAACACACAGCACAGTTCTCATCCATGAAACACACTCTGCTTTAGAACAAGAAGCATGCTCTTGCTTTCTAGGGTCCCTAATAAGGCGGGAAACATGAGTGTGCTCAGAACAAAAGAACTGTGTTACCTACACACACGGACCATATCTAGATCAACTCCCCTTCGGGAACTGATACAAACCACAGGTCCTCAATAATCAAATGCTTTTCAGTTAAGAGCGAGAAACGTGTGAGCTTCGTGACTATGTAGCTTCTTTGGGCTGAAAGGTGACTGCGTTTACCAGAAACGAAGTCTTGCTTGTAGGAAGACACAGAGCCTGGCATTTAACTCCGTTTCTGAATGGAAACACACAGCACAGTTCTCATCCATGAAACAGAGTGTGCTTTAGAGGAAGAAGCCTGCTCTTGCTTTGTAGATTCTCTAATAAGGCAGGAAACGTGAGTGTGCTCAGAACAAAAGAACTGTGTTTCTTACACACACGGACCATATCTAGTTCAACTCTGCTTCTGAAACTGATACAAACCACAGGTCCTCAATAATCCAATGCTTTTCAGTTAAGAGCGAGAAATGTGTGAGCTTCGTGAACTATGTAGCTTCTTTGGGCTGAAAGGTGACTGCGTTTACCAGAAACGAAGTCTTGCATGTAGGAAGACACAGAGCCTGGCATTTAACTCCGTTTCTGAAGGGAAACCCACAGCACAGTTCTCATCCATGAAATACACTCTTCTTTAGAGCAAGAAGCATGCTCTTGCTTTCTAGAGTCTCTAATAAGGGGGGAAACGTGAGTGTGCTCAGAACAAGAACTGTGTTTCCTACACACGGACCATATCTAGTTCAACTCTGCTTCTGAAACCGATACAAACCACAGGTCCTCTAACATCCAATGCTTTTCAGTCAAGAGCGAGAAATGTGTGAGCTTCGTGAACTATGTAGCTTCGTTTGAGCTGAAAAGTGAGTGCGTTTACCAGAAAGGAATTCTTGATTGTAGGTAGACACAGAGCTTGGCATTAACTCCGTTTCTGAAGGGAAACGCACAGCACAGTTCTCATCCATGAAACACACTCAATTTAGAACAAGAAGCATGCTCTTGTTTTGTAGAGTCTCTAATAAGGCGGGAAACGTGAGTGTGCTCAGAAAAAAAGAACTGTGTTTCCTACACACACGGACCATATCTAGTTCAACTCTGCTTCTGAAACTCATACAAACCACAGGTCCTCTAACATCCAATGCTTTTCAGTTAAGAGCGAGAAACGTGTGAGCTTTGTGAACTATGTAGCTTCGTTTGAACTAAAAAGTGACTGCGTTTACCAGAAACGAAATCTTGCTTGTAGGAAGACACAGAGCCTGGCATTTAACTCTGTTTCTGAAGGAAAACACACAGCACAGTTCTCATCCATGAAACACAGTGTGCTTTACAGCAAGAAGCACGCTCTTGCTTTCTAGAGTCTCTAAAAAGGCAGGAAACGTGAGTGTGCTCAGAACAAAAGAACTGTGTTTCCTACACACACGGACCATATCTAGTCCAACTCTGCTTCTGAAACTGATACAAACCACAGCTCCTCTAACATCCAATGCTTTTCAGTTAAGAGCGAGAAACGTGTGAGCTTCGTGAACTATGTAGCCTCGTTGGAGCTGAAAAGTGACTGCGTTTACCAGTAACGAAATCTTGCTTGTAGGAAGACACAGAGCCTGGCGTTTAACTCTGTTTCTGAAGGGAAACACACAGCACAGTTCTCATCCATGAAACACACTCTGCTTTAGAGCAAGAAGCATGCTCTTGCTTTCTAGAGTCTCTTATAAGGCGAGAAACGTGAGTGTGCTCAGAAAAAAAGACCTGTGTATCCTACACTCACGGACCATATCTAGTTCAACTCTGCTTCTGAAACTGATACAAACCACAGGTCCTCTAACATTCAATGCTTTTCAGTTAAGAGCGAGAAACGTGTGAGCTTCGTGAACTATGTAGCTTCATTTGAGTTGAAAAGTGACTGCGTTAACCAGAAACGAAATCTTGCTTGTAGGAAGACACAAAGCCTGGCGTTTAACACCGTTTCTGAAGCGAAACACACAGCACAGTTCTCATCCATGAAACACACTCTGCTTTAGAGCAAGAAGCACGCTCTTGTTTTGTAGAGTCTCTAATAAGGCAGGAAACGTGAGTGTGCTCAGAACAAAAGAACTGTGTTTCCTACACACACGGACCATATCTAGTTCAACTCTGCTTCTGAAACTGATACAAACCACAGGTCCTCAATAATCAAATGCTTTTCAGTTAAGAGCGAGAAACGTGTGAGCTTCGTGAACTATGTTGCTTCTTTGGGCTGAAAGGTGACTACGTTTACCAGAAACGAAGTCTTGCTTGTAGGAAGACACAGAGCCTGTCGATTAACTCCGTTTCTGAAGGAAAACACACAGCACAGTTCTCATCCATAAAACACAGTGTGCTTTACAGCAAGAAGCACACTCTTGCTTTCTAGAGTCTCTAAAAATGCAGGAAACGTGAATGTGCTCAGAACAAAAGAACTGTGTTACCTACACACACGGACAATACCTAGTTCAACTCTGTTTCTGTAACTGATAGAACACAGGTTCTTTAACATCCAATGCTTTTCAGTTAAGAGCGAGAAACGTGTGAGCTTCGTGACTATGTAGCTTCGTTTGAGCTGAAAAGTGACTGCGTTTACCAGAATAGAAGTCTTGCTTGTAGGAAGACACAGAACCTGGCATTTAACTCCGTTTCTGAAGGGAAACACACAGCACAGTTCTCATCCATGAAACACACTCTGCTTTAGAGCAAGAAGCACGCTCTTGCTTTCTAGAGTCTCTAAAAAGGCAGGAAACGTGAGTGTGGTCAGAACAAAAGAACTGTGTTACCTACACACACGGACAATACCTAGTTCAACTCTGTTTCTGTAACTGGTAGAACACAGGTTCTTTAACATCCAATGCTTTTCAGTTAAGAGCGAGAAACGTGTGAGCTTCGTGAACTATGTAGCTTCGTTTGAGCTGAAAAGTGACTGCTTTTACCAGAAACGAAATCTTGCTCGTAGGAAGACACAAAGCCTGAGGTTTAAATCCGTTTCTGAAGGGAAACACACAGCACAGTTCTCATCCAAGAAACACACTCTGCTTTAGAGCAAGAAGCACGCTCTTGTTTTGTAGAGTCTCTAATAAGGCCTGAAAAGTGTGTGTGCTCAGAACAAAAGAACTGTGTTTCCTACACACACGGACCATATCTAGTTCAACTCTGCTTCGGAAACTGATACAAACCACAGGTCCTCAATAATCAAATGCTTTTCAGTTAAGAGCGAGAAACGTGTGAGCTTCGTGAACTATGTAGCTTCTTTGGTCTGAAAGGTGACTGTGTTTACCAGAAACGAAGTCTTGCTTGTAGGAAGACACAGAGCCTGGCGATGAACTCCTTTTCTGAAGGAAAACACACAGCACAGTTCTCATCCATGAAACACAGTGTGCTTTACAGCAAGAAGCACACTCTTGCTTTCTAGAGTCTCTAAAAAGGCAGGAAACGTGAGTGTGCTCAGAACAAAAGAACTGTGTTACCTACACACACGGACAATACCTAGTTCAACTCTGTTTCTGTAACTGATAGAACACAGGTTCTTTAACATCCAATGCTTTTCAGTTAAGAGCGAGAAACGCTTGAGCTTCGTGAACTATGTAGCTTCTTTGTGCTGAAAGGTGACTGTGTTTACCAGAAATGAAGTCTTGCTTGTAGGAAGACACTGAGCCTGGCATTTAACACCATTTCTGAAGTGAAACACACAGCACAGTTCTCATCGATGAAACACACTCTGCTTTAGAGCAAGAAGCATGCTCTTGCTTTCTAGAGTCTATAATAAGGCAGGAAATGTGAGTGTGCTCAGAACAAAAGAACTGTGTTTCCTACACACACGGACCATATCTAGTTCAACTCTGCTTCTGAAACTGATACAAACCACAGGTCCTCAATAATCCAATGATTTTCAGTTAAGAGTGAGAAACGTGTGAGTTTCGTGAAGTATGTAGCTTCGTTTGAGCTGAAAAGTGAGTGCGTTTACCAGAAAGGAATTCTTGATGGTAGGTAGACACAGAGCTTGGCATTTAACTCCGTTTCTGAAGGGAAACGCACAGCACAGTTCTCATCCATGAAACACACTCAATTTAGAACAAGAAGCATGCTCTTGTTTTGTAGAGTCTCTAATAAGGCCTGAAAAGTGTGTGTGCTCAGAACAAAAGAACTGTGTTTCCTACACACACGGACCATATCTAGTTCAACTCTGCTTCGGAAACTGATACAAACCACAGGTGCTCAATAATCAAATGCTTTTCAGTTAAGAGCGAGAAACGTGTGAGCTTCATGAACTATGTAGCTTCTTAGGTCTGAAAGGTGACTGCGTTTACCAGAAACGAAGTCTTGCTTGTAGGAAGACACAGAGCCTGGCATTTAACTCCATTTCTGAAGTGAAACACACAGCACAGTTCTCATCGATGAAACACACTCTGCTTTAGAGCAAGAAGCATGCTCTTGCTTTCTAAAGTCTATAATAAGGCGGAAAACGTGAGTGTGCTCAGAACAAAAGAACTGTGTTTCCTACACACACGGCCCATATCTAGTTCAACTCTGCTTAAGAAAGTGATAGAACACAGGTCCTCTAACATCCAATGATTTTCAGTTAAGAGCGAGAAACGTGTGAGCTTCGTGACTATGTAGCTTCGTTTGAGCTGAAAAGTGACTGCGTTTACCAGAAAAGAAGTCTTGCTTGTAGGAAGACACAGAACCTGGCATTTAACTCCGTTTCTGAAGGGAAACACACAGCACAGTTCTCATCTATGAAACACACTCTGCTTTAGAGCAAGAAGCACGCTCTTGCTTTCTAGAGTCTCTAAAAAGGCAGGAAACGTGAGTGTGGTCAGAACAAAAGAACTGTGTTACCTACACACACGGACAATACCTAGTTCAACTCTGTTTCTGTAACTGGTAGAACACAGGTTCTTTAACATCCAATGCTTTTCAGTTAAGAGCGAGAAACGTGTGAGCTTCGTGAACTATGTAGCTTCGTTTGAGCTGAAAAGTGACTGCTTTTACCAGAAACGAAATCTTGCTCGTAGGAAGACACAAAGCCTGAGATTTAAATCCGTTTCTGAAGGGAAACACACAGCACAGTTCTCATCCATGAAACACACTCTGCTTTAGAGCAAGAAGCACGCTCTTGTTTTGTAGAGTCTCTAATAAGGCCTGAAAAGTGTGTGTGCTCAGAACAAAAGAACTGTGTTTCCTACACACACGGACCATATCTAGTTCAATTCTGCTTAAGAAAGTGATAGAACACAGGTCCTCTAACATCCAATGATTTTCAGTTAAGAGCGAGAAACGTGTGAGCTTCGTGAACTATGTAGCTTCTTTGGTCTGAAAGGTGACTGCGTTTACCAGAAACGAAGTCTTGCTTGTAGGAAGACACAGAGCCTGGCATTTAACTCCAATTCTGATGTGAAACACACAGCACAGTTCTCATCGATGAAACACACTCTGCTTTAGAGCAAGAAGCATGCTCTTGCTTTCTAGAGTCTATAATAAGGCGGGAAACGTGAGTGTGCTCAGAACAAAAGAACTGTGTTTCCTACACACACGGACCATATCTAGTTCAACTCTGCTTCTGAAACTGATACAAACCACAGGTCCTCAATAATCAAATGCTTTTCAGTTAAGAGCGAGAAACGTGTGAGCTTCGTGAACTATGTAGCTTCTTTGGGCTGAAAGGTGACTACGTTTACCACAAACGAAGTCTTGCTTGTAGGAAGACACAGAGCCTGGCATTTAACTCCGTTTCTGAATGGAAACAAACAGCACAGTTCTCATCCATGAAACACAGTGTGCTTTACAGCAAGAAGAACACTCTTGCTGTCTAGAGTCTCTAAAAAGGCAGGAAACGTGAGTGTGGTCAGAACAAAAGAACTGTGTTACCTACACACACGGACAATACCTAGTTCAACTCTGTTTCTGTAATTGATAGAACACAGGTTCTTTAACATCCAATGCTTTTCAGTTAAGAGCGAGAAACGTGTGAGCTTCGTGAACTATGTAGCTTCGTTTGAGCTGAAAAGTGACTGCTTTTACCAGAAACGAAATCTTGCTCGTAGGAAGACACAAAGCCTGAGGTTTAAATCCGTTTCTGAAGGGAAACACACAGCACAGTTCTCATCCATGAAACACACTCTGCTTTAGAGTAAGAAGCACGCTCTTGTTTTGTAGAGTATCTAATTAGGCCTGAAAAGTGAGTGTGCTCAGAACAAAAGAACTGTGTTTCCTACACACAAGGACCATATCTAGTTCAACTCTGCTTCTGAAACTGATACAAACCACAGGTCCTCAATAATCAAATGCTTTGCAGTTAAGAGCGAGTAACGTGTGAGCTTCGTGAACTATGTAGTTTCTTTGGGCTGAAAGGTGACTGCGTTTACCAGAAACGAAGTCTTGCTTGTAGGAAGACATAGAGCCTGGCATTTAACTCCATTTCTGAAGTGAAACACACAGCACAGTTCTCATCGATGAAACACACTCTGCTTTAGAGCAAGAAGCATGCTCTTGCTTTCTAGAGTCTCTAATAAGGGGGGAAAAGTGAGTGTGCTCAGAACAAGAACTGTGTTTCCTACACACGGACCATATCTAGTTCAACTCTGCTTCTGAAACTTATACAAACCACAGGTCCTCTAATATCCAATGCTTTTCAGTTAAGAGCGAGAAACATGTGCGCTTCGTGAACTATGTAGCTTCGTTTGAGCTGAAAAGTGACTGCTTTTGCCATAAAGGAAATCTTGCTTGTAGGAAGACACAAAGCCTGGCGTTTAACTCCGTCTGAAGGGAAACACACAGCACAGTTCTCATCCATGAAACACACTCTGCTTTAGAGCAAGAAGCACGCTCTTGTTTTGTAGAGTCTCTAATAAGGCCTGAAAGTGAGTGTGCTCAGAACAAAAGAACTGTGTTTCCTACACACATGGACCATATCTAGTTCAACTCTGCTTCTGAAACTGATACAAACCACAGGTCCTCAATAATCAAATGCTTTTCTGTTAAGAGCGAGAAACGTGTGAGCTTCGTGAACTATGTAGCTTCTTTGGGCTGAAAGGTGACTGTGTTTACCAGAAACGAAGTCTTGCTTGTAGGAAGACACTGAGCCTGGCATTTATCTCCGTTTCTGAAGGGAAACACACAGCACAGTTCTCATCCATGAAACACACTCTGCTTAAGAGCAAGAAGCACGCTCTTGCTTTCTAGAGTCTCTAAAATGGCAGGAAACGTGAGTGTGCTCAGAACAAAAGAACTGTGTTTCCTACACACACGGACCATATCTAGTCCAACTCCGTTTCTGAAACTGATACAAACCACAGCTCCTCTAACATCCAATGCTTTTCAGATAAGAGCCAGAAACGTGTGAGCTCCGTGAACTATGTAGCCTCATTGGAGCTGAAAAGTGACTGCATATACCAGTAACGAAATCTTGCTTGTAGGAAGACACAGAGCCTGGCATTTAACTCCGTTTCTGAAGGAAAACACACAGCACAGTTCTCATCCATGAAACACACTCTGCTTTAGAGCAAGAAGCACGCTCTTGTTTTGTAGAGTCTCTAATAAGGCATGAAACGTGAGTGTGCTCAGAACAAAAGAACTGTGTTTCCTACACACACGGACCATATCTAGTTCAGCTCTGCTTCTGAAACTGATAGAACACAGGTCCTCTAACATCCAATGCTTTTCAGTTAAGAACGAGAAACGTGTGAGCTTCGTGAACTATGTAGCTTCGTATGAGCTGAAAAGTGACTGCGTTTACCAGAAACGAAATCTTGCTTGTAGGAAGACACAGAGCCTGGCGTTTAACTCCATTTCTGAAGGGAAACACACAGCACAGTTCTCATCCATGAACCACACTCTGCTTTAGAGCAAGAAGCATGCTCTTGCTTTCTAGAGTCTCTAATAAGGGGGGAAACGTGAGTGTGCTCAGAACAGAAACTGTGTTTCCTACACACGGACCATATCTAGTTCAACTCTGCTTCTGAAACTGATACAAACCACAGGTCCTCAATAATCCAATGCTTTTCAGTTAAGAGTGAGAAACGTGTGAGCTTCGTGAACTATGTATATTCGTTGGGCTGAAAGGTGACTGCGTTTACCAGAAACGAAGTCTTGAATGTAGGAAGACACAGAGCCTGGCATTTAACTCCATTTCTGAAAGGAAACACACAGAACAGTTCTCATCCATGAAACACACTCAATTTAGAACAAGAAGCATGCTCTTGCTTTCTAGAGTCTCTAATAAGGCGGGATACGTGAGTGAGCTCAGAAAAAAAGAACTGTGTTTCCTACACTCACGGACCATATCTAGTTCAACTCTGCTTCTGAAACTCATACAAACCACAGGTCCTCTAACATCCAATACTTTTCAGTTAAGAGCGAGAAACCTGTGAGCTTCGTGAACTATGTACCTTCTTTTGAGCTAAAAAGTGACTGTGTTTACTAGAAACGAATTCTTGCTTGTTGGAAGACACAGAGCCTGGAATTTAACTCTGTTTCTGAAGGGAAACACACAGCACAGTTTTCATCCATGAAACACACTCTGCTTAAGAGCAAGAAGCACGCTCTTGCTTTCTAGAGTCTCTAAAATGGCAGGAAACGTGAGTGTGCTCAGAACAAAAGAACTGTGTTTCCTACACACACGGACCATATCTAGTCCAACTCCGTTTCTGAAACAGATACAAACCACAGGTCCTCTAACATCCAATGCTTTTCTGTTAAGAGCGAGAAACGTGTGAGCTTCGTGATCTATGTAGCCTCGTTGGAGCTGAAAAGTGACTGCATTTACCAGTAACGAAATCTTGCTTATAGGAAGACACAGAGCCTGGCGTTTAACTCCGTTTCTGAAGGGAAACACACAGCACAGTTCTCATCCATGAAAAACACTCTGCTTTAGAGCAAGAAGCATGCTCTTGCTTTCTAGAGTCTCTAATAAGGCAGGAAACGTGAGTGTGCTCAGAACAAAAGAACTGTGTTTCCTACACACACGGACAATATCTAGTTCAACTCTGCTTCTGAAACTGATACAAACCACAGGTCCTCAATAATCCAATGCTTTTCAGTTAAGAGTGAGAAACGTGTGAGCTTCGTGAACTATGTATATTCGTTGGGCTGAAAGGTGACTGCGTTTACCAGAAACGAAGTCTTGAATGTAGGAAGACACAGAGCCTGGCATTTAACTCCATTTCTGAAAGGAAACACACAGAACAGTTCTCATCCATGAAACACACTCAATTTAGAACAAGAAGCATGCTCTTGCTTTCTAGAGTCTCTAATAAGGCGGGATACGTGAGTGAGCTCAGAACAAAAGAACTGTGTTTCCTACACTCACGGACCATATCTAGTTCAACTCTGCTTCTGAAACTCATACAAACCACAGGTCCTCTAACATCCAATACTTTTCAGTTAAGAGCGAGAAACCTGTGAGCTTCGTGAACTATGTACCTTCTTTTGAGCTAAAAAGTGACTGTGTTTACATGAAACGAATTCTTGCTTGTTGGAAGACACAGAGCCTGGAATTTAACTCTGTTTCTGAAGGGAAACACACAGCACAGTTTTCATCCATGAAACACACTCTGCTTAAGAGCAAGAAGCACGCTCTTGCTTTCTAGAGTCTCTAAAATGGCAGGAAACGTGAGTGTGCTCAGAACAAAAGAACTGAGTTTCCTACACACACGGACCAAATCTAGTCCAACTCCGTTTCTGAAACAGATACAAACCACAGGTCCTCTAACATTAAATGCTTTTCTGTTAAGAGCGAGAAACGTGTGAGCTTCGTGATCTATGTAGCCTCGTTGGAGCTAAAAAGTGACTGCATTTACCAGTAACGAAATCTTGCTTATAGGAAGACACAGAGCCTGGCGTTTAACTCCGTTTCTGAAGGGAAACACACAGCACAGTTCTCATCCATGAAAAACACTCTGCTTTAGAGCAAGAAGCATGCTCTTGCTTTCTAGAGTCTCTAATAAGGCGGGAAACGTGAGTGTGCTCAGAAAAAAAGAACTGTGTTTCCTACACACACGGACCATATCTAGTTCAACTCTGCTTCTGAAACTCATACAAACCACAGGTCCTCTAACATCCAATGCTTTTCAGTTAAGAGCGAGAAACGTGTGAGCTTTGTGAACTATGTAGCTTCGTTTGAGCTAAAAAGTGACTGCGTTTACCAGACACGAAATCTTGCTTGTAGGAAGACACAGAGCCTGGCATTTAACTCCGTTTCTGAAGGAAAACACACAGCACAGTTCTCATCCTTGAAACACAGTGTGCTTTACAGCAAGAAGCACGCTCTTGCTTTCTAGAGTCTCTAAAAAGGCAGGAAACGTGAGTGTGATCAGAACAAAAGAAATGTGTTTCCTACACACACGGACCATATCTAGTCCAACTCTGCTTCTGAAACTGATACAAACCACAGCTCCTCTAACATCCAATGCTTTTCAGTTAAGAGCGAGAAACGTGTGAGCTTCGTGAACTATGTAGCCTCGTTGGAGCTGAAAAGTGACTGCGTTTACCAGTAACGAAATCTTGCTTGTAGGAAGACACAGAGCCTGGCGTTTAACTCTGTTTCTGAAGGGAAACACACAGCACAGTTCTCATCCATGAAACACACTCTGCTTTAGAGCAAGAAGCATTCTCTTGCTTTCTAGAGTCTCTAATAAGGCGAGAAACGTGAGTGTGCTCAGAAAAAAAGAACTGTGTATCCTACACTCACGGACCATATCTAGTTCAACTCTGCTTCTGAAACTGATACAAACCACAGGTCCTCTAACATCCAATGCTTTTCAGTTAAGAGCGAGAAACGTGTGAGCTTCGTGAACTATGTAGCTTCATTTGAGCTGAAAAGTGACTGCTTTTACCAGAAACGAAATCTTGCTCGTAGGAAGACACAAAGCCTGAGGTTTAAATCCGTTTCTGAAGGGAAACACACAGCACAGTTCTCATCCATGAAACACACTCTGCTTTAGAGCAAGAAGCACGCTCTTGTTTTGTAGAGTCTCTAATAAGGCCTGAAAAGTGTGTGTGCTCAGAACAAAAGAACTGTGTTTCCTACACACACGGACCATATCTAGTTCAACTCTGCTTCGGAAACTGATACAAACCACAGGTGCTCAATAATCAAATGCTTTTCAGTTAAGAGCGAGAAACGTGTGAGCTTCGTGAACTATGTAGCTTCTTAGGTCTGAAAGGTGACTGCGTTTACCAAAAACGAAGTCTTGCTTGTAGGAAGACACAGAGCCTGGCATTTAACTCCATTTCTGAAGTGAAACACACAGCACAGTTCTCATCGATGAAACACACTCTGCTTTAGAGCAAGAAGCATGCTCTTGCTTTCTAAAGTCTATAATAAGGCGGGAAACGTGAGTGTGCTCAGAACAAAAGAACTGTTTTTCCTACACACACGGCCCATATCTAGTTCAACTCTGCTTAAGAAAGTGATAGAACACAGGTCCTCTAACATCCAATGATTTTCAGTTAAGAGCGAGAAACGTGTGAGCTTCGTGACTATGTAGCTTCGTTTGAGCTGAAAAGTGACTGCGTTTACCAGAAAAGAAGTCTTGCTTGTAGGAAGACACAGAACCTGGCATTTAACTCCGTTTCTGAAGGGAAACACACAGCACAGTTCTCATCCATGAAACACACTCTGCTTTAGAGCAAGAAGCACGCTCTTGCTTTCTAGAGTCTCTAAAAAGGCAAGAAACGTGAGTGTGGTCAGAACAAAAGAACTGTGTTACCTACACACACGGACAATACCTAGTTCAACTCTGTTTCTGTAACTGGTAGAACACAGGTTCTTTAACATCCAATGCTTTTCAGTTAAGAGCGAGAAACGTGTGAGCTTCGTGAACTATGTAGCTTCGTTTGAGCTGAAAAGTGACTGCTTTTACCAGAAACGAAATTTTGCTCGTAGGAAGACACAAAGCCAGAGGTTTAAATCTGTTTCTGAAGGGAAACACACAGCACAGTTCTCATCCATGAAACACACTCTGCTTTAGAGCAAGAAGCACGCTCTTGTTTTGTAGAGTCTCTAATAAGGCCTGAAAAGTGTGTGTGCTCAGAACAAAAGAACTGTGTTTCCTACACACACGGACCATATCTAGTTCAACTCTGCTTAAGAAAGTGATAGAACACAGGTCCTCTAACATCCAATGATTTTCAGTTAAGAGCGAGAAACGTGTGAGCTTCGTGAACTATGTAGCTTCTTTGGTCTGAAAGGTGACTGCGTTTACCAGAAACGAAGTCTTGCTTGTAGGAAGACACAGAGCCTGGCATTTAACTCCATTTCTGAAGTGAAACACACAGCACAGTTCTCATCGATGAAACACACTCTGCTTTAGAGCAAGAAGCATGCTCTTGTTTTCTAAAGTCTATAATAAGGCGGGAAACGTGAGTGTGCTCAGATCAAAAGAACTGTGTTTCCTACACACACGGCCCATATCTAGTTCAACTCTGCTTAAGAAAGTGATAGAACACAGGTCCTCTAACATCCAATGATTTTCAGTTAAGAGCGAGAAATGTGTGAGCTTCGTGACTATGTAGCTTCGTTTGAGCTGAAAAGGGACTGCGTTTACCAGAAAAGAAGTCTTGCTTGTAGGAAGACACAGAACCTGGCATTTAACTCCGTTTCTGAAAGGAAACACACAGCACAGTTCTCATCCATGAAACACACTCTGCTTTAGAGCAAGAAGCACGCTCTTGTTTTGTAGAGTCTCTAATAAGGCAGGAAACGTGAGTGTGCTCAGAACAAAAGAACTGTGTTTCCTACACACACGGTCCATATCTAGTTCAACTCTGCTTCTGAAACTGATACAAACCACAGGTCCTCAATAATCAAATGCTTTTCAGTTAAGAGCGAGAAACGTATGAGCTTCGTGAACTATGTAGCTTCTTTGGGCTGAAAGGTGACTACGTTTACCACAAACGAAGTCTTGCTTGTAGGAATACACAGAGCCTGGCATTTAACTCCGTTTCTGAATGGAAACAAACAGCACAGTTCTCATCCATGAAACACAGTGTGCTTTACAGCAAGAAGAACACTCTTGCTTTCTAGAGTCTCTAAAAAGGCAGGAAACGTGAGTGTGGTCAGAACAAAAGAACTGTGTTACCTACACACACGGACAATACCTAGTTCAACTCTGTTTCTGTAATTGATAGAACACAGGTTCTTTAACATCCAATGCTTTTCAGTTAAGAGCGAGAAACGTGTGAGCTTCGTGAACTATGTAGCTTCGTTTGAGCTGAAAAGTGACTGCTTTTACCAGAAACGAAATCTTGCTCGTAGGAAGACACAAAGCCTGAGGTTTAAATCCGTTTCTGAAGGGAAACACACAGCACAGTTCTCATCCATGAAACACACTCTGCTTTAGAGTAAGAAGCACGCTCTTGTTTTGTAGAGTATCTAATTAGGCCTGAAAAGTGAGTGTGCTCAGAACAAAAGAACTGTGTTTCCTACACACAAGGACCATATCTAGTTCAACTCTGCTTCTGAAACTGATACAAACCACAGGTCCTCAATAATCAAATGCTTTGCAGTTAAGAGCGAGTAACGTGTGAGCTTCGTGAACTATGTAGTTTCTTTGGGCTGAAAGGTGACTGCGTTTACCAGAAACGAAGTCTTGCTTGTAGGAAGACATAGAGCCTGGCATTTAACTCCATTTCTGAAGTGAAACACACAGCACAGTTCTCATCGATGAAACACACTCTGCTTTAGAGCAAGAAGCATGCTCTTGCTTTCTAGAGTCTCTAATAAGGGGGGAAAAGTGAGTGTGCTCAGAACACGAACTGTGTTTCCTACACACGGACCATATCTAGTTCAACTCTGCTTCTGAAACTGATACAAACCACAGGTCCTCTAATATCCAATCCTTTTCAGTTAAGAGCGAGAAACATGTGCGCTTCGTGAACTATGTAGCTTCGTTTGAGCTGAAAAGTGACTGCTTTTTCCATAAACGAAATCTTGCTTGTAGGAAGACACAAAGCCTGGCGTTTAACTCCGTTTCTGAAGGGAAACACACAGCACAGTTCTCATCCATGAAACACACTCTGCTTTAGAGCAAGAAGCACGCTCTTGTTTTGTAGAGTCTCTAATAAGTCCTGAAAGTGAGTGTGCTCAGAACAAAAGAACTGTGTTTCCTACACACATGGACCATATCTAGTTCAACTCTGCTTCTGAAACTGATACAAACCACAGGTCCTCAATAATCAAATGCTTTTCTGTTAAGAGCGAGAAACGTGTGAGCTTCGTGAACTATGTAGATTCTTTGGGATGAAAGGTGACTGTGTTTACCAGAAACGAAGTCTTGCTTGTAGGAAGACACTGAGCCTGGCATTTATCTCCATTTCTGAAGTGAAACACACAGCACAGTTCTCATCGATGAAACACACTCTGCTTTAGAGCAAGAAGCATGCTCTTGCTTTCTAGAGTCTATAATAAGGCGGGAAACGTGAGTGTGCTCAGAACAAAAGAACTATGTTTCCTACACACACGGACCATATCTAGTTCAACTCTGCTTCTGAAACTGATACAAACGACAGGTCCCCAATAATCCAATGCTTTTCAGTTAAGAGTGAAAAATGTTAGAGCTTCGTGAACTATGTAGCTTCGTTTGAGCTGAAAAGTGAGTGCGTTTACCAGAAACAAAATCTTGCTCGTAGGAAGACACAAAGCCTGAGGTTTAAATCCGTTTCTGAAGGGAAACACACAGCACAGTTCTCATCCATGAAACACACTCTGCTTTAGAGTAAGAAGCACGCTCTTGTTTTGTAGAGTATCTAATTAGGCCTGAAAAGTGAGTGTGCTCAGAACAAAAGAACTGTGTTTCCTACACACAAGGACCATATCTAGTTCAACTCTGCTTCTGAAACTGATACAAACCACAGGTCCTCAATAATCAAATGCTTTGCAGTTAAGAGCGAGTAACGTGTGAGCTTCGTGAACTATGTAGTTTCTTTGGGCTGAAAGGTGACTGCGTTTACCAGAAACGAAGTCTTGCTTGTAGGAAGACATAGAGCCTGGCATTTAACTCCATTTCTGAAGTGAAACACACAGCACAGTTCTCATCGATGAAACACACTCTGCTTTAGAGCAAGAAGCATGCTCTTGCTTTCTAGAGTCTCTAATAAGGGGGGAAAAGTGAGTGTGCTCAGAACACGAACTGTGTTTCCTACACACGGACCATATCTAGTTCAACTCTGCTTCTGAAACTGATACAAACCACAGGTCCTCTAATATCCAATCCTTTTCAGTTAAGAGCGAGAAACATGTGCGCTTCGTGAACTATGTAGCTTCGTTTGAGCTGAAAAGTGACTGCTTTTTCCATAAACGAAATCTTGCTTGTAGGAAGACACAAAGCCTGGCGTTTAACTCCGTTTCTGAAGGGAAACACACAGCACAGTTCTCATCCATGAAACACACTCTGCTTTAGAGCAAGAAGCACGCTCTTGTTTTGTAGAGTCTCTAATAAGTCCTGAAAGTGAGTGTGCTCAGAACAAAAGAACTGTGTTTCCTACACACATGGACCATATCTAGTTCAACTCTGCTTCTGAAACTGATACAAACCACAGGTCCTCAATAATCAAATGCTTTTCTGTTAAGAGCGAGAAACGTGTGAGCTTCGTGAACTATGTAGATTCTTTGGGATGAAAGGTGACTGTGTTTACCAGAAACGAAGTCTTGCTTGTAGGAAGACACTGAGCCTGGCATTTATCTCCATTTCTGAAGTGAAACACACAGCACAGTTCTCATCGATGAAACACACTCTGCTTTAGAGCAAGAAGCATGCTCTTGCTTTCTAGAGTCTATAATAAGGCGGGAAACGTGAGTGTGCTCAGAACAAAAGAACTATGTTTCCTACACACACGGACCATATCTAGTTCAACTCTGCTTCTGAAACTGATACAAACGACAGGTCCCCAATAATCCAATGCTTTTCAGTTAAGAGTGAAAAATGTTAGAGCTTCGTGAACTATGTAGCTTCGTTTGAGCTGAAAAGTGAGTGCGTTTACCAGAAACAAAATCTTAATTGTAGGAAGACACAGAGCCTGGCATTTAACTCCGTTTCTGAAGGGAAACCCAGAGCACAGTTCTCATCCATGAAACACACTCTGCTTTAGAGCAAGAAGCACGCTCTTGCTTTCTAGAGTCTCTAATAAGGGGGGAAACGTGAGTGTGCTCAGAACAGGAACTGTGTTTCCTACACACGGACCATATCTAGTTCAACTCTGCTTCTGAAACTGATACAAACCACAGGACTTAAATAATCCAATGCTTTTCAGTTAAGAGTGAGAAACGTGTGAGCTTCGTGAACTATGTAGCTTCTTTGGGCTGAAAGGTGACTGCGTTTACCAGAAAAGAAGTCTTGCTTGTATGAAGACACAGATCCTGGCATTTAACTCCGTTTCTGAAGGGAAACACACAGCACAGTTCTCATCCAAGAAACAAACTCTGCTTTAGAACAAGAAGCATGCTCTTGCTTTCTAGGGTCCCTATTAAGGCGGGAAACATGAGTGTGCTCAGAACAAAAGAACTGTGTTACCTACACACACGGACCATATCTAGTACAACTCTGCTACTGAAACTGATAGAACACCGGTCCTTTAACATCCAATGCTTTTCAGTTAAGAAGGAGAAACGTGTGAGCTTCGTGAACTATGTAGCTTCGTTTGAGCTAAAAAGTGACTGCGTTTACCAGAAAAGAAGTCTTGCTGGTAGGAAGACACAGAGCCTGGCATTTAACTCCGTTTCTGAAGGAAAACACACAGCACAGTTCTCATCCATGAAACACAGTGTGCTTTACAGCAAGAAGCATGCTCTTGCTTTCTAGAGTCTCTAAAAAGGCAGGAAACGTGAGTGTGATCAGAACAAAAGAAATGTGTTTCCTACACACACGGACCATATCTAGTCCAACTCTGCTTCTGAAACTGATACAAACCACAGCTCCTCTAACATCCAATGCTTTTCAGTTAAGAGCGAGAAACGTGTGAGCTTCGTGAACTATGTAGCCTCGTTGGAGCTGAAAAGTGACTGCGTTTACCAGTAACGAAATCTTGCTTGTAGGAAGACACAGAGCCTGGCGTTTAACTCTGTTTCTGAAGGGAAACACACAGCACAGTTCTCATCCATGAAACACACTCTGCTTTAGAGCAAGAAGCATTCTCTTGCTTTCTAGAGTCTCTAATAAGGCGAGAAACGTGAGTGTGCTCAGAAAAAAAGAACTGTGTATCCTACACTCACGGACCATATCTAGTTCAACTCTGCTTCTGAAACTGATACAAACCACAGGCCCTCTAACATCCAATGCTTTTCAGTTAAGAGCGAGAAACGTGTGAGCTTCGTGAACTATGTAGCTTCATTTGAGCTGAAAAGTGACTGCTTTTACCAGAAACGAAATCTTGCTCGTAGGAAGACACAAAGCCTGAGGTTTAAATCCGTTTCTGAAGGGAAACACACAGCACAGTTCTCATCCATGAAACACACTCTGCTTTAGAGCAAGAAGCACACTCTTGTTTTGTAGAGTCTCTAATAAGGCCTGAAAAGTGTGTGTGCTCAGAACAAAAGAACTGTGTTTCCTACACACACGGACCATATCTAGTTCAACTCTGCTTCGGAAACTGATACAAACCACAGGTGCTCAATAATCAAATGTTTTTCAGTTAAGAGCGAGAAACGTGTGAGCTTCGTGAACTATGTAGCTTCTTAGGTCTGAAAGGTGACTGCGTTTACCAGAAACGAAGTCTTGCTTGTAGGAAGACACAGAGCCTGGCATTTAACTCCATTTCTGAAGTGAAACACACAGCACAGTTCTCATCGATGAAACACACTCTGCTTTAGAGCAAGAAGCATGCTCTTGCTTTCTAAAGTCTATAATAAGGCGGGAAACGTGAGTGTGCTCAGAACAAAAGAACTGTTTTTCCTACACACACGGCCCATATCTAGTTCAACTCTGCTTAAGAAAGTGATAGAACACAGGTCCTCTAACATCCAATGATTTTCAGTTAAGAGCGAGAAACGTGTGAGCTTCGTGACTATGTAGCTTCGTTTGAGCTGAAAAGTGACTACGTTTACCAGAAAAGAAGTCTTGCTTGTAGGAAGACACAGAACCTGGCATTTAACTCCGTTTCTGAAGGGAAACACACAGCACAGTTCTCATCCATGAAACACACTCTGCTTTAGAGCAAGAAGCACGCTCTTGCTTTCTAGAGTCTCTAAAAAGGCAAGAAACGTGAGTGTGGTCAGAACAAAAGAACTGTGTTACCTACACACACGGACAATACCTAGTTCAACTCTGTTTCTGTAACTGGTAGAACACAGGTTCTTTAACATCCAATGCTTTTCAGTTAAGAGCGAGAAACGTGTGAGCTTCGTGAACTATGTAGCTTCGTTTGAGCTGCAAAGTGACTGCTTTTACCAGAAACGAAATCTTGCTCGTAGGAAGACACAAAGCCTGAGGTTTAAATCCGTTTCTGAAGGGAAACACACAGCACAGTTCTCATCCATGAAACACACTCTGCTTTAGAGCAAGAAGCACGCTCTTGTTTTGTAGAGTCTCTAATAAGGCCTGAAAAGTGTGTGTGCTCAGAACAAAAGAACTGTGTTTCCTACACACACGGACCATATCTAGTTCAACTCTGCTTAAGAAAGTGATAGAACACAGGTCCTCTAACATCCAATGATTTTCAGTTAAGAGCGAGAAACGTGTGAGCTTCGTGAACTATGTAGCTTCTTTGGTCTGAAAGGTGACTGCGTTTACCAGAAACGAAGTCTTGCTTGTAGGAAGACACAGAGCCTGGCATTTAACTCCATTTCTGAAGTGAAACACACAGCACAGTTCTCATCGATGAAACACACTCTGCTTTAGAGCAAGAAGCATGCTCTTGCTTTCTAAAGTCTATAATAAGGCGGGAAACGTGAGTGTGCTCAGAACAAAAGAACTGTGTTCCTACACACACGGCCCATATCTAGTTCAACTCTGCTTAAGAAAGTGATAGAACACAGGTCCTCTAACATCCAATGATTTTCAGTTAAGAGCGAGAAACGTGTGAGCTTCGTGACTATGTAGCTTCGTTTGAGCTGAAAAGGGACTGCGTTTACCAGAAAAGAAGTCTTGCTTGTAGGAAGACACAGAACCTGGCATTTAACTCCGTTTCTGAAGGGAAACACACAGCACAGTTCTCATCCATGAAACACACTCTGCTTTAGAGCAAGAAGCACGCTCTTGTTTTGTAGAGTCTCTAATAAGGCAGGAAACGTGAGTGTGCTCAGAACAAAAGAACTGTGTTTCCTACACACACGGTCCATATCTAGTTCAACTCTGCTTCTGAAACTGATACAAACCACAGGTCCTCAATAATCAAATGCTTTTCAGTTAAGAGCGAGAAACGTATGAGCTTCGTGAACTATGTAGCTTCTTTGGGCTGAAAGGTGACTACGTTTACCACAAACGAAGTCTTGCTTGTAGGAAGACACAGAGCCTGGCATTTAACTCCGTTTCTGAATGGAAACAAACAGCACAGTTCTCATCCATGAAACACAGTGTGCTTTACAGCAAGAAGAACACTCTTGCTTTCTAGAGTCTCTAAAAAGGCAGGAAACGTGAGTGTGGTCAGAACAAAAGAACTGTGTTACCTACACACACGGACAATACCTAGTTCAACTCTGTTTCTGTAATTGATAGAACACAGGTTCTTTAACATCCAATGCTTTTCAGTTAAGAGCGAGAAACGTGTGAGCTTCGTGAACTATGTAGCTTCGTTTGAGCTGAAAAGTGACTGCTTTTACCAGAAACGAAATCTTGCTCGTAGGAAGACACAAAGCCTGAGGTTTAAATCCGTTTCTGAAGGGAAACACACAGCACAGTTCTCATCCATGAAACACACTCTGCTTTAGAGTAAGAAGCACGCTCTTGTTTTGTAGAGTATCTAATTAGGCCTGAAAAGTGAGTGTGCTCAGAACAAAAGAACTGTGTTTCCTACACACAAGGACCATATCTAGTTCAACTCTGCTTCTGAAACTGATACAAACCACAGGTCCTCAATAATCAAATGCTTTGCAGTTAAGAGCGAGTAACGTGTGAGCTTCGTGAACTATGTAGTTTCTTTGGGCTGAAAGGTGACTGCGTTTACCAGAAACGAAGTCTTGCTTGTAGGAAGACATAGAGCCTGGCATTTAACTCCATTTCTGAAGTGAAACACACAGCACAGTTCTCATCGATGAAACACACTCTGCTTTAGAGCAAGAAGCATGCTCTTGCTTTCTAGAGTCTCTAATAAGGGGGGAAAAGTGAGTGTGCTCAGAACACGAACTGTGTTTCCTACACACGGACCATATCTAGTTCAACTCTGCTTCTGAAACTGATACAAACCACAGGTCCTCTAATATCCAATCCTTTTCAGTTAAGAGCGAGAAACATGTGCGCTTCGTGAACTATGTAGCTTCGTTTGAGCTGAAAAGTGACTGCTTTTGCCATAAACGAAATCTTGCTTGTAGGAAGACACAAAGCCTGGCGTTTAACTCCGTTTCTGAAGGGAAACACACAGCACAGTTCTCATCCATGAAACACACTCTGCTTTAGAGCAAGAAGCACGCTCTTGTTTTGTAGAGTCTCTAATAAGTCCTGAAAGTGAGTGTGCTCAGAACAAAAGAACTGTGTTTCCTACACACATGGACCATATCTAGTTCAACTCTGCTTCTGAAACTGATACAAACCACAGGTCCTCAATAATCAAATGCTTTTCTGTTAAGAGCGAGAAACGTGTGAGCTTCGTGAACTATGTAGATTCTTTGGGATGAAAGGTGACTGTGTTTACCAGAAACGAAGTCTTGCTTGTAGGAAGACACTGAGCCTGGCATTTATCTCCATTTCTGAAGTGAAACACACAGCACAGTTCTCATCGATGAAACACACTCTGCTTTAGAGCAAGAAGCATGCTCTTGCTTTCTAGAGTCTATAATAAGGCGGGAAACGTGAGTGTGCTCAGAACAAAAGAACTGTGTTTCCTACACACACGGACCATATCTAGTTCAACTCTGCTTCTGAAACTGATACAAACGACAGGTCCCCAATAATCCAATGCTTTTCAGTTAAGAGTGAAAAATGTTAGAGCTTCGTGAACTATGTAGCTTCGTTTGAGCTGAAAAGTGAGTGCGTTTACCAGAAACAAAATCTTAATTGTAGGAAGACACAGAGCCTGGCATTTAACTCCGTTTCTGAAGGGAAACCCAGAGCACAGTTCTCATCCATGAAACACACTCTGCTTTAGAGCAAGAAGCACGCTCTTGCTTTCTAGAGTCTCTAATAAGGGGGGAAACGTGAGTGTGCTCAGAACAGGAACTGTGTTTCCTACACACGGACCATATCTAGTTCAACTCTGCTTCTGAAACTGATACAAACCACAGGTCCTCAATAATCCAATGCTTTTCAGTTAAGAGTGAGAAACGTGTGAGCTTCGTGAACTATGTAGCTTCTTTGGGCTGAAAGGTGACTGCGTTTACCAGAAACGAAGTCTTGCTTGTATGAAGACACAGATCCTGCCATTTAACTCCGTTTCTGAAGGGAAACACACAGCACAGTTCTCATCCAAGAAACAAACTCTGCTTTAGAACAAGAAGCATGCTCTTGCTTTCTAGGGTCCCTATTAAGGCGGGAAACATGAGTGTGCTCAGAACAAAAGAACTGTGTTACCTACACACACGGACCATATCTAGTTCAACTCTGCTACTGAAACTGATAGAACACCGGTCCTTTAACATCCAATGCTTTTCAGTTGAGAAGGAGAAACGTGTGAGCTTCGTGAACTATGTAGCTTCGTTTGAGCTAAAAAGTGACTGCGTTTACCAGAAAAGAAGTCTTGCTGGTAGGAAGACACAGAGCCTGGCATTTAATTCCGTTTCTGAAGGGAAACACACAGCACAGTTCTAATCCATGAAACACACTCTGCTTTAGAACAAGAAGCATGTTCTTGTTTTCTAGAGTCTCTAATAAGGCGGGAAACGTGAGTGTGCTCAGAACAAAAGAACTGTGTTTCCTACACACACGGTCCATATCTAGTTCAACTCTGCTTCTGAAACTGATACAAACCACAGGTCCTCAATAATCAAATGCTTTTCAGTTAAGAGCGAGAAACGTATGAGCTTCGTGAACTATGTAGCTTCTTTGGGCTGAAAGGTGACTACGTTTACCACAAACGAAGTCTTGCTTGTAGGAAGACACAGAGCCTGGCATTTAACTCCGTTTCTGAATGGAAACAAACAGCACAGTTCTCATCCATGAAACACAGTGTGCTTTACAGCAAGAAGAACACTCTTGCTTTCTAGAGTCTCTAAAAAGGCAGGAAACGTGAGTGTGGTCAGAACAAAAGAACTGTGTTACCTACACACACGGACAATACCTAGTTCAACTCTGTTTCTGTAATTGATAGAACACAGGTTCTTTAACATCCAATGCTTTTCAGTTAAGAGCGAGAAACGTGTGAGCTTCGTGAACTATGTAGCTTCGTTTGAGCTGAAAAGTGACTGCTTTTACCAGAAACGAAATCTTGCTCGTAGGAAGACACAAAGCCTGAGGTTTAAATCCGTTTCTGAAGGGAAACACACAGCACAGTTCTCATCCATGAAACACACTCTGCTTTAGAGTAAGAAGCACGCTCTTGTTTTGTAGAGTATCTAATTAGGCCTGAAAAGTGAGTGTGCTCAGAACAAAAGAACTGTGTTTCCTACACACAAGGACCATATCTAGTTCAACTCTGCTTCTGAAACTGATACAAACCACAGGTCCTCAATAATCAAATGCTTTGCAGTTAAGAGCGAGTAACGTGTGAGCTTCGTGAACTATGTAGTTTCTTTGGGCTGAAAGGTGACTGCGTTTACCAGAAACGAAGTCTTGCTTGTAGGAAGACATAGAGCCTGGCATTTAACTCCATTTCTGAAGTGAAACACACAGCACAGTTCTCATCGATGAAACACACTCTGCTTTAGAGCAAGAAGCATGCTCTTGCTTTCTAGAGTCTCTAATAAGGGGGGAAAAGTGAGTGTGCTCAGAACACGAACTGTGTTTCCTACACACGGACCATATCTAGTTCAACTCTGCTTCTGAAACTGATACAAACCACAGGTCCTCTAATATCCAATCCTTTTCAGTTAAGAGCGAGAAACATGTGCGCTTCGTGAACTATGTAGCTTCGTTTGAGCTGAAAAGTGACTGCTTTTGCCATAAACGAAATCTTGCTTGTAGGAAGACACAAAGCCTGGCGTTTAACTCCGTTTCTGAAGGGAAACACACAGCACAGTTCTCATCCATGAAACACACTCTGCTTTAGAGCAAGAAGCACGCTCTTGTTTTGTAGAGTCTCTAATAAGTCCTGAAAGTGAGTGTGCTCAGAACAAAAGAACTGTGTTTCCTACACACATGGACCATATCTAGTTCAACTCTGCTTCTGAAACTGATACAAACCACAGGTCCTCAATAATCAAATGCTTTTCTGTTAAGAGCGAGAAACGTGTGAGCTTCGTGAACTATGTAGATTCTTTGGGATGAAAGGTGACTGTGTTTACCAGAAACGAAGTCTTGCTTGTAGGAAGACACTGAGCCTGGCATTTATCTCCATTTCTGAAGTGAAACACACAGCACAGTTCTCATCGATGAAACACACTCTGCTTTAGAGCAAGAAGAATGCTCTTGCTTTCTAGAGTCTATAATAAGGCGGGAAACGTGAGTGTGCTCAGAACAAAAGAACTGTGTTTCCTACACACACGGACCATATCTAGTTCAACTCTGCTTCTGAAACTGATACAAACGACAGGTCCCCAATAATCCAATGCTTTTCAGTTAAGAGTGAAAAATGTTAGAGCTTCGTGAACTATGTAGCTTCGTTTGAGCTGAAAAGTGAGTGCGTTTACCAGAAACAAAATCTTAATTGTAGGAAGACACAGAGCCTGGCATTTAACTCCGTTTCTGAAGGGAAACCCAGAGCACAGTTCTCATCCATGAAACACACTCTGCTTTAGAGCAAGAAGCACGCTCTTGCTTTCTAGAGTCTCTAATAAGGGGGGAAACGTGAGTGTGCTCAGAACAGGAACTGTGTTTCCTACACACGGACCATATCTAGTTCAACTCTGCTTCTGAAACTGATACAAACCACAGGTCCTCAATAATCCAATGCTTTTCAGTTAAGAGTGAGAAACGTGTGAGCTTCGTGAACTATGTAGCTTCTTTGGGCTGAAAGGTGACTGCGTTTACCAGAAACGAAGTCTTGCTTGTATGAAGACACAGATCCTGCCATTTAACTCCGTTTCTGAAGGGAAACACACAGCACAGTTCTCATCCAAGAAACAAACTCTGCTTTAGAACAAGAAGCATGCTCTTGCTTTCTAGGGTCCCTATTAAGGCGGGAAACATGAGTGTGCTCAGAACAAAAGAACTGTGTTACCTACACACACGGACCATATCTAGTTCAACTCTGCTACTGAAACTGATAGAACACCGGTCCTTTAACATCCAATGCTTTTCAGTTAAGAAGGAGAAACGTGTGAGCTTCGTGAACTATGTAGCTTCGTTTGAGCTAAAAAGTGACTGCGTTTACCAGAAAAGAAGTCTCGCTGGTAGGAAGACACAGAGCCTGGCATTTAACTCCGTTTCTGAAGGGAAACACACAGCACAGTTCTAATCCATGAAACACACTCTGCTTTAGAACAAGAAGCATGTTCTTGTTTTCTAGAGTCTCTAATAAGGCGGGAAACGTGAGTGTGCTCAGAACAAAAGAACTGTGTTTCCTACACACATGGACCATATCTAGTTCAACTCTGCTTAAGAAAGTGATAGGACACAGGTCTTGTAACATCCAATGATTTTCAGTTAAGTGCGAGAAACGTGTGAGCTTCGTGAACTATGTAGCTTCGTTTGAGCTGAAAAGTGACTGCGTTTACCAGAAACAAATCTTGCTTGTAGGAAGACACAGAGCCTGGCGTTTAACTCCGTTTCTGAAGGGAAACACACAGCACAGTTCTCATCCATGAAACACACTCTGCTTTAGAACAAGAAGCATGCTCTTGCTTTCTAGAGTCTCTAAAATGGCAGGAAACGTGAGTGTGCTCAGAACAAAAGAACTGTGTTTCCTACACACACGGACCATATCTAGTCCAACTCCGTTTCTGAAACTGATACAAACCACAGCTCCTCTAACATCCAATGCTTTTCAGTTAAGAGCGAGAAACGTGTGAGCTTTGTGAACTATGCAGCCTCGTTGGAGCTGAAAAGTGACTGCATTTACCAGTAACGAAATCTTGCTTGGAGGAAGACACAGAGCCTGGCATTTAACTCCGTTTCTGAAGGGAAACACACAGCACAGTTCTCATCCATGAAAAACACTCTGCTTTAGAGCAAGAAGCATGCTCTTGCTTTCTAGAGTCTCTAATAAGGCGGGAAACGTGAGTGTGCTCAGAACAAAAGAACTGTGTTTCCTACACACACGGACCATATCTAGTTCAACTCTGCTTCTGAAACTGATACAAACCACAGGTCCTCAATAATCAAATGCTTTGCAGTTAAGAGCGAGTAACGTGTGAGCTTCGTGAACTATGTAGTTTCTTTGGGCTGAAAGGTGACTGCGTTTACCAGAAACGAAGTCTTGCTTGTAGGAAGACATAGAGCCTGGCATTTAACTCCATTTCTGAAGTGAAACACACAGCACAGTTCTCATCGATGAAACACACTCTGCTTTAGAGCAAGAAGCATGCTCTTGCTTTCTAGAGTCTCTAATAAGGGGGGAAAAGTGAGTGTGCTCAGAACACGAACTGTGTTTCCTACACACGGACCATATCTAGTTCAACTCTGCTTCTGAAACTGATACAAACCACAGGTCCTCTAATATCCAATCCTTTTCAGTTAAGAGCGAGAAACATGTGCGCTTCGTGAACTATGTAGCTTCGTTTGAGCTGAAAAGTGACTGCTTTTGCCATAAACGAAATCTTGCTTGTAGGAAGACACAAAGCCTGGCGTTTAACTCCGTTTCTGAAGGGAAACACACAGCACAGTTCTCATCCATGAAACACACTCTGCTTTAGAGCAAGAAGCACGCTCTTGTTTTGTAGAGTCTCTAATAAGTCCTGAAAGTGAGTGTGCTCAGAACAAAAGAACTGTGTTTCCTACACACATGGACCATATCTAGTTCAACTCTGCTTCTGAAACTGATACAAACCACAGGTCCTCAATAATCAAATGCTTTTCTGTTAAGAGCGAGAAACGTGTGAGCTTCGTGAACTATGTAGATTCTTTGGGATGAAAGGTGACTGTGTTTACCAGAAACGAAGTCTTGCTTGTAGGAAGACACTGAGCCTGGCATTTATCTCCATTTCTGAAGTGAAACACACAGCACAGTTCTCATCGATGAAACACACTCTGCTTTAGAGCAAGAAGCATGCTCTTGCTTTCTAGAGTCTATAATAAGGCGGGAAACGTGAGTGTGCTCAGAACAAAAGAACTGTGTTTCCTACACACACGGACCATATCTAGTTCAACTCTGCTTCTGAAACTGATACAAACGACAGGTCCCCAATAATCCAATGCTTTTCAGTTAAGAGTGAAAAATGTTAGAGCTTCGTGAACTATGTAGCTTCGTTTGAGCTGAAAAGTGAGTGCGTTTACCAGAAACAAAATCTTAATTGTAGGAAGACACAGAGCCTGGCATTAAACTCCGTTTCTGAAGGGAAACCCAGAGCACAGTTCTCATCCATGAAACACACTCTGCTTTAGAGCAAGAAGCACGCTCTTGCTTTCTAGAGTCTCTAATAAGGGGGGAAACGTGAGTGTGCTCAGAACAGGAACTGTGTTTCCTACACACGGACCATATCTAGTTCAACTCTGCTTCTGAAACTGATACAAACCACAGGTCCTCAATAATCCAATGCCTTTCAGTTAAGAGTGAGAAACGTGTGAGCTTCGTGAACTATGTAGCTTCTTTGGGCTGAAAGGTGACTGCGTTTACCAGAAACGAAGTCTTGCTTGTATGAAGACACAGATCCTGCCATTTAACTCCGTTTCTGAAGGGAAACACACAGCACAGTTCTCATCCAAGAAACAAACTCTGCTTTAGAACAAGAAGCATGCTCTTGCTTTCTAGGGTCCCTATTAAGGCGGGAAACATGAGTGTGCTCAGAACAAAAGAACTGTGTTACCTACACACACGGACCATATCTAGTTCAACTCTGCTACTGAAACTGATAGAACACCGGTCCTTTAACATCCAATGCTTTTCAGTTAAGAAGGAGAAACGTGTGAGCTTCGTGAACTATGTAGCTTCGTTTGAGCTAAAAAGTGACTGCGTTTACCAGAAAAGAAGTCTTGCTGGTAGGAAGACACAGAGCCTGGCATTTAACTCCGTTTCTGAAGGGAAACACACAGCACAGTTCTCATCCATGAAACACACTCTGCTTTAGAACAAGAAGCATGTTCTTGTTTTCTAGAGTCTCTAAAATGGCAGGAAACGTGAGTGTGCTCAGAACAAAAGAACTGTGTTTCCTACACACACGGACCATATCTAGTCCAACTCCGTTTCTGAAACTGATACAAACCACAGCTCCTCTAACATCCAATGCTTTTCAGTTAAGAGCGAGAAACGTGTGAGCTTTGTGAACTATGTAGCCTCGTTGGAGCTGAAAAGTGACTGCATTTACCAGTAACGAAATCTTGCTTGGAGGAAGACACAGAGCCTGGCGTTTAACTCCGTTTCTGAAGGGAAACACACAGCACAGTTCTCATCCATGAAAAACACTCTGCTTTAGAGCAAGAAGCATGCTCTTGCTTTCTAGAGTCTCTAATAAGGCGGGAAACGTGAGTGTGCTCAGAACAAAAGAACTGTGTTTCCTACACACACGGACCATATCTAGTTCAACTCTGCTTCTGAAACTGATACAAACCACAGTTCCTCTAACATCCAATGCTTTTCAGTCAAGAGCGAGAAACGTGTGAGCTTCGTGAACTATGTAGATTCTTTGGGATGAAAGGTGACTGTGTTTACCAGAAACGAAGTCTTGCTTGTAGGAAGACACTGAGCCTGGCATTTATCTCCATTTCTGAAGTGAAACACACAGCACAGTTCTCATCGATGAAACACACTCTGCTTTAGAGCAAGAAGCATGCTCTTGCTTTCTAGAGTCTATAATAAGGCGGGAAACGTGAGTGTGCTCAGAACAAAAGAACTGTGTTTCCTACACACACGGACCATATCTAGTTCAACTCTGCTTCTGAAACTGATACAAACGACAGGTCCCCAATAATCCAATGCTTTTCAGTTAAGAGTGAAAAATGTTAGAGCTTCGTGAACTATGTAGCTTCGTTTGAGCTGAAAAGTGAGTGCGTTTACCAGAAACAAAATCTTAATTGTAGGAAGACACAGAGCCTGGCATTTAACTCCGTTTCTGAAGGGAAACCCAGAGCACAGTTCTCATCCATGAAACACACTCTGCTTTAGAGCAAGAAGCACGCTCTTGCTTTCTAGAGTCTCTAATAAGGGGGGAAACGTGAGTGTGCTCAGAACAGGAACTGTGTTTCCTACACACGGACCATATCTAGTTCAACTCTGCTTCTGAAACTGATACAAACCACAGGTCCTCAATAATCCAATGCTTTTCAGTTAAGAGTGAGAAACGTGTGAGCTTCGTGAACTATGTAGCTTCTTTGGGCTGAAAGGTGACTGCGTTTACCAGAAACGAAGTCTTGCTTGTATGAAGACACAGATCCTGCCATTTAACTCCGTTTCTGAAGGGAAACACACAGCACAGTTCTCATCCAAGAAACAAACTCTGCTTTAGAACAAGAAGCATGCTCTTGCTTTCTAGGGTCCCTATTAAGGCGGGAAACATGAGTGTGCTCAGAACAAAAGAACTGTGTTACCTACACACACGGACCATATCTAGTTCAACTCTGCTACTGAAACTGATAGAACACCGGTCCTTTAACATCCAATGCTTTTCAGTTAAGAAGGAGAAACGTGTGAGCTTCGTGAACTATGTAGCTTCGTTTGAGCTAAAAAGTGACTGCGTTTACCAGAAAAGAAGTCTTGCTGGTAGGAAGACACAGAGCCTGGCATTTAACTCCGTTTCTGAAGGGAAACACACAGCACAGTTCTCATCCATGAAACACACTCTGCTTTAGAACAAGAAGCATGTTCTTGTTTTCTAGAGTCTCTAAAATGGCAGGAAACGTGAGTGTGCTCAGAACAAAAGAACTGTGTTTCCTACACACACGGACCATATCTAGTCCAACTCCGTTTCTGAAACTGATACAAACCACAGCTCCTCTAACATCCAATGCTTTTCAGTTAAGAGCGAGAAACGTGTGAGCTTTGTGAACTATGTAGCCTCGTTGGAGCTGAAAAGTGACTGCATTTACCAGTAACGAAATCTTGCTTGGAGGAAGACACAGAGCCTGGCGTTTAACTCCGTTTCTGAAGGGAAACACACAGCACAGTTCTCATCCATGAAAAACACTCTGCTTTAGAGCAAGAAGCATGCTCTTGCTTTCTAGAGTCTCTAATAAGGCGGGAAACGTGAGTGTGCTCAGAACAAAAGAACTGTGTTTCCTACACACACGGACCATATCTAGTTCAACTCTGCTTCTGAAACTGATACAAACCACAGTTCCTCTAACATCCAATGCTTTTCAGTCAAGAGCGAGAAACGTGTGAGCTTCGTGAACTATGTAGCTTCGTTTGAGCTAAAAAGTGACTGCGTTTACCAGAAACGAAATCTTGCTTGTAGGAAGACACAGAGCCTGGCATTTAACTCCGTTTCTGAAGGAAAACACACAGCACAGTTCTCATCCATGAAACACAGTGTGCTTTACAGCAAGAAGCACGCTCTTGCTTTCTAGAATCTCTAAAAAGGCAGGAAACGTGAGTGTGCTCAGAACAAAAGAACTGTGTTTCCTACACACACGGACCATATCTAGTGCTACTCCATTTCTGAAACTGATACAAATAACAGGTCCTCTAACATCCAATGCTTTTCAGTTAAGAGCGAGAGTCATGTGAGCTTTGTGAACTATGTAGCTTCGTTTGAGCTAAAAAGTGAATGCGTTTACCAGAAAAGAAGTCTTGCTTGTAGGAAGACACAGAGACTGGCATTTAACTCCTTTTCCGAAGGGAAACAGAAAGCACAGTTCTCATCCATGAAACACACTCTGCTTTAGAACAAGAAGCATGCTCTTGATTTCTAGGTTCCCTAATAAGGCGGGAAACATGAGTGTGCTCAGAACAAAAGAAATGTGTTACCTACACACACGGACAATATCTAGTTCAACTCTGCTTCTGAAACTGATACAACACAGGTTCTTTAACATCCAATGCTTTTCAGTTAAGAGCGAGAAACGTGTGAGCTTCGTGAACTATGTAGCTTCGTTTGAGCTGAAAAGTGACTGCTCTTACCAGAAACGAAATCTTGCTTGTAGGAAGACACAAAGCCTTTGGTTTAAATCCGTTTCTGAAGTGAAACACACCGCACAGTTCTCATCCATGAAACACACTCTGCTTTAGAGCAAGAAGCACGCTCTTGCTTTGTAGAGTCTCTAATAAGGCAGGAAACGTGAGTGTGCTCATAACAAAAGAACTGTGTTTCCTACATACACGGACCATATCTAGTTCAACTCCGTTTCTGAAACTGATACAACACAGGTTCTTTAACATCCAATGCTTTTCAGTTAAGACCGAGAAACGTGTGAGCTTCGTGAACTTTGTAGCCTCGTTGGAGCTGAAAAGTGACTTCATTTACCAGTAACGAAATCTTGCTTGGAGGAAGACACAGAGCCTGGCGTTTAACTCCGTTTCTGAAGGGAAACACACAGCACAGTTCTCATCCATGAAATACACTCTGCTTTAGAGCAAGAAGCATGCTCTTGCTTTCTAGAGTCTCTAAAAAGGCGGGAAACGTGAGTGTGCTCAGAACAAAAGAACTGTGTTTCCTACACACACGGACCATATCTAGTTCAACTCTGCTTCTGAAACTGATACAAACCACAGTTCCTCTAACATCCAATGCTTTTCAGTTAAGAGCGAGAAACGTGTTAGCTTCGTGAACTATGTAGCTTCGTTTGAGCTAAAAAGTGACTGCGTTTACCAGAAACGAAATCTTGCTTGTAGGAAGACACAGAGCCTGGCATTTAACTCCGTTTCTGAAGGAAAACACACAGCACAGTTCTCATCCATGAAACACAGTGTGCTTTACAGCAAGAAGCACGCTCTTGCTTTCTAGAATCTCTAAAAAGGCAGGAAACGTGAGTGTGCTCAGAACAAAAGAACTGTGTTTCCTACACACACGGACGATATCTAGTGCTACTCCATTTCTGAAACTGATACAAACAACAGGTCCTCTAACATCCAATGCTTTTCAGTTAAGAGCGAGAATCATGTGAGCTTTGTGAACTATGTAGCTTCGTTTGAGCTAAAAAGTGCATGCGTTTACCAGAAAAGAAGTCTTGCTTGTAGGAAGACACAGAGACTGGCATTTAACTCCTTTTCTGAAGGGAAACACAAAGCACAGTTCTCATCCATGAAACACACTCTGCTTTAGAACAAGAAGCATGCTCTTGCTTTCTAGGGTCCCTATTAAGGCAGGAAACTTGAGTGTGCTCAGAACAAAAGAACTGTATTACCTACACACACGGACCACATCTAGTTCAACTGTGCTTCGGAAACTGATAGAACACCGGTCCTCTAACATCCAATGCTTTTCAGTTAAGAATGAGAAACGTGTGAGCATCGTGAACTATGTAGCTTCGTTTGAGCTGAAAAGTGACTGCGTTTACCAGAAACAAATCTTGATTGTAGGAAGACACAGAGCCTGGCGTTTAACTCCGCTTCTGAAGGGAAACAGACAGCACAGTTCTCATCCATGAAACACACTCTGCTTTAGAACAAGAAGCATGTTCTTGTTTTCTAGAGTCTCTAATAAGGCGGGAAACGTGAGTGTGCTCAGAACAAAAGAACTGTGTTTCCTACACACATGGACCATAACTAGTTCAACTCTGCTTAAGAAAGTGATAGGACACAGGTCTTGTAACATCCAATGCTTTTCAGTTAAGAGCGAGAAACGTGTGAGCTTTGTGAACTATGTAGCTTCTTTTGAGCTGAAAAGTGACTGCGTTTACCAGAAACAAATCTTGTTTGTAGGAAGACACAGAGCCTGGCGTTTAACTCCGTTTCTGAAGGGAAACACACAGCACAGTTCTCATCCATGAAACACACTCTGCTTTAGAACAAGAAGCATGCTCTTGCTTTCTAGAATATCTAAAATGGCAGGAAACGTGAGTGTGCTCAGAACAAAAGAACTGTGTTTCCTACACACACGGACCATATCTAGTTCAACTCTGCTTCTGAAACTGATACAAACCACAGTTCCTCTAACATCCAATGCTTTTCAGTTAAGAGCGAGAAACGTGTGAGCTTCGTGAACTATGTAGCTTCGTTTGAGCTAAAAAGTGACTGCGTTTACCAGAAACGAAATCTTGCTTGTAGGAAGACACAGAGCCTGGCATTTAACTCCGTTTCTGAAGGAAAACACACAGCACAGTTCTCATCCATGAAACACAGTGTGCTTTACAGCAAGAAGCAAGCTCTTGCTTTCTAGAATCTCTAAAAAGGCAGGAAACCTGAGTGTGCTCAGAACAAAAGAACTGTGTTTCCTACACACACGGACCATATCTAGTGCTACTCCGTTTCTGAAACTGATACAAATAACAGGTCCTCTAACATCCAATGCTTTTCAGTTAAGAGCGAGAATCATGTGAGCTTTGTGAACTATGTAGCTTCGTTTGAGCTAAAAAGTGAATGCGTTTACCAGAAAAGAAGTCTTGCTTGTAGGAAGACACAGAGACTGGCATTTAACTCCTTTTCTGAAGGGAAACACAAAGCACAGTTCTCATCCATGAAACACACTCTGCTTTAGAACAAGAAGCATGCTCTTGCTTTCTAGGTTCCCTAATAAGGCGGGAAACATGAGTGTGCTCAGAACAAAAGAAATGTGTTACCTACACACACGGACAATATCTAGTTCAACTCTGCTTCTGAAACTGATACAACACAGGTTCTTTAACATCCAATGCTTTTCAGTTAAGAGCAAGAAACGTGTGAGCTTCGTGAACTATGTAGCTTCGTTTGAGCTGAAAAGTGACTGCTCTTACCAGAAACGAAATCTTGCTTGTAGGAAGACACAAAGCCTTTGGTTTAAATCCGTTTCTGAAGTGAAACACACAGCACAGTTCTCATCCATGAAACACACTCTGCTTTAGAGCAAGAAGCACGCTCTTGCTTTGTAGAGTCTCTAATAAGGCAGGAAACGTGAGTGTGCTCATAACAAAAGAACTGTGTTTCCTACACACACGGACCATATCTAGTTCAACTCCGTTTCTGAAACTGATACAACACAGGTTCTTTAACATCCAATGCTTTTCAGTTAAGAGCGAGAAACGTGTGAGCTTCGTGAACTTTGTAGCCTCGTTGGAGCTGAAAAGTGACTTCATTTACCAGTAACGAAATCTTGCTTGGAGGAAGACACAGAGCCTGGCGTTTAACTCCGTTTCTGAAGGGAAAAACACAGCACAGTTCTCATCCATGAAAAACACTCTGCTTTAGAGCAAGAAGCATCCTCTTGCTTTCTAGAGTCTCTAAAAAGGCGGGAAACGTGAGTGTGCTCAGAACAAAAGAACTGTGTTTTCTACACACACGGACCATATCTAGTTCAACTCTGCTTCTGAAACTGATACAAACCACAGTTCCTCTAACATCCAATGCTATTCAGTTAAGAGCGAGAAACGTGTGAGCTTCGTGAACTATGTAGCTTCGTTTGAGCTAAAAAGTGACTGCGTTTACCAGAAACGAAATCTTGCTTGTAGGAAGACACAGAGCCTGGCATTTAACTCCGTTTCTGAAGGAAAACACACAGCACAGTTCTCATCCATGAAACACAGTGTGCTTTACAGCAAGAAGCACGCTCTTGCTTTCTAGAATCTCTAAAAAGGCAGGAAACGTGAGTGTGCTCAGAACAAAAGAACAGTGTTTCCTACACACACGGACGATATCTAGTGCTACTCCGTTTCTGAAACTGATACAAACAACAGGTCCTCTAACATCCAATGCTTTTCAGTTAAGAGCGAGAATCATGTGAGCTTTGTGAACTATGTAGCTTCGTTTGAGCTAAAAAGTGAATGCGTTTACCAGAAAAGAAGTCTTGCTTGTAGGAAGACACAGAGACTGGCATTTAACTTCTTTTCTGAAGGGAAACACAAAGCACAGTTCTCATCCATGAAACACACTCTGCTTTAGAATAAGAAGCATGCTCTTGCTTTCTAGGGTCCCTATTAAGCAGGAAACTTGAGTGTGCTCAGAACAAAAGAACTGTATTACCTACACACACGGACCATATCTAGTTCAACTGTGCTTCGGAAACTGATAGAACACCGGTCCTCTAACATCCAATGCTTTTCAGTTAAGAATGAGAAACGTGTGAGCGTCGTGAACTATGTAGCTTCGTTTGAGCTGAAAAGTGACTGCGTTTACCAGAAACAAATCTTGCTTGTAGGAAGACACAGAGCCTGGCGTTTAACTCCGCTTCTGAAGGGAAACACACAGCACAGTTCTCAACCATGAAACACACTCTGCTTAAGAACAAGAAGCATGCTCTTGCTTTCTAGGGTCTCTAAAATGGCAGGAAACGTGAGTGTGCTCAGAACAAAAGAACTGTGTTTCCTACACACACGGACCATATCTAGTCCAACTCCGTTTCTGAAACTGATACAAACCACAGCTCCTCTAACATCCAATGCTTTTCAGTTAAGAGCGAGAAACGTGTGAGCTTCGTGAACTATGTAGCCTCGTTGGAGCTGAAAAGTGACTTCATTACCAGTAACGAAATCTTAGTTGGAGGAAGACACAGAGCCTGGCGTTTAACTCCGTTTCTGAAGGGAAACACACAGCACAGTTCTCATCCATGAAAAACACTCTGCTTTAGAGCAAGAAGCATGCTCTTGCTTTCTAGAGTCTCTAATAAGGCGGGAAACGTGAGTGTGCTCAGAACAAAAGAACTGTGTTTCCTACACACACGGACCATATCTAGTTCAACTCTGCTTCTGAAACTGATACAAACCACAGGTCCTCTAACATCCAATGCTTTTCAGTTAAGAGCGAGAAACGTGTGAGCTTCGTGAACTATGTAGCTTCCTTTGAGCTGAAAAGTGACTGCGTTTACCAGAAACGAAATCTTGCTTGTAGGAAGACACAGAGCCTGGCATTTAACTCCGTTTCTGAAGGAAAACACACAGCACAGTTCTCATCCATGAAACACAGTGTGCTTTACAGCAAGAAGCACGCTCTTGCTTTCTAGAGTCTCTAAAAAGCCAGGAAACGTGAGTGTGCTCAGAACAAAAGACCTGTGTTTCCTACACACACGGACCATATCTAGTGCTACTCCGTTTCTGAAACTGATACAAACCACAGGTCCTCTAACATCCAATGCTTTTCAGTTAAGAGCGAGAATCATGTGAGCTTTGTGAACTATGTAGCTTCGTTTGTGCTAAAATTGAATGCGTTTACCAGAAAAGAAGTCTTGCTTGTAGGAAGACACAGAGCCTGGTGTTTAACTCTGTTTCTGAAGGGAAACACACAGCACAGTTCTCATCCATGAAACACACTCTGCTTTAGAGCAAGAAGCACGCTCTTGCTTTGTAGAGTCTCTAATAAGGCAGGAAACGTGAGTGTGCTCATAACAAAAGAACTGTGTTTCCTACACACACGGACCATATCTAGTTCAACTCTGCTTCGGAAACTGATACAAACCACAGGTCCTCAATAATCAAATGCTTTTCAGTTAAGAGCGAAAAACGTGTGAGCTTCGTGAACTATGTAGCTTCTTTGTTCTGAAAGGTGATTGCGTTTACCAGAAACGAAGTCTTGCTTGTAGGAAGACACAGAGCCTGGCATTTAACTCCATTTTTGAAGTGAAACACACAGCACAGTTCTCATCGATGAAACACACTCTGCTTTAGAGCAAGAAGCATGCTCTTGCTTTCTAGAGTCTATAATAAGGCGGGAAACGTGAGTGTGCTCAGAACAAAAGAACTGTGTTTCCTACACACACGGACCATATCTAGTTCAACTCTGCTTCTGAAACTGATACAAACCACAGGTCCTCAATAATCCAATGCTTTTCAGTTAAGAGCGAAAACGTGTGAGCTTCGTGACCTATGTAGCTTCGTTGGAGCTGAAAAGTGACTGCGTTTAATAGAAACGAAATCTTGCTTGTAGGAAGACACAAAGCCTGAGGTTTAAATCCGTTTCTGAAGGGAAACACACAGCACAGTTCTCATCCATGAAACACACTCAATTTAGAACAAGTAGCATGCTCTTGCTTTCTAGAGTCTCTAATAAGGCGGGAAACGTGAGTGTGCTCAGAAAAAAAGAACTGTGTTTCCTACACACACGGACCATATCTAGTCCCACTCCGTTTCTGAAACTGATACAAACCACAGGTCCTCTAACATCCAATGCTTTTCAGTTAAGAGCGAGAAACGTGTGAGCTTCGTGAACTATGTAGCTTCGTTTGAGCTAAAAAGTGACTGCGTTTACCAGAGACGAAATCTTGCTTGTAGGAAGACACAGAGCCTGGCATTTAACTCCGTTTCTGAAGGAAAACACACAGCACAGTTCTTATCCATGAAACACACTCTGCTTTAGAACAAGAAGCATGCTCTTGCTTTCTAGGGTCCCTAATAATGCGGGAAACATGAGTGTGCTCAGAACAAAAGAACTGTGTTACCTACACACACGGACAATATCTAGTTCAACTCTGTTTCTGAAACTGATAGAACACAGGTTCTTTAACATCCAATGCTTTTCAGTTAAGAGCGAGAAACGTGTGAGCTTCGTGAACTATGTAGCTTCGTTTGAGCTTAAAAGTGACTGCTTTTACCAGAAACGAAATCTTGCTTGTAGGAAGACACAAAACCTGAGGTTTAAATCCGTTTCTGAAGGGAAACACACAGCACAGTTCTCATCCATGAAACACACTCTGCTTTAGAGCAAGAAGCACGGTCTTGTTCTGTAGATCTCTAATAAGGCCTGAAAAGTGTGTGTGAACAGAACAAAAGAACTGTGTTTCCTACACACACGGACCATATCTAGTTCAACTCTGCTTCGGGAACTGATACAAACCACAGGTCCTCAATAATCAAATGCTTTCAGTTAAGAGCGAGAAACGTGTGAGCTTCGTGAACTATGTAGCTTCTTTGGTCTGAAAGGTGACTGCATTTACCAGAAACGAAGTCTTGCTTGTAGGAAGACACAGAGCCTGGCATTTAACTCCATTTCTGAAGTGAAACACCCAGCACAGTTCTCATCGATGAAACACACTCTGCTTTAGAGCAAGAAGCATGCTCTTGCTTTCTAGAGTCTGTAATAAGGCGGGAAACGTGAGTGTGCTCAGAACAAAAGAACTGTGTTTCCTACACACACGGACCATATCTAGTTCAACTCTGCTTCTGAAACTGATACAAACGACAGGTCCTCAATAATCCAATGCTTTTCAGTTAAGAGTGAAAAACGTTAGAGCTTCGTGAAATATGTAGCTTCGTTTGAGCTGAAAAGTGACTGCGTTTACCTGAAACAAAATCTTGATTGTAGGAAGACACAGAGCCTGGCATTTAACTCCGTTTCTGAAGGGAAACACACAGCACAGTTCTCATCCATGAAAAACACTCAATTTAGAACAAGAAGCATGCTCTTGCTTTCTAGAGTCTCTAATAAGGCGGGAAACGTGAGTGTGCTCAAAACAAAAGAACTGTGTTTCCTATGCACACAGACCATATCTATTTCAACTCTGCTTCTGAAACTGATACAAACCACAGGTCCTCTAACATCCAATGCTTTTCAGTTAAGAGCGAGAAACGTGTGAGCTTTGTGAACTATGTAGATTCGTTTGAGCTAAAAAGTGACTGCGTTTACCAGAAACGAAATCTTGCTGGTAGGAAGCCACAGAGCCTGGCATTTAACTCCGTTTCTGAAGGGAAACACACAGCACAGTTCTCATCCATGAAACACACTCTGCTTTAGAACACGAAGCATGTTCTTGTTTTCTAGAGTCTCTAATAAGGCGGGAAACGTGAGTGTGCTCAGAACAAAAGAACTGTGTTTCCTACACACATGGACAATATCTAGTTCAACTCTGCTTAAGAAAGTGATAGAACACAGGTCTTCTAACATCCAATGATTTTCAGTTAAGAGTGAGAAACTTGTGAGCTTCGTGACTATGTAGCTTCGTTTGAGCTGAAAACTGACTTCGTTTACCAGAAAAGAAGTCTTGCTTGTAGGAAGACACAGAGCCTGGCATTTAACTCCGATTCTGAAGGGAAACACACAGCACAGTTCTCATCCATGAAACACACTCTGCTTTAGAACAAGAAGCATGTTCTTGTTTTCTAGAGTCTCTAATAAGGCGGGAAACGTGAGTGTGCTCAGAACAAAAGAACTGTTTTTCCTACACACATGGACCATATCTAGTTCAACTCTGCTTAAGAAAGTGATAGAACACAGGTCTTCTATCATCCAATGATTTTCAGTTAAGAGCGAGAAACGTGTGAGCTTCATGACTATGTAGCTTTGTTTGAGCTGAAAACTGACTTCGTTTACCAGAAAAGAAGTCTTGCTTGTTGGAAGACACAGAGCCTGGCATTTAACTCTGTTTCTGAAGGGAAACACACAGCACAGTTTTCATCCATGAAACACACTCTGCTTTAGAGCAAGAAGCACGCTCTTGCTTTCTAGAGTCTCTAAAAAACAGGAAACATGAGTGCGCTCAGAACAAAAGAACTGTGTTTCCTACACACACGGACCATATCTAGTCCAACTCCGCTTCTGCAACTGATACAAACCACAGCTCCTTTACATCCAATGCTTTTCAGTTAAGAGCGAGAATCGTGTGAGCTTCGTGAGTATGTAGCTTCGTTTGAGCTGAAAAGTGAATGCGTTTACCAGAAAAGAAGTCTTGCTTGTAGGAAGACACAGAGCCTGGCGTTTAACTCTGTTTCTGAAGGGAAACACACAGCACAGTTCTCATCCATGAAACACACTCTGCTTTAGAGCAAGAAGCATGCTCTTGCTTTCTAGAGTCTCTAATAAGGCGGGAAAAGTGAGTGTGCTAGGAAAAAAAGAACTGTGTTTCCTACACTCACGGACCATATCTAGTTCAACTCTGCTTCTGAAACTGATACAAACCACAGGTCCTCTAACATCCAATGCTTTTCAGTTAAGAGCAAGAAACGTGTGAGCTTCGTGAACTATGTAGCTTCATTTGAGCTGAAAAGTGACTGCGTTTACCTGAAACGAAATCTTGCTTGTAGGAAGACACAAAGCCTTTGGTTTAAATCCATTTCTGAAGTGAAACACACAGCACAGTTCTCATCCATGAAACACACTCTGCTTTAGAGCAAGAAGCACGCTCTTGCTTTGTAGAGTCTCTAATAAGGCAGGAAACGTGAGTGTGCTCATAACAAAAGAACTGTGTTTCCTACACACACGGACCATATCTAGTTCAACTCCGTTTCTGAAACTGATACAACACAGGTTCTTTAACATCCAATGCTTTTCAGTTAAGAGCGAGAAACGTGTGAGCTTCGTGAACTTTGTAGCCTCGTTGGAGCTGAAAAGTGACTTCATTTACCAGTAACGAAATCTTGCTTGGAAGAAGACACAGAGCCTGGCGTTTAACTCCGTTTCTGAAGGAAAACACACAGCACAGTTCTCATCCATGAAACACAGTGTGCTTTACAGCAAGAAGCACGCTCTTGCTTTCTAGAATCTCTAAAAAGGCAGGAAACGTGAGTGTGCTCAGAACAAAAGAACTGTGTTTCCTACACACACGGACGATATCTAGTGCTACTCCGTTTCTGAAACTGATACAAACAACAGGTCCTCTAACATCCAATGCTTTTCAGTTATGAGCGAGAATCATGTGAGCTTTGTGAACTATGTAGCTTCGTTTGAGCTAAAAAGTGAATGCGTTTACCAGAAAAGAAGTCTTGCTTGTAGGAAGACACAGAGACTGGCATTTAACTCCTTTTCTGAAGGGAAACACAAAGCACAGTTCTCATCCATGAAACACACTCTGCTTTAGAACAAGAAGCATGCTCTTGCTTTCTAGGGTCCCTATTAAGGCAGGAAACTTGAGTGTGCTCAGAACAAAAGAACTGTATTACCTACACACAAGGACCATATCTAGTTCAACTGTGCTTCGGAAACTGATAGAACACCGGTCCTCTAACATCCAATGCTTTTCAGTTAAGAATGAGAAAAGTGTGAGCGTCCTGAACTATGTAGCTTCGTTTGAGCTGAAAAGTGACTGCGTTTACCAGAAACAAATCTTGCTTGTAGGAAGACACAGAGCCTGGCGTTTAACTCCGCTTCTGAAGGGAAACACACAGCACAGTTCTCATCCATGAAACACACTCTGCTTAAGAACAAGAAGCATGCTCTTGCTTTCTAGGGTCTCTAAAATGGCAGGAAATGTGAGTGTGCTCAGAACAAAAGAACTGTGTTTCCTACACACACGGACCATATCTAGTCCAACTCCGTTTCTGAAACTGATACAAACCACAGCTCCTCTAACATCCAATGCTTTTCAGTTAAGAGCGAGAAACGTGTGAGCTTCGTGAACTATGTAGCCTCGTTGGAGCTGAAAAGTGACTTCATTTACCAGTAACGAAATCTTAGTTGGAGGAAGACACAGAGCCTGGCGTTTAACTCCGTTTCTGAAGGGAAACACACAGCACAGTTCTCATCCATGAAAAACACTCTGCTTTAGAGCAAGAAGCATGCTCTTGCTTTCTAGAGTCTCTAATAAGGCGGGAAACGTGAGTGTGCTCAGAACAAAAGAACTGTGTTTCCTACACACACGGACCATATCTAGTTCAACTCTGCTTCTGAAACTGATACAAACCACAGGTCCTCTAACATCCAATGCTTTTCAGTTAAGAGCGAGAAACGTGTGAGCTTCGTGAACTATGTAGCTTCCTTTGAGCTGAAAAGTGACTGCGTTTACCAGAAACGAAATCTTGCTTGTAGGAAGACACAGAGATTGGCATTTAACTCCGTTTCTGAAGGAAAACACACAGCACAGTTCTCATCCATGAAACACAGTGTGCTTTACAGCAAGAAGCACGCTCTTGCTTTCTAGAGTCTCTAAAAAGCCAGGAAACGTGAGTGTGCTCAGAACAAAAGACTTGTGTTTCCTACACACACGGACCATATCTAGTGCTACTCCGTTTCTGAAACTGATACAAACCACAGGTCCTCTAACATCCAATGCTTTTCAGTTAAGAGCGAGAAACGTGTGAGCTTCGTGAACTATGTAGCTTCATTTGAGCTGAAAAGTGACTGCGTTTACCTGAAACGAAATCTTGCTTGTAGGAAGACACAAAGCCTGGCGTTTAACACCGTTTCTGAAGCGAAACACACAGCACAGTTCTCATCCATGAAACACACTCTGCTTTAGAGCAAGAAGCACGCTCTTGTTTTGTAGAGTCTCTAATAAGGCAGGAAACGTGAGTGTGCTCAGAACAAAAGAACTGTGTTTCCTACACACACGGACCATATCTAGATCAACTCTGCTTCTGAAACTGATACAAACCACAGGTCCTCAATAATCAAATGCTTTTCAGTTAAGAGTGAGAAACGTGTGAGCTTCGTGAACTATGTAGCTTCTTTGGGCTGAAAGGTGTCTACGTTTACCACAAACGAAGTCTTGCTTGTAGGAAGACACAGAGCCTGGCGATTAACTCCGTTTCTGAATGGAAACACACAGCACAGTTTTCCTCCATGAAACACACTCTGCTTTAGAGGAAGAAGCATGCTCTTGCTTTCTAGAGTCTCTAATAAGGCGGGAAATGTAAGTGTGCTCAAAACAATAGAACTGTGTTTCCTATGCACACAGACCATATCTATTTCAACTCTGCTTCTGAAACTGATACCAACCACAGGTCCTCTAACATCCAATGCTTTTCAGTTAAGAGCGAGAAACGTGTGAGCTTTGTGAACTATGTAGCTTCGTTTGAGCTAAAAAGTGACTGCGTTTACCGGAAACGAAATCTTGCTTGTAGGAAGACACTGAGCCTGGCATTTACCTCCGTTTCTGAAGGGAAACACACAGCACAGTTCTCATCCATGAAACACAGTGTGCTTTAGAGGAAGAAGCACGCTCTTGTTTTGTAGATCTCTAATAATGCCTGAAAAGTGAGTGTGCTCAGAACAAAAGAACTGTGTTTCCTACACACAGGGACCATATCTAGTTCAACTCTGCTTCTGAAACTGATACAAACCAAGGTCCTCTAACATCCAATGCTTTTCAGTTAAGAGCGAGAAACCTGTGAGCTTCGTGAACTAGGTAGCTTCTTCGGGCTGAAAGGTGACTGCGTTTACCAGAAACGAAGTGTTGCTTGTAGGAAGACACAGAGCCTGGCATTTAACTCCATTTCTGAAGTGAAACACACAGCACAGTTCTCATCGAATAAACACACTGTGCTTAAGAGCAAGAAGCATGCTCTTGCTTTCTAGAGTCTATAATAAGGCGGGAAATGTGAGTGTGCTCAGAACAAAAGAACAGTGTTTCCTACACACACGGACCATATGTAGTCCAACTCTGATTCTTAAAATGATACAAACCACAGGTCCTATAGCATGAAATGCTTTTCAGTTAAGAGCGAGAAACATGTGAGTTTCGTGAACTATGTAGCTTCGTTTGAGCTAAAAAGTGAATGCGTTTACCAGAAAAGATGTCATGCTTGTAGGAAGACACAGAGCCTGGCATTTAACTCCATTTCTGAAGGGAAACACACAGCACAGTTCTCATCCATGAAACACACTCTGCTTTAGAGCAAGAAGCATGCTCTTGTTTTGTAGAGTCTCTAATAAGGCGGAAAATGTGAGTGTGCTCAAAACAAAATAACTGTGTTTCCTACGCACACGGACCATATCTAGTTCAACTCTGCTTCTGAAACTGATACAAACCACAGGTCCTCTAACATCCAATGCTTTTCAGTTAAGAATGAGAAAAGTGTGAGCGTCCTGAACTATGTAGCTTCGTTTGAGCTGAAAAGTGACTGCGTTTACCAGAAACAAATCTTGCTTGTAGGAAGACACAGAGCCTGGCGTTTAACTCCGCTTCTGAAGGGAAACACACAGCACAGTTCTCATCCATGAAACACACTCTGCTTAAGAACAAGAAGCATGCTCTTGCTTTCTAGGGTCTCTAAAATGGCAGGAAATGTGAGTGTGCTCAGAACAAAAGAACTGTGTTTCCTACACACACGGACCATATCTAGTCCAACTCCGTTTCTGAAACTGATACAAACCACAGCTCCTCTAACATCCAATGCTTTTCAGTTAAGAGCGAGAAACGTGTGAGCTTCGTGAACTATGTAGCCTCGTTGGAGCTGAAAAGTGACTTCATTTACCAGTAACGAAATCTTAGTTGGAGGAAGACACAGAGCCTGGCGTTTAACTCCGTTTCTGAAGGGAAACACACAGCACAGTTCTCATCCATGAAAAACACTCTGCTTTAGAGCAAGAAGCATGCTCTTGCTTTCTAGAGTCTCTAATAAGGCGGGAAACGTGAGTGTGCTCAGAACAAAAGAACTGTGTTTCCTACACACACGGACCATATCTAGTTCAACTCTGCTTCTGAAACTGATACAAACCACAGGTCCTCTAACATCCAATGCTTTTCAGTTAAGAGCGAGAAACGTGTGAGCTTCGTGAACTATGTAGCTTCCTTTGAGCTGAAAAGTGACTGCGTTTACCAGAAACGAAATCTTGCTTGTAGGAAGACACAGAGATTGGCATTTAACTCCGTTTCTGAAGGAAAACACACAGCACAGTTCTCATCCATGAAACACAGTGTGCTTTACAGCAAGAAGCACGCTCTTGCTTTCTAGAGTCTCTAAAAAGCCAGGAAACGTGAGTGTGCTCAGAACAAAAGACTTGTGTTTCCTACACACACGGACCATATCTAGTGCTACTCCGTTTCTGAAACTGATACAAACCACAGGTCCTCTAACATCCAATGCTTTTCAGTTAAGAGCGAGAAACGTGTGAGCTTCGTGAACTATGTAGCTTCATTTGAGCTGAAAAGTGACTGCGTTTACCTGAAACGAAATCTTGCTTGTAGGAAGACACAAAGCCTGGCGTTTAACACCGTTTCTGAAGCGAAACACACAGCACAGTTCTCATCCATGAAACACACTCTGCTTTAGAGCAAGAAGCACGCTCTTGTTTTGTAGAGTCTCTAATAAGGCAGGAAACGTGAGTGTGCTCAGAACAAAAGAACTGTGTTTCCTACACACACGGACCATATCTAGATCAACTCTGCTTCTGAAACTGATACAAACCACAGGTCCTCAATAATCAAATGCTTTTCAGTTAAGAGTGAGAAACGTGTGAGCTTCGTGAACTATGTAGCTTCTTTGGGCTGAAAGGTGTCTACGTTTACCACAAACGAAGTCTTGCTTGTAGGAAGACACAGAGCCTGGCGATTAACTCCGTTTCTGAATGGAAACACACAGCACAGTTTTCCTCCATGAAACACACTCTGCTTTAGAGGAAGAAGCATGCTCTTGCTTTCTAGAGTCTCTAATAAGGCGGGAAATGTAAGTGTGCTCAAAACAATAGAACTGTGTTTCCTATGCACACAGACCATATCTATTTCAACTCTGCTTCTGAAACTGATACCAACCACAGGTCCTCTAACATCCAATGCTTTTCAGTTAAGAGCGAGAAACGTGTGAGCTTTGTGAACTATGTAGCTTCGTTTGAGCTAAAAAGTGACTGCGTTTACCGGAAACGAAATCTTGCTTGTAGGAAGACACTGAGCCTGGCATTTACCTCCGTTTCTGAAGGGAAACACACAGCACAGTTCTCATCCATGAAACACAGTGTGCTTTAGAGGAAGAAGCACGCTCTTGTTTTGTAGATCTCTAATAATGCCTGAAAAGTGAGTGTGCTCAGAACAAAAGAACTGTGTTTCCTACACACAGGGACCATATCTAGTTCAACTCTGCTTCTGAAACTGATACAAACCAAGGTCCTCTAACATCCAATGCTTTTCAGTTAAGAGCGAGAAACCTGTGAGCTTCGTGAACTAGGTAGCTTCTTCGGGCTGAAAGGTGACTGCGTTTACCAGAAACGAAGTGTTGCTTGTAGGAAGACACAGAGCCTGGCATTTAACTCCATTTCTGAAGTGAAACACACAGCACAGTTCTCATCGAATAAACACACTGTGCTTAAGAGCAAGAAGCATGCTCTTGCTTTCTAGAGTCTATAATAAGGCGGGAAATGTGAGTGTGCTCAGAACAAAAGAACAGTGTTTCCTACACACACGGACCATATGTAGTCCAACTCTGATTCTTAAAATGATACAAACCACAGGTCCTATAGCATGAAATGCTTTTCAGTTAAGAGCGAGAAACATGTGAGTTTCGTGAACTATGTAGCTTCGTTTGAGCTAAAAAGTGAATGCGTTTACCAGAAAAGATGTCATGCTTGTAGGAAGACACAGAGCCTGGCATTTAACTCCATTTCTGAAGGGAAACACACAGCACAGTTCTCATCCATGAAACACACTCTGCTTTAGAGCAAGAAGCATGCTCTTGTTTTGTAGAGTCTCTAATAAGGCGGAAAATGTGAGTGTGCTCAAAACAAAATAACTGTGTTTCCTACGCACACGGACCATATCTAGTTCAACTCTGCTTCTGAAACTGATACAAACCACAGGTCCTCTAACATCCAATGCTTTTCAGTTAAGACCGAAAACGTGTGAGCTTCGTGAACTATGTAGCTTCTTTTGAGCTAAAAATGACTGCGTTTACCAGAAATGAAATCTTGCTTGTAGGAAGACACAGAGCCTGGCGTTTAACTCCATTTCCGAAGGGAAACACACAGCACAGTTCTCATCCATGAAACACACTCTGCTTTAGAGCAAGAAGCATGCTCTTGCTTTGTAGAGTCTCTAATAAGGCGGAAAACGTGAGTGTGCTCAAAACAAAATAACTGTGTTTCCTACGCACATGGACCATATCTAGTTCAACTCTGCTTCTGAAACTGATACAAACCACAGGTCCTCAATAATCCAATGCTTTTCAGTTAAGAGTGAGAAACCTGTGAGCTTCGTGAACTATGTAGCTTCTTTGGGCTGAAAGGTGCCTACCTTTACCAGAAACGAAGTCTTGCTTGTAGGTAGACACAGAGCCTGGCATTTAACTCCGTTTCTGAAGTGAAACACACAGCACAGTTCTCATCGATGAATCACACTCTGCTTTAGAACAAGAAGCATCCTCTTGCTTTCTAGAGTCTCTAATAAGGCGGGAAACGTGAGTGTGCTCAGAAAAAATGAACTGTGTTTCCTACACTCACGGACCATATCTAGTTCAACTCTGCTGCTGAAACTCATACAAACCACAGGTCCTCTAACATCCAATGCTTTTCAGGTAAGAGCGAGAAACCTGTGAGCTTCGTGAACTATGTACCTTCTTTTGAGCTGAAAAGTGACTGTGTTTACAAGAAACGAATTCTTGCTTTTTGGAAGACACAGAGCCTGGCATTTAACTCTGTTTCTGAAGGGAAACACACAGCACAGTTTTCATCCATGAAACACACTCTGCTTTAGAGCAAGAAGCACGCCCTTACTTTCTAGAGTCTCTAAAAAGGCAGGAAACGTGAGTGTGCTCAGAACAAAAGAACTGTGTTTCCTACACACACGGACCATATCTAGTCCAACTCCGCTTCTGAAACTGATACAAACCACAGCTCCTCTAACATCCAATGCTTTTCAGTTAAGAGCAAGAAACGTGTGAGCTTTGTGAACTATGTAGCCTCGTTGGAGCTGAAAATGACTGCGTTTACCAGTAACGAAATCTTGCTTGTAGGAAGACACAGAGCCTGGCGTTTAACTCTGTTTCTGAAGGGAAACACACAGCACAGTTCTCATCCATGAAACACACTCTGCTTTAGAGCAAGAAGCATGCTCTTGCTTTGTAGAGTCTCTAATAAGGCGGAAAACGTGAGTGTGCTCAAAACAAAATAACTGTGTTTCCTACGCACACGGACCATATCTAGTTCAACTCTGCTTCTGAAACTGATACCAACCACAGGTCCTCTAACATCCAATGCTTTTCAGTTAAGAGCAAAAACGTGTGAGCTTCATGAACTATGTAGCTTCTTTTGAGCTAAAAAAGACTGCGTTTACCAGAAAAGAAGTATTGCGGATAGGAAGACAAAGAGCCTGGCATTTAACTCTGTTTCTGAAGGGAAACACACAGCACAGTTCTCATCCATGAAACACACTCTGCTTCAGAACAAGAAGCATGTTCTTGTTTTCTAGAGTCTCTAATAAGGCGGGAAACATGAGTGAGCTCAGAACAAAAGAACTGTGTTTCCTACACACATGGACCATATCTAGTTCAACTCTGCTTAAGAAAGTGATAGAACACAGGTCTTCTACCATCCTATGCTTTTCAGTTAAGAGCGAGAAACGTGTGAGCTTCGTGAGTATGTAGCTTTGTTTGAGCTGAAAAGTGACTGCGTTTACCAGAAAAGAAGTCTTGCTTGTAGGAAGACACAGAGCCTGGCATTTAACTCCGTTTATGAAGGGAAACACACAGCACAGTTCTCTTCCATGAAACACACTCTGCTTTAGAGCAAGAAGCAGGCTCTTGCTTTGTAGTGTCTCTAATAAGGCGGGAAACCTGAGTGTGCTCAGAACAAAAGAACTGCGTTTCCTCCACACACGGACCATATCTAGTTCAACTCTGCTTCTGAAACTGATACAAACCACAGGTCCTCTAACATCCAATGCTTTTCAGTTAAGAGCGAGAAACGTGTGAGCTTCGTGAACTATGTAGCTTCATTTGAGCTGAAAAGTGAGTGCGTTTACCAGAATCGAAATCTAGATTGTAGGAAGACACAGAGCCTGGCATTTAACTCAGTTTCTGAAGTGAAACACCCAGCACAGTTCTCATCCATGAAACACACTCTGCTTTAGAGCAAGAAGCATTCTCTTGCTTTCTAGAGTCTCTAATAAGGCGGGAAAGGTGAGTGTGCACAAAAAAAAGAACTTTGTTTCCTACGCACATGGACCATATCTAGTTTAACTCTGCTTCTGAAACTGATACAAACTACAGGTCCTCTAACATCCAATGCTTTTCAGTTAAGAGCGAGAAACGTGTGAGCTTCGTGAACTATGTAGCTTCCTTTGAGCTAAAAAGTGACTGCGTTTACCAGAAAAGAAGTCTTGCATGTAGGAAGACACAGAGCCTGGCATTTAACTCAGTTTCTGAAGGGAAACACACAGCACAGTTCTCAAGCATGAAAAACACTCAATTTAGAAGAAGAAGCATGCTCTTGCTTTCTAGAGTCTCTAATAAGGCTGGAAACCTGAGTGTGCTCAGAACAAAAGAACTGTGTTTCCTACACACACGGACCATATCTAGTTCAACTCTGCTTAAGACAGTGATACAAACCACAGGTCCTCAATAATCCAATGCTTTTCAGTTAAGAGTGAGAAACCTGTGAGCATCGTGAACTATGTAGCTTCTTTGGGCTGAAAGGTGCCTACCTTTACCAGAAACGAAGTCTTGCTTGTAGGTAGACACAGAGCCTGGCATTTAACTCCGTTTCTGAAGTGAAACACACATCACAGTTCTCATCGATGAATCACACTCTGCTTTAGAACAAGAAGCATCCTCTTGCTTTCTAGAGTCTCTAATAAGGCGGGAAACGTGAGTGTGCTCAGAAAAAAAGAACTGTGTTTCCTACACTCACGGACCATATCTAGTTCAACTCTGCTGCTGAAACTCATACAAACCACAGGTCCTCTAACATCCAATGCTTTTCAGTTAAGAGCGAGAAACCTGTGAGCTTCGTGAACTATGTACCTTCTTTTGAGCTGAAAAGTGACTGTGTTTACCAGAAACGAATTCTTGCTTTTTGGAAGACACAGAGCCTGGCATTTAACTCTGTTTCTGAAGGGAAACACACAGCACAGTTTTCATCCATGAAACACACTCTGCTTTAGAGCAAGAAGCACGCCCTTACTTTCTAGAGTCTCTAAAAAGGCAGGAAACGTGAGTGTGCTCAGAACAAAAGAACTGTGTTTCCTACACACACGGACCATATCTAGTCCAACTCCGCTTCTGAAACTGATACAAACCACAGGTCCTCAATAATCCAATGCTTTTCAGTTAAGAGTCTGATACGTGTGAGCTTCGTGAACTCTGTAGCTTCATTTGAGCTGAAAAGTGAGTGCGTTTACCAGAATCGAAATCTTGATTGTAGGAAGACACAGAGCCTGGCATTTAACTCCGTTTCTGAAGTGAAACACACAGCACAGTTCTCATCCATGAAACACACTCTGCTTTAGAGCAAGAAGCATTCTCTTGCTTTCTAGAATCTCTAATAAGGCGGGAAAGGTGAGTGTGCACAAAAAAAAGAACTTTGTTTCCTACGCACATGGACCTTATCTAGTTTAACTCTGCTTCTGAAACTGATACAAACTACAGGTCCTCTAACATCCAATGCTTTTCAGTTAAGAGCGAGAAACGTGTGAGCTTCGTGAACTATGTAGCTTCCTTTGAGCTAAAAAGTGACTGCGTTTACCAGAAAAGAAGTCTTGCATGTAGGAAGACACAGAGCCTGGCATTTAACTCAGTTTCTGAAGGGAAACACACAGCACAGTTCTCATCCATGAAAAACACTCAATTTAGAACAAGAAGCATGCTCTTGCTTTCTAGAGTCTCTAATAAGGCTGGAAACCTGAGTGTGCTCAGAACAAAAGAACTGTGTTTCCTACACACACGGACCATATCTAGTTCAACTCTGCTTAAGAAAGTGATACAAACCACAGGTCCTCAATAATCCAATGCTTTTCAGTTAAGAGTGAGAAACCTGTGAGCTTCGTGAACTATGTAGCTTCTTTGGGCTGAAAGGTGCCTACCTTTACCAGAAACGAAGTCTTGCTTGTAGGTAGACACAGAGCCTGGCATTTAACTCCGTTTCTGAAGTGAAACACACAGCACAGTTCTCATCGATGAATCACACTCTGCTTTAGAACAAGAAGCATCCTCTTGCTTTCTAGAGTCTCTAATAAGGCGGGAAACGTGAGTGTGCTCAGAAAAAATGAACTGTGTTTCCTACACTCACGGACCATATCTAGTTCAACTCTGCTGCTGAAACTCATACAAACCACAGGTCCTCTAACATCCAATGCTTTTCTGTTAAGAGTGAGAAACGTGTGAGCTTCGTGAACTATGTAGCTTCTTTGGGCTGAAAGGTGTCTACGTTTACCACAAACGAAGTCTTGCTTGTAGGAAGACACAGAGCCTGGCGATTAACTCCGTTTCTGAATGGAAACACACAGCACAGTTTTCCTCCATGAAACACACTCTGCTTTAGAGGAAGAAGCATGCTCTTGCTTTCTAGAGTCTCTAATAAGGCGGGAAATGTAAGTGTGCTCAAAACAATAGAACTGTGTTTCCTATGCACACAGACCATATCTATTTCAACTCTGCTTCTGAAACTGATACCAACCACAGGTCCTCTAACATCCAATGCTTTTCAGTTAAGAGCGAGAAACGTGTGAGCTTTGTGAACTATGTAGCTTCGTTTGAGCTAAAAAGTGACTGCGTTTACCTGAAACGAAATCTTGTTTGTAGGAAGACACAGAGCCTGGCGTTTAACTCCATTTCTGAAGGGAAACACACAGCACAGTTCTCATCCATGAAACACACTCTGCTTTAGAGCAAGAAGCATGCTCTTGCTTTGTAGAGTCTCTAATAAGGCGGAAAACGTGAGTGTGCTCAAAACAAAATAACTGTGTTTCCTACGCACACGGACCATATCTAGTTCAACTCTGCTTCTGATACTGATACAAACCACAGGTCCTCTAACATCCAATGCTTTTCAGTTAAGAGCAAAAACGTGTGAGCTTCATGAACTATGTAGCTTCTTTTGAGCTAAAAATGACTGCGTTTACCAGAAAAGAAGTATTGTGGGTAGGAAGACAAAGAGCCTGGCATTTAACTCTGTTTCTGAAGGGAAACACACAGCACAGTTCTCATCCATGAAACACACTCTGCTTCAGAACAAGAAGCATGTTCTTGTTTTCTAGAGTCTCTAATAAGGCGGGAAACGTGAGTGAGCTCAGAACAAAAGAACTGTGTTTCCTACACACATGGACCATATCTAGTTCAACTCTGCTTAAGAAAGTGATAGAACATAGGTCTTCTACCATCCTATGCTTTTCAGTTAAGAGCGAGAAACGTGTGAGCTTCGTGAGTATGTAGCTTTGTTTGAGCTGAAAAGTGACTGCGTTTACCAGAAAAGAAGTCTTGCTTGTAGGAAGACACAGAGCCTGGCATTTAACTCCGTTTATGAAGGGAAACATACAGCACAGTTCTCATCCATGAAACACACTCTGCTTTAGAGCAAGAAGCACGCTCTTGCTTTGTAGAGTCTCTAATAAGGCGGGAAACCCGAGTGTGCTCAGAACAAAAGAACTGGGTTTCCTCCACACACGGACCATATCTAGTTCAACTCTGCTTCTGAAACTGATACAAACCACAGGTCCTCAATAATCCAATGGTTTTCAGTTAAGAGTCTGATACGTGTGAGCTTCGTGAACTCTGTAGCTTCATTTGAGCTGAAAAGTGAGTGCGTTTACCAGAATCGAAATCTTGATTGTAGGAAGACACAGAGCCTGGCATTTAACTCCGTTTCTGAAGGGAAACACACAGCACAGTTCTCATCCATGAAACACACTCTGCTTTAGAGCAAGAAGCATTCTCTTGCTTTCTAGAGTCTCTAATAAGGCGGGAAAGGTGAGTGTGCACAAAAAAAAGAACTTTGTTTCCTACGCACATGGACCATATCTAGTTTAACTCTGCTTCTGAAACTGATACAAACTACAGGTCCTCTAACATCCAATGCTTTTCAGTTAAGAGCGAGAAACGTGTGAGCTTCGTGAACTATGTAGCTTCCTTTGAGCTAAAAAGTGACTGCGTTTACCAGAAAAGAAGTCTTGCATGTAGGAAGACACAGAGCCTGGCACTTAACTCAATTTCTGAAGGGAAACACACAGCACAGTTTTCAACCATGAAAAACACTCAATTTAGAACAAGAAGCATGCTCTTGCTTTCTAGAGTCTCTAATAAGGCTGGAAACCTGAGTGTGCTCAGAACAAAAGAACTGTGTTTCCTACACACACGGACCATATCTAGTTCAATTCTGCTTAAGAAAGTGATACAAACCACAGGTCCTCAATAATCCAATGCTTTTCAGTTAAGAGTGAGAAACCTGTGAGCATCGTGAACTATGTAGCTTCTTTGGGCTGAAAGGTGCCTACCTTTACCAGAAACGAAGTCTTGCTTGTAGGTAGACACAGAGCCTGGCATTTAACTCCGTTTCTGAAGTGAAACACACAGCACAGTTCTCATCAATGAAACACACTCTGCTTTAGAACAAGAAGCATCCTCTTGCTTTCTAGAGTCTCTAATAAGGCGGGAAACGTGAGTGTGCTCAGAAAAAAAGAACTGTGTTTCCTACACTCACGGACCATATCTAGTTCAACTCTGCTGCTGAAACTCATACAAACCACAGGTCCTCTAACATCCAATGCTTTTCAGTTAAGAGCGAGAAACCTGTGAGCTTCGTGAACTATGTACCTTCTTTTGAGCTGAAAAGTGACTGTGTTTACCAGAAACGAATTCTTGCTTTTTGGAAGACACAGAGCCTGGCATTTAACTCTGTTTCTGAAGGGAAACACACAGCACAGTTTTCATCCATGAAACACACTCTGCTTTAGAGCAAGAAGCACGCCCTTACTTTCTAGAGTCTCTAAAAAGGCAGGAAACGTGAGTGTGCTCAGAACAAAAGAACTGTGTTTCCTACACACACGGACCATATCTAGTCCAACTCCGCTTCTGAAACTGATACAAACCACAGGTCCTCAATAATCCAATGCTTTTCAGTTAAGAGTCTGATACGTGTGAGCTTCGTGAACTCTGTAGCTTCATTTGAGCTGAAAAGTGAGTGCGTTTACCAGAATCGAAATCTTGATTGTAGGAAGACACAGAGCCTGGCATTTAACTCCGTTTCTGAAGTGAAACACACAGCACAGTTCTCATCAATGAAACACACTCTGCTTTAGAGCAAGAAGCATTCTCTTGCTTTCTAGAGTCTCTAATAAGGCGGGAAAGGTGAGTGTGCACAAAAAAAAGAACTTTGTTTCCTACGCACATGGACCATATCTAGTTTAACTCTGCTTCTGAAACTGATACAAACTACAGGTCCTCTAACATCCAATGCTTTTCAGTTAAGAGCGAGAAACGTGTGAGCTTCGTGAACTATGTAGCTTCCTTTGAGCTAAAAAGTGACTGTGTTTACCAGAAAAGAAGTCTTGCATGTAGGAAGACACAGAGCCTGGCATTTAACTCAGTTTCTGAAGGGAAACACACAGCACAGTTCTCATCCATGAAAAACACTCAATTTAGAACAAGAATCATGCTCTTGCTTTCTAGAGTCTCTAATAAGGCTGGAAACCTGAGTGTGCTCAGAACAAAAGAACTGTGTTTCCTACACACACGGACCATATCTAGTTCAACTCTGCTTAAGAAAGTGATACAAACCACAGGTCCTCAATAATCCAATGCTTTTCAGTTAAGAGTGAGAAACCTGTGAGCTTCGTGAACTATGTAGCTTCTTTGGGCTGAAAGGTGCCTACCTTTACCAGAAACGAAGTCTTGCTTGTAGGTAGACACAGAGCCTGGCATTTAACTCCGTTTCTGAAGTGAAACACACAGCACAGTTCTCATCGATGAATCACACTCTGCTTTAGAACAAGAAGCATCCTCTTGCTTTCTAGAGTCTCTAATAAGGCGGGAAACGTGAGTGTGCTCAGAAAAAATGAACTGTGTTTCCTACACTCACGGACCATATCTAGTTCAACTCTGCTGCTGAAACTCATACAAACCACAGGTCCTCTAACATCCAATGCTTTTCAGTTAAGAGCGAGAAACCTGTGAGCTTCGTGAACTATGTACCTTCTTTTGAGCTGAAAAGTGACTGTGTTTACAAGAAACGAATTCTTGCTTTTTGGAAGACACAGAGCCTGGCATTTAACTCTGTTTCTGAAGGGAAACACACAGCACAGTTTTCATCCATGAAACACACTCTGCTTTAGAGCAAGAAGCACGCCCTTACTTTCTAGAGTCTCTAAAAAGGCAGGAAACGTGAGTGTGCTCAGAACAAAAGAACTGTGTTTCCTACACACACGGACCATATCTAGTCCAACTCCGCTTCTGAAACTGATACAAACCACAGCTCCTCTAACATCCAATGCTTTTCAGTTAAGAGCAAGAAACGTGTGAGCTTTGTGAACTATGTAGCCTCGTTGGAGCTGAAAATGACTGCGTTTACCAGTAACGAAATCTTGCTTGTAGGAAGACACAGAGCCTGGCGTTTAACTCTGTTTCTGAAGGGAAACACACAGCACAGTTCTCATCCATGAAACACACTCTGCTTTAGAGCAAGAAGCATGCTCTTGCTTTCTAGACTCTCTAATAAGGCGGGAAATGTGAGTGTGCTCAAAAAAAGAACTGTGTTTCCTACACTCACGGACCATATCTAGTTGAACTCTGCTTCTGAAACTGATACAAAGCACAGGTCCTCTAACATCCAATGCTTTTCAGTTAAGAGCCAAAACGTGTGAGCTTCGTGAACTATGTAGCTTCTTTTGAGCTAAAAATGACTGCGTTTACCAGAAACGAAATCTTGCTTGTAGGAAGACACAGAGCCTGGCGTTTAACTCCATTTCTGAAGGGAAACACACAGCACAGTTCTCATCCATGAAACACACTCTGCTTTAGAGCAAGAAGCATGCTCTTGCTTTGTAGATTCTCTAATAAGGCGGAAAACGTGAGTGTGCTCAAAACAAAATAACTGTGTTTCCTACGCACACGGACCATATCTAGTTCAACTCTGCTTCTGATACTGATACAAACCACAGGTCCTCTAACATCCAATGCTTTTCAGTTAAGAGCAAAAACGTGTGAGCTTCATGAACTATGTAGCTTCTTTTGAGCTAAAAATGACTGTGTTTACCAGAAAAGAAGTCTTGCTGTATGGAAGACACAGAGCCTGGCTTTTAACTCCGTTTCTGAAGGGAAACACACAGCACAGTTCTCATCCATGAAACACACTCTGCTTTAGAGCAATAAGCATGCTCTTGCTTTCTAGAGTCTCTAATAAGGCGGGAAAGGTGAGTGTGCACAAAGAAAAGAACTTTGTTTCCTACACACGGACCATATCTAGGTCAAATCTGCTTCTGAAACTGATACAAACCACATATCCTCAATAATCCAATGCTTTTCAGTTAAGAGTGAGAAACGTGTGAGCTTAGTGAACTATGTAGATTCGTTGGGCTGAAAGGTGACTGCGTTTACTAGAAACGAATTCTTGCTTGTAGGAAGACACAGAGCCTGGCATTTAACTCCGTTTCTGAAAGGAAACACACAGCACAGTTCTCATCCATGAAACACACGCAATTTAGAACAAGAAGCATGCTCTTGCTTTCTAGTGTCTCTAATAAGGCGGGAAACGTGAGTGTGCTCAGAACAAAAGAACTGTGTTTCCTACACACACGGACCATATGTTGTCCAACTCCGATTCTTAAAATGATACAAACCACAGGTCCTATAACATGAAATGCTTTTCAGTTAAGAGCGAGAAACATGTGAGCTTTGTGAACTATGTAGCTTCCTTTGAGCTAAAAAGTGAGTGCGTTTACCAGAAAAGATGTCTTGCTTGTAGGAAGACACAGAGCCTGGCATTTAACTCCTTTACTGAAGGGAAACACACGGCACAGTTCTCATCCATGAAACACACTCTGCTTTAGAACAAGAAGCATGCTCTTGCTTTCTAGGGTCCCTAATAAGGCGGGAAACTTGAGTGTGCTCCGAACAAAAGAACTGTGTTTCCTACGCACACGGACCATATCTAGTTCAACTCTGCTTCTGAAACTGATACAAACCACAGGTCCTCTAACATCCAATGCTTTTCAGTTAAGAGCGAAAACGTGTGGGCTTCGTGAACTATGTAGCTTCTTTTGAGCTAAAAATGACTGCGTTTACCAGAAAAGAAGTCTTGCTGTATGGAAGACACAGAGCCTGGCATTTAACTCCGTTTCTGAAGGGAAACACACAGCACAGTTCTCATCCATGAAACACACTCTGCTTTAGAGCAAGAAGCATGCTCTTGCTTTCTAGAGTCTCTAATAAGGCGGGAAAGGTGAGTGTGCACAAAGAAAAGAACTTTGTTTCCTACGCACATGGACCATATCTAGTTCAACTCTGCTTCTGAAACTGATACAAACTACAGGTCCTCTAACATCCAATGCTTTTCAGTTAAGAGCGAGAAACGTGTGAGCTTCGTGAACTATGTAGCTTCCTTTGAGCTAAAAAGTGACTGCGTTTACCAGAAAAGAAGTCTTGCATGTAGGAAGACACAGAGCCTGGCATTTAACTCAGTTTCTGAAGGGAAACACACAGCACAGTTCTCATCCATGAAAAACACTCAATTTAGAACAAGAAGCATGCTCTTGCTTTCTAGAGTCTCTAATAAGGCTGGAAACCTGAGTGTGCTCAGAACAAAAGAACTGTGTTTCCTACACACACGGACCATATCTAGTTCAACTCTGCTTAAGAAAGTGATACAAACCACAGGTCCTCAATAATCCAATGCTTTTCAGTTAAGAGTGAGAAACCTGTGAGCTTCGTGAACTATGTAGCTTCTTTGGGCTGAAAGGTGCCTGCCTTTACCAGAAACGAAGTCTTGCTTGTAGGTAGACACAGAGCCTGGCATTTAACTCCGTTTCTGAAGTGAAACACACAGCACAGTTCTCATCAATGAAACACACTCTGCTTTAGAACAAGAAGCATCCTCTTGCTTTCTAGAGTCTCTAATAAGGCTGGAAACGTGAGTGTGCTCAGAAAAAAAGAACTGTGTTTCCTACACTCACGGACCATATCTAGTTCAACTCTGCTGCTGAAACTCATAGAAACCACAGGTCCTCTAACATCCAATGCTTTTCAGTTAAGAGCGAGAAACCTGTGAGCTTCGTGAACTATGTACCTTCTTTTGAGCTGAAAAGTGACTGTGTTTACCAGAAACGAAGTCTTGCTTGTAGGTAGACACAGAGCCTGGCATTTAACTCCGTTTCTGAAGGGAAACACACAGCACAGTTTTCATCCATGAAACACACTCTGCTTTAGAGCAAGTAGCACGCTCTTACTTTCTAGAGTCTCTAAAAAGGCAGGAAACGTGAGTGTGCTCAGAACAAAAGAACTGTGTTTCCTACACACACGGACCATATGTAGTCCAACTCCGATTCTTAAAATGATACAAACCACAGGTCCTATAACATGAAATGCTTTTCAGTTAAGAGCGAGAAACATGTGAGCTTTGTGAACTATGTAGCTTCGTTTGAGCTAAAAAGTGAGTGCGTTTACCAGAAAAGATGTCTTGCTTGGAGGAAGACACAGAGCCTGGCATTTAACTCCTTTTCTGAAGGGAAACACACGGCACAGTTCTCATCCATGAAACACACTCTGCTTTAGAACAAGAAGCATGCTCTTGCTTTCTAGGGTCCCTAATAAGGCGGGAAACTTGAGTGTGCTCAGAACAAAAGAACTGTGTTACCTACACACACGGACCATATCTAGTTCAACTCTGCTTCTGAAACTGATAGAACACAGGTCCTCTAACATCCAATGCTATTCAGTTAAGACCGAAAACACACTCTGCTTTAGAGCAAGAAGCATGCTCTTGCTTTGTAGAGTCTCTAATAAAGTGGAAAACGTGAGTGTGCTCAAAACAAAATAACTGAGCTAAAAATGACTGCGTTTACCAGAAAAGAAGTCTTGCTGGTAGGAAGACACAGAGCTTAAGAAAGTGATAGAACACAGGTCTTCTACCATCCTATGCTTTTCAGTTAAGAGCGAGAAACGTGTGAGCTTCGTGAGTATGTAGCTTCATTTGAGCTGAAAAGTGACTGCGTTTACCAGAAAAGAAGTCTTGCTTGTAGGAAGACACAGAGCCTGGCATTTAACTCCGTTTCTGAAGGAAACACACAGCACAGTTCTCATCCATGAAACACACTCTGCTTTAGAGCAAGAAGCACGCTCTTGCTTTGTAGAGTCTCTAATAAGGCGGGAAACCTGAGTGTGCTCAGAACAAAAGAACTGTGTTTCCTCCACACACGGACCATATCTAGTTCAACTCTGCTTCTGAAACTGATACAAACCACAGGTCCTCAATAATCCAATGCTTTTCCATTAAGAGTCTGATACGTGTGAGCTTCGTGAAATCTGTAGCTTCATTAGAGCTGAAAAATGAGTGCGTTTACCAGAAACGAAATCTTGATTGTAGGAAGACACAGAGCCTGGCATTTAACTCCGTTCTGAAGGGAAACACACAGCAGAGTTCTCATCCATGAAACACACTCTGCTTTAGAGCAAGAAGCATGCTCTTGCTTTCTAGAGTCTCTAATAAGGCGGGAAAGGTGAGTGTGCACAAAAAAAAGAACTTTGTTTCCTACGCACATGGACCATATCTAGTTCAACTCTGCTTCTGAAACTGATACAAACTACAGGTCCTCTAACATCCAATGCTTTTCAGTTAAGAGCGAGAAACGTGTGAGCTTCGTGAACTATGTAGCTTCCTTTGAGCTCAAACGTGACTGCGTTTACCAGAAAAGAAGTCTTGCATGTAGGAAGACACAGAGCCTGGCATTTAACTCAGTTTCTGAAGGGAAACACACAGCACAGTTCTTATCCATGAAAAACACTCAATTTAGAACAAGAAGCATGCTCTTGCTTTATAGAGTCTCTAATAAGGCTGGAAACCTGAGTGTGCTCAGAACAAAAGAACTGTGTTTCCTACACACAGAGACCATATCTAGTTGAACTCTGCTTCTGAAACTGATACAAACCACAGGTCCTCTAACATGCAATGCTTTTCAGTTAAGAGCGAGAAACGTGTGAGCTTCGTGAACTATGTAGCTTCATTTGAGCTGAAAAGTGACTGCGTTTACCAGAAACGAAATCTTGTTTGTAGGAAGACACAAAGCCTGGCGATTAACACCGTTTCTGAAACGAAACACACAGCACAGTTCTCATCCATGAAACACACTCTGCTTTAGAGCAAGAAGCACGCTCTTGTTTTGTAGAGTCTCTAATAAGGCAGGAAACGTGAGTGTGCTCAGAACAAAAGAACTGTGTTTCCTACACACACGGACGATATCTAGTTCAACTCTGCTTCTGAAACTAATACAAACCACAGGTCCTCTAACATCCAATGCTTTTCAGTTAAGAGCAAGAAACGTGTGAGCTTCGTGAACTATGTAGCTTCGTTTGAGCTGAAAAGTGACTGCTTTTACCAGAAACGAAATCTTGCTTGTAGGAAGACACAAAGCCTGCCGTTTAAATCCGTTTCTGAAGGGAAACACACAGCACAGTTCTCATCCATGAAACACACTCTTCTTTATAGCAAGAAGCACGCTCTTGTTTTGTAGATCTCTAATAATGCCTGAAAAGTGAGTGTGCTCAGAACAAAAGAACTGTGTTTCCTACACACACGGACCATATCTAGTTCAACTCTGCTTCTAAAACTGATACAAACCACAGGTCCTCTAACATCCAATGCTTTTCAGTTAAGAGCGAGAAACCTGTAAGCTTCTTGAACTATGTAGCTTCTTTGGGCTGAAAGGTGATTGCGTTTACCAGAAACGAAGTGTTGCTTGTAGGAAGACTCAGAGCCTGGCATTTAACTACATTTCTGAAGTGAAACACACAGCACAGTTCTCATCGAATAAACACACTCTGCTTTAGAGCAAGAAGCGTGCTCTTGCTTTCTAGAGTCTATAATAAGGCCGGAAACGTGAGTGTGCTCAGAACAAAAGAACTGTGTTTCCTACACACACGGACCATATCTAGTTAAACTCTGCTTCTGAAACTGATACAAAACACAGGTCCTCAATAATCCAATGCTTTTCAGTTAAGAGTGAGAAACGTGTGAGCTTCGTGAACTATTTAGCTTCGTTTGAGCTGAAAAGTGAGTGCGTTTACCAGAAACAAAATCTTGATTGTAGGAAGACACAGAGCCTGGCATTTAACTCCATTTCTGAAGGGAAACCCAAAGCACAGTTCTCATCCATGAAACACACTCTGCTTTAGAGCAAGAAGCATACTCTTGCTTTCTAGAGTCTCTAATAAGGGGGGAAACATGAGTGTGCTCAGAACAAGAACTGTGTTTCCTACACACAGACCATATCTAGTTCAAATCTGCTTCTGAAACTAATACAAACCACATGTCCTCAATAATCCAATGCTTTTCAGTTAAGAGTGAGAAACGTGTGAGCTTCGTGAACTATGTAGATTCGTTGGGCTGAAAGGTGACTGCGTTTACCAGAAACGAAGTCTTGCTTGTAGGAAGACACAGAGCCTGGCATTTAACTCCGTTTCTGAAGGGAAACACACAGCACAGTTCTCATCCATGAAACACACTCTGCTTTAGAACAAGAAGCATCCTCTTGCTTTCTAGAGTCTCTAATAAGGCGGGAAACGTGAGTGTGCTCAGAAAAAAAGAACTGTGTTTCCTACACTCACGGACCATATCTAGTTCAACTCTGCTTCTGAAACTCATACAAACCACAGGTCCTCTAACATCCAATGCTTTTCAGTTAAGAGCGAGAAACCTGTGAGCTTCGTGAACTATGTACCTTCTTTTGAGCTGAAAAGTGACTGTGTTTACCAGAAACGAATTCTTGCTTGTTGGAAGACACAGAGCCTGGCATTTAACTCTGTTTCTGAAGGGAAACACACAGCATAGTTTTCATCCATGAAACACACTCTGCTTTAGAGCAAGAAGCACGCTCTTGCTTTCTAGAGTCTCTAAAAAACAGGAAACGTGAGTGTGCTCAGAACAAAAGAAATGTGTTTCCTACACACACGGACCATATCTAGTCCAACTCCGCTTCTGAAACTGATACAAACCACAGCTCCTTAACATCCAATGCTTTTCAGTTAAGAGCGAGAAACGTGTGAGCTTCGTGAGTATGTAGCTTCGTTTGAGCTGAAAAGTGAATGCGTTTACCAGAAAAGAAGTCTTCCTCGTAGGAAGACACAGAGCCTGGCGTTTAACTCTGTTTCTGAAGGGAAACACACAGCACAGTTCTCATCCATGAAACACACTCTGCTTTAGAGCAAGAAGCATGCTCTTGCTTTCTAGAGTCTCTAATAATGCGGGAAAAGTGAGGGTGCTAGGAAAAAAACTGTGTTTCCTACACTCACGGAACATATCTAGTTCAACTCTGCTTCTGAAACTGATACAAACAACAGGTCCTCTAACATCCAATGGTTTTCAGTTAAGAGCGAGAAACGTGTGAGCTTCGTGAACTATGTAGCTTCATTTGACTGAAAAGTGACTGCGTTTACCAGAAAAGAATCTTGCTTGTAGGAAGACACAAAGCCTGGTGTTGAACACCGTTTCTGAAGCGAAACACACAGCACAGTTCTCATCCATGAAACACACTCTGCTTTTGAGCAAGGAGCACGCTCTTGTTTTGTAGAGTCTCTAATAAAGCAGGAAACGTGAGTGTGCTCAGAACAAAAGAACTGTGTTTCCTACACACACGGGCCATATCTAGTTAAACTCTGCTTCTGAAACTGATACAAACCACAGGTCCTCATTAATCCAATGCTTTTCAGTTAAGAGCGAGAAACCTGTGAGCTTCGTGAACTATGAAGCTTCTTTGGGCTGAAAGGTGACTGCGTTTACCAGAAACGAAGTGTTGCTTGTAGGAAGACACAGAGCCTGGCATTTAACTCCATTTCTGAAGTGAAACACACAGCACAGTTCTGATCGAATAAACACACTGTGCTTAAGAGCAAGAAGCATGCTCTTGCTTTCTAGAGTCTATAATAAGGCGGGAAACGTGAGTGTGCTCAGAACAAAAGAACTGTGTTTCCTACACACACGGGCCATATCTAGTTAAACTCTGCTTCTGAAACTGATACAAACCACAGGTCCTCATTAATCCAATGCTTTTCAGTTAAGAGTGAGAAACGTGTGAGTTTCGTGAACTATGTAGATTCGTTGGGCTGAAAGGTGACTGCGTTTACCAGAAACGAAGTCTTGCTTGTAGGAAGACACAGAGCCTGGCATTTAACTCCGTTTCTGAAGGGAAACACACAGCACAGTTCTCATCCATGAAACACACTCTGCTTTAGAGCAAGAAGCATGTTCTTGTTTTATGGAGTCTCTAATAAGGCGGGAAACGTGAGTGTGCTCAGAACAAAAGAACTGTGTTTCCTACACACATGGACCATATCTAGTTCAACTCTGCTTAAGAAAGTGATAGAAAACAGGTCTTCTAACATCCAATGATTTTCAGTTAAGAGCGAGAAACGTGTGAGCTTCGTGAACTATGTACCTTCTTTTGAGCAGAAAAGTGACTGTGTTTACCAGAAACGAATTCTTGCTTGTTGGAAGACACAGAGCCTGGCATTTAACTCTGTTTCTGAAGGGAAACACACAGCATAGTTTTCATCCATGAAACACACTCTGCTTTATAGCAAGAAGCACGCTCTTGCTTTCTAGACTCTCTAAAAAACAGGAAACGTGAGTGTGCTCAGAACAAAAGAAATGTGTTTCCTACACACACGGACCATATCTAGTCCAACTCCACTTCTGAAACTGATACAAACCACAGCTCCTTAACATCCAATGCTTTTCAGTTAAGAGCGAGAAACGTGTGAGCTTCGTGAGTATGTAGCTTCGTTTGAGCTGAAAAGTGAATGCGTTTACCAGAAAAGAAGTCTTGCTTGTAGGAAGACACAGAGCCTGGCGTTTAACTCTGTTTCTGAAGGGAAACACACAGCACAGTTCTCATCCATGAAACACACTCTGCTTTAGAGCAAGAAGCATGCTCTTGCTTTCTAGAGTCTCTAATAATGCGGGAAAAGTGAGGGTGCTAGGAAAAAGAACTGTGTTTCCTACACTCACGGAACATATCTAGTTCAACTCTGCTTCTGAAACTGATACAAACCACAGGTCCTCTAACATCCAATGGTTTTCAGTTAAGAGCGAGAAACGTGTGAGCTTCGTGAACTATGTAGCTTCATTTGACTGAAAAGTGACTGCGTTTACCAGAAACGAAATCTTGCTTGTAGGAAGACACAAAGCCTGGCGTTGAACACCGTTTCTGAAGCGAAACACACAGCACAGTTCTCATCCATGAAACACACTCTGCTTTAGAGCAAGAAGCACGCTCTTGTTTTGTAGAGTCTCTAATAAGGCAGGAAACGTGAGTGTGCTCAGAACAAAAGAACTGTGTTTCCTACACACACGGGCCATATCTAGTTAAACTCTGCTTCTGAAACTGATACAAACCACAGGTCCTCATTAATCCAATGCTTTTCAGTTAAGAGCGAGAAACCTGTGAGCTTCGTGAACTATGAAGCTTCTTTGGGCTGAAAGGTGACTGCGTTTACCAGAATCGAAATCTTGATTGTAGGAAGACACAGAGCCTGGCATTTAACTCCGTTTCTGAAGTGAAACACACAGCACAGTTCTCATCAATGAAACACACTCTGCTTTAGAGCAAGAAGCATTCTCTTGCTTTCTAGAGTCTCTAATAAGGCGGGAAAGGTGAGTGTGCACAAAAAAAAGAACTTTGTTTCCTACGCACATGGACCATATCTAGTTTAACTCTGCTTCTGAAACTGATACAAACTACAGGTCCTCTAACATCCAATGCTTTTCAGTTAAGAGCGAGAAACGTGTGAGCTTCGTGAACTATGTAGCTTCCTTTGAGCTAAAAAGTGACTGTGTTTACCAGAAAAGAAGTCTTGCATGTAGGAAGACACAGAGCCTGGCATTTAACTCAGTTTCTGAAGGGAAACACACAGCACAGTTCTCATCCATGAAAAACACTCAATTTAGAACAAGAATCATGCTCTTGCTTTCTAGAGTCTCTAATAAGGCTGGAAACCTGAGTGTGCTCAGAACAAAAGAACTGTGTTTCCTACACACACGGACCATATCTAGTTCAACTCTGCTTAAGAAAGTGATACAAACCACAGGTCCTCAATAATCCAATGCTTTTCAGTTAAGAGTGAGAAACCTGTGAGCTTCGTGAACTATGTAGCTTCTTTGGGCTGAAAGGTGCCTACCTTTACCAGAAACGAAGTCTTGCTTGTAGGTAGACACAGAGCCTGGCATTTAACTCCGTTTCTGAAGTGAAACACACAGCACAGTTCTCATCGATGAATCACACTCTGCTTTAGAACAAGAAGCATCCTCTTGCTTTCTAGAGTCTCTAATAAGGCGGGAAACGTGAGTGTGCTCAGAAAAAATGAACTGTGTTTCCTACACTCACGGACCATATCTAGTTCAACTCTGCTGCTGAAACTCATACAAACCACAGGTCCTCTAACATCCAATGCTTTTCAGTTAAGAGCGAGAAACCTGTGAGCTTCGTGAACTATGTACCTTCTTTTGAGCTGAAAAGTGACTGTGTTTACAAGAAACGAATTCTTGCTTTTTGGAAGACACAGAGCCTGGCATTTAACTCTGTTTCTGAAGGGAAACACACAGCACAGTTTTCATCCATGAAACACACTCTGCTTTAGAGCAAGAAGCACGCCCTTACTTTCTAGAGTCTCTAAAAAGGCAGGAAACGTGAGTGTGCTCAGAACAAAAGAACTGTGTTTCCTACACACACGGACCATATCTAGTCCAACTCCGCTTCTGAAACTGATACAAACCACAGCTCCTCTAACATCCAATGCTTTTCAGTTAAGAGCAAGAAACGTGTGAGCTTTGTGAACTATGTAGCCTCGTTGGAGCTGAAAATGACTGCGTTTACCAGTAACGAAATCTTGCTTGTAGGAAGACACAGAGCCTGGCGTTTAACTCTGTTTCTGAAGGGAAACACACAGCACAGTTCTCATCCATGAAACACACTCTGCTTTAGAGCAAGAAGCATGCTCTTGCTTTGTAGAGTCTCTAATAAGGCGGAAAACGTGAGTGTGCTCAAAACAAAATAACTGTGTTTCCTACGCACACGGACCATATCTAGTTCAACTCTGCTTCTGAAACTGATACCAACCACAGGTCCTCTAACATCCAATGCTTTTCAGTTAAGAGCAAAAACGTGTGAGCTTCATGAACTATGTAGCTTCTTTTGAGCTAAAAAAGACTGCGTTTACCAGAAAAGAAGTATTGCGGATAGGAAGACAAAGAGCCTGGCATTTAACTCTGTTTCTGAAGGGAAACACACAGCACAGTTCTCATCCATGAAACACACTCTGCTTCAGAACAAGAAGCATGTTCTTGTTTTCTAGAGTCTCTAATAAGGCGGGAAACATGAGTGAGCTCAGAACAAAAGAACTGTGTTTCCTACACACATGGACCATATCTAGTTCAACTCTGCTTAAGAAAGTGATAGAACACAGGTCTTCTACCATCCTATGCTTTTCAGTTAAGAGCGAGAAACGTGTGAGCTTCGTGAGTATGTAGCTTTGTTTGAGCTGAAAAGTGACTGCGTTTACCAGAAAAGAAGTCTTGCTTGTAGGAAGACACAGAGCCTGGCATTTAACTCCGTTTATGAAGGGAAACACACAGCACAGTTCTCTTCCATGAAACACACTCTGCTTTAGAGCAAGAAGCAGGCTCTTGCTTTGTAGTGTCTCTAATAAGGCGGGAAACCTGAGTGTGCTCAGAACAAAAGAACTGCGTTTCCTCCACACACGGACCATATCTAGTTCAACTCTGCTTCTGAAACTGATACAAACCACAGGTCCTCTAACATCCAATGCTTTTCAGTTAAGAGCGAGAAACGTGTGAGCTTCGTGAACTATGTAGCTTCATTTGAGCTGAAAAGTGAGTGCGTTTACCAGAATCGAAATCTAGATTGTAGGAAGACACAGAGCCTGGCATTTAACTCAGTTTCTGAAGTGAAACACCCAGCACAGTTCTCATCCATGAAACACACTCTGCTTTAGAGCAAGAAGCATTCTCTTGCTTTCTAGAGTCTCTAATAAGGCGGGAAAGGTGAGTGTGCACAAAAAAAAGAACTTTGTTTCCTACGCACATGGACCATATCTAGTTTAACTCTGCTTCTGAAACTGATACAAACTACAGGTCCTCTAACATCCAATGCTTTTCAGTTAAGAGCGAGAAACGTGTGAGCTTCGTGAACTATGTAGCTTCCTTTGAGCTAAAAAGTGACTGCGTTTACCAGAAAAGAAGTCTTGCATGTAGGAAGACACAGAGCCTGGCATTTAACTCAGTTTCTGAAGGGAAACACACAGCACAGTTCTCAAGCATGAAAAACACTCAATTTAGAAGAAGAAGCATGCTCTTGCTTTCTAGAGTCTCTAATAAGGCTGGAAACCTGAGTGTGCTCAGAACAAAAGAACTGTGTTTCCTACACACACGGACCATATCTAGTTCAACTCTGCTTAAGACAGTGATACAAACCACAGGTCCTCAATAATCCAATGCTTTTCAGTTAAGAGTGAGAAACCTGTGAGCATCGTGAACTATGTAGCTTCTTTGGGCTGAAAGGTGCCTACCTTTACCAGAAACGAAGTCTTGCTTGTAGGTAGACACAGAGCCTGGCATTTAACTCCGTTTCTGAAGTGAAACACACATCACAGTTCTCATCGATGAATCACACTCTGCTTTAGAACAAGAAGCATCCTCTTGCTTTCTAGAGTCTCTAATAAGGCGGGAAACGTGAGTGTGCTCAGAAAAAAAGAACTGTGTTTCCTACACTCACGGACCATATCTAGTTCAACTCTGCTGCTGAAACTCATACAAACCACAGGTCCTCTAACATCCAATGCTTTTCAGTTAAGAGCGAGAAACCTGTGAGCTTCGTGATCTATGTACCTTCTTTTGAGCTGAAAAGTGACTGTGTTTACCAGAAACGAATTCTTGCTTTTTGGAAGACACAGAGCCTGGCATTTAACTCTGTTTCTGAAGGGAAACACACAGCACAGTTTTCATCCATGAAACACACTCTGCTTTAGAGCAAGAAGCACGCCCTTACTTTCTAGAGTCTCTAAAAAGGCAGGAAACGTGAGTGTGCTCAGAACAAAAGAACTGTGTTTCCTACACACACGGACCATATCTAGTCCAACTCCGCTTCTGAAACTGATACAAACCACAGGTCCTCAATAATCCAATGCTTTTCAGTTAAGAGTCTGATACGTGTGAGCTTCGTGAACTCTGTAGCTTCATTTGAGCTGAAAAGTGAGTGCGTTTACCAGAATCGAAATCTTGATTGTAGGAAGACACAGAGCCTGGTATTTAACTCCGTTTCTGAAGTGAAACACACAGCACAGTTCTCATCCATGAAACACACTCTGCTTTAGAGCAAGAAGCATTCTCTTGCTTTCTAGAATCTCTAATAAGGCGGGAAAGGTGAGTGTGCACAAAAAAAAGAACTTTGTTTCCTACGCACATGGACCTTATCTAGTTTAACTCTGCTTCTGAAACTGATACAAACTACAGGTCCTCTAACATCCAATGCTTTTCAGTTAAGAGCGAGAAACGTGTGAGCTTCGTGAACTATGTAGCTTCCTTTGAGCTAAAAAGTGACTGCGTTTACCAGAAAAGAAGTCTTGCATGTAGGAAGACACAGAGCCTGGCATTTAACTCAGTTTCTGAAGGGAAACACACAGCACAGTTCTCATCCATGAAAAACACTCAATTTAGAACAAGAAGCATGCTCTTGCTTTCTAGAGTCTCTAATAAGGCTGGAAACCTGAGTGTGCTCAGAACAAAAGAACTGTGTTTCCTACACACACGGACCATATCTAGTTCAACTCTGCTTAAGAAAGTGATACAAACCACAGGTCCTCAATAATCCAATGCTTTTCAGTTAAGAGTGAGAAACCTGTGAGCTTCGTGAACTATGTAGCTTCTTTGGGCTGAAAGGTGCCTACCTTTACCAGAAACGAAGTCTTGCTTGTAGGTAGACACAGAGCCTGGCATTTAACTCCGTTTCTGAAGTGAAACACACAGCACAGTTCTCATCGATGAATCACACTCTGCTTTAGAACAAGAAGCATCCTCTTGCTTTCTAGAGTCTCTAATAAGGCGGGAAACGTGAGTGTGCTCAGAAAAAATGAACTGTGTTTCCTACACTCACGGACCATATCTAGTTCAACTCTGCTGCTGAAACTCATACAAACCACAGGTCCTCTAACATCCAATGCTTTTCTGTTAAGAGTGAGAAACGTGTGAGCTTCGTGAACTATGTAGCTTCTTTGGGCTGAAAGGTGTCTACGTTTACCACAAACGAAGTCTTGCTTGTAGGAAGACACAGAGCCTGGCGATTAACTCCGTTTCTGAATGGAAACACACAGCACAGTTTTCCTCCATGAAACACACTCTGCTTTAGAGGAAGAAGCATGCTCTTGCTTTCTAGAGTCTCTAATAAGGCGGGAAATGTAAGTGTGCTCAAAACAATAGAACTGTGTTTCCTATGCACACAGACCATATCTATTTCAACTCTGCTTCTGAAACTGATACCAACCACAGGTCCTCTAACATCCAATGCTTTTCAGTTAAGAGCGAGAAACGTGTGAGCTTTGTGAACTATGTAGCTTCCTTTGAGCTAAAAAGTGACTGCGTTTACCTGAAACGAAATCTTGTTTGTAGGAAGACACAGAGCCTGGCGTTTAACTCCATTTCTGAAGGGAAACACACAGCACAGTTCTCATCCATGAAACACACTCTGCTTTAGAGCAAGAAGCATGCTCTTGCTTTGTAGAGTCTCTAATAAGGCGGAAAACGTGAGTGTGCTCAAAACAAAATAACTGTGTTTCCTACGCACACGGACCATATCTAGTTCAACTCTGCTTCTGATACTGATACAAACCACAGGTCCTCTAACATCCAATGCTTTTCAGTTAAGAGCAAAAACGTGTGAGCTTCATGAACTATGTAGCTTCTTTTGAGCTAAAAATGACTGCGTTTACCAGAAAAGAAGTATTGTGGGTAGGAAGACAAAGAGCCTGGCATTTAACTCTGTTTCTGAAGGGAAACACACAGCACAGTTCTCATCCATGAAACACACTCTGCTTCAGAACAAGAAGCATGTTCTTGTTTTCTAGAGTCTCTAATAAGGCGGGAAACGTGAGTGAGCTCAGAACAAAAGAACTGTGTTTCCTACACACATGGACCATATCTAGTTCAACTCTGCTTAAGAAAGTGATAGAACATAGGTCTTCTACCATCCTATGCTTTTCAGTTAAGAGCGAGAAACGTGTGAGCTTCGTGAGTATGTAGCTTTGTTTGAGCTGAAAAGTGACTGCGTTTACCAGAAAAGAAGTCTTGCTTGTAGGAAGACACAGAGCCTGGCATTTAACTCCGTTTATGAAGGGAAACATACAGCACAGTTCTCATCCATGAAACACACTCTGCTTTAGAGCAAGAAGCACGCTCTTGCTTTGTAGAGTCTCTAATAAGGCGGGAAACCCGAGTGTGCTCAGAACAAAAGAACTGGGTTTCCTCCACACACGGACCATATCTAGTTCAACTCTGCTTCTGAAACTGATACAAACCACAGGTCCTCAATAATCCAATGGTTTTCAGTTAAGAGTCTGATACGTGTGAGCTTCGTGAACTCTGTAGCTTCATTTGAGCTGAAAAGTGAGTGCGTTTACCAGAATCGAAATCTTGATTGTAGGAAGACACAGAGCCTGGCATTTAACTCCGTTTCTGAAGGGAAACACACAGCACAGTTCTCATCCATGAAACACACTCTGCTTTAGAGCAAGAAGCATTCTCTTGCTTTCTAGAGTCTCTAATAAGGCGGGAAAGGTGAGTGTGCACAAAAAAAAGAACTTTGTTTCCTACGCACATGGACCATATCTAGTTTAACTCTGCTTCTGAAACTGATACAAACTACAGGTCCTCTAACATCCAATGCTTTTCAGTTAAGAGCGAGAAACGTGTGAGCTTCGTGAACTATGTAGCTTCCTTTGAGCTAAAAAGTGACTGCGTTTACCAGAAAAGAAGTCTTGCATGTAGGAAGACACAGAGCCTGGCACTTAACTCAATTTCTGAAGGGAAACACACAGCACAGTTTTCAACCATGAAAAACACTCAATTTAGAACAAGAAGCATGCTCTTGCTTTCTAGAGTCTCTAATAAGGCTGGAAACCTGAGTGTGCTCAGAACAAAAGAACTGTGTTTCCTACACACACGGACCATATCTAGTTCAATTCTGCTTAAGAAAGTGATACAAACCACAGGTCCTCAATAATCCAATGCTTTTCAGTTAAGAGTGAGAAACCTGTGAGCATCGTGAACTATGTAGCTTCTTTGGGCTGAAAGGTGCCTACCTTTACCAGAAACGAAGTCTTGCTTGTAGGTAGACACAGAGCCTGGCATTTAACTCCGTTTCTGAAGTGAAACACACAGCACAGTTCTCATCAATGAAACACACTCTGCTTTAGAACAAGAAGCATCCTCTTGCTTTCTAGAGTCTCTAATAAGGCGGGAAACGTGAGTGTGCTCAGAAAAAAAGAACTGTGTTTCCTACACTCACGGACCATATCTAGTTCAACTCTGCTGCTGAAACTCATACAAACCACAGGTCCTCTAACATCCAATGCTTTTCAGTTAAGAGCGAGAAACCTGTGAGCTTCGTGAACTATGTACCTTCTTTTGAGCTGAAAAGTGACTGTGTTTACCAGAAACGAATTCTTGCTTTTTGGAAGACACAGAGCCTGGCATTTAACTCTGTTTATGAAGGGAAACACACAGCACAGTTTTCATCCATGAAACACACTCTGCTTTAGAGCAAGAAGCACGCCCTTACTTTCTAGAGTCTCTAAAAAGGCAGGAAACGTGAGTGTGCTCAGAACAAAAGAACTGTGTTTCCTACACACACGGACCATATCTAGTCCAACTCCGCTTCTGAAACTGATACAAACCACAGGTCCTCAATAATCCAATGCTTTTCAGTTAAGAGTCTGATACGTGTGAGCTTCGTGAACTCTGTAGCTTCATTTGAGCTGAAAAGTGAGTGCGTTTACCAGAATCGAAATCTTGATTGTAGGAAGACACAGAGCCTGGCATTTAACTCCGTTTCTGAAGTGAAACACACAGCACAGTTCTCATCAATGAAACACACTCTGCTTTAGAGCAAGAAGCATTCTCTTGCTTTCTAGAGTCTCTAATAAGGCGGGAAAGGTGAGTGTGCACAAAAAAAAGAACTTTGTTTCCTACGCACATGGACCATATCTAGTTTAACTCTGCTTCTGAAACTGATACAAACTACAGGTCCTCTAACATCCAATGCTTTTCAGTTAAGAGCGAGAAACGTGTGAGCTTCGTGAACTATGTAGCTTCCTTTGAGCTAAAAAGTGACTGTGTTTACCAGAAAAGAAGTCTTGCATGTAGGAAGACACAGAGCCTGGCATTTAACTCAGTTTCTGAAGGGAAACACACAGCACAGTTCTCATCCATGAAAAACACTCAATTTAGAACAAGAATCATGCTCTTGCTTTCTAGAGTCTCTAATAAGGCTGGAAACCTGAGTGTGCTCAGAACAAAAGAACTGTGTTTCCTACACACACGGACCATATCTAGTTCAACTCTGCTTAAGAAAGTGATACAAACCACAGGTCCTCAATAATCCAATGCTTTTCAGTTAAGAGTGAGAAACCTGTGAGCTTCGTGAACTATGTAGCTTCTTTGGGCTGAAAGGTGCCTACCTTTACCAGAAACGAAGTCTTGCTTGTAGGTAGACACAGAGCCTGGCATTTAACTCCGTTTCTGAAGTGAAACACACAGCACAGTTCTCATCGATGAATCACACTCTGCTTTAGAACAAGAAGCATCCTCTTGCTTTCTAGAGTCTCTAATAAGGCGGGAAACGTGAGTGTGCTCAGAAAAAATGAACTGTGTTTCCTACACTCACGGACCATATCTAGTTCAACTCTGCTGCTGAAACTCATACAAACCACAGGTCCTCTAACATCCAATGCTTTTCAGTTAAGAGCGAGAAACCTGTGAGCTTCGTGAACTATGTACCTTCTTTTGAGCTGAAAAGTGACTGTGTTTACAAGAAACGAATTCTTGCTTTTTGGAAGACACAGAGCCTGGCATTTAACTCTGTTTCTGAAGGGAAACACACAGCACAGTTTTCATCCATGAAACACACTCTGCTTTAGAGCAAGAAGCACGCCCTTACTTTCTAGAGTCTCTAAAAAGGCAGGAAACGTGAGTGTGCTCAGAACAAAAGAACTGTGTTTCCTACACACACGGACCATATCTAGTCCAACTCCGCTTCTGAAACTGATACAAACCACAGCTCCTCTAACATCCAATGCTTTTCAGTTAAGAGCAAGAAACGTGTGAGCTTTGTGAACTATGTAGCCTCGTTGGAGCTGAAAATGACTGCGTTTACCAGTAACGAAATCTTGCTTGTAGGAAGACACAGAGCCTGGCGTTTAACTCTGTTTCTGAAGGGAAACACACAGCACAGTTCTCATCCATGAAACACACTCTGCTTTAGAGCAAGAAGCATGCTCTTGCTTTCTAGACTCTCTAATAAGGCGGGAAATGTGAGTGTGCTCAAAAAAAGAACTGTGTTTCCTACACTCACGGACCATATCTAGTTGAACTCTGCTTCTGAAACTGATACAAAGCACAGGTCCTCTAACATCCAATGCTTTTCAGTTAAGAGCCAAAACGTGTGAGCTTCGTGAACTATGTAGCTTCTTTTGAGCTAAAAATGACTGCGTTTACCAGAAACGAAATCTTGCTTGTAGGAAGACACAGAGCCTGGCGTTTAACTCCATTTCTGAAGGGAAACACACAGCACAGTTCTCATCCATGAAACACACTCTGCTTTAGAGCAAGAAGCATGCTCTTGCTTTGTAGATTCTCTAATAAGGCGGAAAACGTGAGTGTGCTCAAAACAAAATAACTGTGTTTCCTACGCACACGGACCATATCTAGTTCAACTCTGCTTCTGATACTGATACAAACCACAGGTCCTCTAACATCCAATGCTTTTCAGTTAAGAGCAAAAACGTGTGAGCTTCATGAACTATGTAGCTTCTTTTGAGCTAAAAATGACTGTGTTTACCAGAAAAGAAGTCTTGCTGTATGGAAGACACAGAGCCTGGCTTTTAACTCCGTTTCTGAAGGGAAACACACAGCACAGTTCTCATCCATGAAACACACTCTGCTTTAGAGCAATAAGCATGCTCTTGCTTTCTAGAGTCTCTAATAAGGCGGGAAAGGTGAGTGTGCACAAAGAAAAGAACTTTGTTTCCTACACACGGACCATATCTAGGTCAAATCTGCTTCTGAAACTGATACAAACCACATATCCTCAATAATCCAATGCTTTTCAGTTAAGAGTGAGAAACGTGTGAGCTTAGTGAACTATGTAGATTCGTTGGGCTGAAAGGTGACTGCGTTTACTAGAAACGAATTCTTGCTTGTAGGAAGACACAGAGCCTGGCATTTAACTCCGTTTCTGAAAGGAAACACACAGCACAGTTCTCATCCATGAAACACACGCAATTTAGAACAAGAAGCATGCTCTTGCTTTCTAGTGTCTCTAATAAGGCGGGAAACGTGAGTGTGCTCAGAACAAAAGAACTGTGTTTCCTACACACACGGACCATATGTTGTCCAACTCCGATTCTTAAAATGATACAAACCACAGGTCCTATAACATGAAATGCTTTTCAGTTAAGAGCGAGAAACATGTGAGCTTTGTGAACTATGTAGCTTCCTTTGAGCTAAAAAGTGAGTGCGTTTACCAGAAAAGATGTCTTGCTTGTAGGAAGACACAGAGCCTGGCATTTAACTCCTTTACTGAAGGGAAACACACGGCACAGTTCTCATCCATGAAACACACTCTGCTTTAGAACAAGAAGCATGCTCTTGCTTTCTAGGGTCCCTAATAAGGCGGGAAACTTGAGTGTGCTCCGAACAAAAGAACTGTGTTTCCTACGCACACGGACCATATCTAGTTCAACTCTGCTTCTGAAACTGATACAAACCACAGGTCCTCTAACATCCAATGCTTTTCAGTTAAGAGCGAAAACGTGTGGGCTTCGTGAACTATGTAGCTTCTTTTGAGCTAAAAATGACTGCGTTTACCAGAAAAGAAGTCTTGCTGTATGGAAGACACAGAGCCTGGCATTTAACTCCGTTTCTGAAGGGAAACACACAGCACAGTTCTCATCCATGAAACACACTCTGCTTTAGAGCAAGAAGCATGCTCTTGCTTTCTAGAGTCTCTAATAAGGCGGGAAAGGTGAGTGTGCACAAAGAAAAGAACTTTGTTTCCTACGCACATGGACCATATCTAGTTCAACTCTGCTTCTGAAACTGATACAAACTACAGGTCCTCTAACATCCAATGCTTTTCAGTTAAGAGCGAGAAACGTGTGAGCTTCGTGAACTATGTAGCTTCCTTTGAGCTAAAAAGTGACTGCGTTTACCAGAAAAGAAGTCTTGCATGTAGGAAGACACAGAGCCTGGCATTTAACTCAGTTTCTGAAGGGAAACACACAGCACAGTTCTCATCCATGAAAAACACTCAATTTAGAACAAGAAGCATGCTCTTGCTTTCTAGAGTCTCTAATAAGGCTGGAAACCTGAGTGTGCTCAGAACAAAAGAACTGTGTTTCCTACACACACGGACCATATCTAGTTCAACTCTGCTTAAGAAAGTGATACAAACCACAGGTCCTCAATAATCCAATGCTTTTCAGTTAAGAGTGAGAAACCTGTGAGCTTCGTGAACTATGTAGCTTCTTTGGGCTGAAAGGTGCCTGCCTTTACCAGAAACGAAGTCTTGCTTGTAGGTAGACACAGAGCCTGGCATTTAACTCCGTTTCTGAAGTGAAACACACAGCACAGTTCTCATCAATGAAACACACTCTGCTTTAGAACAAGAAGCATCCTCTTGCTTTCTAGAGTCTCTAATAAGGCTGGAAACGTGAGTGTGCTCAGAAAAAAAGAACTGTGTTTCCTACACTCACGGACCATATCTAGTTCAACTCTGCTGCTGAAACTCATAGAAACCACAGGTCCTCTAACATCCAATGCTTTTCAGTTAAGAGCGAGAAACCTGTGAGCTTCGTGAACTATGTACCTTCTTTTGAGCTGAAAAGTGACTGTGTTTACCAGAAACGAAGTCTTGCTTGTAGGTAGACACAGAGCCTGGCATTTAACTCCGTTTCTGAAGGGAAACACACAGCACAGTTTTCATCCATGAAACACACTCTGCTTTAGAGCAAGTAGCACGCTCTTACTTTCTAGAGTCTCTAAAAAGGCAGGAAACGTGAGTGTGCTCAGAACAAAAGAACTGTGTTTCCTACACACACGGACCATATGTAGTCCAACTCCGATTCTTAAAATGATACAAACCACAGGTCCTATAACATGAAATGCTTTTCAGTTAAGAGCGAGAAACATGTGAGCTTTGTGAACTATGTAGCTTCGTTTGAGCTAAAAAGTGAGTGCGTTTACCAGAAAAGATGTCTTGCTTGGAGGAAGACACAGAGCCTGGCATTTAACTCCTTTTCTGAAGGGAAACACACGGCACAGTTCTCATCCATGAAACACACTCTGCTTTAGAACAAGAAGCATGCTCTTGCTTTCTAGGGTCCCTAATAAGGCGGGAAACTTGAGTGTGCTCAGAACAAAAGAACTGTGTTACCTACACACACGGACCATATCTAGTTCAACTCTGCTTCTGAAACTGATAGAACACAGGTCCTCTAACATCCAATGCTATTCAGTTAAGACCGAAAACACACTCTGCTTTAGAGCAAGAAGCATGCTCTTGCTTTGTAGAGTCTCTAATAAAGTGGAAAACGTGAGTGTGCTCAAAACAAAATAACTGAGCTAAAAATGACTGCGTTTACCAGAAAAGAAGTCTTGCTGGTAGGAAGACACAGAGCTTAAGAAAGTGATAGAACACAGGTCTTCTACCATCCTATGCTTTTCAGTTAAGAGCGAGAAACGTGTGAGCTTCGTGAGTATGTAGCTTCATTTGAGCTGAAAAGTGACTGCGTTTACCAGAAAAGAAGTCTTGCTTGTAGGAAGACACAGAGCCTGGCATTTAACTCCGTTTCTGAAGGAAACACACAGCACAGTTCTCATCCATGAAACACACTCTGCTTTAGAGCAAGAAGCACGCTCTTGCTTTGTAGAGTCTCTAATAAGGCGGGAAACCTGAGTGTGCTCAGAACAAAAGAACTGTGTTTCCTCCACACACGGACCATATCTAGTTCAACTCTGCTTCTGAAACTGATACAAACCACAGGTCCTCAATAATCCAATGCTTTTCCATTAAGAGTCTGATACGTGTGAGCTTCGTGAAATCTGTAGCTTCATTAGAGCTGAAAAATGAGTGCGTTTACCAGAAACGAAATCTTGATTGTAGGAAGACACAGAGCCTGGCATTTAACTCCGTTCTGAAGGGAAACACACAGCAGAGTTCTCATCCATGAAACACACTCTGCTTTAGAGCAAGAAGCATGCTCTTGCTTTCTAGAGTCTCTAATAAGGCGGGAAAGGTGAGTGTGCACAAAAAAAAGAACTTTGTTTCCTACGCACATGGACCATATCTAGTTCAACTCTGCTTCTGAAACTGATACAAACTACAGGTCCTCTAACATCCAATGCTTTTCAGTTAAGAGCGAGAAACGTGTGAGCTTCGTGAACTATGTAGCTTCCTTTGAGCTCAAACGTGACTGCGTTTACCAGAAAAGAAGTCTTGCATGTAGGAAGACACAGAGCCTGGCATTTAACTCAGTTTCTGAAGGGAAACACACAGCACAGTTCTTATCCATGAAAAACACTCAATTTAGAACAAGAAGCATGCTCTTGCTTTATAGAGTCTCTAATAAGGCTGGAAACCTGAGTGTGCTCAGAACAAAAGAACTGTGTTTCCTACACACAGAGACCATATCTAGTTGAACTCTGCTTCTGAAACTGATACAAACCACAGGTCCTCTAACATGCAATGCTTTTCAGTTAAGAGCGAGAAACGTGTGAGCTTCGTGAACTATGTAGCTTCATTTGAGCTGAAAAGTGACTGCGTTTACCAGAAACGAAATCTTGTTTGTAGGAAGACACAAAGCCTGGCGATTAACACCGTTTCTGAAACGAAACACACAGCACAGTTCTCATCCATGAAACACACTCTGCTTTAGAGCAAGAAGCACGCTCTTGTTTTGTAGAGTCTCTAATAAGGCAGGAAACGTGAGTGTGCTCAGAACAAAAGAACTGTGTTTCCTACACACACGGACGATATCTAGTTCAACTCTGCTTCTGAAACTAATACAAACCACAGGTCCTCTAACATCCAATGCTTTTCAGTTAAGAGCAAGAAACGTGTGAGCTTCGTGAACTATGTAGCTTCGTTTGAGCTGAAAAGTGACTGCTTTTACCAGAAACGAAATCTTGCTTGTAGGAAGACACAAAGCCTGCCGTTTAAATCCGTTTCTGAAGGGAAACACACAGCACAGTTCTCATCCATGAAACACACTCTTCTTTATAGCAAGAAGCACGCTCTTGTTTTGTAGATCTCTAATAATGCCTGAAAAGTGAGTGTGCTCAGAACAAAAGAACTGTGTTTCCTACACACACGGACCATATCTAGTTCAACTCTGCTTCTAAAACTGATACAAACCACAGGTCCTCTAACATCCAATGCTTTTCAGTTAAGAGCGAGAAACCTGTAAGCTTCTTGAACTATGTAGCTTCTTTGGGCTGAAAGGTGATTGCGTTTACCAGAAACGAAGTGTTGCTTGTAGGAAGACTCAGAGCCTGGCATTTAACTACATTTCTGAAGTGAAACACACAGCACAGTTCTCATCGAATAAACACACTCTGCTTTAGAGCAAGAAGCGTGCTCTTGCTTTCTAGAGTCTATAATAAGGCCGGAAACGTGAGTGTGCTCAGAACAAAAGAACTGTGTTTCCTACACACACGGACCATATCTAGTTAAACTCTGCTTCTGAAACTGATACAAAACACAGGTCCTCAATAATCCAATGCTTTTCAGTTAAGAGTGAGAAACGTGTGAGCTTCGTGAACTATTTAGCTTCGTTTGAGCTGAAAAGTGAGTGCGTTTACCAGAAACAAAATCTTGATTGTAGGAAGACACAGAGCCTGGCATTTAACTCCATTTCTGAAGGGAAACCCAAAGCACAGTTCTCATCCATGAAACACACTCTGCTTTAGAGCAAGAAGCATACTCTTGCTTTCTAGAGTCTCTAATAAGAGGGGAAACATGAGTGTGCTCAGAACAAGAACTGTGTTTCCTACACACAGACCATATCTAGTTCAAATCTGCTTCTGAAACTAATACAAACCACATGTCCTCAATAATCCAATGCTTTTCAGTTAAGAGTGAGAAACGTGTGAGCTTCGTGAACTATGTAGATTCGTTGGGCTGAAAGGTGACTGCGTTTACCAGAAACGAAGTCTTGCTTGTAGGAAGACACAGAGCCTGGCATTTAACTCCGTTTCTGAAGGGAAACACACAGCACAGTTCTCATCCATGAAACACACTCTGCTTTAGAACAAGAAGCATCCTCTTGCTTTCTAGAGTCTCTAATAAGGCGGGAAACGTGAGTGTGCTCAGAAAAAAAGAACTGTGTTTCCTACACTCACGGACCATATCTAGTTCAACTCTGCTTCTGAAACTCATACAAACCACAGGTCCTCTAACATCCAATGCTTTTCAGTTAAGAGCGAGAAACCTGTGAGCTTCGTGAACTATGTACCTTCTTTTGAGCTGAAAAGTGACTGTGTTTACCAGAAACGAATTCTTGCTTGTTGGAAGACACAGAGCCTGGCATTTAACTCTGTTTCTGAAGGGAAACACACAGCATAGTTTTCATCCATGAAACACACTCTGCTTTAGAGCAAGAAGCACGCTCTTGCTTTCTAGAGTCTCTAAAAAACAGGAAACGTGAGTGTGCTCAGAACAAAAGAAATGTGTTTCCTACACACACGGACCATATCTAGTCCAACTCCGCTTCTGAAACTGATACAAACCACAGCTCCTTAACATCCAATGCTTTTCAGTTAAGAGCGAGAAACGTGTGAGCTTCGTGAGTATGTAGCTTCGTTTGAGCTGAAAAGTGAATGCGTTTACCAGAAAAGAAGTCTTCCTCGTAGGAAGACACAGAGCCTGGCGTTTAACTCTGTTTCTGAAGGGAAACACACAGCACAGTTCTCATCCATGAAACACACTCTGCTTTAGAGCAAGAAGCATGCTCTTGCTTTCTAGAGTCTCTAATAATGCGGGAAAAGTGAGGGTGCTAGGAAAAAAACTGTGTTTCCTACACTCACGGAACATATCTAGTTCAACTCTGCTTCTGAAACTGATACAAACAACAGGTCCTCTAACATCCAATGGTTTTCAGTTAAGAGCGAGAAACGTGTGAGCTTCGTGAACTATGTAGCTTCATTTGACTGAAAAGTGACTGCGTTTACCAGAAAAGAATCTTGCTTGTAGGAAGACACAAAGCCTGGTGTTGAACACCGTTTCTGAAGCGAAACACACAGCACAGTTCTCATCCATGAAACACACTCTGCTTTTGAGCAAGGAGCACGCTCTTGTTTTGTAGAGTCTCTAATAAAGCAGGAAACGTGAGTGTGCTCAGAACAAAAGAACTGTGTTTCCTACACACACGGGCCATATCTAGTTAAACTCTGCTTCTGAAACTGATACAAACCACAGGTCCTCATTAATCCAATGCTTTTCAGTTAAGAGCGAGAAACCTGTGAGCTTCGTGAACTATGAAGCTTCTTTGGGCTGAAAGGTGACTGCGTTTACCAGAAACGAAGTGTTGCTTGTAGGAAGACACAGAGCCTGGCATTTAACTCCATTTCTGAAGTGAAACACACAGCACAGTTCTGATCGAATAAACACACTGTGCTTAAGAGCAAGAAGCATGCTCTTGCTTTCTAGAGTCTATAATAAGGCGGGAAACGTGAGTGTGCTCAGAACAAAAGAACTGTGTTTCCTACACACACGGGCCATATCTAGTTAAACTCTGCTTCTGAAACTGATACAAACCACAGGTCCTCATTAATCCAATGCTTTTCAGTTAAGAGTGAGAAACGTGTGAGCTTCGTGAACTATGTAGATTCGTTGGGCTGAAAGGTGACTGCGTTTACCAGAAACGAAGTCTTGCTTGTAGGAAGACACAGAGCCTGGCATTTAACTCCGTTTCTGAAGGGAAACACACAGCACAGTTCTCATCCATGAAACACACTCTGCTTTAGAACAAGAAGCATGTTCTTGTTTTATGGAGTCTCTAATAAGGCGGGAAACGTGAGTGTGCTCAGAACAAAAGAACTGTGTTTCCTACACACATGGACCATATCTAGTTCAACTCTGCTTAAGAAAGTGATAGAAAACAGGTCTTCTAACATCCAATGATTTTCAGTTAAGAGCGAGAAACGTGTGAGCTTCGTGAACTATGTACCTTCTTTTGAGCAGAAAAGTGACTGTGTTTACCAGAAACGAATTCTTGCTTGTTGGAAGACACAGAGCCTGGCATTTAACTCTGTTTCTGAAGGGAAACACACAGCATAGTTTTCATCCATGAAACACACTCTGCTTTATAGCAAGAAGCACGCTCTTGCTTTCTAGACTCTCTAAAAAACAGGAAACGTGAGTGTGCTCAGAACAAAAGAAATGTGTTTCCTACACACACGGACCATATCTAGTCCAACTCCACTTCTGAAACTGATACAAACCACAGCTCCTTAACATCCAATGCTTTTCAGTTAAGAGCGAGAAACGTGTGAGCTTCGTGAGTATGTAGCTTCGTTTGAGCTGAAAAGTGAATGCGTTTACCAGAAAAGAAGTCTTGCTTGTAGGAAGACACAGAGCCTGGCGTTTAACTCTGTTTCTGAAGGGAAACACACAGCACAGTTCTCATCCATGAAACACACTCTGCTTTAGAGCAAGAAGCATGCTCTTGCTTTCTAGAGTCTCTAATAATGCGGGAAAAGTGAGGGTGCTAGGAAAAAGAACTGTGTTTCCTACACTCACGGAACATATCTAGTTCAACTCTGCTTCTGAAACTGATACAAACCACAGGTCCTCTAACATCCAATGGTTTTCAGTTAAGAGCGAGAAACGTGTGAGCTTCGTGAACTATGTAGCTTCATTTGACTGAAAAGTGACTGCGTTTACCAGAAACGAAATCTTGCTTGTAGGAAGACACAAAGCCTGGCGTTGAACACCGTTTCTGAAGCGAAACACACAGCACAGTTCTCATCCATGAAACACACTCTGCTTTAGAGCAAGAAGCACGCTCTTGTTTTGTAGAGTCTCTAATAAGGCAGGAAACGTGAGTGTGCTCAGAACAAAAGAACTGTGTTTCCTACACACACGGGCCATATCTAGTTAAACTCTGCTTCTGAAACTGATACAAACCACAGGTCCTCATTAATCCAATGCTTTTCAGTTAAGAGCGAGAAACCTGTGAGCTTCGTGAACTATGAAGCTTCTTTGGGCTGAAAGGTGACTGCGTTTACCAGAAACGAAGTCTTGCTTGTAGGAAGACACAGAGCCTGGCATTTAACTCCATTTCTGAAGTGAAACACACAGCCCAGTTCTCATCGAATAAACACACTGTGCTTAAGAGCAAGAAGCATGCTCTTGCTTTCTAGAGTCTATAATAAGGCGGGAAACGTGAGTGTGCTCAGAACAAATGAACTGTGTTTCCTACACACACGGGCCATATCTAGCTAAACTCTGCTTCTGAAACTGATACAAACCACAGGTCCTCATTAATCCAATGCTTTTCAGTTAAGAGTGAGAAACGTGTGAGCTTCGTGAACTATGTAGATTCGTTGGGCTGAAAGGTGACTGCGTTTACCAGAAACGAAGTCTTGCTTGTAGGAAGACACAGAGCCTGGCATTTAACTCCGTTTCTGAAGGGAAACACACAGCACAGTTCTCATCCATGAAACACACTCAATTTAGAACAAGAAGCATGCTCTTGCTTTCTAGTGTCTCTAATAAGGCGGGAAACGTGAGTGTGCTCAGAAGAAAAGAACTGTGTTTCCAACACACACGGACCATATGTAGTCCAACTCCGATTCTTAAAATGATACAAACCACAGGTACTATAACATGAAATGCTTTTCAATTAAGAGCGAGAAACATGTGAGCTTTGTGAACTATGTAGCTTCGTTTGAGCTAAAAAGTGAGTGCGTTTACCAGAAACGAAATCTTGCTGGTAGGAAGCCACAGAGCGTTGCATTTAACTCCGTTTCTTTAGGGAAACACACAGCACAGTTCTCATCCATGAAACACACTCTGCTTTAGAACACGAAGCATGTTCTTGTTTTATGGAGTCTCTAATAAGGCGGGAAACGTGAGTGTGCTCAGAACAAAAGAACTGTGTTTCCTACACACATGGACCATATCTAGTTCAACTCTGCTTAAGAAAGTGATAGAAAACAGGTCTTCTAACATCCAATGATTTTCAGTTAAGAGCGAGAAACGTGTGAGCTTCGTGACTATGTAGCTTCGTTTGAGCTGAAAACTGACTTCGTTTACCAGAAAAGAAGTCTTGCTTGTAGGAAGACACAGAGCCTGGCATTTAACTCCGTTTCTGAAGGGAAACACACAGCACAGTTCTCATCCATGAAACACACTCTGCTTTAGAACAAGAAGCATCCTCTTGCTTTCTAGAGTCTCTAATAAGGCGGGAAACGTGAGTGTGCTCAGAAAAAAAGAACTGTGTTTCCTACACTCACGGACCATATCTAGTTCAACTCTGCTTCTGAAACTCATAGAAACCACAGGTCCTCTAACATCCAATGCTTTTCAGTTAAGAGCGAGAAACCTGTGAGCTTCGTGAACTATGTACCTTCTTTTGAGCAGAAAAGTGACTGTGTTTACCAGAAACGAATTCTTGCTTGTTGGAAGACACAGAGCCTGGCATTTAACTCTGTTTCTGAAGGGAAACACACAGCATAGTTTTCATCCATGAAACACACTCTGCTTTAGAGCAAGAAGCACGCTCTTGCTTTCTAGAGTCTCTAAAAAACAGGAAACGTGAGTGTGCTCAGAACAAAAGAAATGTGTTTCCTACACACACGGACCATATCTAGTCCAACTCCGCTTCTGAAACTGATACAAACCACAGCTCCTTAACATCCAATGCTTTTCAGTTAAGAGCGAGAAACGTGTGAGCTTCGTGAGTATGTAGCTTCGTTTGAGCTGAAAAGTGAATGCGTTTACCAGAAAAGAAGTCTTGCTTGTAGGAAGACACAGAGCCTGGCGTTTAACTCTGTTTCTGAAGGGAAACACACAGCACAGTTCTCATCCATGAAACACACTCTGCTTTAGAGCAAGAAGCATGCTCTTGCTTTCTAGAGTCTCTAATAATGCGGGAAAAGTGAGGGTGCTAGGAAAAAGAACTGTGTTTCCTACACTCACGGAACATATCTAGTTCAACTCTGCTTCTGAAACTGATACAAACCACAGGTCCTCTAACATCCAATGGTTTTCAGTTAAGAGCGAGAAACGTGTGAGCTTCGTGAACTATGTAGCTTCATTTGACTGAAAAGTGCCTGCGTTCACCAGAAACGAAATCTTGCTTGTAGGAAGACACAAAGCCTGGCGTTGAACACCGTTTCTGAAGCGAAACACACAGCACAGTTCTCATCCATGAAACACACTCTGCTTTAGAGCAAGAAGCACGCTCTTGTTTTGTAGAGTCTCTAATAAGGCAGGAAACGTGAGTGTGCTCAGAACAAAAGAACTGTGTTTCCTACACACACGGGCCATATCTAGTTAAACTCTGCTTCTGAAACTGATACAAACCACTTGTCCTCATTAATCCAATGCTTTTCAGTTAAGAGCGAGAAACCTGTGAGCTTCGTGAACTATGAAGCTTCTTTGGGCTGAAAGGTGACTGCGTTTACCAGAAACGAAGTCTTGCTTGTAGGAAGACACAGAGCCTGGCATTTAACTCCATTTCTGAAGTGAAACACACAGCCCAGTTCTCATCGAATAAACACACTGTGCTTAAGAGCAAGAAGCATGCTCTTGCTTTCTAGAGTCTATAATAAGGCGGGAAACGTGAGTGTGCTCAGAACAAATGAACTGTGTTTCCTACACACACGGGCCATATCTAGCTAAACTCTGCTTCTGAAACTGATACAAACCACAGGTCCTCATTAATCCAATGCTTTTCAGTTAAGAGTGAGAAACGTGTGAGCTTCGTGAACTATGTAGATTCGTTGGGCTGAAAGGTGACTGTGTTTACCAGAAACGAAGTCTTGCTTGTAGGAAGACACAGAGCCTGGCATTTAACTCCGTTTCTGAAGGGAAACACACAGCACAGTTCTCATCCATGAAACACACTCAATTTAGAACAAGAAGCATGCTCTTGCTTTCTAGTGTCTCTAATAAGGCGGGAAACGTGAGTGTGCTCAGAAGAAAAGAACTGTGTTTCCTACACACACGGACCATATGTAGTCCAACTCCGATTCTTAAAATGATACAAAGCACAGGTACTATAACATGAAATGCTTTTCAATTAAGAGCGAGAAACATGTGAGCTTTGTGAACTATGTAGCTTCGTTTGAGCTAAAAAGTGAGTGCGTTTACCAGAAACGAAATCTTGCTGGTAGGAAGCCACAGAGCGTTGCATTTAACTCCGTTTCTTTAGGGAAACACACAGCACAGTTCTCATCCATGAAACACACTCTGCTTTAGAACACGAAGCATGTTCTTGTTTTCTAGAGTCTCTAATAAGGCGGGAAACGTGAGTGTGCTCAGAACAAAAGAACTGTGTTTCCTACACACATGGACCGTATCTAGTTCAACTCTGCTTAAGAAAGTGATAGAACACAGGTCTTCTAACATCCAATGATTTTCAGTTAAGAGCGAGAAACGTGTGAGATTCGTGACTATGTAGCTTCGTTTGACCTGAAAACTGACTTCGTTTACCAGAAAAGAAGTCTTGCTTGTAGGAAGACACAGAGCCTGGCATTTACCTCCGTTTCTGAAGGGAAACACACAGCACAGTTCTCATCCATGAAACACAGTGTGCTTTAGAGGAAGAAGCCCGCTCTTGCTTTGTAGATTCTCTAATAAGGCAGGAAACGTGAGTGTGCTCAGAACAAAAGAACTGTGTTTCCTACACACATGGACGATATCTAGTTCAACTCTACTTCTGAAACTGATACAAAACACAGGTCCCCAAACATCCAATGCTTTTCAGTTATGAGCGAGAAACGTGTGAGCTTTGTGAACTATGTAGCTTCTTTGGGCTGAAAAGTGACTTAGTTTACCAGAAACGAAGTCTTGCTTGTAGGAAGACACAGAGACTGGCATTTAACACTGTTATTGAAGGGAAACACACAGCACAGTTCTCATCCATGAAACACACTCTGCTTTGGAACAAGAAGCATGCTCTTGCTTTCTAGAGTCTCTAAAGAGCCGTGAAACGTGAGTGTGCTCAGAAACAGAACTGTGTTTCCTACACTTACGGACCATATCTTGTTCAACTCTGCTTCTGAAACTGATAGAACACAGGTCCTCTAACATCCAATGCTTTTCAGTTAAGAGCGACAAACGTGTGAGCTTCGTGAACTATGTAGCTTCGTTTGAGCTGAAAAGTGACTGCTTTTACCAGAAACGAAATCTTGCTTGTAGGAAGACACAAAGCCTGGCGTTTAAATCCGTTTCTGAAGGGAAACACACAGCACAGTTCTCATCCATGAAACACACTCTGCTTTAGAGCAAGAAGCATGCTCTTGCTTTCTAGAGTCTCTAATAAGGCGGGAAAAGTGAGTGTGCTAGGAAAAAAAGAACGGTGTTTCCTACACTCATGGAACATATCTAGTTCAACTCTGCTTCTGAAACTGATACAAACCACAGGTCCTCTAACATCCAATGCTTTTCAGTTAAGAGTGAGAAACGTGTGAGCTTCGTGAACTATTTAGCTTCGTTTGAGCTGAAAAGTGAGTGCGTTTATCAGAAACAAAATCTTGATTGTAGGAAGACACAGAGCCTGGCATTTAACTCCGTTTCTGAAGGGAAACCCAAAGCACAGTTCTCATCCATGAAACACACTCTGCTTTAGGGCAAGAAGCATGCTCTTGCTTTCTAGAGTCTCTAAAACGGGGGGAAACGTGGTGTGCTCAGAACAAGAACTGTGTTTCCTACACATGGACCATATCCAGCTCAAATCTGCTTCTGAAACTGATACAAACCACATGTCCTCAATAATCCAATGCTTTTCAGTTAAGAGTGAGAAACGTGTGAGCTTAGTGAACTATGTAGATTCGTTGGGCTGAAAGGTGACTGCGTTTACCAGAAACGAAGTCTTGCTTGTAGGAAGACACAGAGCCTGGCATTTAACTCCGTTTCTGAAGGGAAACACACAGCACAGTTCTAATCCATGAAACACACTCAATTTAGAACAAGAAGCATGCTCTTGCTTTCTAGTGTCTCTAATAAGGCGGGAAACGTGAGTGTGCTCAGAACAAAAGAACTGTGTTTCCTACACACACGGACCATATGTAGTCCAACTCCGATTCTTAAAATGATACAAACCACAGGTCCTATAACATGAAATGCTTTTCAGTTAAGAGCGAGAAACATGTGAGCTTTGTGAACTATGTAGCTTCGTTTGAGCTAAAAAGTGAGTGCGTTTACCAGAAAAGATGTCTTGCTTGGAGGAAGACACAGAGCCTGGCATTTAACTCCTTTTCTGAAGGGAAACACACGGCACAGTTCTCATCCATGAAACACACTCTGCTTTAGAACAAGAAGCATGCTCTTGCTTTCAAGGGTCCCTAATAAGGCGGGAAACTTGAGTGTGCTCAGAACAAAAGAACTGTGTTACCTACACACACGGACCATATCTAGTTCAACTCTGCTTCTGAAACTGATAGAACACAGGTCCTCTAACATCCAATGCTTTTCAGTTAAGACCGAAAACACACTCTGCTTTAGAGCAAGAAGCATGCTCTTGCTTTGTAGAGTCTCTAATAAGGTGGAAAACGTGAGTGTGCTCAAAACAAAATAACTGAGCTAAAAATGACTGCGTTTACCAGAAAAGAAGTCTTGCTGGTAGGAAGACACAGAGCTTAAGAAAGTGATAGAACACAGGTCTTCTACCATCCTATGCTTTTCAGTTAAGAGCGAGAAACGTGTGAGCTTCGTGAGTATGTAGCTTCATTTGAGCTGAAAAGTGACTGCGTTTACCAGAAAAGAAGTCTTGCTTGTAGGAAGACCAGAGCCTGGCATTTAACTCCGTTTCTGAAGGGAAACACACAGCACAGTTCTCATCCATGAAACACACTCTGCTTTAGAGCAAGAAGCACGCTCTTGCTTTGTAGAGTCTCTAATAAGGCGGGAAACCTGAGTGTGCTCAGAACAAAAGAACTGTGTTTCCTCCACACACGGACCATATCTAGTTCAACTCTGCTTCTGAAACTGATACAAACCCCAGGTCCTCAATAATCCAATGCTTTTCCGTTAAGAGTCTGATACGTGTGAGCTTCGTGAAATCTGTAGCTTCATTTGAGCTGAAAAATGAGTGCGTTTACCAGAAACGAAATCTTGATTGTAGGAAGACACAGAGCCTGGCATTTAACTCCGTTCTGAAGGGAAACACACAGCACAGTTCTCATCCATGAAACACACTCTGCTTTAGAGCAAGAAGCATGCTCTTGCTTTCTAGAGTCTCTAATAAGGCGGGAAAGGTGAGTGTGCACAAAAAAAAAGAACTTTGTTTCCTACGCACATGGACCATATCTAGTTGAACTCTGCTTCTGAAACTGATACAAACCACAGGTCCTCTAACATGCAATGCTTTTCAGTTAAGAGCGAGAAACGTGTGAGCTTCGTGAACTATGTAGCTTCATTTGAGCTGAAAAGTGACTGCGTTTACCAGAAAGGAAATCTTGCTTGTAGGAAGACACAAAGCCTGGCATTTAACACCGTTTCTGAAGCGAAACACACAGCACAGTTCTCATCCATGAAACACACTCTGCTTTAGAGCAAGAAGCACGCTCTTGTTTTGTAGAGTCTCTAATAAGGCAGGAAACGTGTGTGTGCTCAGAACAAAAGAACTGTGTTTCCTACACACACGGACGATATCTAGTTCAACTCTGCTTCTGAAACTGATACAAACCACAGGTCCTCTAACATCCAATGCTTTTCAGTTAAGAGCGAGAAACGTGTGAGCTTCGTGAACTATGTAGCTTCGTTTGAGCTGAAAAGTGACTGCATTTACCAGAAACGAAATCTTGCTTGTAGGAAGACACAAAGCCTGGCGTTTAAATCCGTTTCTGAAGGGAAACACACAGCACAGTTCTCATCCATGAAACACACTCTTCTTTATAGCAAGAAGCACGCTCTTGTTTTGTAGATCTCTAATAATGCCTGAAAAGTGAGTGTGCTCAGAACAAAAGAACTGTGTTTCCTACACACACGGACCATATCTAGTTCAACTCTGCTTCTGAAACTGATACAAACCACAGGTCCTCTAACATCCAATGCTTTTCAGTTAAGAGCGAGAAACCTGTAAGCTTCTTGAACTATGTAGCTTCTTTGGGCTGAAAGGTGATTGCGTTTACCAGAAACGAAGTGTTGCTTGTAGGAAGACTCAGAGCCTGGCATTTAACTACATTTCTGAAGTGAAACACACAGCACAGTTTTCATCGAATAAACACACTCTGCTTTAGAGCAAGAAGCGTGCTCTTGCTTTCTAGAGTCTATAATAAGGCCGGAAACGTGAGTGTGCTCAGAACAAAAGAACTGTGTTTCCTACACACACGGACCATATCTAGTTAAACTCTGCTTCTGAAACTGATACAAAACACAGGTCCTCAATAATCCAATGCTTTTCAGTTAAGAGTGAGAAACGTGTGAGCTTCGTGAACTATTTAGCTTCGTTTGAGCTGAAAAGTGAGTGCGTTTACCAGAAACAAAATCTTGATTGTAGGAAGACACAGAGCCTGGCATTTAACTCCGTTTCTGAAGGGAAACCCAAAGCACAGTTCTCATCCATGAAACACACTCTGCTTTAGAGCAAGAAGCATACTCTTGCTTTCTAGAGTCTCTAATAAGGGGGGAAACGTGAGTGTGCTCAGAACAAGAACTGTGTTTCCTACACACAGACCATATATAGTTCAAATCTGCTTCTGAAACTAATGCAAACCACATGTCCTCAATAATCCAATGCTTTTCAGTTAAGAGTGAGAAACGTGTGAGCTTCGTGAACTATGTAGATTCGTTGGGCTGAAAGGTGACTGCGTTTACCAGAAACGAAGTCTTGCTTGTAGGAAGACACAGAGCCTGGCATTTAACTCCGTTTCTGAAGGGAAACACACAGCACAGTTCTCATCCATGAAACACACTCAATTTAGAACAAGAAGCATGCTCTTGCTTTCTAGTGTCTCTAATAAGGCGGGAAACGTGAGTGTGCTCAGAAGAAAAGAACTGTGTTTCCTACACACACGGACCATATGTAGTCCAACTCCGATTCTTAAAATGATACAAACCACATGTCCTATAACATGAAATGCTTTTCAGTTAAGAGCGAGAAACATGTGAGCTTTGTGAACTATGTAGCTTCGTTTGAGCTAAAAAGTGAGTGCGTTTACCAGAAACGAAATCTTGCTGGTAGGAAGCCACAGAGCCGGGCATTTAACTCCGTTTCTTTAGGGAAACACACAGCACAGTTCTCATCCATGAAACACACTCTGCTTTAGAACACGAAGCATGTTCTTGTTTTCTAGAGTCTCTAATAAGGCGGGAAACGTGAGTGTGCTCAGAACAAAAGAACTGTGTTTCCTACACACATGGACCATATCTAGTTCAACTCTGCTTAAGAAAGTGATAGAACACAGGTCTTCTAACATCCAATGATTTTCAGTTAAGAGCGAGAAACGTGTGAGCTTCGTGACTATGTAGCTTCGTTTGAGCTGAAAATTGACTTCGTTTACCAGAAAAGAAGTCTTGCTTGTAGGAAGACACAGAGCCTGGCATTTAATTCCGTTTCTGAAGGGAAACACACAGCACAGTTCTCATCCATGAAACACACTCAATTTAGAACAAGAAGCATGCTCTTGCTTTCTAGTGTCTCTAATAAGGCAGGAAACGTGAGTGTGCTCAGAACAAAAGAACTGCGTTTCCTCCACACACGGACCATATCTAGTTCAACTCTGCTTCTGAAACTAATACAAACCACAGGTCCTCTAACATCCAATGCTTTTCAGTTAAGAGCGAGAAACGTGTGAGCTTCGTGAACTATGTAGCTTCATTTGACTGAAAAGTGACTGCGTTTACCAGAAACGAAATCTTGCTTGTAGGAAGACACAAAGCCTGGTGTTGAACACCGTTTCTGAAGCGAAACACACAGCACAGTTCTCATCCATGAAACACACTCTGCTTTAGAGCAAGAAGCACGCTCTTGTTTTGTAGAGTCTCTAATAAGGCAGGAAACGTGAGTGTGCTCAGAACAAAAGAACTGTGTTTCCTACACACACGGACCATATCTAGTTCAACTCTGCTTCTGAAACTGATACCAACCACAGGTCCTCTAACATCCAATGCTTTTCAGTTAAGAGCGAGAAACGTGTGAGCTTTGTGAACTATGTAGCTTCGTTTGAGCTAAAAAGTGACTGCGTTTACCAGAAACGAAATCTTGCTTGTAGGAAGACACTGAGCCTGGCATTTACCTCCGTTTCTGAAGGGAAACACACAGCACAGTTCTCATCCATGAAACACAGTGTGCTTTAGAGGAAGAAGCCCGCTCTTGCTTTGTAGATTCTCTAATAAGGCAGGAAACGTGAGTGTGCTCAGAACAAAAGAACTGTGTTTCCTACACACATGGACGATATCTAGTTCAACTCTACTTCTGAAACTGATACAAAACACAGGTCCCCAAACATCCAATGCTTTTCAGTTATGAGCGAGAAACGTGTGAGCTTTGTGAACTATGTAGCTTCTTTGGGCTGAAAAGTGACTTAGTTTACCAGAAACGAAGTCTTGCTTGTAGGAAGACACAGAGACTGGCATTTAACACCGTTATTGAAGGGAAACACACAGCACAGTTCTCATCCATGAAACACACTCTGCTTTGGAACAAGAAGCATGCTCTTGCTTTCTAGAGTCTCTAAAGAGCCGTGAAACTTGAGTGTGCTCAGAAACAGAACTGTGTTTCCTACACTTACGGGACCATATCTTGTTCAACTCTGCTTCTGAAACTGATAGAACACAGGTCCTCTAACATCCAATGCGTTTCAGTTAAGAGCAACAAACGTGTGAGCTTCGTGAACTATGTAGCTTCGTTTGAGCTGAAAAGTGACTGCTTTTACCAGAAACGAAATCTTGCTTGTAGGAAGACACAAAGCCTGGCGTTTAAATCCGTTTCTGAAGGGAAACACACAGCACAGTTCTCATCCATGAAACACACTCTGCTTTAGAGCAAGAAGCACGCTCTTGCTTTCTAGAGTCTCTCAAAAACAGGAAACATGAGTGTGCTCAGAACAAAAGAAATGTGTTTCCTACACACACGGACCATATCTAGTCCAACTCCGCTTCTGAAACTGATACAAACCACAGCTCCTTAACATCCAATGCTTTTCAGTTAAGAGCGAGAAACGTGTGAGCTTCGTGAGTATGTAGCTTCGTTTGAGCTGAAAAGTGAATGCGTTTGCCAGAAAAGAATTCTTGCTTGTAGGAAGACACAGAGCCTGGCGTTTAACTCTGTTTCTGAAGGGAAACACACAGCACAGTTCTCATCCATGAAACACACTCTGCTTTAGAGCAAGAAGCATGCTCTTGCTTTCTAGAGTCTCTAATAAGGCGGGAAAAGTGAGTGTGCTAGGAAAAATGAACTGTGTTTCCTACACTCACGGAACATATCTAGTTCAACTCTGCTTCTGAAACTGATACAAACCACAGGTCCTCTAACATCCAATGCTTTTCAGTTAAGAGCGAGAAACGTGTGAGCTTCGTGAACTATGTAGCTTCATTTGACTGAAAAGTGACTGCGTTTACCAGAAACGAAATCTTGCTTGTAGGAAGACACAAAGCCTGGCGTTTAACACCGTTTCTGAAGCGAAACACACAGCACAGTTCTCATCCATGAAACACACTCTGCTTTAGAGCAAGAAGCACGCTCTTGTTTTGTAGAGTCTCTAATAAGGCAGGAAACGTGAGTGTGCTCAGAACAAAAGAACTGTGTTTCCTACACACACGGACCATATCTAGTTCAACTCTGCTTCTGAAACTGATACAAACCACAGGTCCTCAATAATCAAATGCTTTTCAGTTAAGAGTGAGAAACGTGTGAGCTTCGTGAACTATGTAGCTTCTTTGGGCTGAAAGGTGACTACGTTTACCAGAAACGAAGTCTTGCTTGTAGGAAGACACAGAGCTTGGAGATTAACTCCGTTTCTGAATGGAAACACACAGCACAGTTTTCATCCATGAAACACACTCTGCTTTAGAGGAAGAAGCATGCTCTTGCTTTCTAGAGTCTCTAATAAGGCGGGAAACGTAAGTGTGCTCAAAACAAAAGAACTGTGTTTCCTATGCACACAGACCATATCTATTTCAACTCTGCTTCTGAAACTGATACCAACCACAGGTCCTCTAACATCCAATGCTTTTCAGTTAAGAGCGAGAAACGTGTGAGCTTTGTGAACTATGTAGCTTCGTTTGAGCTAAAAAGTGACTGCGTATACCAGAAACGAAATCTTGCTTGTAGGAAGACACAGAGCCTGGCGTTTAACTCCATTTCTGAAGGGAAACACACAGCACAGTTCTCATCCATGAAACACACTCTGCTTTAGAGCAAGAAGCATGCTCTTGCTTTGCAGAGTCTCTAATAAGGCGGAAAACGTGAGTGTGCTCAAAACAAAATAACTGTGTTTCCTACGCACATGGACCATATCTAGTTCAACTCTGCTTCTGAAACTGGTACAAACCACAGGTCCTCTAACATCCAATGCTTTTCAGTTAAGGGCAAAAACGTGTGAGCTTCATGAACTATGTAGCTTCTTTTGAGCTAAAAATGACTGCGTTTACCAGAAAAGAAGTATTGCGGGTAGGAAGACACAGAGCCTGGCATTTAACTCTGTTTCTGAAGGGAAACACACAGCACAGTTCTCATCCATTAAACACACTCTGCTTCAGAACAAGAAGCATGTTCTTGTTTTCTAGAGTCTCTAATAAGGCGGGAAACGTGAGTGAGCTCAGAACAAAAGAACTGTGTTTCCTACACACACGGACCATATCTAGTTCAACTCTGCTTAAGAAAGTGATAGAACACAGGTCTTCTACCATCCTATGCTTTTCAGTTAAGAGCGAGAAACGTGTGAGCTTCGTGAGTATGTAGCTTCGTTTGAGCTGAAAAGTGACTGCGTTTACCAGAAAAGAAGTCTTGCTTGTAGGAAGACACAGAGCCTGGCATTTAACTCCGTTTCTGAAGTGAAACACACAGCACAGTTCTCATCCATGAAACACACTCTGCTTTAGAGCAAGAAGCACGCTCTTGCTTTGTAGAGTCTCTAATAAGGCGGGAAACCTGAGTGTGCTCAGAACAAAATAACTGGGTTTCCTCCACACACGGACCATATCTAGTTCAACTCTGCTGCTGAAACTGGTACAAACCACAGGTCCTCAATAATCCAATGCTTTTCAGTTCAGAGTCTGATACGTGTGAGCTTCGTGAACTCTGTAGCTTCATTTGAGCTGAAAAGTGAGTGTGTTTACCAGAAACGAAATCTTGATTGTAGGAAGACACAGAGCCTGGCATTTAACTCCGTTTCTGAAGTGAAACACACAGCACAGTTCTCATCCAAGAAACACACTCTGCTTTAGAGCAAGAAGCATGCTCTTGCTTTCTAGAGTCTCTAATAAGGCGGGAAACGTGAGTGTGCTCAGAAAAAAAGAACTGTGTTTCCTACACTCACGGACCATATCTAGTTCAACTCTGCTGCTGAAACTCATACAAACCACAGGTCCTCTAAAATCCAATGCTTTTCAGTTAAGAGTGAGAAACGTGTGAGCTTAGTGAACTATGTAGATTCGTTGGGCTGAAAGGTGACTGCGTTTACCAGAAACGAAGTCTTGCTTGTAGGAAGACACAGAGCCTGGCATTTAACTCCGTTTCTGAAGGGAAACACACAGCACAGTTCTCATCCATGAAACACACTCAATTTAGAACAAGAAGCATGCTCTTGCTTTCTAGTGTCTCTAATAAGGCGGGAAACATGAGTGTGCTCAGAACAAAAGAACTGTGTTTCCTACACACACAGACCATATGTAGTCCAACTCCGATGCTTAAAATGATACAAACCACAGGTCCTATAACATGAAATGCTTTTCAGTTAAGAGCGAGAAACATGTGAGCTTTGTGAACTATGTAGCTTCGTTTGAGCTAAAAAGTGAGTGCGTTTACCAGAAAAGATGTCTTGCTTGTAGGAAGACACAGAGCCTGACGTTTAACTCCGTTTCTGAAGGGAAACACACAGCACAGTTCTCATCCATGAAACACACTCTGCTTTAGAGCAAGAAGCATGCTCTTGCTTTCTAGAGTCTCTAATAAGGCGGGAAAGGTGAGTGTGCACAAAGAAAAGAACTTTGTTTCCTAGGCACATGGACCATATCTAGTTCAACTCTGCTTCTGAAACTGATACAAACTACAGGTCCTCTAACATCCAATGCTTTTCAGTTAAGAGCGAGAAACGTGTGAGCTTCGTGAACTATGTAGCTTCCTTTGAGCTAAAAAGTGACTGCGTTTACCAGAAAAGAAGTCTTGCATGTAGGAAGACACAGAGCCTGGCATTTAACTCAGTTTCTGAAGGGAAACACACAGCACAGTTCTCATCCATGAAAAACACTCAATTTAGAACAAGAAGCATGCTCTTGCTTTCTAGAGTCTCTAATAAGGCTGGAAACCTGAGTGTGCTCAGAACAAAAGAACTCTGTTTCCTACACACACAGACCATATCTAGTTCAACTCTGCTTAAGAAAGTGATACAAACCACAGGTCCTCAATAATCCAATGCTTTTCAGTTAAGAGTGAGAAACCTTTGAGCTTCGTGAACTATGTAGCTTCTTTGGGCTGAAAGGAGCCTGCCTTTACCAGAAACGAAGTCTTGCTTGTAGGTAGACACAGAGCATGGCATTTAACTCTGTTTCTGAAGGGAAACAAACATCACAGTTCTCATCAATGAAACACACTCTGCTTTAGAACAAGAAGCATCCTCTTGCTTTCTAGAGTCTCTAATAAGGCGGGAAACGTGAGTGTGCTCAGAAAAAAAGAACTGTGTTTCCTACACTCACGGACCATATCTAGTTCAACTCTGCTGCTGAAACTCATACAAACCACAGGTCCTCTAACATCCAATGCTTTTCAGTTAAGAGCGAGAAACCTGTGAGCTTCGTGAACTATGTACTTTCTTTTGAGCTGAAAAGTGACTGTGTTTACCAGAAACGAATTCTTGCTTGTAGGAAGACACAGAGCCTGGCGTTTATCTCCGTTTCTGAAGGGAAACACACAGCACAGTTTTCATCCATGAAACACATTCTACTTTAGAGCAAGTAGCACGCTCTTACTTTCTAGAGTCTCTAAAAAGGCAGGAAACGTGAGTGTGCTCAGAACAAAGAACTGTGTTTCCTACACACACGGACCATATATAGTCCAACTCCGATTCTGAAACTGATACAAACCACAGGTCCTCAATAATCCAATGCTTTTAAGTTAAGAGTGAGAAACGTGTGAGCTTCGTGAACTATTTAGCTTCGTTTGAGCTGAAAAGTGAGTGCGTTTATCAGAAACAAAATCTTGATTGTAGGAAGACACAGAGCCTGGCATTTAACTCCGTTTCTGAAGGGAAACCCAAAGCACAGTTCTCATCCATGAAACACACTCTGCTTTAGATCAAGAAGCATGCTCTTGCTTTCTAGAGTCTCTAATACGGGGGGAAACGTGAGTGTGCTCAGAACAAGAACTGTGTTTCCTACACACGGACCATATCTAGTTCAAATCTGCTTCTGAAACTGATACAAACCACATGTCCTCAATAATCCAATGCTTTTCAGTTAAGAGTGAGAAACGTGTGAGCTTAGTGAACTATGTAGATTCGTTGGGCTGAAAGGTGACTGCGTTTACCAGAAACGAAGTCTTGCTTGTAGGAAGACACAGAGCCTGGCATTTAACTCCGTTTCTGAAGGGAAACACACAGCACAGTTCTCATCCATGAAACACACTCAATTTAGAACAAGAAGCATGCTCTTGCTTTCTAGTGTCTCTAATAAGGCAGGAAACGTGAGTGTGCTCAGAACAAAAGAACTGTGTTTCCTACACACACGGACCATATGTAGTCCAACTCCGATTCTTAAAATGATACAAACCACAGGTCCTATAACATGAAATGCTTTTCAGTTAAGAGCGAGAAACATGTGAGCTTTGTGAACTATGTAGCTTCGTTTGAGCTAAAAAGTGAGTGCGTTTACCAGAAAAGATGTCTTGCTTGGAGGAAGACACAGAGCCTGGAATTTAACTCCATTTCTGAAGGGAAACACACAGCACAGTTCTCATCCATGAAACACACTCTGCTTTAGAGCAAGAAGCATGCTCTTGCTTTGTAGAGTCTCTAATAAGGCGGAAAACGTGAGTGTGCTCAAAACAAAATAACTGTGTTTCCTACGCACACGGACCATATCTAGTTCAACTCTGCTTCTGAAACTGATACAAACCACAGGTCCTCTAACAGCCAATGCTTTTCAGTTAAGAGCAAAAACGTGTGAGCTTCATGAACTATGTAGCTTCTTTTGAGGTAAAAATGACTGCGTTTACCAGAAAAGAAGTCTTGCTGGTAGGAAGACACAGAGCCTGGCATTTAACTCCATTTCTGAAGGGAAACACACAGCACAGTTCTCATCCATGAAACACACTGTGCTTCAGAACAAGAAGCATGTTCTTGTTTTCTAGAGTCTCTAAAAAGGCGGGAAACGTGAGTGAGCTCAGAACAAAAGAACTGTGTTTCCTACACACATGGACCATATCTAGTTCAACTCTGCTTAAGAAAGTGATAGAACACAGGTCTTCTACCATCCTATGCTTTTCAGTTAAGAGCGAGAAACGTGTGAGCTTCGTGAGTATGTAGCTTCATTTGAGCTGAAAAGTGACTGCGTTTACCAGAAAAGAAGTCTTGCTTGTAGGAAGACACAGAGCCTGGCATTTAACTCCGTTTCTGAAGGGAAACACACAGCACAGTTCTCATCCATGAAACACACTCTGCTTTAGAGCAAGAAGCACGCTCTTGCTTTGTAGAGTCTCTAATAAGGCGGGAAACCTGAGTGTGCTCAGAACAAAAGAACTGTGTTTCCTCCACACACGGACCATATCTAGTTCAACTCTGCTTCTGAAACTGATACAAACCACAGGTCCTCAATAATCCAATGCTTTTCAGTTAAGAGTCTGATACGTGTGAGCTTCGTGAACTCTGTAGCTTCATATGAGCTGAAAAGTGACTGCGTTTACCAGAAACGAAATCTTGATTGTAGGAAGACACAGAGCCTGGCATTTAACTCCGTTCTGAACGGAAACACACAGCACAGTTCTCATCCATGAAACACACTCTGCTTTAGAGCAAGAAGCACGCTCTTGCTTTGTAGAGTCTCTAATAAGGCGGGAAACCTGAGTGTGCTCAGAACAAAAGAACTGTGTTTCCTCCACACACGGACCATATCTAGTTCAACTCTGCTTCTGAAACTGATACAAACCACAGGTCCTCAATAATCCAATGCTTTTCAGTTAAGAGTCTGATACGTGTGAGCTTCGTGAACTCTGTAGCTTCATTTGAGCTGAAAAGTGAGTGCGTTTACCAGAAACGAAATCTTGATTGTAGGAAGACACAGAGCCTGGCATTTAACTCGGTTCTGAAGGGAAACACACAGCACAGTTCTCATCCATGAAACACACTCTGCTTTAGAGCAAGAAGCATGCTCTTGCTTTCTAGAGTCTCTAATAAGGCGGGAAAGGTGAGTGTGCACAAAAAAAAGAACTTTGTTTCCTACGCACATGGACCATATCTAGTTCAACTCTGCTTCTAAAACTGATACAAACTACAGGTCCTCTAACATCCAATGCTTTTCAGTTAAGAGCGAGAAACGTGTGAGCTTCGTGAACTATGTAGCTTCCTTTGAGCTAAAAAGTGACTGCGTTTACCAGAAAAGAAGTCTTGCATGTAGGAAGACACAGAGCCTGGCATTTAACTCAGTTTCTGAAGGGAAACACACAGCACAGTTCTCATCCATGAAAAACACTCAATTTAGAACAAGAAGCATGCTCTTGCTTTCTAGAGTCTCTAATAAGGCTGGAAACCTGAGTGTGCTCAGAACAAAAGAACTGTGTTTCCTACACACAGGGACCATATCTAGTTCAACTCTGCTTAAGAAAGTGATGCAAACCGCAGGTCCTCAATAATCCAATGCTTTTCAGTTAAGAGTGAGAAACCTGTGAGCTTCGTGAACTATGTAGCTTCTTTGGGCTGAAAGGTGCCTGCCCTTACCAGAAACGAAGTCTTGCTTGTAGGTAGACACAGAGCCTGGCATTTAACTCCATTTCTGAAGTGAAACACACAGCACAGTTCTCATCAATGAAACACACTCTGCTTTAGAACAAGAAGCATCCTCTTGCTTTGTAGAATCTCTAATAAGGCGGGAAACGTGAGTGTGCTCAGAAAAAATGAACTGTGTTTCCTACACTCACGGACCATATCTAGTTCACCTCTGCTGCTGAAACTCATACAAACCAAAGGTCCTCTAACATCCAATGCTTTTCAGTTAAGAGCGAGAAACCTGTGAGCTTTGTGAACTATGTACCTTCTTTTGAGCTGAAAAGTGACTGTGCTTACCAGAAACGAATTCTTCCTTTTTGGAAGACACAGAGCCTGGCATTTAACTCTGTTTCTGAAGGGAAACACACAGCACAGTTTTCATCCATGAAACACACTCTGCTTTAGAGCAAGAAGCATGCTCTGGCTTTCTAGAGTCTCTAATAAGGCGGGAAATGTGAGTGTGCTCTGAAAAAAAGAACTGTGTTTCCTACACTCACGGACCGTATCTAGTTGAACTCTGCTTCTGAAACTGATACAAACAACAGGTCCTCTAACATGCAATGCTTTTCAGTTAAGAGCGAGAAACGTGTGAGCTTCGTGAACTATGTAGCTTCATTTGAGCTGAAAAGTGACTGCGTTTACCAGAAACGAAATCTTGCTTGTAGGAAGACACAAAGCCTGGCGTTTAACACCGTTTCTGAAGCGAAACACACAGCACAGTTCTCATCCATGAAACACACTCTGCTTTAGAGCAAGAAGCACGCTCTTGTTTTGTAGAGTCTCTAATAAGGCAGGAAACATGAGTGTGCTCAGAACAAAAGAACTGTGTTTCCTACACACACGGACCATATCTAGTTAAACTCTGCTTCTGAAACTGATACAAAACACAGGTCCTCAATAATCCAATGCTTTTCAGTTAAGAGTGAGAAACGTGTGAGCTTCGTGAACTATTTAGCTTCGTTTGAGCTGAAAAGTGAGTGCGTTTACCAGAAACAAAATCTTGATTGTAGGAAGACACAGAGCCTGGCATTTAACTCCGTTTCTGAAGGGAAACCCAAAGCACAGTTCTCATCCATGAAACACACTCTGCTTTAGAGCAAGAAGCATGCTCTTGCTTTCTAGAGTCTCTAATAAGGGGGGAAACGTGAGTGTGCTCAGAACAAGAACTGTGTTTCCTACACACGGACCATATCTAGTTCAAATCTGCTTCTGAAACTAATACAAACCACATGTCCTCAATAATCCAATGCTTTTCAGTTAAGAGTGAGAAACGTGTGAGCTTAGTGAACTATATAGATTCGTTGGGCTGAAAGGTGACTGCGTTTAACAGAAACGAAGTCTTGCTTGTAGGAAGACACAGAGCCTGGCATTTAACTGCGTTTCTGAAGGGAAACACACAGCACAGTTCTCATCCATGAAACACACTCAATTTAGAACAAGAAGCATGCTCTTGCTTTCTAGTGTCTCTAATAAGGCGGGAAACGTGAGTGTGCTCAGAACAAAAGAACTGTGTTTCCTACACACACGGACCATATGTAGTCCAACTCCGATTGTTAAAATGATACAAACCACAGGTCCTATAACATGAAATGCTTTTCAGTTAAGAGCGTGAAACATGTGAGCTTTGTGAACTATGTAGCTTCGTTTGAGCTAAAAAGTGAGTGCGTTTACCAGAAAAGATGTCTTGCTTGTAGGAAGACACAGAGCCTGGCATTTAACTCCTTTTCTGAAGGGAAACACACGGCACAGTTCTCATCCATGAAACACACTCTGCTTTAGAGCAAGAAGCATGCTCTTGCTTTCTAGAGTCTCTAATAAGGCGGGAAAGGTGAGTGTGCACAAAAAAAAGAACTTTGTTTCCTACGCACATGGACCATATCTAGTTCAACTCTGCTTCTGAAACTGATACAAACTACAGGTCCTCTAACATCCAATGCTTTTCAGTTAAGAGCGAGAAACGTGTGAGCTTCGTGAACTATGTAGCTTCCTTTGAGCTAAAAAGTGACTGCGTTTACCAGAAAAGAAGTCTTGCATGTAGGAAGACACAGAGCCTGGCATTTATCTCAGTTTCTGAAGGGAAACGCACAGCACAGTTCTCATCCATGAAAAACACTCAATTTAGAACAAGAAGCATGCTCTTGCTTTCTAGAGTCTCCAATAAGGCTGGAAACATGAATGTGCTCAGAACAAAAGAACTGTGTTTCCTCCACACACGGACCATATCTAGTTCAACTCTGCTTAAGAAAGTGATACAAACCACAGGTCCTCAATAATCCAATGCTTTTCAGTTAAGAGTGAGAAACCTGTGAGCTTCGTGAACTATGTAGCTTCTTTGAGCTGAAAGGTGCCTGCCTTTACCAGAAACGAAGTCTTGCTTGTAGGTAGACACAGAGCCTGGCATTTAACTCCGTTTCTGAAGTGAAACACACAGCAGAGTTCTCATCAATGAAACACACTCTGCTTTAGAACAAGAAGCATCCTCTTGCTTTCTAGAGTCTCTAATAAGGCGGGAAACGTGAGTGTGCTCAGAAAAAAAGAACTGTGTTTCCTACACTCACAGACCATATCTAGTTCAACTCTGCTGCTGAAACTCATACAAACCACAGGTCCTCTAACATCCAATGATTTTCTGTTAAGAGCGAGAAACCTGTGAGCTTCGTGAACTATGTACTTTGTTTTGAGCTGAAAAGTGAATGTGTTTACCAGAAAAGAATTCTTGCTTTTTGGAAGACACAGAGCCTGGCATTTAACTCTGTTTCTGAAGGGAAACACACAGCACAGTTTTCATCCATGAAACACACTCTGCTTTAGAGCAAGAAGCACGCTCTTACTCTCTAGAGTCTCTAAAAAGGCAGGAAACGTGAGTGTGCTCGGAACAAAAGAACTGTGTTTCCAAAACACACGGACCATATCTAGTCCAACTCCGCTTCTGAAACTGATACAAACCACAGCTACTCTAACACCCAATGCTTTTCTGTTAAGAGCGAGAAACGTGTGAGCTTTGTGAACTATGTAGCCTCGTTGGAGCTGAAAAGTGACTGCGTTTACCAGAAACGAAATCTTGCTTGTAGGAAGACACAAAGCCTGGCGTTTAACTCCATTTCTGAAGGGAAACACACAGCACAGTTCTCATACATGAAACACACTCTGCTTTAGAGCAAGAAGCATGCTCTTGCTTTGTAGAGTCTCTAATAAGGCGGGAAACCTGAGTGTGCTCAGAACAAAAGAACTGTGTTTCCTCCACACACGGACCATATCTAGTTCAACTCTGCTTCTGAAACTGATACAAACCACAGGTCCTCAATAATCCAATGCTTTTCAGTTAAGAGTCTGATACGTGTGAGCTTCGTGAACTCTGTAGCTTCATTTGAGCTGAAAAGTGACTGCGTTTACCAGAAACGAACTCTTGATTGTAGGAAGACACAGAGCCTGGCATTTAACTCCGTTCTGTAGGGAAACATACAGCACAGTTCTCAGCCATGAAACAAATTTGCTTTAGAGCTAGAAGCATGCTCTTGCTTTCTAGAGTCTCTAATAAGGCGGGAAAGGTGAGTGTGCACAAAAAAAAGAACTTTGTTTCCTACGCACATGGACCATATCTAGTTCAACTCTGCTTCTGAAACTGATACAAACTACAGGTCCTCTAACATCCAATGCTTTTCAGTTAAGAGCGAGAAACGTGTGAGCTTCGTGAACTATGTAGCTTCCTTTGAGCTAAAAAGTGACTGCGTTTACCAGAAAAGAAGTCTTGCATGTAGGAAGACACAGAGCCTGGCATTTAACTCAGTTTCTGAAGGGAAACACACAGCACAGTTCTCATCCATGAAAAACACTCTGCTTTAGAGCAAGAAGCATGCTCTTGCTTTCTAGAGTCTCTAATAAGGCGGGAAACGTGAGTGTGCTCAGAAAAAAAGAACTGTGTTTCCTACACTCACGGACCATATCTAGTTGAACTCTGCTTCTGAAACTGATACAAACCAAAGGTCCTCTAACATCCAATGCTTTTCAGTTAAGAGCGAGAAACGTGTGAGCTTCGTGAACTATGTAGCTTCTTTGGGCTGAGAGGTGACTACGTTTACTAGAAACGAAGTCTTGCTTGTAGGAAGACACAGAGCCTGGCGTTTAACTCCGTTTCTGAATGGAAACACACAGCACAGTTCTCATCCATGCAACACACTCTGCTTTAGAGCAAGAAGCATGCTCTTTCTTTCTAGAGTCTCTAATAAGGCGGGAAACGTGAGTGTGCTCAGAACAAAAGAACTGTGTTTCCTACACACACGGACCATATGTAGTCCAACTCCGATTCTTAAAATGATACAAACCACAGGTCCTATAACATGAAATGCTTTTCAGTTAAGAGCGAGAAACATGTGAGCTTTGTGAACTATGTAGCTTCGTTTGAGCTAAAAAGTGAGTGCGTTTACCAGAAAAGATGTCTTGCTTGGAGGAAGACACAGAGCCTGGAATTTAACTCCTTTTCTGAAGGGAAACACATGGCACAGTTCTCATCCATGAAACACACTCTGCTTTAGAACAAGAAGCATGCTCTTGCTTTCTAGGGTCCCTAATAAGGCGGGAAACTTGAGTGTGCTCAGAACAAAAGAACTGTGTTACCTACACACATGGACCATATCTAGTTCAACTCTGCTTCTGAAACTGATAGAACACAGGTCCTCTAACATCCAATGCTTTTCAGTTAAGAACGAGAAACGTGTGAGTTTTGTGAACTATGTAGCTTCGTTTGAGCTGAAAAGTGACTGCGTTTACCAGAAACGAAATCTTGCTTGTAGGAAGACACAGAGCCTGGCGTTTAACTCCATTTCTGAAGGGAAACACACAGCACAGTTCTCATCCATGAAACACACTCTGCTTTAGAGCAAGAAGCATGCTCTTGCTTTGTAGTGTCTCTAATAAGGCGGAAAACGTGAGTGTGCTCAAAACAAAATAACTGTGTTTCCTACGCACACGGACCATATCTAGTTCAACTCTGCTTGTGAAACTGATACAAACCACAGGTCCTCTAACAGCCAATGCTTTTCAGTTAAGAGCAAAAACGTGTGAGCTTCATGAACTATGTAGCTTCTTTTGAGGTAAAAATGACTGCGTTTACCAGAAAAGAAGTCTTGCTGGTAGGAAGACACAGAGCCTGGCATTTAACTCCATTTCTGAAGGGAAACACACAGCACAGTTCTCATCCATGAAACACACTGTGCTTCAGAACAAGAAGCATGTTCTTGTTTTCTAGAGTCTCTAATAAGGCGGGAAACGTGAGTGAGCTCAGAACAAAAGAACTGTGTTTCCTACACACATGGACCATATCTAGTTCAACTCTGCTTCTGAAACTGATACAAAGTACAGGTCCTCTAACATCCAATGCTTTTCAGTTAAGAGCGAGAAACGTGTGAGCTTCGTGAACTATGTAGCTTCCTTTGAGCTAAAAAGTGACTGCGTTTACCAGAAAAGAAGTCTTGCATGTAGGAAGACACAGAGCCTGGCATTTAACTCAGTTTCTGAAGGGAAACACACAGCACAGTTCTCATCCATGAAAAACACTCAATTTAGAACAAGAAGCATGCTCTTGCTTTCTAGAGTCTCTAATAAGGCTGGAAACATGAATGTGCTCAGAACAAAAGAACTGTGTTTCCTACACACACGGACCATATCTAGTTCAACTCTGCTTAAGAAAGTGATACAAACCACAGGTCCTCAATAATCCAATGCTTTTCAGTTAAGAGTGAGAAACCTGTGAGCTTCGTGAACTATGTAGCTTCTTTGGGCTGAAAGGTGCCTGCCTTTACCAGAAACGAAGTCTTGCTTGTAGGTAGACACAGAGCCTGGCATTTAACTCCGTTTCTGAAGTGAAACACACAGCACAGTTCTCATCAATGAAACACACTCTGCTTTAGAACAAGAAGCATCCTCTTGCTTTCTAGAGTCTCTAATAAGGCGGGAAACGTGAGTGTGCTCAGAAAAAAAGAACTGTGTTTCCTACACTCACAGACCATATCTAGTTCAACTCTGCTGCTGAAACTGATACAAACCACAGGTCCTCTAACATCCAATGCATTTCTGTTAAGAGCGAGAAACCTGTGAGCTTCGTGAACTATGTACTTTGTTTTGAGCTGAAAAGTGAATGTGATTACCAAAAAAGAATTCTTGCTTTTTGGAAGACACAGAGCCTGGCATTTAACTCTGTTTCTGAAGGGAAACACACAGCACAGTTTTCATCCATGAAACACACTCTGCTTTAGAGCAAGAAGCTTGCTCTTACTTTCTAGAGTCTCTAAAAAGGCAGGAAACGTGAGTGTGCTCAGAACAAAAGAACTGTGTTTCCAAAACACACGGACCATATCTAGTCCAACTCCGCTTCTGAAACTGATACAAACCACAGCTCCTCTAACATCCAATGCTTTTCAGTTAAGAGCGAGAAACGTGGGAGCTTTGTGAACTATGTAGCCTCGTTGGAGCTAAAAAGTGACTGCGTTTACCAGTAACGAAATCCTGCTTGTAGGAAGACACAGAGCCTGCGTTTAACTCTGTTTCTGAAGGGAAACACACAGCACAGTTCTCATCCATGAAACACACTCTGCTTTAGAGCAAGAAGCATGCTCTTGCTTTCTAGAGTCTCTAATAAGGCGGGAAACGTGAGTGTGCTCAGAAAAAAAGAACTGTGTTTCCTACACTCACGGACCATATCTAGTTGAACTCTGCTTCTGAAACTGATACAAACCAAAGGTCCTCTAACATCCAATGCTTTTCAGTTAAGAGCGAGAAACGTGTGAGCTTCGTGAACTATGTAGCTTCTTTGGGCTGAGAGGTGACTACGTTTACTAGAAACGAAGTCTTGCTTGTAGGAAGACACAGAGCCTGGCGTTTAACTCCGTTTCTGAATGGAAACACACAGCACAGTTCTCATCCATGCAACACACTCTGCTTTAGAGCAAGAAGCATGCTCTTTATTTCTAGAGTCTCTAATAAGGCGGGAAACGTGAGTGTGCTCAAAACAAAATAACTGTGTTTCCTACGCACACGGACCATATCTAGTTCAACTCTGCTTCTGAAACTGATACAAACCACAGGTCCTCTAACATGCAATGCTTTTCAGTTAAGAGCAAAAACGTGTGAGCTTCATGAACTATGTAGCTTCTTTTGAGCTAAAAATGACTGCGTTTACCAGAAAAGAAGTCTTGCTGGTAGGAAGACACAGAGCCTGGCATTTAACTCCATTTCTGAAGGGAAACACACAGCACAGTTCTCATCCATGAAACACACTCTGCTTCAGAACAAGAAGCATGTTCTTGTTTTCTAGAGTCTCTAATAAGGCGGGAAACCTGAGTGTGCTCAGAACAAAAGAACTGTGTTTCCTCCACACACGGACCATATCTAGTTCAACTCTGCTTCTGAAACTGATACAAACCACAGGTCCTCAATAATCCAATGCTTTTCAGTTAAGAGTCTGATACATGTGAGCTTCGTGAACTCTGTAGCTTCATTTGAGCTGAAAAGTGAGTGCGTTTACCAGAAACGAAATCTTGATTGTAGGAAGACACAGAGCCTGGCATTAAACTCCGTTCTGAAGGAAAACACACAGCACAGTTCTCATCCATGAAACACACTCAATTTAGAACAAGAAGCATGCTCTTGCTTTCTAGAGTCTCTAATAAGGCTGGAAACCTGAGTGTGCTCAGAACAAAAGAACTGTGTTTCCTACACACAGGGACCATATCTAGTTCAACTCTGCTTAAGAAAGTGATACAAACCAAAGGTCCTCAATAATCTAATGCTTTTCAGTTAAGAGAGAGAAACCTGTGAGCTTCGTGAACTATGTAGCTTCTTTGGGCTGAAAGGTGCCTGCCTTTACCAGAAACGAAGTCTTGCTTGTAGGTAGACACAGAGCCTGGCATTTAACTCCGTTTCTGAAGTGAAACACACAGCACAGTTCTCATCAATGAAACACACTCTGCTTTAGAACAAGAAGCATCCTCTTGCTTTGTAGAGTCTGTAATAAGGCGGGAAACGTGAGTGTGCTCAGAAAAAATGAACTGTGTTTCCTACACTCACGGACCATATCTAGTACAACTCTGCTGCTGAAAATCATACAAACCACAGGTCCTCTAACATCCAATGCTTTTCAGTTAAGAGCGAGAAACCTGTGAGCTTCGTGAACTATATACCTTCTTTAGAGCTGAAAAGTGACTGTGTTTACCAGAAACGATTTCTTGCTTTTTGGAAGACACAGAGCCTGGCATTTAACTCTGTTTCTGAAGGGAAACACACAGCACAGTTTTCATCCATGAAACACTCTGCTTTAGAGCAAGAAGCATGCTCTTGATTTCTAGAGTCTCTAATAAGGCGGGAAATGTGAGTGTGCTCAGAAAAAAAGAACTGTGTTTCCTACACTCACGGACCATATCTAGTTGAACTCTGCTTCTGAAACTGATACAAACCACAGGTCCTCTAACATGCAATGCTTTTCAGTTAAGAGCGAGAAACGTGTGAGCTTCGTGAACTATGTAGCTTCATTTGAGTTGAAAAGTGACTGCGTTTACCAGAAAAGAAGTCTTGCATGTAGGAAGACACAGAGCCTGGCATTTAACTCTGTTTCTGAAGGGAAACACACAGCACAGTTCTCATCCATGAAACACACTCTGCTTTAGAGCAAGAAGCACGCTCTTGTTTTGTAGAGTCTCTAATAATGCAGGAAACGTGAGTGTGCTCAGAACAAAAGAACTTTGTTTCCTACACACACGGACGATATCTAGTTCAACTCTGCTTCTGAAACTGATACAAACCACAGGTCCTCTAACATCCAATGCTTTTCTGTTAAGAGCGAGAAACCTGTGAGCTTCGTGAACTATGTACTTTGTTTTGAGCTGAAAAGTGAATGTGATTACCAAAAAAGAATTCTTGCTTTTTGGAAGACACAGAGCCTGGCATTTAACTCTGTTTCTGAAGGGAAACACACAGCACAGTTTTCATCCATGAAACACACTCTGCTTTAGAGCAAGAAGCACGCTCTTACTTTCTAGAGTCTCTAAAAAGGCAGGAAACGTGAGTGTGCTCAGAACAAAAGAACTGTGTTTCCAAAACACACGGACCATATCTAGTCCAACTCCGCTTCTGAAACTGATACAAACCACAGCTCCTCTAACATCCAATGCTTTTCAGTTAAGAGCGAGAAACGTGGGAGCTTTGTGAACTATGTAGCCTCGTTGGAGCTAAAAAGTGACTGCGTTTACCAGTAACGAAATCCTGCTTGTAGGAAGACACAGAGCCTGGCGTTTAACTCTGTTTCTGAAGGGAAACACACAGCACAGTTCTCATCCATGAAACACACTCTGCTTTAGAGCAAGAAGCATGCTCTTCCTTTCTAGAGTCTCTAATAAGGCGGGAAACGTGAGTGTGCTCAGAAAAAAAGAACTGTGTTTCCTACACTCACGGACCATATCTAGTTGAACTCTGCTTCTGAAACTGATACAAACCACAGGTCCTCTAACATGCAATGCTTTTCAGTTAAGAGCGAGAAACGTGTGAGCTTCGTGAACTATGTAGCTTCTTTGGGCTGAGAGGTGACTACGTTTACTAGAAACGAAGTCTTGCTTGTAGGAAGACACAGAGCCTGGCGTTTAACTCCGTTTCTGAATGGAAACACACAGCACAGTTCTCATCCATGCAACACACTCTGCTTTAGAGCAAGAAGCATGCTCTTTCTTTCTAGAGTCTCTAATAAGGCGGGAAACGTGAGTGTGCTCAAAACAAAATAACTGTGTTTCCTACGCACACGGACCATATCTAGTTCAACTCTGCTTCTGAAACTGATACAAACCACAGGTCCTCTAACATGCAATGCTTTTCAGTTAAGAGCAAAAACGTGTGAGCTTCATGAACTATGTAGCTTCTTTTGAGCTAAAAATGACTGCGTTTACCAGTAACGAAATCCTGCTTGTAGGAAGACACAGAGCCTGGCGTTTAACTCTGTTTCTGAAGGGAAACACACAGCACAGTTCTCATCCATGAAACACACTCTGCTTTAGAGCAAGAAGCATGCTCTTGCTTTCTAGAGTCTCTAATAAGGCGGGAAACGTGAGTGTGCTCAGAAAAAAAGAACTGTGTTTCCTACACTCACGGACCATATCTAGTTGAACTCTGCTTCTGAAACTGATACAAACCAAAGGTCCTCTAACATCCAATGCTTTTCAGTTAAGAGCGAGAAACGTGTGAGCTTCGTGAACTATGTAGCTTCTTTGGGCTGAGAGGTGACTACGTTTACTAGAAACGAAGTCTTGCTTGTAGGAAGACACAGAGCCTGGCGTTTAACTCCGTTTCTGAATGGAAACACACAGCACAGTTCTCATCCATGCAACACACTCTGCTTTAGAGCAAGAAGCATGCTCTTTCTTTCTAGAGTCTCTAATAAGGCGGGAAACGTGAGTGTGCTCAAAACAAAATAACTGTGTTTCCTACGCACACGGACCATATCTAGTTCAACTCTGCTTCTGAAACTGATACAAACCACAGGTCCTCTAACATGCAATGCTTTTCAGTTAAGAGCAAAAACGTGTGAGCTTCATGAACTATGTAGCTTCTTTTGAGCTAAAAATGACTGCGTTTACCAGAAAAGAAGTCTTGCTGGTAGGAAGACACAGAGCCTGGCATTTAACTCCATTTCTGAAGGGAAACACACAGCACAGTTCTCATCCATGAAACACACTCTGCTTCAGAACAAGAAGCATGTTCTTGTTTTCTAGAGTCTCTAATAAGGCGGGAAACCTGAGTGTGCTCAGAACAAAAGAACTGTGTTTCCTCCACACACGGACCATATCTAGTTCAACTCTGCTTCTGAAACTGATACAAACCACAGGTCCTCAATAATCCAATGCTTTTCAGTTAAGAGTCTGATACATGTGAGCTTCGTGAACTCTGTAGCTTCATTTGAGCTGAAAAGTGAGTGCGTTTACCAGAAACGAAATCTTGATTGTAGGAAGACACAGAGCCTGGCATTAAACTCCGTTCTGAAGGGAAACACACAGCACAGTTCTCATCCATGAAACACACTCAATTTAGAACAAGAAGCATGCTCTTGCTTTCTAGAGTCTCTAATAAGGCTGGAAACCTGAGTGTGCTCAGAACAAAAGAACTGTGTTTCCTACACACAGGGACCATATCTAGTTCAACTCTGCTTAAGAAAGTGATACAAACCAAAGGTCCTCAATAATCTAATGCTTTTCAGTTAAGAGAGAGAAACCTGTGAGCTTCGTGAACTATGTAGCTTCTTTGGGCTGAAAAGTGACTGCTTTTACCAGAAACGAAATCTTGCTTGTAGGAAGACACAGAGCCTGGCGTTTAACTCCGTTTCTGAATGGAAACACACAGCACAGTTCTCATCCATGCAACACACTCTGCTTTAGAGCAAGAAGCATGCTCTTTCTTTCTAGAGTCTCTAATAAGGCCGGAAACCTGAGTGTGCTCAGAACAAAAGAACTGTGTTTCCTACACATACGGACCATATCTAGTTAAACTCTGCTTCTGAAACTGATACAAAATACAGGTCCTCAATAATCCAATGCTTTTCAGTTAAGAGTGAGAAACGTGTGAGCTTCGTGAACTATTTAGCTTCGTTTGAGCTGAAAAGTGACTGCGTTTACCAGAAAAGAAGTCTTGCATGTAGGAAGACACAGAGCCTGGCATTTAACTCTGTTTCTGAAGGGAAACACACAGCACAGTTCTCATCCATGAAACACACTCTGCTTTAGAGCAAGAAGCACGCTCTTGTTTTGTAGAGTCTCTAATAATGCAGGAAACGTGAGTGTGCTCAGAACAAAAGAACTTTGTTTCCTACACACACGGACGATATCTAGTTCAACTCTGCTTCTGAAACTGATACAAACCACAGGTCCTCTAACATCCAATGCTTTTCTGTTAAGAGCGAGAAACCTGTGAGCTTCGTGAACTATGTACTTTGTTTTGAGCTGAAAAGTGAATGTGATTACCAAAAAAGAATTCTTGCTTTTTGGAAGACACAGAGCCTGGCATTTAACTCTGTTTCTGAAGGGAAACACACAGCACAGTTTTCATCCATGAAACACACTCTGCTTTAGAGCAAGAAGCACGCTCTTACTTTCTAGAGTCTCTAAAAAGGCAGGAAACGTGAGTGTGCTCAGAACAAAAGAACTGTGTTTCCAAAACACACGGACCATATCTAGTCCAACTCCGCTTCTGAAACTGATACAAACCACAGCTCCTCTAACATGCAATGCTTTTCAGTTAAGAGCGAGAAACGTGGGAGCTTTGTGAACTATGTAGCCTCGTTGGAGCTATAAAGTGACTGCGTTTACCAGTAACGAAATCCTGCTTGTAGGAAGACACAGAGCCTGGCGTTTAACTCTGTTTCTGAAGGGAAACACACAGCACAGTTCTCATCCATGAAACACACTCTGCTTTAGAGCAAGAAGCATGCTCTTCCTTTCTAGAGTCTCTAATAAGGCGGGAAACGTGAGTGTGCTCAGAAAAAAAGAACTGTGTTTCCTACACTCACGGACCATATCTAGTTGAACTCTGCTTCTGAAACTGATACAAACCACAGGTCCTCTAACATGCAATGCTTTTCAGTTAAGAGCGAGAAACGTGTGAGCTTCGTGAACTATGTAGCTTCTTTGGGCTGAGAGGTGACTACGTTTACTAGAAACGAAGTCTTGCTTGTAGGAAGACACAGAGCCTGGCGTTTAACTCCGTTTCTGAATGGAAACACACAGCACAGTTCTCATCCATGCAACACACTCTGCTTTAGAGCAAGAAGCATGCTCTTTCTTTCTAGAGTCTCTAATAAGGCGGGAAACGTGAGTGTGCTCAAAACAAAATAACTGTGTTTCCTACGCACACGGACCATATCTAGTTCAACTCTGCTTCTGAAACTGATACAAACCACAGGTCCTCTAACATGCAATGCTTTTCAGTTAAGAGCAAAAACGTGTGAGCTTCATGAACTATGTAGCTTCTTTTGAGCTAAAAATGACTGCGTTTACCAGTAACGAAATCCTGCTTGTAGGAAGACACAGAGCCTGGCGTTTAACTCTGTTTCTGAAGGGAAACACACAGCACAGTTCTCATCCATGAAACACACTCTGCTTTAGAGCAAGAAGCATGCTCTTGCTTTCTAGAGTCTCTAATAAGGCGGGAAACGTGAGTGTGCTCAGAAAAAAAGAACTGTGTTTCCTACACTCACGGACCATATCTAGTTGAACTCTGCTTCTGAAACTGATACAAACCAAAGGTCCTCTAACATCCAATGCTTTTCAGTTAAGAGCGAGAAACGTGTGAGCTTCGTGAACTATGTAGCTTCTTTGGGCTGAGAGGTGACTACGTTTACTAGAAACGAAGTCTTGCTTGTAGGAAGACACAGAGCCTGGCGTTTAACTCCGTTTCTGAATGGAAACACACAGCACAGTTCTCATCCATGCAACACACTCTGCTTTAGAGCAAGAAGCATGCTCTTTCTTTCTAGAGTCTCTAATAAGGCGGGAAACGTGAGTGTGCTCAAAACAAAATAACTGTGTTTCCTACGCACACGGACCATATCTAGTTCAACTCTGCTTCTGAAACTGATACAAACCACAGGTCCTCTAACATGCAATGCTTTTCAGTTAAGAGCAAAAAAGTGTGAGCTTCATGAACTATGTAGCTTCTTTTGAGCTAAAAATGACTGCGTTTACCAGAAAAGAAGTCTTGCTGGTAGGAAGACACAGAGCCTGGCATTTAACTCCATTTCTGAAGGGAAACACACAGCACAGTTCTCATCCATGAAACACACTCTGCTTCAGAACAAGAAGCATGTTCTTGTTTTCTAGAGTCTCTAATAAGGCGGGAAACCTGAGTGTGCTCAGAACAAAAGAACTGTGTTTCCTCCACACACGGACCATATCTAGTTCAACTCTGCTTCTGAAACTGATACAAACCACAGGTCCTCAATAATCCAATGCTTTTCAGTTAAGAGTCTGATACATGTGAGCTTCGTGAACTCTGTAGCTTCATTTGAGCTGAAAAGTGAGTGCGTTTACCAGAAACGAAATCTTGATTGTAGGAAGACACAGAGCCTGGCATTAAACTCCGTTCTGAAGGGAAACACACAGCACAGTTCTCATCCATGAAACACACTCAATTTAGAACAAGAAGCATGCTCTTGCTTTCTAGAGTCTCTAATAAGGCTGGAAACCTGAGTGTGCTCAGAACAAAAGAACTGTGTTTCCTACACACAGGGACCATATCTAGTTCAACTCTGCTTAAGAAAGTGATACAAACCAAAGGTCCTCAATAATCTAATGCTTTTCAGTTAAGAGAGAGAAACCTGTGAGCTTCGTGAACTATGTAGCTTCTTTGGGCTGAAAAGTGACTGCTTTTACCAGAAACGAAATCTTGCTTGTAGGAAGACACAGAGCCTGGCGTTTAACTCCGTTTCTGAATGGAAACACACAGCACAGTTCTCATCCATGCAACACACTCTGCTTTAGAGCAAGAAGCATGCTCTTTCTTTCTAGAGTCTCTAATAAGGCCGGAAACCTGAGTGTGCTCAGAACAAAAGAACTGTGTTTCCTACACATACGGACCATATCTAGTTAAACTCTGCTTCTGAAACTGATACAAAATACAGGTCCTCAATAATCCAATGCTTTTCAGTTAAGAGTGAGAAACGTGTGAGCTTCGTGAACTATTTAGCTTCGTTTGAGCTGAAAAGTGAGTGCGTTTACCAGAAACAAAATCTTGATTGTAGGAAGACACAGAGCCTGGCATTTAACTCCGTTTCTGAAGGGAAACCCAAAGCACAGTTCTCATCCATGAAACACACTCTGCTTTAGAGCAAGAAGCATGCTCTTGCTTTCTAGAGTCTCTAATAAGGGGGGAAACGTGAGTGTGCTCAGAACAAGAACTGTGTTTCCTACACACAGACCATATCTAGTTCAAATCTGCTTCTGAAACTAATACAAACCACATGTCCTCAATAATCCAATGCTTTTCAGTTAAGAGTGAGAAACGTGTGAGCTTCCTGAACTATGTAGAATCGTTGGGCTGAAAGGTGACTTTGTTTACCAGAAACGAAGTCTTGCTTGTAGGAAGACACAGAGCCTGGCATTTAACTCCGTTTCTGAAGGGAAACACACAGCACAGTTCTCATCCATGAAACACACTCAATTTAGAACAAGAAGCATGCTCTTGCTTTCTAGTGTCTCTAATAAGGCGGGAAACGTGAGTGTGCTCAGAACAAAAGAACTGTGTTTCCTGCACACACGGACCATATGTAGTCCAACTCCGATTCTTAAAATGATGCAAACCACAGGTCCTATAACATGAAATGCTTTTCAGTTAAGAGCGAGAAACATGTGAGCTTTGTGAACTATGTAGCTTCGTTTGAGCTAAAAAGTGAGTGCGTTTACCAGAAAAGATGTCTTGCTTGTAGGAAGACACAGAGCCTGGCATTTAACTCCTTTTCTGAAGGGAAACACACGGCACAGTTCTCATCCATGAAACACACTCTGCTTTAGAGCAAGAAGCACGCTCTTGCTTTCTAGGGTCCCTAATAAGGCGGGAAACTTGAGTGTGCTCAGAACAAAAGAACTGTGTTACCTACACACACGGACCATATCTAGTTCAACTCTGCTTCTGAAACTGATAGAACACAGGTCCTCTAACATCCAATGCTTTTCAGTTAAGAACGAGAAACGTGTGAGTTTCGTGAACTATGTAGCTTCGTTTGAGCTAAAAAGTGACTGCGTTTACCAGAAAAGAAGTCTTGCTTTTAGGAAGACACAGAGCCTGGCATTTAACTCCTTTTCTGAAGGGAAACACATGGCACAGTTCTCATCCATGAAACACACTCTGCTTTAGAACAAGAAGCGTGCTCTTGATTTCTAGGGTCCCTAATAAGGCGGGAAACTTGAGTGTGCTCAGAACAAAAGAACTGTGTTACCTACACACACGGACCATATCTAGTTCAACTCTGCTTCTGAAACTGATAGAACACAGGTCCTCTAACATCCAATGCTTTCAGTTAAGAACGAGAAACATGTGAGTTTTGTGAACTATGTAGCTTCGTTTGAGCTGAAAAGTGACTGCGTTTACCAGAAACGAAATCTTGCTTGTAGGAAGACACAGAGCCTGGCGTTTAACTCCATTTCTGAAGGGAAACACACACCACAGTTCTCATCCATGAAACACACTCTGCTTTAGAGCAAGAAGCACGCTCTTACTTTCTAGAGTCTCTAAAAAGGCAGGAAACGTGAGTGGGCTCGGAACAAAAGAACTGTGTTTCCTAAACACACGGACCATATCTAGTCCAACTCCGCTTCTGAAACTGATACAAACCACAGCTCCTCTAACATCCAATGCTTTTCAGTTAAGAGCGAGAAACGTGTGCGCTTTGTGAACTATGTAGCCTCGTTGGAGCTGAAAAGTGACTGCGTTTACCAGTAACGAAATCTTGCTTATAGGAAGACACAGAGCCTGGCGTTTAACTCTGTTTCTGAAGGGAAACACACAGCACAGTTCTCATCCATGAAACACACTCTGCTTTAGAGCAAGAAGCATGCTCTTGCTTTCTAGAGTCTCTAATAATGCGGGAAACGTGAGTGTGCTCAGAAAAAAAGAACTGTGTTTCCTACACTCACGGACCATATCTAGTTGAACTCTGCTTCTGAAACTGATACAAACCACAGGTCCTCTAACATCCAATGCTTTTCAGTTAAGAGCGAGAAACGTGTGAGCTTCATGAACTATGTAGCTTCATTTGAGCTGAAAAGTGACTGCGTTTACCAGAAACGAAATCTTGCTTGTAGGAAGACACAAAGCCTGGCGTTTAACACCGTTTCTGAAGCGAAACACACAGCACAGTTCTCATCCATGAAACACACTCTGCTTTAGAGCAAGATGCACACTCTTGTTTTGTAGAGTCTCTAATAAGGCAGGAAACGTGAGTGTGCTCAGAACAAAAGAACTGTGTTTCCTACACACACGGACGATATCTAGTTCAACTCTGCTTCTGAAACTGATACAAACCACAGGTCCTCAATAATCGAATGCTTTTCAGTTAAGAGCTAGAAACGTGTGAGCTTCGTGAACTATGTAGATTCTTTGGGCTGAGAGGTGACTACGTTTACCAGAAACGAAGTCTTGCTTGTAGGAAGACACAGAGCCTGGCGTTTAACTCCGTTTCTGAATGGAAACACACAGCACAGTTCTCATCCATGCAACACACTCTGCTTTAGAGCAAGAAGCATGCTCTTTCTTTCTAGAGTCTCTAATAAGGCGGGAAACGTGAGTGTGCTCAAAACAAAGAACTGTGTTTCCTATGCACACAGACCATATCTATTTCAACTCTGCTTCTGAAACTGATAGAACACAGGTCCTCTAACATCCAATGCTTTTCAGTTAAGAGCGAGAAACGTGTGAGCTTCGTGAACTATGTAGCTTCGTTTGAGCTGAAAAGTGACTGCTTTTACCAGAAATGAATTCTTGCTTGTAGGAAGACACAGAGCCTGGCATTTAACTCCGTTTCTGAAGGGAAACACACAGCACAGTTCTCATTCATGAAACACACTCAATTTAGAACAAGAAGCATGCTCTTGCTTTCTAGAGTCTCTAATAAGGCGGGAAACGTGAGTGTGCTCAGAACAAAAGAACTGTGTTTCCTACACACACGGACCATATGTAGTCCAACTCCGCTTCTGAAACTGATGCAAACCACAGGTCCTCTAACATGAAATGCTTTTCAGTTCAGAGCGAGAAACATGTGAGCTTTGTGAACTATGTAGCTTCGTTTGAGCTAAAAAGTGACTGCGTTTACCAGAAAAGAAGTCTTGCTTGTAGGAAGACACAGAGCCTGGCATTTAACTCCTTTTCTGAAGGGAAACACATGGCACAGTTCTCATCCATGAAACACACTCTGCTTTAGAACAAGAAGCGTGCTCTTGCTTTCTAGGGTCCCTAATAAGGCGGGAAACTTGAGTGTGCTCAGAACAAAAGAACTGTGTTTCCTACACACACGGACCATATCTAGTTCAACTCTGCTTCTGAAACTGATAGAACACAGGTCCTCTAACATCCAATGCTTTCAGTTAAGAACGAGAAAAATGTGAGTTTTGTGAACTATGTAGCTTCGTTTGAGCTGAAAAGTGACTGCGTTTACCAGAAACGAAATCTTGCTTGTAGGAAGACACAGAGCCTGGCGTTTAACTCCATTTCTGAAGGGAAACACACACCACAGTTCTCATCCATGAAACACACTCTGCTTTAGAGCAAGAAGCATGCTCTTGCTTTGTAGAGTCTCTAATAAGGCGGAAAACGTGAGTGTGCTCAAAACAAAATAACTGGGTTTCCTACGCACATGGACCATATCTAGTTCAACTCTGCTTCTGAAACTGATACAAACCACAGGTCCTCTAACATCCAATGCTTTTCAGTTAAGAGCGAAAACGTGTGAGCTTCGTGAACTATGTAGCTTCGTTTGAGCTAAAAATGGCTGCGTTTACCAGAAAAGAAGTCTTGCTGATAGGAAGACACAGAGCCTGGCATTTAACTCCGTTTCTGAAGGGAAAACCATAGCACAGTTCTCATCCATGAAACACAGTGTGCTTTAGAGGAAGAAGCCCGCTCTTGCTTTGTAGATTCTCTAATAAGGCAGGAAACGTGAGTGTGCTCAGAACAAAAGAACTGTGTTTCCTACACACATGGACGATATCTAGTTCAACTCTACTTCTGAAACTGATACAAACCACAGGTCCTCAAACATCCAATGCTTTTCAGTTAAGAGCGAGAAACGTGTGAGCTTTTTGAACTATGTAGCTTCTTTGGGCTGAAAAGTGACTGAGTTTACCAGAAACGAAGTCTTGCTTGTAGGAAGACACAGAGCCTGTCATTTAACACCGTTATTGAAGGGAAACACACAGCACAGTTCTCATCCATGAAACACACTCTGTTTTAGAACAAGAAGCATGCTCTTGCTTTCTAGAGTCTCTAAAGAGGCGGGAAACGTGAGTGTGCTCAGAAAAAAGAACTGTGTTTCCTACACTTACGGACCATATCTAGTTCAACTCTGCTTCTGAAACTGATTGAACACAGGTCCTCTAACATCCAATGCTTTTCGGTTAAGAGCGAGAAATGTGTGAGCTTCGTGAACTATGTACCTTCGTTTGAGCTGAAAAGTGGCTGCTTTTACCAGAAACGAAATCTTGCTTGTAGGAAGACACAAAGCCTGGCGTTTAAATCCGTTCCTGAAGGGAAACACACAGCACAATTCTCATCCATGAAACACACTCTGCTTTAGAGCAAGAAGCACGCTCTTGTTTTGTAGAGTCTCTAATAAGGCCCGAAAAGTGAGTGTGCTCAGAAAAAAAGAACTGTGTTTCCTACACACACGGACCATATCTAGTTCAACTCTGCTTCTGAAACTGATACAAACCACAGTTCCTCAATAATACAATGCTTTTCTGTTAAGAGTGAGAAACGTGTGAGCTTTGTGAACTATGTAGCTTCGTTTGAGCTGAAAAGTGAGTGCGTTTACAAGAAACAAAATCTTGATTGTAGGAAGACACAGAGCCTGGCATTTAACTCCGTTTCTGAAGGGAAACAGACAGCACAGTTCTCATCCATGAAACACACTCTGCTTTAGAGCAAGAAGCATGGTCTTGCATTCTAGAGTCTCTAATAAGGCGGGAAACGTGAGTGTGCTCAGAACAAGATCTGTGTTTCCTACACACGGACCATATCTAGTTCAAATCTGCTTCTGAAACTGATACAAACCACAGGTCCTCAATAATCCAATCCTTCTCAGTTAAGAGTGAGAAACATGTGAGCTTCGTGTACTATGTAGATTCGTTGGGCTGAAAGGTGACTTTGTTTACCAGAAACGAAGTCTTGCTTGTAGGAAGACACAGAGCCTGGCATTTAACTCCGTTTCTGAAGGGAAACACACAGCACAGTTCTCATCCATGAAACACACTCAATTTAGAACAAGAAGCATGCTCTTGCTTTCTAGTGTCTCTAATAAGGCGGGAAACGTGAGTGTGCTCAGAACAAAAGAACTGTGTTTCCTACACACACGGACCATATGTAGTCCAACTCCGATTCTTAAAATGATACAAACCACAGGTCCTATAACATGAAATGCTTTTCAGTTAAGAGCGAGAAACATGTGAGCTTTGTGTTTCCTATGCACACAGACCATATCTATTTCAACTCTGCTTCTGAAACTGATACAAACCACAGGTCCTCTAACATCCAATGCTTTTCAGTTAAGAGCGAGAAACGTGTGAGCTTCGTGAACTATGTAGCTTCGTTTGAGATAAAAAGTGTCTGCGTTTACCAGAAACGAAATCTTGCTTGTAGGAAGACACAGAGCCTGGCGTTTAACTCCATTTCTGAAGGGAAACACACAGCACAGTTCTCATACATGAAACACACTCTGCTTTAGAGCAAGAAGCATGCTCTTGCTTTCTAGAGTCTCTAATAAGGCAGGAAACGTGAGTGAGCTCAGAACAAAAGAACTGTGTTTCCTACACACATGGAACATATCTAGTTCAACTCTGCTTAAGAAAGTGATAGAACACAGGTCTTCTACCATCCAATGCTTTTCAGTTAAGAGCGAGAAACGTGTGAGCTTCGTGAGTATGTAGCTTCTTTTGAGCTGAAAAGTGACTGCGTTTACCAGAAAAGAAGTCTTGCTTGTAGGAAGACACAGAGCCTGGCATTTAACTCCGTTTCTGAAGGGAAACACACAGCACAGTTCTCATCCATGAAACACACTCTGCTTTAGAACAAGAAGCATGCTTTTGCTTTCTAGAGTCTCTAAAGAGGTGGGAAACATGAGTGTGCTCAGAAAAAAGAACTGTGTTTCCTACACTTATGGACCATATCTAGTTCAACTCTGCTTCTGAAACTGATAGAACACAGGTCCTCTAACATCCAATGCTTTTCAGTTAAGAGCGAGAAACGTGTGAGCTTCGTGAACTATGTAGCTTCGTTTGAGCTGAAAAGTGACTGCTTTTCCCAGAAATGAAATCTTGCTTGTAGGAAGACACAAAGCCTGGCGTTTAAATCCGTTTCTGAAGGGAAACACACAGCACAGTTCTCATCCATGAAACACACTCTGCTTTAGAGCAAGAAGCACGCTCTTGTTTTGTAGAGTCTCTAATAAGGCCTGAAAAGTGAGTGTGCTCAGAACAAAAGAACTGTGTTTCCTACACACACGGACCATATCTAGTTCAACTCTGCTTCTGAAACTGATACAAACCACAGTTCCTCAATAATCCAATGCTTTTCTGTCAAGAGTGAGAAACGTGTGAGCTTCGTGAACTATGTAGCTTCGTTTGAGCTGAAAAGTGAGTGTGTTTACCAGAAACAAAATCTTGATTGTAGGAAGACACAGAGCCTGGCACTTAACTCCGTTTCTGAAGGGAAACCCACAGCACAGTTCTCATCCATGAAACACACTCTGCTTTAGAGCAAGAAGCATGCTCTTGCTTTCTAGAGTCTCTAATAAGGCGGGAAACGTGAGTGTGCTCAGAACAAGAACTGTGTTTCCTACACACGGACCATATCTAGTTCAAATCTGCTTCTGAAACTGATAGAACACAGGTCCTCTAACATCCAATGCTTTTCAGTTAAGAGCGAGAAACCTGTGAGCTTCGTGAACTATGTGGCTTCGTTTGAGCTGAAAAGTGACTGCTTTTACCAGAAATGAATTCTTGCTTGTAGGAAGACACAGAGCCTGGCATTTAACTCCGTTTCTGAAGGGAAACACACAGCACAGTTCTCATTCATGAAACACACTCAATTTAGAACAAGAAGCATGCTCTTGCTTTCTAGAGTCTCTAATAAGGCGGGAAACGTGAGTGTGCTCAGAACAAAAGAACTGTGTTTCCTACACACACGGACCATATGTAGTCCAACTCCGCTTCTGAAACTGATGCAAACCACAGGTCCTCTAACATGAAATGCTTTTCAGTTCAGAGCGAGAAACATGTGAGCTTCGTGAACTATGTAGCTTCGTTTGAGCTGAAAAGTGAGTGCGTTTACCAGAAACAAAATCTTGATTGTAGGAAGACACAGAGCCTGGCATTTAACTCCGTTTCTGAAGGGAAACCCACAGCACAGTTCTCATCCATGAAACACACTCTGCTTTAGAGCAAGAAGCATGGTCTTGCATTCTAGAGTCTCTAATAAGGCGGGAAACGTGAGTGTGCTCAGAACAAGATCTGTGTTTCCTACACACGGACCATATCTAGTTCAAATCTGCTTCTGAAACTGATACAAACCACAGGTCCTCAATAATCCAATCCTTCTCAGTTAAGAGTGAGAAACATGTGAGCTTCGTGTACTATGTAGATTCGTTGGGCTGAAAGGTGACTTTGTTTACCAGAAACGAAGTCTTGCTTGTAGGAAGACACAGAGCCTGGCATTTAACTCCGTTTCTGAAGGGAAACACACAGCACAGTTCTCATCCATGAAACACACTCAATTTAGAACAAGAAGCATGCTCTTGCTTTCTAGTGTCTCTAATAAGGCTGGAAACGTGAGTGTGCTCAGAACAAAAGAACTGTGTTTCCTACACACACGGACCATATGTAGTCCAACTCCGATTCTTAAAATGATACAAACCACAGGTCCTATAACATGAAATGCTTTTCAGTTAAGAGCGAGAAACATGTGAGCTTTGTGAACTATGTAGCTTCGTTTGAGCTAAAAAGTGAGTGCGTTTACCAGAAAAGATGTCTTGCTTGTAGGAAGACACAGAGCCTGGCATTTAACTCCTTTTCTGAAGGGAAACACACGGCACAGTTCTCATCCATGAAACACACTCTGCTTTAGAGCAAGAAGCACGCTCTTGCTTTCTAGGTTCCCTAATAAGGCGGGAAACTTGAGTGTGCTCAGAACAAAAGAACTGTGTTACCTACACACACGGACCATATCTAGTTCAACTCTGCTTCTGAAACTCATAGAACACAGGTCCTCTAACATCCAATGCTTTTCAGTTAAGAACGAGAAACGTGTGAGTTTCGTGAACTATGTAGCTTCGTTTGAGCTAAAAAGTGACTGCGTTTACCAGAAACGAAATCTTGCTTGTAGGAAGACACAGAGCCTGGCGTTTAACTCCATTTCTGAAGGGAAACACACAGCACAGTTCTCATACATGAAACACACTCTGCTTTAGAGCAAGAAGCATGCTCTTGCTTTCTAGAGTCTCTAATAAGGCAGGAAACGTGAGTGAGCTCAGAACAAAAGAACTGTGTTTCCTACACACATGGAACATATCTAGTTCAACTCTGCTTAAGAAAGTGATAGAACACAGGTCTTCTACCATCCAATGCTTTTCAGTTAAGAGCGAGAAACGTGTGAGCTTCGTGAGTATGTAGCTTCGTTTGAGCTGAAAAGTGACTGCGTTTACCAGAAAAGAAGTCTTGCTTGTAGGAAGACACAGAGCCTGGCATTTAACTCCGTTTCTGAAGGGAAACACACAGCACAGTTCTCATCCATGAAACACACTCTGCTTTAGAACAAGAAGCATGCTCTTGCTTTCTAGAGTCTCTAAAGAGGTGGGAAACATGAGTGTGCTCAGAAAAAAGAACTGTGTTTCCTACACTTATGGACCATATCTAGTTCAACTCTGCTTCTGAAACTGATAGAACACAGGTCCTCTAACATCCAATGCTTTTCAGTTAAGAGCGAGAAACGTGTGAGCTTCGTGAACTATGTAGCTTCGTTTGAGCTGAAAAGTGACTGCTTTTCCCAGAAATGAAATCTTGCTTGTAGGAAGACACAAAGCCTGGCGTTTAAATGCGTTTCTGAAGGGAAACACACAGCACAGTTCTCATCCATGAAACACACTCTGCTTTAGAGCAAGAAGCACGCTCTTGTTTTGTAGAGTCTCTAATAAGGCCTGAAAAGTGAGTGTGCTCAGAAAAAAAGAACTGTGTTTCCTACACACACGGACCATATCTAGTTCAACTCTGCTTCTGAAACTGATACAAACCACAGTTCCTCAATAATCCAATGCTTTTCTGTTAAGAGTGAGAAACGTGTGAGCTTCGTGAACTATGTAGCTTCGTTTGAGCTGAAAAGTGAGTGTGTTTACCAGAAACAAAATCTTGATTGTAGGAAGACACAGAGCCTGGCATTTAACTCCGTTTCTAAAGGGAAACCCAAAGCACAGTTCTCATCCATGAAACACACTCTGCTTTAGAGCAAGAAGCATGCTCTTGCTTTCTAGAGTCTCTAATAAGGCGGGAAACGTGAGTGTGCTCAGAACAAGAACTGTGTTTCCTACACACGGACCATATCTAGTTCAAATCTGCTTCTGAAACTGATAGAACACAGGTCCTCTAACATCCAATTCTTTTCAGTTAAGAGCGAGAAACGTGTGAGCTTCGTGAACTATGTAGCTTCGTTTGAGCTGAAAAGTGACTGCTTTTACCAGAAATGAAATCTTGCTTGTAGGAAGACACAGAGCCTGGCATTTAACTCCGTTTCTGAAGGGAAACACACAGCACAGTTCTCATTCATGAAACACACTCAATTTAGAACAAGAAGCATGCTCTTGCTTTCTAGAGTCTCTACTAAGGCGGGAAACGTGAGTGTGCTCAGAACAAAAGAACTGTGTTTCCTACACACACGGACCATATGTAGTCCAACTCCGCTTCTGAAACTGATGCAAACCACAGGTCCTCTAACATGAAATGCTTTTCAGTTCAGAGCGAGAAACATGTGAGCTTTGTGAACTATGTAGCTTCGTTTGAGCTAAAAAGTGACTGCGTTTACCAGAAAAGAAGTCTTGCTTGTAGGAAGACACAGAGCCTGGCATTTAACTCCTTTTCTGAAGGGAAACACAATGCACAGTTCTCATCCATGAAACACACTCTGCTTTAGAACAAGAAGCGTGCTCTTGCTTTCTAGGGTCCCTAATAAGGCGGGAAACTTGAGTGTGCTCAGAACAAAAGAACTGTGTTTCCTACACACACGGACCATATCTAGTTCAACTCTGCTTCTGAAACTGATAGAACACAGGTCCTCTAACATCCAATGCTTTCAGTTAAGAACGAGAAAAATGTGAGTTTTGTGAACTATGTAGCTTCGTTTGAGCTGAAAAGTGACTGCGTTTACCAGAAACGAAATCTTGCTTGTAGGAAGACACAGAGCCTGGCGTTTAACTCCATTTCTGAAGAGAAACACACACCACAGTTCTCATCCATGAAACACACTCTGCTTTAGAGCAAGAAGCATGCTCTTGCTTTGTAGAGTCTCTAATAAGGCGGAAAACGTGAGTGTGCTCAAAACAAAATAACTGGGTTTCCTACGCACATGGACCATATCTAGTTCAACTCTGCTTCTGAAACTGATACAAACCACAGGTCCTCTAACATCCAATGCTTTTCAGTTAAGAGCGAAAACGTGTGAGCTTCGTGAACTATGTAGCTTCGTTTGAGCTAAAAATGGCTGCGTTTACCAGAAAAGAAGTCTTGCTGATAGGAAGACACAGAGCCTGGCATTTAACTCCGTTTCTGAAGGGAAAACCATAGCACAGTTCTAATCCATGAAACACACTCTGCTTTAGAGCAAGAAGCATGCTCTTGCTTTCTAGAGTCTCTAAAAAGGCGGGAAACGTGAGTGTGCTCAAAACAAAAGAACTGTTTTTCCCTCTGCACACAGATCATATCTATTTCAACTCTGCTTCTGAAACTGATACAAACCACAGGTCCTCTAACATCAAATGCTTTTCAGTTAAGAGCGAGAAACGTGGGAGCTTCGTGAACTATGTAGCTTCGTTTGTGCTAAAAAGTGACTGCGTTTACCAGAAACGAAATCTTGCTTGTAGGAAGACACAGAGCCTGGCATTTAACTCTGTTTCTGAAGGGAAACACACAGCACAGTTCTCATCCATGAAACACAGTGTGCTTTAGAGGAAGAAGCCCGCTCTTGCTTTGTAGATTCTCTAATAAGGCAGGAAACGTGAGTGTGCTCAGAACAAAAGAACTGTGTTTCCTACACACATGGACGATATCTAGTTCAACTCTACTTCTGAAACTGATACAAACCACAGGTCCTCAAACATCCAATGCTTTTCAGTTAAGAGCGAGAAACGTGTGAGCTTTTTGAACTATGTAGCTTCTTTGGGCTGAAAAGTGACTGAGTTTACCAGAAACGAAGTCTTGCTTGTAGGAAGACACAGAGCCTGGCATTTAACACCGTTATTGAAGGGAAACACACAGCACAGTTCTCATCCATGAAACACTCTCTGTTTTAGAACAAGAAGCATGCTCTTGCTTTCTAGAGTCTCTAAAGAGGCGGGAAACGTGAGTGTGCTCAGAAAAAAGAACTGTGTTTCCTACACTTACGGACCATATCTAGTTCAACTCTGCTTCTGAAACTGATTGAACACAGGTCCTCTAACATCCAATGCTTTTCGGTTAAGAGCGAGAAATGTGTGAGCTTCGTGAACTATGTAGCTTCGTTTGAGCTGAAAAGTGGCTGCTTTTACCAGAAACGAAATCTTGCTTGTAGGAAGACACAAAGCCTGGCGTTTAAATCCGTTCCTGAAGGGAAACACACAGCACAGTTCTCATCCATGAAACACACTCTGCTTTAGAGCAAGAAGCACGCTCTTGTTTTGTAGAGTCTCTAATAAGGCCTGAAAAGTGAGTGTGCTCAGAAAAAAAGAACTGTGTTTCCTACACACACGGACCATATCTAGTTCAACTCTGCTTCTGAAACTGATACAAACCACAGTTCCTCAATAATACAATGCTTTTCTGTTAAGAGGGAGAAACGTGTGAGCTTCGTGAACTATGTAGCTTCGTTTGAGCTGAAAAGTGAGTGCGTTTACCAGAAACAAAATCTTGATTGTAGGAAGACACAGAGCCTGGCATTTAACTCCGTTTCTGAAGGGAAACACACAGCACAGTTATCATCCATGAAACACACTCTGCTTTAGAGCAAGAAGCATGCTCTTGCATTCTAGAGTCTCTAATAAGGCGGGAAACGTGAGTGTGCTCAGAACAAGATCTGTGTTTCCTACACACGGACCATATCTAGTTCAAATCTGCTTCTGAAACTGATACAAACCACAGGTCCTCAATAATCCAATCCTTCTCAGTTAAGAGTGAGAAACATGTGAGCTTCGTGTACTATGTAGATTCTTTGGGCTGAAAGGTGACTTTGTTTACCAGAAACGAAGTCTTGCTTGTAGGAAGACACAGAGCTTGGCATTTAACTCCGTTTCTGAAGGGAAACACACAGCACAGTTCTCATCCATGAAACACACTCCATTTAGAACAAGAAGCATGCTCTTGCTTTCTAGTGTCTCTAATAAGGCACGAAACGTGAGTGTGCTCAGAACAAAAGAACTGTGTTTCCTACACACACGGACCATATGTAGTCCAACTCCGATTCTTAAAATGATACAAACCACAGGTCCTATAACATGAAATGCTTTTCAGTTAAGAGCGAGAAACATGTGAGCTTTGTGAACTATGTAGCTTCGTTTGAGCCAAAATGTGAGTGCGTTTACCAGAAAAGATGTCTTGCTTGTAGGAAGACACAGAGCCTGGCATTTAACTCCTTTTCTGAAGGGAAACACACGGCACAGTTCTCATCCATGAAACACACTCTGCTTTAGAGCAAGAAGCACGCTCTTGCTTTCTAGGTTCCCTAATAAGGCGGGAAACTTGAGTGTGCTCAGAACAAAAGAACTGTGTTACCTACACACACGGACCATATCTAGTTCAACTCTGCTTCTGAAACTGATACAAACTACAGGTCCTCTAACATCCAATGCTTTTCAGTTACGAGCGAGAAACCTGTGAGCTTCGTGAACTATGTAGCTTCTTTGGGCTGAAAGGTGCCTGCCTTTACCAGAAACGAAGTCTTGATTGTAGGTAGACACAGAGCCTGGCATTTAACTCCGTTTCTGAAGTGAAACACACAGCACAGTTCTCATCAATGAAACACACTCTGCTTTAGAACAAGAAGCATCCTCTTGCTTTCTAGAGTCTCTAATAAGGCGGGAAACGTGAGTGTGCTCAGAAAAAAAGAACTGTGTTTCCTACACTCACAGACCATATCTAGTTCAACTCTGCTGCTGAAACTCATACAATCCACAGGTCCTCTAACATCCAATGCTTTTCTGTTAAGAGCGAGAAACCTGTGAGCTTCGTGAACTATGTACCTTCTTTTGAGCTGAAATGTGAATGTGTTTACCAGAAACGAATTCTTGCTTTTTGGAAGACACAGAGCCTGGCATTTAACTCTGTTTCTGAAGGGAAACACACAGCACAGTTTTCATCCATGAAACACACTCTGCTTTAGAGCAAGAAGCACGCTCTTACTTTCTAGAGACTCTAAAAAGGCAGGAAACGTGAGTGGGCTCAGAACAAAAGAACTGTGTTTCCTAAACACACGGACCATATCTAGTCCAACTCCGCTTCTGAAACTGATACAAACCACAGCTCCTCTAACATCCAATGCTTTTCAGTTAAGAGCGAGAAACGTGTGCGCTTTGTGAACTATGTAGCCTCGTTGGAGCTGAAAAGTGACTGCGTTTACCAGTAACGAAATCTTGCTTATAGGAAGACACAGAGCCTGGCGTTTAACTCTGTTTCTGAAGAGAAACACACAGCACAGTTCTCATCCATGAAACACACTCTGCTTTAGAGCAAGATGCATGCTCTTGCTTTCTAGAGTCTCTAATAAGGCGGGAAACGTGAGTGTGCTCAGAAAAAAAGAACTGTGTTTCCTACACTCACGGACCATATCTAGTTGAACTCTGCTTCTGAAACTGATACAAACCACAGGTCCTCTAACATCCAATGCTTTTCAGTTAAGAGCGAGAAACGTGTGAGCTTCATGAACTATGTAGCTTCATTTGAGCTGAAAAGTGACTGCGTTTACCAGAAACGAAATCTTGCTTGTAGGAAGACACAAAGCCTGGCGTTTAACACCGTTTCTGAAGCGAAACACACAGCACAGTTCTCATCCATGAAACACACTCTGCTTTAGAGCAAGAAGCACACTCTTGTTTTGTAGAGTCTCTAATAAGGCAGGAAACGTGAGTGTGCTCAGAACAAAAGAACTGTGTTTCCTACACACACGGACGATATCTAGTTCAACTCTGCTTCTGAAACTGATACAATCCACAGGTCCTCAATAATCGAATGCTTTTCATTTAAGAGCGAGAAACGTGTGAGCTTCGTGAACTATGTAGATTCTTTGGGCTGAGAGGTGACTACGTTTACCAGAAACGAAGTCTTGCTTGTAGGAAGACACAGAGCCTGGCGTTTAACTCCGTTTCTGAATGGAAACACACAGCACAGTTCTCATCCATGCAACACACTCTGCTTTAGAGCAAGAAGCATGCTCTTTCTTTCTAGAGTCTCTAATAAGGCGGGAAACGTGAGTGTGCTCAAAACTAAAGAACTGTGTTTCCTATGCACACAGACCATATCTATTTCAACTCTGCTTCTGAAACTGATACAAACCACAGGTCCTCTAACATCCAATGATTTTCAGTTAAGAGCGAGAAACGTGTGAGCTTCGTGAACTATGTAGCTTCGTTTGAGCTAAAAAGTGTCTGCGTTTACCAGAAACGAAATCTTGCTTGTAGGAAGACACAGAGCCTGGCATTTAACTCCGTTTCTGAAGGGAAACACACAGCACAGTTCTCATCCATGAAACACAGTGTGCTTTAGAGGAAGAAGCCCGCTCTTGCCTTGTAGATTCTCTAATAAGGCAGGAAACGTGAGTGTGCTCAGAACAAAAGAACTGTGTTTCCTACACACATGGACGATATCTAGTTCAACTCTACTTCTGAAACTGATACAAACCACAGGTCCTCAAACATCCAATGCTCCTCAGTTAAGAGCGAGAAACGTGTGAGCTTTGTGAACTATGTAGCTTCTTGGGCTGAAAAGTGACTGAGTTTTTCAGAAACTAAGTCTTGCTTGTAGGAAGACACAGAGCCTGGCATTTAACACCGTTATTGAAGGGAAACACACAGCACAGTTCTCATCCATGAAACACACTCTGCTTTAGAACAAGAAGCATGCTCTTGCTTTCTAGAGTCTCTAAAGAGGCGGGAAACATGAGTGTGCTCAGAAAAAAGAACTGTGTTTTCTACATTTATGGACCATATCTAGTTCAACTCTGCTTCTGAAACTGATAGAACACAGGTCCTCTAACATCCAATGCTTTTCAGTTAAGAGCGAGAAACGTGTGAGCTTCGTGAACTATGTAGCTTCGTTTGAGCTGAAAAGTGACTGCTTTTACCAGAAATGAAATCTTGCTTGTAGAAAGACACAAAGCCTGGCGTTTAAATCCGTTTCTGAAGGGAAACACACAGCACAGTTCTCATCCATGAAACACACTCTGCTTTAGAGCAAGAAGCACGCTCTTGTTTTGTAGAGTCTCTAATAAGGCCTGAAAAGTGAGTGTGCTCAGAACAAAAGAACTGTGTTTCCTACACACACGGACCATATCTAGTTCAACTCTGCTTCTGAAACTGATACATACCACAGTTCCTCAATAATCCAATGCTTTTCTGTTAAGAGTGAGAAACGTGTGAGCTTCGTGAACTATGTAGCTTCGTTTGAGCTGAAAAGTGAGTGTGTTTACCAGAAACAAAATCTTGATTGTAGGAAGACACAGAGCCTGGCATTTAACTCCGTTTCTGAAGGGAAACCCACAGCACAGTTCTCATCCATGAAACACACTCTGCTTTAGAGCAAGAAGCATGCGCTTGCTTTATAGAGTCTCTAATAAGGCGGGAAACGTGAGTGTGCTCAGAACAAGAACTGTGTTTCCTACACACGGACCATAACTAGTTCAAATCTGCTTCTGAAACTGATACAAACCACAGGTCCTCAATAATCCAATCCTTTTCAGTTAAGAGTGAGAAACATGTGAGCTTCGTGTACTATGTAGATTCGTTGGGCTGAAAGGTGACTGCGTTTACCAGAAACGAAGTCTTGCTTGTAGGAAGACACAGAGCCTGGCATTTAACTCCGTTTCTGAAAGGAAACACACAGCACAGTTCTCATTCATGAAACACACTCAATTTAGAACAAGAAGCATGCTCTTGCTTTCTAGAGTCTCTAATAAGGCGGGAAACGTGAGTGTGCTCAGAACAAAAGAACTGTGTTTCCTACACACACGGACCATATGTAGTCCAACTCCGCCTCTGAAACTGATGCAAACCACAGGTCCTCTATCATGAAATGCTTTTCAGTTTAGAGCGAGAAACATGTGAGCTTTGTGAACTATGTAGCTTCGTTTGAGCTAAAAAGTGACTGTGTTTACCAGAAAAGAAGTCTTGCTTGTAGCAAGACACAGAGCCTCGCATTTAACTCCTTTTCTGAAGGGAAACACATGGCACAGTTCTCATCCATGAAACACACTCTGCTTTAGAACAAGAAGCGTGCTCTTGCTTTCTAGGGTCCCTAATAAGGCGGGAAACTTGAGTGTGCTCAGAAAAAAAGAACTGTGTTACCTACACACACGGACCATATCTAGTTCAACTCTGCTTAAGAAAGTGACAGAACACAGGTCTTCTAACATCAAATGATTTTCAGTTAAGAGCGAGAAACGTGTGAGCTTCGTGACTATGTAGCTTCATTTGAGCTGAAAATGACTGCGTTTACCAGAAAAGAAGTCTTGCTTGTAGGAAGACACAGAGCTTGGCATTTAACTCCGTTTCTGAAGGGAAACACACAGCACAGTTCTCATCCATGAAACACACTCAATTTAGAACAAGAAGCATGCTCTTGCTTTCTAGTGTCTCTAATAAGGCGGGAAACGTGAGTGTGCTCAGAACAAAAGAACTGTGTTTCCTACACACACGGACCATATGTAGTCCAACTCCGATTCTTAAAATGATACAAACCACAGGTCCTATAACATGAAATGCTTTTCAGTTAAGAGCGAGAAACATGTGAGCTTTGTGAACTATGTAGCTTCGTTTGAGCTAAAAAGTGAGTGCGTTTACCAGAAAAGATGTCTTGCTTGTAGGAAGACACAGAGCCTGGCATTTAACTCCTTTTCTGAAGGGAAACACACGGCACAGTTCTCATCCATGAAACACACTCTGCTTTAGAGCAAGAAGCACGCTCTTGCTTTCTAGGTTCCCTAATAAGGCGGGAAACTTGAGTGTGCTCAGAACAAAAGAACTGTGTTACCTACACACACGGACCATATCTAGTTCAACTCTGCTTCTGAAACTGATACAAACTACAGGTCCTCTAACATCCAATGCTTTTCAGTTACGAGCGAGAAACCTGTGAGCTTCGTGAACTATGTAGCTTCTTTGGGCTGAAAGGTGCCTGCCTTTACCAGAAACGAAGTCTTGATTGTAGGTAGACACAGAGCCTGGCATTTAACTCCGTTTCTGAAGTGAAACACACAGCACAGTTCTCATCAATGAAACACACTCTGCTTTAGAACAAGAAGCATCCTCTTGCTTTCTAGAGTCTCTAATAAGGCGGGAAACGTGAGTGTGCTCAGAAAAAAAGAACTGTGTTTCCTACACTCACAGACCATATCTAGTTCAACTCTGCTGCTGAAACTCATACAATCCACAGGTCCTCTAACATCCAATGCTTTTCTGTTAAGAGCGAGAAACCTGTGAGCTTCGTGAACTATGTACCTTCTTTTGAGCTGAAATGTGAATGTGTTTACCAGAAACGAATTCTTGCTTTTTGGAAGACACAGAGCCTGGCATTTAACTCTGTTTCTGAAGGGAAACACACAGCACAGTTTTCATCCATGAAACACACTCTGCTTTAGAGCAAGAAGCACGCTCTTACTTTCTAGAGTCTCTAAAAAGGCAGGAAACGTGAGTGGGCTCAGAACAAAAGAACTGTGTTTCCTAAACACACGGACCATATCTAGTCCAACTCCGCTTCTGAAACTGATACAAACCACAGCTCCTCTAACATCCAATGCTTTTCAGTTAAGAGCGAGAAACGTGTGCGCTTTGTGAACTATGTAGCCTCGTTGGAGCTGAAAAGTGACTGCGTTTACCAGTAACGAAATCTTGCTTATAGGAAGACACAGAGCCTGGCGTTTAACTCTGTTTCTGAAGAGAAACACACAGCACAGTTCTCATCCATGAAACACACTCTGCTTTAGAGCAAGATGCATGCTCTTGCTTTCTAGAGTCTCTAATAAGGCGGGAAACGTGAGTGTGCTCAGAAAAAAAGAACTGTGTTTCCTACACTCACGGACCATATCTAGTTGAACTCTGCTTCTGAAACTGATACAAACCACAGGTCCTCTAACATCCAATGCTTTTCAGTTAAGAGCGAGAAACGTGTGAGCTTCATGAACTATGTAGCTTCATTTGAGCTGAAAAGTGACTGCGTTTACCAGAAACGAAATCTTGCTTGTAGGAAGACACAAAGCCTGGCGTTTAACACCGTTTCTGAAGTGAAACACACAGCACAGTTCTCATCCATGAAACACACTCTGCTTTAGAGCAAGAAGCACACTCTTGTTTTGTAGAGTCTCTAATAAGGCAGGAAACGTGAGTGTGCTCAGAACAAAAGAACTGTGTTTCCTACACACACGGACGATATCTAGTTCAACTCTGCTTCTGAAACTGATACAATCCACAGGTCCTCAATAATCGAATGCTTTTCATTTAAGAGCGAGAAACGTGTGAGCTTCGTGAACTATGTAGATTCTTTGGGCTGAGAGGTGACTACGTTTACCAGAAACGAAGTCTTGCTTGTAGGAAGACACAGAGCCTGGCGTTTAACTCCGTTTCTGAATGGAAACACACAGCACAGTTCTCATCCATGCAACACACTCTGCTTTAGAGCAAGAAGCATGCTCTTTCTTTCTAGAGTCTCTAATAAGGCGGGAAACGTGAGTGTGCTCAAAACTAAAGAACTGTGTTTCCTATGCACACAGACCATATCTATTTCAACTCTGCTTCTGAAACTGATACAAACCACAGGTCCTCTAACATCCAATGCTTTTCAGTTAAGAGCGAGAAACGTGTGAGCTTCGTGAACTATGTAGCTTCGTTTGAGCTAAAAAGTGTCTGCGTTTACCAGAAACGAAATCTTGCTTGTAGGAAGACACAGAGCCTGGCATTTAACTCCGTTTCTGAAGGGAAACACACAGCACAGTTCTCATCCATGAAACACAGTGTGCTTTAGAGGAAGAAGCCCGCTCTTGCCTTGTAGATTCTCTAATAAGGCAGGAAACGTGAGTGTGCTCAGAACAAAAGAACTGTGTTTCCTACACACATGGACGATATCTAGTTCAACTCTACTTCTGAAACTGATACAAACCACAGGTCCTCAAACATCCAATGCTCCTCAGTTAAGAGCGAGAAACGTGTGAGCTTTGTGAACTATGTAGCTTCTTGGGCTGAAAAGTGACTGAGTTTTTCAGAAACTAAGTCTTGCTTGTAGGAAGACACAGAGCCTGGCATTTAACACCGTTATTGAAGGGAAACACACAGCACAGTTCTCATCCATGAAACACACTCTGCTTTAGAACAAGAAGCATGCTCTTGCTTTCTAGAGTCTCTAAAGAGGCGGGAAACATGAGTGTGCTCAGAAAAAAGAACTGTGTTTTCTACATTTATGGACCATATCTAGTTCAACTCTGCTTCTGAAACTGATAGAACACAGGTCCTCTAACATCCAATGCTTTTCAGTTAAGAGCGAGAAACGTGTGAGCTTCGTGAACTATGTAGCTTCGTTTGAGCTGAAAAGTGACTGCTTTTACCAGAAATGAAATCTTGCTTGTAGAAAGACACAAAGCCTGGCGTTTAAATCCGTTTCTGAAGGGAAACACACAGCACAGTTCTCATCCATGAAACACACTCTGCTTTAGAGCAAGAAGCACGCTCTTGTTTTGTAGAGTCTCTAATAAGGCCTGAAAAGTGAGTGTGCTCAGAACAAAAGAACTGTGTTTCCTACACACACGGACCATATCTAGTTCAACTCTGCTTCTGAAACTGATACAAACCACAGTTCCTCAATAATCCAATGCTTTTCTGTTAAGAGTGAGAAACGTGTGAGCTTCGTGAACTATGTAGCTTCGTTTGAGCTGAAAAGTGAGTGTGTTTACCAGAAACAAAATCTTGATTGTAGGAAGACACAGAGCCTGGCATTTAACTCCGTTTCTGAAGGGAAACCCACAGCACAGTTCTCATCCATGAAACACACTCTGCTTTAGAGCAAGAAGCATGCTCTTGCTTTATAGAGTCTCTAATAAGGCGGGAAACGTGAGTGTGCTCAGAACAAGAACTGTGTTTCCTACACACGGACCATAACTAGTTCAAATCTGCTTCTGAAACTGATACAAACCACAGGTCCTCAATAATCCAATCCTTTTCAGTTAAGAGTGAGAAACATGTGAGCTTCGTGTACTATGTAGATTCGTTGGGCTGAAAGGTGACTGCGTTTACCAGAAACGAAGTCTTGCTTGTAGGAAGACACAGAGCCTGGCATTTAACTCCGTTTCTGAAAGGAAACACACAGCACAGTTCTCATTCATGAAACACACTCAATTTAGAACAAGAAGCATGCTCTTGCTTTCTAGAGTCTCTAATAAGGCGGGAAACGTGAGTGTGCTCAGAACAAAAGAACTGTGTTTCCTACACACACGGACCATATGTAGTCCAACTCCGCCTCTGAAACTGATGCAAACCACAGGTCCTCTATCATGAAATGCTTTTCAGTTTAGAGCGAGAAACATGTGAGCTTTGTGAACTATGTAGCTTCGTTTGAGCTAAAAAGTGACTGTGTTTACCAGAAAAGAAGTCTTGCTTGTAGCAAGACACAGAGCCTCGCATTTAACTCCTTTTCTGAAGGGAAACACATGGCACAGTTCTCATCCATGAAACACACTCTGCTTTAGAACAAGAAGCGTGCTCTTGCTTTCTAGGGTCCCTAATAAGGCGGGAAACTTGAGTGTGCTCAGAAAAAAAGAACTGTGTTACCTACACACACGGACCATATCTAGTTCAACTCTGCTTAAGAAAGTGACAGAACACAGGTCTTCTAACATCAAATGATTTTCAGTTAAGAGCGAGAAACATGTGAGCTTCGTGACTATGTAGCTTCATTTGAGCTGAAAATGACTGCGTTTACCAGAAAAGAAGTCTTGCTTGTAGGAAGACACAGAGCCTGGCATTTAACTCCGTTTCTGAAGGGAAACACACAGCACAGTTCTCATCCATGAAACACACTCTGCTTTAGAGCAAGAAGCATGCTCTTGCTTTCTAGAGTCTCTAATAAGGCGGGAAAGGTGAGTGTGCACAAAAAAAAGAACTTTGTTTCCTACGCACATGTACCATATCTAGTTCAACTCTGCTTCTGAAACTGCTACAAACCACAGGTCCTCTAACATCCAATGCTTTTCAGTTAAGAGCGAGAAACGTGTGAGCTTCGTGAACTATGTAGCTTCCTTTGAGCTGAAAACTGACTGCGTTTACCAGAAAAGAAGTCTTGCATGTAGGAAGACACAGAGCCTGGCATTTAACTCCGTTTCTGAAGGGAAACACACAGCACAGTTCTCATCCATGAAACACACTCAATTTAGAACAAGAAGCATGCTCTTGCTTTCTAGAGTCTCTAACAAGGCGGGAAACCTGAGTGTGCTCAGAACAAAAGAACTGTGTTTCCTACACACACGGACCATATCTAGTTCAACTCTGCTGCTGAAACTCATACAAACAACAGGTCCTCTAACATCCAATGCTTTTCAGTTAAGAGCGAGAAACCTGTGAGCTTTGTGAACTATGTACCTTCTTTTGAGCTGAAAAGTGACTGTGTTTACCAGAAACGAATTCTTGCTTGTTGGAAGACACAGAGCCTTGTATTTAACTCTGTTTCTGAATGGAAACACACAGCACAGTTCTCATCCATGAAACACACTCTGCTTTAGAGCAAGAATCATGCTCTTGCTTTCTAGAGTCTCTAATAAGGCGGGAAACGTGAGTGTGCTCAAAACAAAAGAACTGTGTTTCCTATGCACACAGACCATATCTATTTCAACTCTGCTTCTGAAACTGATACAAACCACAGGTCCTCTAACATCCAATGCTTTTCAGTTAAGAGCGAAAACGTGTGAGCTTCGTGAACTATGTAGCTTTGTTTGAGCTAAAAATGACTGCGTTTACCAGAAAAGAAGTCTTGCTGGTAGGAAGACACAGAGCCTGGCATTTAACTCCGTTTCTGAAGGGAAACACACAGCACAGTTCTCATCCATGAAACACACTCAATTTAGAACAAGAAGCATGCTCTTGCTTTCTAGAGTCTCTAATAAGGCGGGAAACCTGAGTGTGCTCAGAACAAAAGAACTGTGTTTCCTACACACACGGACCGTATCTAGTTCAACTCTGCTTAACAAAGTGATACAAACCACAGGTCCTCAATAATCCAATGCTTTTCAGTTAAGAGTGAGAAACCTGTGAGCTTCGTGAACTATGTCGCTTCTTTGGGCTGAAAGGTGACAGCCTTTACCAGAAACGAAGTCTTGCTTGTAGGAAGACACAGAGCCTGGCATTTAACTCCGTTTCTGAAGTGAAACACACAGCACAGTTCTCATCAATGAAACACACTCTGCTTTAGAACAAGAAGCATCCTCTTGCTTTCTAGAGTCTCTAATAAGGCGGGAAACGTGAGTGTGCTCAGAAAAAAAGAACTGTGTTTCCTACACTCACGGACCATATCTAGTTCAACTCTGCTGCTGAAACTCATACAAACCACAGGTCCTCTAACAACCAATGCTTTTCAGTTAAGAGCGAGAAACCTGTGAGCTTTGTGAACTATGTACCTTCTTTTGAGCTGAAAAGTGACTGTGTTTACCAGAAACGAATTCTTGCTTGTTGGAAGACACAGAGCCTTGCATTTAACTCTGTTTCTGAATGGAAACACACAGCACAGTTCTCATCCATGAAACACACTCTGCTTTAGAGCAAGAAGCATGCTCTTGCTTTCTAGAGTCTCTAATAAGGCGGGAAACGTGAGAGTGCTCAAAACAAAAGAACTGTGTTTCCTATGCACACAGACCATATCTATTTCAACTCTGCTTCTGAAACTGATACAAACCACAGGTCCTCTAACATCCAATGCTTTTCAGTTAAGAGCAAAAACGTGTGAGCTTCGTGAACTATGTAGCTTTGTTTGAGCTAAAAATGACTGCGATTACCAGAAAAGAAGTCTTGCTGGTAGGAAGACACAGAGCCTGGCATTTAACTCCGTTTCTGAAGGGAAAAACACAGCACAGTTCTAATCCATGAAACACACTCTGCTTTAGAACAAGAAGCATGTTCTGGTTTTCTAGAGTCTCTAATAAGGCGGGAAACGTGAGTGTGCTCAGAACAAAAGAACTGTTTTTCCTACACACATGGACCATATCTAGTTCAACTCTGCTTAAGAAAGTGACAGAACACAGGTCTTCTAACATCCAATGATTTTCAGTTAAGAGCGAGAAACGTGTGAGCTTCGTGACTATGTAGCTTCGTTTGAGCTGAAAATGACTGCGTTTACCAGAAAAGAAGTCTTGCTTGTAGGAAGACACAGAGCCTGGCATTTAACTCCGTTTCTGAAGGGAAACACACAGCACAGTTCTCATCCATGAAACACTATCTGCTTTAGAGCAAGAAGCATGCTCTTGCTTTCTAGAGTCTCTAATAAGGCGGGAAAGGTGAGTGTGCACAAAAAAAAGAACTTTGTTTCCTACGCACATGTACCATATCTAGTTCAACTCTGCTTCTGAAACTGCTACAAACCACAGGTCCTCTAACATCCAATGCTTTTCAGTTAAGAGCGAGAAACGTGTGAGCTTCGTGAACTATGTAGCTTCCTTTGAGCTGAAAAGTGACTGCGTTTACCAGAAAAGAAGTCTTGCATGTAGGAAGACACAGAGCCTGGCATTTAACTCTGTTTCTGAAGGGAAACACACAGCACAGTTCTCATCCATGAAACACACTCAATTTAGAACAAGAAGCATGCTCTTGCTTTCTAGAGTCTCTAATAAGGCGGGAAACCTGAGTGTGCTCAGAACAAAAGAACTGTGTTTCCTACACACACGGACCGTATCTAGTTCAACTCTGCTTAACAAAGTGATACAAACCACAGGTCCTCAATAATCCAATGCTTTTCAGTTAAGAGTGAGAAACCTGTGAGCTTCGTGAACTATGTCTCTTCTTTGGGCTGAAAGGTGACAGCCTTTACCAGAAACGAAGTCTTGCTTGTAGGAAGACACAGAGCCTGGCATTTAACTCTGTTTCTGAAGGGAAACACACCGCCCAGTTCTCATCCATGAAACACACTCTGCTTTAGAGCAAGAAGCATGCTCTTGCTTTCTAGAGTCTCTAAAGAGGCGGGAAACGTGAGTGTGCTCAGAAAAAAGAACTGTGTTTCCTACACTTACGGACCATATCTAGTTCAACTCTGCTTCTGAAACTGATAGAACACAGGTCCTCTAACCTCCAATGCTTTTCAGTTAAGAGCGAGAAACGTGTGAGCTTCGTGAACTATGTAGCCTCGTTGGAGCTGAAAAGTGACTGCGTTTACCAGTAACGAAATCTTGCTTGTAGGAAGACACAGAGCCTGGCGTTTAACTCTGTTTCTGAAGGGAAACACACCGCCCAGTTCTCATCCATGAAACACACTCTGCTTTAGAGCAAGAAGCATGCTCTTGCTTTCTAGAGTCTCTAATAAGGCGGGAAACGTGAGTGTGCTCAGAAAAAAAGAACTGTGTTTCCTACACTCACGGACCATATCTAGTTGAACTCTGCTTCTGAAACTGATACAAACCAAAGGTCCTCTAACATCCAATGCTTTTCAGTTAAGAGCGAGAAACGTGTGAGCTTCGTGAACTATGTAGCCTCGTTGGAGCTGAAAAGTGACTGCGTTTACCAGTAACGAAATCTTGCTTTTAGGAAGACACAGAGCCTGGCGTTTAACTCCGTTTCTGAAGGGAAACACACCGCACAGTTCTCATCCATGAAACACACTCTGCTTTAGAGCAAGAAGCATGCTCTTGCTTTCTAGAGTCTGTAATAAGGCGGGAAACGTGAGTGTGGTCAGAAGAAAAGAACTGTGTTTCCTACACACACGGACAATATCTAGTTCAACTCTGCTTCTGAAACTGATACAAACCACAGGTCCTCAATAATCAAATGCTTTTCAGTTAAGAGCGAGAAACGTGTGAGCTTCGTGAACTATGTAGCTTCTTTGGGATGAAAGGTGACTACGTTTACCAGAAACGAAGCCTTGCTTGTAGGAAGACACAGAGCCTGGCGTTTAACTCCGTTTCTGAATGGAAACACACAGCACAGTTCTCATCCATGAAACACACTCTGCTTTAGAGCAAGAATCATGCTCTTGCTTTCTAGAGTCTCTAATAAGGCGGGAAACCTGAGTGTGCTCAGAACAAAAGAACTGTGTTTCCTACACACACGGACCGTATCTAGTTCAACTCTGCTTAACAAAGTGATACAAACCACAGGTCCTCAATAATCCAATGCTTTTCAGTTAAGAGTGAGAAACCTGTGAGCTTCGTGAACTATGTCGCTTCTTTGGGCTGAAAGGTGACAGCCTTTACCAGAAACGAAGTCTTGCTTGTAGGAAGACACAGAGCCTGGCATTTAACTCCGTTTCTGAAGTGAAACACACAGCACAGTTCTCATCAATGAAACACACTCTGCTTTAGAACAAGAAGCATCCTCTTGCTTTCTAGAGTCTCTAATAAGGCGGGAAACGTGAGTGTGCTCAGAAAAAAAGAACTGTGTTTCCTACACTCATGGACCATATCTAGTTCAACTCTGCTGCTGAAACTCATACAAACCACAGGTCCTCTAACATCCAATGCTTTTCAGTTAAGAGCGAGAAACCTGTGAGCTTTGTGAACTATGTACCTTCTTTTGAGCTGAAAAGTGACTGTGTTTACCAGAAACGAATTCTTGCTTGTTGGAAGACACAGAGCCTTGCATTTAACTCTGTTTCTGAATGGAAACACACAGCACAGTTCTCATCCATGAAACACACTCTGCTTTAGAGCAAGAAGCATGCTTTTGCTTTCTAGAGTCTCTAATAAGGCGGGAAACGTGAGAGTGCTCAAAACAAAAGAACTGTGTTTCCTATGCACACAGACCATATCTATTTCAACTCTGCTTCTGAAACTGATACAAACCACAGGTCCTCTAACATCCAATGCTTTTCAGTTAAGAGCAAAAACGTGTGAGCTTCGTGAACTATGTAGCTTTGTTTGAGCTAAAAATGACTGCGTTTACCAGAAAAGAAGTCTTGCTGGTAGGAAGACACAGAGCCTGGCATTTAACTCCGTTTCTGAAGGGAAAAACACAGCACAGTTCTAATCCGTGAAACACACTCTGCTTTAGAACAAGAAGCATGTTCTGGTTTTCTAGAGTCTCTAATAAGGCGGGAAACGTGAGTGTGCTCAGAACAAAAGAACTGTTTTTCCTACACACATGGACCATATCTAGTTCAACTCTGCTTAAGAAAGTGACAGAACACAGGTCTTCTAACATCCAATGATTTTCAGTTAAGAGCGAGAAACGTGTGAGCTTCGTGACTATGTAGCTTCGTTTGAGCTGAAAATGACTGCGTTTACCAGAAAAGAAGTCTTGCTTGTAGGAAGACACAGAGCCTGGCATTTAACTCCGTTTCTGAAGGGAAACACACAGCACAGTTCTCATCCATGAAACACACTCTGCTTTAGAGCAAGAAGCATGCTCTTGCTTTCTAGAGTCTCTAATAAGGCGGGAAAGGTGAGTGTGCACAAAAAAAAGAACTTTGTTTCCTACGCACATGTACCATATCTAGTTCAACTCTGCTTAACAAAGTGATACAAACCACAGGTCCTCAATAATCCAATGCTTTTCAGTTAAGAGTGAGAAACCTGTGAGCTTCGTGAACTATGTCTCTTCTTTGGGCAGAAAGGTGAAAGCCTTTACCAGAAACGAAGTCTTGCTTGTAGGAAGACACAGAGCCTGGCATTTAACTCTGTTTCTGAAGGGAAACACACCGCCCAGTTCTCATCCATGAAACACACTCTGCTTTAGAGCAAGAAGCATGCTCTTGCTTTCTAGAGTCTCTAAAGAGGCGGGAAACGTGAGTGTGCTCAGAAAAAAGAACTGTGTTTCCTACACTTACGGACCATATCTAGTTCAACTCTGCTTCTGAAACTGATAGAACACAGGTCCTCTAACCTCCAATGCTTTTCAGTTAAGAGCGAGAAACGTGTGAGCTTCGTGAACTATGTAGCCTCGTTGGAGCTGAAAAGTGACTGCGTTTACCAGTAACGAAATCTTGCTTGTAGGAAGACACAGAGCCTGGCGTTTAACTCTGTTTCTGAAGGGAAACACACCGCCCAGTTCTCATCCATGAAACACACTCTGCTTTAGAGCAAGAAGCATGCTCTTGCTTTCTAGAGTCTCTAATAAGGCGGGAAACGTGAGTGTGCTCAGAAAAAAAGAACTGTGTTTCCTACACTCACGGACCATATCTAGTTGAACTCTGCTTCTGAAACTGATACAAACCAAAGGTCCTCTAACATCCAATGCTTTTCAGTTAAGAGCGAGAAACGTGTGAGCTTCGTGAACTATGTAGCCTCGTTGGAGCTGAAAAGTGACTGCGTTTACCAGTAACGAAATCTTGCTTTTAGGAAGACACAGAGCCTGGCGTTTAACTCCGTTTCTGAAGGGAAACACACCGCACAGTTCTCATCCATGAAACACACTCTGCTTTAGAGCAAGAAGCATGCTCTTGCTTTCTAGAGTCTCTAATAAGGCGGGAAACGTGAGTGTGGTCAGAAGAAAAGAACTGTGTTTCCTACACACACGGACAATATCTAGTTCAACTCTGCTTCTGAAACTGATACAAACCACAGGTCCTCAATAATCAAATGCTTTTCAGTTAAGAGCGAGAAACGTGTGAGCTTCGTGAACTATGTAGCTTCTTTGGGCTGAAAGGTGACTACGTTTACCAGAAACGAAGCCTTGCTTGTAGGAAGACACAGAGCCTGGCGTTTAACTCCGTTTCTGAATGGAAACACACAGCACAGTTCTCATCCATGAAACACACTCTGCTTTAGAGCAAGAATCATGCTCTTGCTTTCTAGAGTCTCTAATAAGGCGGGAAACGTGAGTGTGCTCAAAACAAAAGAACTGTGTTTCCTATGCACACAGACCATATCTATTTCAACTCTGCTTCTGAAACTGATACAAACCACAGGTCCTCTAACATCCAATGATTTTCAGTTAAGAGCGAGAAACGTGGGAGCTTCGTGAACTATGTAGATTCGTTTGAGCTAAAAAGTGACTGCGTTTACCAGAAACGAAATCTTGCTTGTAGGAAGACACAGAGCCTGATATTTAACTCTGATTCTGAAGGGAAACACACAGCACAGTTCTCATCCATGAAACACAGTGTGCTTTAGAGGAAGAAGCCCGCTCTTGCTTTGTAGATTCTCTAATAAGGCAGGAAACGTGAGTGTGCTCAGAACAAAAGAACTGTGTTTCCTACACACATTGACGATATCTAGTTCAACTCTTCTTCTGAAACTGATACAAACCACAGGTCCTCAATCATCCAATGCTTTTCAGTTAAGAGCGAGAAACATGTGAGCTTTGTGAACTATGTAGCTTCATTTGAGCTAAAAAGTGACTGCGTTTACCAGAAAAGAAGTCTTGCTTGTAGGAAGACACAGAGCCTGGCATTTAACTCCTTTTCTGAAGGGAAACACACGGCACAGTTCTCATCCATGAAACAAACTCTGCTTTAGAACAAGAAGCATGCTCTTGCTTTCTAGGGTCCCTAATAAGGCGGGAAACGTGAGTGTGCTCAGAACAAAAGAACTGTGTTTCCTACACACATGGACCATATCTAGTTCAACTCTGCTTCTGCAACTGATACAAACCACAGGTCCTCTAACATCCAATGCTTTTCAGTTAAGAGCGAAAACGTGTGAGCTTCGTGAACTATGTAGCTTCCTTTGAGCTAAAAATGACTGCGTTTACCAGAAAAGAAGTCTTGCTGGTAGGAAGACACAGAGCCTGGCATTTAACTCCGTTTCTGAAGGGAAAAACACAGCACAGTTCTAATCCATGAAACACACTCAATTTAGAACAAGAAGCATGTTCTTGTTTTCTAGAGACTCTAATAAGGCGGGAAACGTGAGTGTGCTCAGAACAAAAGAACTGTTTTTCCTACACACATGGACCATATCTAGTTCAACTATGCTTAAGAAAGTGACAGAACACAGGTCTTCTAACATCCAATGATTTTCAGTTAAGAGCGAGAAACGTGTGAGCTTCGTGACTATGTAGCTTCGTTTGAGCTGAAAAGTGACTGCGTTTACTAGAAAAGAAGTCTTGCTTGTAGGAAGACACAGAGCCTGGCATTTAACTCCGTTTCTGAAGGGAAACACACAGCACAGTTCTCATCCATGAAACACACTCTGCTTTAGAACAAGAAGCATGCTCTTGCTTTCTAGAGTCTCTAATAAGGCGGGAAACGTGAGTGTGCACAAAAAAAAGAACTTTGTTTCCTACGCACATGTACCATATCTAGTTCAACTCTGCTTCTGAAACTGCTACAAACCACAGGTCCTCTAACATCCAATGCTTTTCAGTTAAGAGCGAGAAACGTGTGAGCTTCGTGAACTATGTAGCTTCCTTTGAGCTTAAAGTGACTGCGTTTACCAGAAAAGAAGTCTTGCATGTAGGAAGACACAGAGCCTGGCATTTAACTCTGTTTCTGAAGGGAAACACACAGCACAGTTCTCATCCATGAAACACACTCAATTTAGAACAAGAAGCATGCTCTTGCTTTCTAGAGTCTCTAATAAGGCGGGAAACGTGAGTGTGCTCAGAACAAAAGAACTGTGTTTCCTACACACACGGACCGTATCTAGTTCAACTCTGCTTAACAAAGTGATACAAACCACAGGTCCTCAATAATCCAATGCTTTTCAGTTAAGAGTGAGAAACCTGTGAGCTTCGTGAACTATGTCGCTTCTTTGGGCTGAAAGGTGACAGCCTTTACCAGAAACGAAGTCTTGCTTGTAGGAAGACACAGAGCCTGGCATTTAACTCCGTTTCTGAAGGGAAACACACAGCACAGTTCTCATCCATGAAACACACTCAATTTAGAATAAGAAGCATGCTCTTGCTTTCTAGAGTCTCTAATAAGGCGGGAAACGTGAGTGTGCTCAGAACAAAAGAATTGAGTTTCCTACACACATGGACGATATCTAGTTCAACTCTACTTCTGAAACTGATACAAACCACAGGTCCTCAAACATCCAATGCTTTTCAGTTAAGAGCGAGAAACGTGTGAGCTTTTTGAACTATGTAGCTTCTTTGGGCTGAAAAGTGACTGAGTTTACCAGAAACGAAGTCTTGCTTGTAGGAAGACACAGAGCCTGGCATTTAACTCCGTTTCTGAAGGGAAACACACAGCACAGTTCTCATCCATGAAACACACTCTGCTTTAGAGCAAGAAGCATGCTCTTGCTTTCTAGAGTCTCTAATAAGGCGGGAAAGGTGAGTGTGCACAAAAAAAAGAACTTTGTTTCCTACGCACATGTACCATATCTAGTTCAACTCTGCTTCTGAAACTGCTACAAACCACAGGTCCTCTAACATCCAATGCTTTTCAGTTAAGAGCGAGAAACGTGTGAGCTTCGTGAACTATGTAGCTTCCTTTGAGCTGAAAAGTGACTGCGTTTACCAGAAAAGAAGTCTTGCATGTAGGAAGACACAGAGCCTGGCATTTAACTCTGTTTCTGAAGGGAAACACACAGCACAGTTCTCATCCATGAAACACACTCAATTTAGAACAAGAAGCATGCTCTTGCTTTCTAGAGTCTCTAATAAGGCGGGAAACCTGAGTGTGCTCAGAACAAAAGAACTGTGTTTCCTACACACACGGACCGTATCTAGTTCAACTCTGCTTAACAAAGTGATACAAACCACAGGTCCTCAATAATCCAATGCTTTTCAGTTAAGAGTGAGAAACCTGTGAGCTTCGTGAACTATGTCTCTTCTTTGGGCTGAAAGGTGACAGCCTTTACCAGAAACGAAGTCTTGCTTGTAGGAAGACACAGAGCCTGGCATTTAACTCTGTTTCTGAAGGGAAACACACCGCCCAGTTCTCATCCATGAAACACACTCTGCTTTAGAGCAAGAAGCATGCTCTTGCTTTCTAGAGTCTCTAAAGAGGCGGGAAACGTGAGTGTGCTCAGAAAAAAGAACTGTGTTTCCTACACTTACGGACCATATCTAGTTCAACTCTGCTTCGGAAACTGATAGAACACAGGTCCTCTAACCTCCAATGCTTTTCAGTTAAGAGCGAGAAACGTGTGAGCTTCGTGAACTATGTAGCCTCGTTGGAGCTGAAAAGTGACTGCGTTTACCAGTAACGAAATCTTGCTTGTAGGAAGACACAGAGCCTGGCGTTTAACTCTGTTTCTGAAGGGAAACACACCGCCCAGTTCTCATCCATGAAACACACTCTGCTTTAGAGCAAGAAGCATGCTCTTGCTTTCTAGAGTCTCTAATAAGGCGGGAAACGTGAGTGTGCTCAGAAAAAAAGAACTGTGTTTCCTACACTCACGGACCATATCTAGTTGAACTCTGCTTCTGAAACTGATACAAACCAAAGGTCCTCTAACATCCAATGCTTTTCAGTTAAGAGCGAGAAACGTGTGAGCTTCGTGAACTATGTAGCCTCGTTGGAGCTGAAAAGAGACTGCGTTTACCAGTAACGAAATCTTGCTTGTAGGAAGACACAGAGCCTGGCGTTTAACTCCGTTTCTGAAGGGAAACACACAGCACAGTTCTCATCCATGAAACACACTCTGCTTTAGAGCAAAAAGCATGCTCTTGCTGTCTAGAGTCTCTAATAAGGCGGGAAACGTGAGTGTGCTCAAAACAAAAGAACTGTGTTTCCTATGCACACAGACCATATCTATTTCAACTCTGCTTCTGAAACTGATACAAACCACAGGTCCTCTAACACCCAATGCTTTTCAGTTAAGAGCGAGAAACGTGAGAGCTTTGGGAACTATGTAGATTCGTTTGAGCTAAAAAGTGACTGCGTTTACCAGAAACGAAATCTTGCTTGTAGGAAGACACAGAGCCTGGCATTTAACTCTGTTTCTGAAGGGAAACACACAGCACAGTTCTCATCCATGAAACACAGTGTGCTTTAGAGGAAGAAGCCCGCTCTTGCTTTGTAGATTCTCTAATAAGGCAGGTAACGTGAGTGTGCTCAGAACAAAAGAACTGTGTTTCCTACACACATGGACGATATCTAGTTCAACTCTTCTTCTGAAACTGATACAAACCACAGGTCCTCAATCATCCAATGCTTTTCAGTTAAGAGCGAGAAACATGTGAGCTTTGTGAACTATGTAGCTTCATTTGAGCTAAAAAGTGACTGCGTTTACCAGAAAAGAAGTCTTGCTTGTAGGAAGACACAGAGCCTTGCATTTAACTCCTTTTCTGAAGGGAAACACACGGCACAGTTCTCATCCATGAAACAAACTCTGCTTTAGAACAAGAAGCATGCTCTTGCTTTCTAGGGTCCCTAATAAGGCGGGAAACATGAGTGTGCTCAGAACAAAAGAACTGTGTTTCCTACACACATGGACCGTATCTAGTTCAACTCTGCTTAAAAAAGTGATACAAACCACAGGTCCTCAATAATCCAATGCTTTTCAGTTAAGAGTGAGAAACCTGTGAGCTTCGTGAACTATGTCGCTTCTTTGGGCTTAAAGGTGACAGCCTTTTCCAGAAACGAAGTCTTGCTTGTAGGAAGACACAGAGCCTGGCATTTAACTCCGTTTCTGAAGGGAAACACACAGCACAGTTCTCATCCATGAAACACACTAAATTTAGAACAAGAAGCATGCTCTTGCTTTCTAGAGTCTCTAATAAGGCGGGAAACGTGAGTGTGCTCAGAACAAAAGAACTGTGTTTCCTACACACACGGACCATATGTAGTCCAACTCCGCTTCTGAAACTGATGCAAACCACAGGTCCTCTAACATGAAATGCTTTTCAGTTCAGAGTGAGAAACATGTGAGCTTTGTGAACTATGTAGCTTCGTTTGAGCTAAAAAGTGACTGCGTTTACCAGAAAAGAAGTCTTGCTTGTAGGAAGACACAGAGCCTGGCATTTAACTCCTTTTCTGAAGGGAAACACATGGCACAGTTCTCATCCATGAAACACACTCTGCTTTAGAACAAGAAGCATGCTCTTGCTTTCTAGAGTCTCTAATAAGGCAGGAAACCTGAGTGTGCTCAGAACAAAAGAACTGTGTTTCCTACACACACGTACCGTATCTAGTTCAACTCTGCTTTACAAAGTGATACAAACCACAGGTCCTCAATAATCCAATGCTTTTCAGTTAAGAGTGAGAACCCTGTGAGCTTCGTGAACTATGTCGCTTCTTTGGGCTGAAAGGTGACAGCCTTTACCAGAAACGAAGTCTTGCTTGTAGGAAGACACAGAGCCTGGCATTTAACTCCGTTTCTGAAGTGAAACACACAGCACAGTTCTCATCAATGAAACACACTCTGCTTTAGAACAAGAAGCATCCTCTTGCTTTCTAGAGTCTCTAATAAGGCGGGAAACGTGAGTGTGCTCAGAAAAAAAGAACTGTGTTTCCTACACTCACGGACCATATCTAGTTCAACTCTGCTGCTGAAACTCATACAAACCACAGGTCCTCTAACATCCAATGCTTTTCTGTTAAGAGCGAGAAACCTGTGAGCTTGGTGAACTATGTACCTTCTTTTGAGCTGAAAAGTGACTGTGTTTACCAGAAACGAATTCTTGCTTGTTGGAAGACACAGAGCCTTGCATTTAACTCTGTTTCTGAATGGAAACACACAGCACAGTTCTCATCCATGAAACACACTCTGCTTTAGAGCAAGAAGCATGCTCTTGCTTTCTAGAGTCTCTAATAAGGCGGGAAACGTGAGTGTGCTCAAAACAAAAGAACTGTGTTTCCTATGCACACAGACCATATCTATTTCAACTCTGCTTCTGAAACTGATACAAAACACAGGTCCTCTAACATCCAATGCTTTTCAGTTAAGAGCGAGAAACGTGGGAGCTTCGTGAACTATGTAGCTTTGTTTGAGCTAAAAAGTGACTGCGTTTACCCGAAACGAAATCTTGCTTGTAGGAAGACACAGAGCCTGGCATTTAACGCTGTTTCTGAAGGGAAACACACAGCACAGTTCTCATCCATGAAACACAGTGTGCTTTAGAGGAAGAAGCCCGCTCTTGCTTTGTAGATTCTCTAATAAGGCAGGAAACGTGAGTGTGCTCAGAACAAAAGAACTGTGTTTCCTACACACATGGACGATATCTAGTTCCACTCTACTTCTGAAACTGATACAAACCACAGGTCCTCAAACATCCAATGCTTTTCAGTTAAGAGCGAGAAACGTGTGAGCTTTTTCAACTATGTAGCTTCTTTGGGCTGAAAAATGACTGAGTTTACCAGAAACGAAGTCTTGCTTGTAGGAAGACACAGAGCCTGGCATTTAACACCGTTATTGAAGGGAAACACACAGCACAGTTCTCATCCATGAAACACACTCTGCTTTAGAACAAGAAGCATGCTCATGCTTTCTAGAGTCTCTAATAAGGCGGGAAACGTGAGTGTGCTCAGAAAAAAAGAACTGTGTTTCCTACACTCACGGACCATTTCTAGTTGAACTCTGCTTCTGAAACTGATACAAACCACAGGTCCTCAATAATCAAATGCTTTTCAGTTAAGAGCGAGAAACGTGTGAGCTTCGTGAACTATGTAGCTTCTTTGGGCTGACAGGTGACTACGTTTACCAGAAATGAAGCCTTGCTTGTAGGAAGACACAGAGCCTGGCGTTTAACTCCGTTTCTGAATGGAAACACACAGCACAGTTCTCATCCATGAAACACACTCTGCTTTAGAGCAAGAAGCATGCTCTTGCTTTCTAGAGTCTCTAATAAGGCGGGAAACGTGAGTGTGCTCAAAACAAAAGAACTGTGTTTCCTATGCACACAGACCATATCTATTTCAACTCTGCTTCTGAAACTGATACAAACCACAGGTCCTCTAACATCCAATGCTTTTCAGTTAAGAGCGAGAAACGTGTGAGCTTCGTGACCTATGTAGCCTCGTTGGAGCTGAAAAGTGACTGCGTTTACCAGTAATGAAATCTTGCTTGGAGGAAGACACAGAGCCTGGCGTTTAACTCTGTTTCTGAAGGGAAACACACCGCCCAGTTCTCATCCATGAAACACACTCTGCTTTAGAGCAAGAAGCATGCTCTTGCTTTCTAGAGTCTCTAATAAGGCGGGAAACGTGAGTGTGCTCAGAAAAAAAGAACTGTGTTTCCTACACACACGGACCATATGTAGTCCAACTCCGCTTCTGAAACTGATGCAAACCACAGGTCCTCTAACATGAAATGCTTTTCAGTTCAGAGCGAGAAACATGTGAGCTTTGTGAACTATGTAGCTTCGTTTGAGCTAAAAAGTGACTGCGTTTACCAGAAAAGAAGTCTTGCTTGTAGGAAGACACAGAGCCTGGCATTTAACTCCTTTTCTGAAGGGAAACACATGGCACAGTTCTCATCCATGAAACACACTCTGCTTTAGAACAAGAAGCATGCTCTTGCTTTCTAGGGTCCCTAATAAGGCGGGAAACTTGAGTGTGCTCAGAACAAAAGAACTGTGTTACCTACACACACGGACCATATCTAGTTCAACTCTGCTTCTGAAACTGATAGAACACAGGTCCTCTAACATCCAATGCTTTTCAGTTAAGAACGAGAAACGTGTGAGTTTCGTGAACTATGTAGCTTCGTTTGAGCTGAAAAGTGACTGCGTTTACCAGAAACGAAATCTTGCTTGTAGGAAGACACAGAGCCTGGCGTTTAACTCCATTTCTGAAGGGAAACACACACCACAGTTCTCATCCATGAAACACACTCTGCTTTAGAGCAAGAAGCATGCTCTTGCTTTGTAGAGTCTCTAATAAGGCGGAAAACGTGAGTGTGCTCAAGACAAAATAACTGGGTTTCCTACGCACATGGCCCATATCTAGTTCAACTCTGCTTCTGAAACTGATACAAACCACAGGTCCTCTAACATCCAATGCTTTTCAGTTAAGAGCGAAAACGTGTGAGCTTCGTGAACTATGTAGCTTTGTTTGAGCTAAAAATGACTGCGTTTACCAGAAAAGAAGTCTTGCTGGTAGGAAGACACAGAGCCTGGCATTTAACTCCGTTTCTGAAGGGAAAAACACAGCACAGTTCTAATCCATGAAACACACTCTGCTTTAGAACAAGAAGCATGTTCTTGTTTTCTAGAGTCTCTAATAATGCGGGAAACGTGAGTGTGCTCAGAACAAAAGAACTGTTTTTCCTACACACATGGACCATATCTAGTTCAACTCTGCTTAAGAAAGTGACAGAACACAGGTCTTCTAACATCCAATGATTTTCAGTTAAGAGCGAGAATCGTGTGAGCTTCGTGACTATGTAGCTTCTTTTGAGCTGAAAATGACTGCGTTTACCAGAAAACAAGTCTTGCTTGTAGGAAGACACAGAGCCTGGCATTTAACTCCGTTTCTGAAGGGAAACACACAGCACAGTTCTCATCCATGAAACACACTCTGCTTTAGAACAAGAAGCATGCTCTTGCTTTCTAGAGTCTCTAATAAGGCGGGAAAGGTGAGTGTGCACAAAAAAAAGAACTTTGTTTCCTACGCACATGTACCATATCTAGTTCAACTCTGCTTCTGAAACTGCAACAAACCACAGGTCCTCTAACATCCAATGCTTTTCAGTTAAGAGCGAGAAACGTGTGAGCTTCGTGAACTATGTAGCTTCCTTTGAGCTGAAAAGTGACTGCGTTTACCAGAAAAGAAGTCTTGCATGTAGGAAGACACAGAGCCTGGCATTTAACTCTGTTTCTGAAGGGAAACACAGAGCACAGTTCTCATCCATGAAACACACTCAATTTAGAACAAGAAGCATGCTCTTGCTTTCTAGAGTCTCTAATAAGGCGGGAAACCTGAGTGTGCTCAGAACAAAAGAACTGTGTTTCCTACACACACGGACCGTATCTAGTTCAACTCTGCTTAACAAAGTGATACAAACCACAGGTCCTCAATAATCCAATGCTTTTCAGTTAAGAGTGAGAAACCTGTGAGCTTCGTGAACTATGTCGCTTCTTTGGGCTGAAAGGTGACAGCCTTTACCAGAAACGAAGTCTTGCTTGTAGGAAGACACAGAGCCTGGCATTTAACTCCGTTTCTGAAGTGAAACACACAGCACAGTTCTCATCCATGAAACACACTCTGCTTTAGAGCAAGAAGCATGCTCTTGCTTTCTAGAGTCTCTAAAGAGGCGGGAAACGTGAGTGTGCTCAGAAAAAAGAACTGTGTTTCCTACACTTACGGACCATATCTAGTTCAACTCTGCTTCTGAAACTGATAGAACACAGGTCCTCTAACCTCCAATGCTTTTCAGTTAAGAGCGAGAAACGTGTGAGCTTCGTGAACTATGTAGCCTCGTTGGACCTGAAAAGTGACTGCGTTTACCAGTAACGAAATCTTGCTTGTAGGAAGACACAGAGCCTGGCGTTTAACTCTGTTTCTGAAGGGAAACACACCGCCCAGTTCTCATCCATGAAACACACTCTGCTTTAGAGCAAGAAGCATGCTCTTGCTTTCTAGAGTCTCTAATAAGGCGGGAAACGTGAGTGTGCTCAGAAAAAAAGAACTGTGTTTCCTACACTCACGGACCATATCTAGTTGAACTCTGCTTCTGAAACTGATACAAACCAAAGGTCCTCTAACATCCAATGCTTTTCAGTTAAGAGCGAGAAACGTGTGAGCTTCGTGAACTATGTAGCCTCGTTGGAGCTGAAAAGTGACTGCGTTTACCAGTAACGAAATCTTGCTTGTAGGAAGACACAGAGCCTGGCGTTTAACTCCGTTTCTGAAGGGAAACACACCGCACAGTTCTCATCCATGAAACACACTCTGCTTTAGAGCAAGAAGCATGCTCTTGCTTTCTAGAGTCTCTAATAAGGCGGGAAACGGGAGTGTGCTCAGAAAAAAAGAACTGTGTTTCCTACACACACGGACAATATCTAGTTCATCTCTGCTTCTGAAACTGATACAAACCACAGGTCCTCAATAATCAAATGCTTTTCAGTTAAGAGCGAGAAACGTGTGAGCTTCGTGAACTATGTAGCTTCTTTGGGCTGAAAGGTGACTACGTTTACCAGAAACGAAGCCTTGCTTATAGGAAGACACAGAGCCTGGCGTTTAACTCCGTTTCTGAATGGAAACACACAGCACAGTTCTCATCCATGAAACACACTCTGCTTTAGAGCAAGAATCATGCTCTTGCTTTCTAGAGTCTCTAATAAGGCGGGAAACGTGAGTGTGCTCAAAACAAAAGAACTGTGTTTCCTATGCACACAGACCATATCTATTTCAACTCTGCTTCTGAAACTGATACAAACCACAGGTCCTCTAACATCCAATGCTTTTCAGTTCAGAGTGAGAAACATGTGAGCTTTGTGAACTATGTAGCTTCGTTTGAGCTAAAAAGTGACTGCGTTTACCAGAAAAGAAGTCTTGCTTGTAGGAAGACACAGAGCCTGGCATTTAACTCCTTTTCTGAAGGGAAACACATGGCACAGTTCTCATCCATGAAACACACTCTGCTTTAGAACAAGAAGCATGCTCTTGCTTTCTAGAGTCTCTAATAAGGCAGGAAACCTGAGTGTGCTCAGAACAAAAGAACTGTGTTTCCTACACACACGTACCGTATCTAGTTCAACTCTGCTTTACAAAGTGATACAAACCACAGGTCCTCAATAATCCAATGCTTTTCAGTTAAGAGTGAGAACCCTGTGAGCTTCGTGAACTATGTCGCTTCTTTGGGCTGAAAGGTGACAGCCTTTACCAGAAACGAAGTCTTGCTTGTAGGAAGACACAGAGCCTGGCATTTAACTCCGTTTCTGAAGTGAAATACACAGCACAGTTCTCATCAATGAAACACACTCTGCTTTAGAACAAGAAGCATCCTCTTGCTTTCTAGAGTCTCTAATAAGGCGGGAAACGTGAGTGTGCTCAGAAAAAAAGAACTGTGTTTCCTACACTCACGGACCATATCTAGTTCAACTCTGCTGCTGAAACTCATACAAACCACAGGTCCTCTAACATCCAATGCTTTTCTGTTAAGAGCGAGAAACCTGTGAGCTTGGTGAACTATGTACCTTCTTTTGAGCTGAAAAGTGACTGTGTTTACCAGAAACGAATTCTTGCTTGTTGGAAGACACAGAGCCTTGCATTTAACTCTGTTTCTGAATGGAAACACACAGCACAGTTCTCATCCATGAAACACACTCTGCTTTAGAGCAAGAAGCCCGCTCTTGCTTTGTAGATTCTCTAATAAGGCAGGAAACGTGAGTGTGCTCAGAACAAAAGAACTGTGTTTCCTACACACATGGACGATATCTAGTTCCACTCTACTTCTGAAACTGATACAAACCACAGGTCCTCAAACATCCAATGCTTTTCAGTTAAGAGCGAGAAACGTGTGAGCTTTTTCAACTATGTAGCTTCTTTGGGCTGAAAAATGACTGAGTTTACCAGAAACGAAGTCTTGCTTGTAGGAAGACACAGAGCCTGGCATTTAACACCGTTATTGAAGGGAAACACACAGCACAGTTCTCATCCATGAAACACACTCTGCTTTAGAACAAGAAGCATGCTCATGCTTTCTAGAGTCTCTAATAAGGCGGGAAACGTGAGTGTGCTCAGAAAAAAAGAACTGTGTTTCCTACACTCACGGACCATTTCTAGTTGAACTCTGCTTCTGAAACTGATACAAACCACAGGTCCTCAATAATCAAATGCTTTTCAGTTAAGAGCGAGAAACGTGTGAGCTTCGTGAACTATGTAGCTTCTTTGGGCTGACAGGTGACTACGTTTACCAGAAACGAAGCCTTGCTTGTAGGAAGACACAGAGCCTGGCGTTTAACTCCGTTTCTGAATGGAAACACACAGCACAGTTCTCATCCATGAAACACACTCTGCTTTAGAGCACGAAGCATGCTCTTGCTTTCTAGAGTCTCTAATAAGGCGGGAAACGTGAGTGTGCTCAAAACAAAAGAACTGTGTTTCCTATGCACACAGACCATATCTATTTCAACTCTGCTTCTGAAACTGATACAAACCACAGGTCCTCTAACATCCAATGCTTTTCAGTTAAGAGCGAGAAACGTGTGAGCTTCGTGACCTATGTAGCCTCGTTGGAGCTGAAAAGTGACTGCGTTTACCAGTAACGAAATCTTGCTTGTAGGAAGACACAGAGCCTGGCGTTTAACTCTGTTTCTGAAGGGAAACACACCGCCCAGTTCTCATCCATGAAACACACTCTGCTTTAGAGCAAGAAGCATGCTCTTGCTTTCTAGAGTCTCTAATAAGGCGGGAAACGTGAGTGTGCTCAGAAAAAAAGAACTGTGTTTCCTACACACACGGACCATATGTAGTCCAACTCCGCTTCTGAAACTGATGCAAACCACAGGTCCTCTAACATGAAATGCTTTTCAGTTCAGAGCGAGAAACATGTGAGCTTTGTGAACTATGTAGCTTCGTTTGAGCTAAAAAGTGACTGCGTTTACCAGAAAAGAAGTCTTGCTTGTAGGAAGACACAGAGCCTGGCATTTAACTCCTTTTCTGAAGGGAAACACATGGCACAGTTCTCATCCATGAAACACACTCTGCTTTAGAACAAGAAGCATGCTCTTGCTTTCTAGGGTCCTTAATAAGGCGGGAAACTTGAGTGTGCTCAGAACAAAAGAACTGTGTTACCTACACACACGGACCATATCTAGTTCAACTCTGCTTCTGAAACTGATAGAACACAGGTCCTCTAACATCCAATGCTTTTCAGTTAAGAACGAGAAACGTGTGAGTTTCGTGAACTATGTAGCTTCGTTTGAGCTGAAAAGTGACTGCGTTTACCAGAAACGAAATTTTGCTTGTAGGAAGACACAGAGCCTGGCGTTTAACTCCATTTCTGAAGGGAAACACACACCACAGTTCTCATCCATGAAACACACTCTGCTTTAGAGCAAGAAGCATGCTCTTGCTTTGTAGAGTCTCTAATAAGGCGGAAAACGTGAGTGTGCTCAAGACAAAATAACTGGGTTTCCTACGCACATGGCCCATATCTAGTTCAACTCTGCTTCTGAAACTGATACAAACCACAGGTCCTCTAACATCCAATGCTTTTCAGTTAAGAGCGAAAACGTGTGAGCTTCGTGAACTATGTAGCTTTGTTTGAGCTAAAAATGACTGCGTTTACCAGAAAAGAAGTCTTGCTGGTAGGAAGACACAGAGCCTGGCATTTAACTCCGTTTCTGAAGGGAAAAACACAGCACAGTTCTAATCCATGAAACACACTCTGCTTTAGAACAAGAAGCATGTTCTTGTTTTCTAGAGTCTCTAATAAGGCGGGAAACGTGAGTGTGCTCAGAACAAACGAACTGTTTTTCCTACACACATGGACCATATCTAGTTCAACTCTGCTTAAGAAAGTGACAGAACACAGGTCTTCTAACATCCAATGATTTTCAGTTAAGAGCGAGAATCGTGTGAGCTTCGTGACTATGTAGCTTCTTTTGAGCTGAAAATGACTGCGTTTACCAGAAAACAAGTCTTGCTTGTAGGAAGACACAGAGCCTGGCATTTAACTCCGTTTCTGAAGGGAAACACACAGCACAGTTCTCATCCATGAAACACACTCTGCTTTAGAACAAGAAGCATGCTCTTGCTTTCTAGAGTCTCTAATAAGGCGGGAAAGGTGAGTGTGCACAAAAAAAAAGAACTTTGTTTCCTACGCACATGTACCATATCTAGTTCAACTCTGCTTCTGAAACTGCAACAAACCACAGGTCCTCTAACATCCAATGCTTTTCAGTTAAGAGCGAGAAACGTGTGAGCTTCGTGAACTATGTAGCTTCCTTTGAGCTGAAAAGTGACTGCGTTTACCAGAAAAGAAGTCTTGCATGTAGGAAGACACAGAGCCTGGCATTTAACTCTGTTTCTGAAGGGAAACACAGAGCACAGTTCTCATCCATGAAACACACTCAATTTAGAACAAGAAGCATGCTCTTGCTTTCTAGAGTCTCTAATAAGGCGGGAAACCTGAGTGTGCTCAGAACAAAAGAACTGTGTTTCCTACACACACGGACCGTATCTAGTTCAACTCTGCTTAACAAAGTGATACAAACCACAGGTCCTCAATAATCCAATGCTTTTCAGTTAAGAGTGAGAAACCTGTGAGCTTCGTGAACTATGTCGCTTCTTTGGGCTGAAAGGTGACAGCCTTTACCAGAAACGAAGTCTTGCTTGTAGGAAGACACAGAGCCTGGCATTTAACTCCGTTTCTGAAGTGAAACACACAGCACAGTTCTCATCCATGAAACACACTCTGCTTTAGAGCAAGAAGCATGCTCTTGCTTTCTAGAGTCTCTAAAGAGGCGGGAAACGTGAGTGTGCTCAGAAAAAAGAACTGTGTTTCCTACACTTACGGACCATATCTAGTTCAACTCTGCTTCTGAAACTGATAGAACACAGGTCCTCTAACCTCCAATGCTTTTCAGTTAAGAGCGAGAAACGTGTGAGCTTCGTGAACTATGTAGCCTCCTTGGAGCTGAAAAGTGACTGCGTTTACCAGTAACGAAATCTTGCTTGTAGGAAGACACAGAGCCTGGCGTTTAACTCTGTTTCTGAAGGGAAACACACCGCCCAGTTCTCATCCATGAAACACACTCTGCTTTAGAGCAAGAAGCATGCTCTTGCTTTCTAGAGTCTCTAATAAGGCGGGAAACGTGAGTGTGCTCAGAAAAAAAGAACTGTGTTTCCTACACTCACGGACCATATCTAGTTGAACTCTGCTTCTGAAACTGATACAAACCAAAGGTCCTCTAACATCCAATGCTTTTCAGTTAAGAGCGAGAAACGTGTGAGCTTCGTGAACTATGTAGCCTCCTTGGAGCTGAAAAGTGACTGCGTTTACCAGTAACGAAATCTTGCTTGTAGGAAGACACAGAGCCTGGCGTTTAACTCCGTTTCTGAAGGGAAACTCACCGCACAGTTCTCATCCATGAAACACACTCTGCTTTAGAGCAAGAAGCATGCTCTTGCTTTCTAGAGTCTCTAATAAGGCGGGAAACGGGAGTGTGCTCAGAAAAAAAGAACTGTGTTTCCTACACACACGGACAATATCTAGTTCATCTCTGCTTCTGAAACTGATACAAACCACAGGTCCTCAATAATCAAATGCTTTTCAGTTAAGAGCGAGAAACGTATGAGCTTCGTGAACTATGTAGCTTCTTTGGGCTGAAAGGTGACTACGTTTACCAGAAACGAAGCCTTGCTTATAGGAAGACACAGAGCCTGGCGTTTAACTCCGTTTCTGAATGGAAACACACAGCACAGTTCTCATCCATGAAACACACTCTGCTTTAGAGCAAGAATCATGCTCTTGCTTTCTAGAGTCTCTAATAAGGCGGGAAACGTGAGTGTGCTCAAAACAAAAGAACTGTGTTTCCTATGCACACAGACCATATCTATTTCAACTCTGCTTCTGAAACTGATACAAACCACAGGTCCTCTAACATCCAATGCTTTTCAGTTAAGAGCGAGAAACGTGGGAGCTTCGTGAACTATGTAGATTCGTTTGAGCTAAAAAGTGACTGCGTTTACCAGAAACGAAATCTTGCTTGTAGGAAGACACAGAGCCTGGCATTTAACTCTGTTTCTGAAGGGAAACACACAGCACAGTTCTCATCCATGAAACACAGTGTGCTTTAGAGGAAGAAGCCCGCTCTTGCTTTGTAGATTCTCTAATAAGGCAGGAAACGTGAGTGTGCTCAGAACAAAAGAACTGTGTTTCCTACACACATGGACGATATCTAGTTCAACTCTTCTTCTGAAACTGATACAAACCACCGGTCCTCAATCATCCAATGCTTTTCAGTTAAGAGCGAGAAACATGTGAGCTTTGTGAACTATGTAGCTTCATTTGAGCTAAAAAGTGACTGCGTTTACCAGAAAAGAAGTCTTGCTTGTAGGAAGACACAGAGCCTGGCATTTAACTCCTTTTCTGAAGGGAAACACACAGCACAGTTCTCATCCATGAAACACACTCTGCTTTAGAGCAAGAAGCATGCTCTTGCTTTCTAGAGTCTCTAATAAGGCGGGAAACGTGAGTGTGCACAAAAAAAAGAACTTTGTTTCCTACGCACATGTACCATATCTAGTTCAACTCTGCTTCTGAAACTGCTACAAACCACAGGTCCTCTAACATCCAATGCTTTTCAGTTAAGAGCCAGAAACGTGTGAGCTTCGTGAACCATGTAGCTTCCTTTGAGCTGAAAAGTGACTGCGTTTACCAGAAAAGAAGTCTTGCATGTAGGAAGACACAGAGCCTGGCATTTAACTCTGTTTCTGAAGGGAAACACACAGCACAGTTCTCATCCATGAAACACACTCAATTTAGAACAAGAAGCATGCTCTTGCTTTCTAGAGTCTCTAATAAGGCGGGAAACATGAGTGTGCTCAGAACAAAAGAACTGTGTTTCCTACACACACGGACCGTATCTAGTTCAACTCTGCTTAACAAAGTGATACAAACCACAGGTCCTCAATAATCCAATGCTTTTCAGTTAAGAGTGAGAAACCTGTGAGCTTCGTGAACTATGTCTCTTCTTTGGGCTGAAAGGTGAGAGCCTTTACCAGAAACGAAGTCTTGCTTGTAGGAAGACACAGAGCCTGGCATTTAACTCCGTTTCTGAAGGGAAACACACAGCACAGTTCTCATCCATGAAACACACTCAATTTAGAACAAGAAGCATGCTCTTGCTTTCTAGAGTCTCTAATAAGGCGGGAAACGTGAGTGTGCTCAGAACAAAAGAACTGAGTTTCGTACACACATGGACGATATCTAGTTCAACTCTACTTCTGAAACTGATACAAACCAAAGGTCCTCTAACATCCAATGCTTTTCAGTTAAGAGCGAGAAACGTGTGAGCTTCGTGAACTATGTAGCCTCGTTGGAGCTGAAAAGTGACTGCGTTTACCAGTAACGAAATCTTGCTTGTAGGAAGACACAGAGCCTGGCATTTAACTCCGTTTCTGAAGGGAAACACACCGCCCAGTTCTCATCCATGAAACACACTCTGCTTTAGAGCAAGAAGCATGCTCTTGCTTTCTAGAGTCTCTAATAAGGCGGGAAACGTGAGTGTGCTCAAAACAAAAGAACTGTGTTTCCTATGCACACAGACCATATCTATTTCAACTCTGCTTCTGAAACTGATACAAACCACAGGTCCTCTAACATCCAATGCTTTTCAGTTAAGAGCGAGAAACGTGAGAGCTTTGTGAACTATGTAGATTCGTTTGAGCTAAAAAGTGACTGCGTTTACCAGAAACGAAATCTTGCTTGTAGGAAGACACAGAGCCTGGCATTTAACTCTGTTTCTGAAGGGAAACACACAGCACAGTTCTCATCCATGAAACACAGTGTGCTTTAGAGGAAGAAGCCCGCTCTTGCTTTGTAGATTCTCTAATAAGGCAGGAAACGTGAGTGTGCTCAGAACAAAAGAACTGTGTTTCCTACACACATGGACAATATCTAGTTCAACTCTTCTTCTGAAACTGAATCAAACCACAGGTCCTCAATCATCCAATGCTTTTCAGTTAAGAGCGAGAAACATGTGAGCTTTGTGAACTATGTAGCTTCATTTGAGCTAAAAAGTGACTGTGTTTACCAGAAAAGAAGTCTTGCTTGTAGGAAGACACAGAGCCTGGCATTTAACTCCTTTTCTGAAGGGAAACACACGGCACAGTTCTCATCCATGAAACAAACTCTGCTTTAGAACAGGAAGCATGCTCTTGCTTTCTAGGGTCCCTAATAAGGCGGGAAACTTGAGTGTGCTCAGAACAAAAGAACTGTGTTTCCTACACACATGGACCATATCTAGTTCAACTCTGCTTAAGAAAGTGATAGAACACAGGTCTTCTAACATCCAATGATTTTCAGTTAAGAGCGAGAAACGTGTGAGCTTCGTGACTATGTAGCTTCGTTTGAGCTGAAAAGTGACTGCGTTCACCAGAAAAGAAGTGTTGCTTGTAGGAAGACACAGAGCCTGTCATTTAACTCCGTTTCTGAAGGGAAACACACAGCACAGTTCTCATCCAGGAAACACACTCTGCTTTAGAGCAAGAAGCATGCTTTTGCTTTCTAGAGTCTCTAATAACGCGGGAAAGGTGAGTGTGCACAAAAAAAGAACTTTGTTTCCTACGCACATGTACCATATCTAGTTCAACTCTGCTTCTGAAACTGATACAAACCACAGGTCCTCTAACATCCAATGCTTTTCAGTTAAGAGCGAAAACGTGTGAGCTTCGTGAACTATGTAGCTTCCTTTGAGCTAAAAATGACTGCGTTTACCAGAAAAGAAGTCTTGCTGGTAGGAAGACACAGAGCCTGGCATTTAACTCCGTTTCTGAAGGGAAAAACACAGCACAGTTCTAATCCATGAAACACACTCAATTTAGAACAAGAAGCATGTTCTTGTTTTCTAGAGTCTCTAATAAGGCAGGAAACGTGAGTGTGCTCAGAACAAAAGAACTGTTTTTCCTACACACATGGACCATATCTAGTTCAACTCTGCTTAAGAAAGTCACAGAACACAGGTCTTCTAACATCCAATGATTTTCAGTTAAGAGCGAGAAACGTGTGAGCTTCGTGACTATGTAGCTTCCTTTGAGCTGAAAATGACTGCGTTTACCAGAAAAGAAGTCTTGCTTGTAGGAAGACACAGAGCCTGGCATTTAACTCCGTTTCTGAAGGGAAACACACAGCACAGTTCTCATCCATGAAACACACTCAATTTAGAACAAGAAGCATGCTCTTGCTTTCTAGAGTCTCTAATAAGGCGGGAAACGTGAGTGTGCTCAGAACAAAAGAACTGTGTTTCCTACACACACGGACCGTATCTAGTTCAACTCTGCTTAACAAAGTGATACAAACCACAGGTCCTCAATAATCCAATGCTTTTCAGTTAAGAGTGAGAAACCTGTGAGCTTCGTGAACTATGTCGCTTCTTTGGGCTGAAAGGTGACAGCCTTTACCAGAAACGAAGTCTTGCTTGTAGGAAGACACAGAGCCTGGCATTTAACTCCGTTTCTGAAGGGAAACACACAGCACAGTTCTCATCCATGAAACACACTCAATTTAGAACAAGAAGCATGCTTTTGCTCTCTAGAGTCTCTAATAAGGCGGGAAACGTGAGTGTGCTCAGAAGAAAAGAACTGTGTTTCCTACACACACGGACCATATGTAGTCCAACTCCGCTTCTGAAACTGATGCAAACCACAGGTCCTCTAACATGAAATGCTTTTCAGTTCAGAGTGAGAAACATGTGAGCTTTGTGAACTATGTTGCTTCATTTGAGCTAAAAAGTGACTGCGTTTACCAGAAAAGAAGTCTTGCTTGTAGGAAGACACAGAGCCTGGCATTTAACTCCGTTTCTGAAGTGAAACACACAGCACAGTTCTCATCAATGAAACACACTCTGCTTTAGAACAAGAAGCATCCTCTTGCTTTCTAGAGTCTCTAATAAGGCGGGAAACGTGAGTGTGCTCAGAAAAAAAGAACTGTGTTTCCTACACTCACGGACCATATCTAGTTCAACTCTGCTGCTGAAACTCATACAAACCACAGGTCCTCTAACAACCAATGCTTTTCAGTTAAGAGCGAGAAACCTGTGAGCTTTGTGAACTATGTACATTCTTTTGAGCTGAAAAGTGACTTTGTTTACCAGAAACGAATTCCTGCTTGTTGGAAGACACAGAGCCTTGCATTTAACTCTGTTTCTGAATGGAAACATACAGCACAGTTCTCATCCATGAAACACACTCTGCTTTAGAGCAAGAAGCATGCTCTTGCTTTCTAGAGTCTCTAATAAGGCGGGAAACGTGAGTGTGCTCAAAACAAAAGAACTGTGTTTCCTATGCACACAGACCATATCTATTTCAACTCTGCTTCTGAAACTGATACAAACCACAGGTCCTCTAACATCCAATGCTTTTCAGTTAAGAACGAGAAACGTGGGAGCTTCGTGAACTATGTAGCTTCGTTTGAGCTAAAAAGTGACTTCATTTACCCGAAACGAAATCTTGCTTGTAGGAAGACACAGAGCCTGGCATTTAACTCTGTTTCTGAAGGGAAACACACAGCACAGTTCTCATCCATGAAACACAGTGTGCTTTAGAGGAAGAAGCCCGCTCTTGCTTTGTAGATTCTCTAATAAGGCAGGAAACGTGAGTGTGCTCAGAACAAAAGAACTGTGTTTCCTACACACATGGACGATATCTAGTTCCACTCTACTTCTGAAACTGATACAAACCACAGGTCCTCAAACATCCAATGCTTTTCTGTTAAGAGCGAGAAACGTGTGAGCTTTTTGAACTATGTAGCTTCTTTGGGCTGAAAAGTGACTGAGTTTACCAGAAACGAAATCTTGCTTGTAGGAAGACACAGAGCCTGGCATTTAACACCGTTATTGAAGGGAAACACACAGCACAGTTCTCATCCATGAAACACACTCTGCTTTAGAACAAGAAGCATGCTCATGCTTTCTAGAGTCTCTAATTAGGTGGGAAACGTGAGTGTGCTCAGAAAAAAAGAACTGTGTTTCCTACACTCACGGACCATATCTAGTTGAACTCTGCTTCTGAAACTGATACAAACCACAGGTCCTCAATAATCAAATGCTTTTCAGTTAAGAGCGAGAAACGTGTGAGCTTCGTGAACTATGTAGCTTCTTTGGGCTGAAAGGTGACTACGTTTACCAGAAACGAAGCCTTGCTTGTAGGAAGACACAGAGCCTGGCGTTTAACTCCGTTTCTGAATGGAAACACACAGCACAGTTCAAATCCATGAAACACACTCTGCTTTAGAGCAAGAAGCATGCTCTTGCTTTCTAGAGTCTCTAATAAGGCGGGAAACGTGAGTGTGCTCAAAACAAAAGAACTGTGTTTCCTATGCACACAGACCATATCTATTTCAACTCTGCTTCTGAAACTGATACAAACCACAGGTCCTCTAACATCCAATGCTTTTCAGTTAAGAGCGAGAAACGTGTGAGCTTCGTGAACTATGTAGCCTCGTTGGAGCTGAAAAGTGACTGCGTTTACCAGTAACGAAATCTTGCTTGTAGGAAGACACAGAGCCTGGCGTTTAACTCTGTTTCTGAAGGGAAACACACCGCCCAGTTCTCATCCATGAAACACACTCTGCTTTAGAGCAAGAAGCATGTTCTTGCTTTCTAGAGTCTCTAATAAGGCGGGAAACGTGAGTGTGCTCAGAAAAAAAGAACTGTGTTTCCTACACTCACGGATCATATCTAGTTGAACTCTGCTTCTGAAACTGATACAAACCAAAGGTCCTCTAACATCCAATGCTTTTCAGTTAAGAGCGAGAAACGTGTGAGCTTCGTGAACTATGTAGCTTCTTTGGGCTGAAAGGTGACTACGTTTACCAGAAACGAAGCCTTGCTTGTAGGAAGACACAGAGCCTGGCGTTTATCTCCGTTTCTGAATGGAAACACACAGCACAGTTCTCATCCATGAAACACACTCTGCTTTAGAGCAAGAAGCACGCTCTTGCTTTCTAGAGTCTCTAATAAGGCGGGAAACGTGAGTGTGCTCAAAACAAAAGAACTGTGTTTCCTATGCACACAGACCATATCTATTTCAACTCTGCTTCTGAAACTGATACAAACCACAGGTCCTCTAACATCCAATGCTTTTCAGTTAAGAGCGAGAAACGTGGGAGCTTCGTGAACTATGTAGATTCGTTTGAGCTAAAAAGTGACTGCGTTTACCAGAAACGAAATCTTGCTTGTAGGAAGACACAGAGCCTGGCATTTAACTCTGTTTGTGAAGCGAAACACACAGCACAGTTCTCATCCATGAAACACAGTGTGCTTTAGAGGAAGAAGCCCGCTCTTGTTTTGTAGATTCTCTAGTAAGGCAGGAAACGTGAGTGTGCTCAGAACAAAAGAACTGTGTTTCCTACACACATGGACGATATCTAGTTCAACTCTTCTTCTGAAACTGATACAAACCACAGGTCCTCAATCATCCAATGCTTTTCAGTTAAGAGCGAGAAACGTGAGAGCTTTTTGAACTATGTAGCTTCTTTGGGCTGAAAAGTGACTGAGTTTACCAGAAACGAAGTCTTGCTTGTAGGAAGACACAGAGCCTGGCTTATAACACCGTTATTGAAGAGAAACACACAGCACAGTTCTCATCCATGAAACACACTCTGCTTTAGAACAAGAAGCATGCTCTTGCTTTCTAGAGTCTCTAAAAAGGCGGGAAACGTGAGTGTGCTCAGAACAAGAACTGTGTTTCCTACACACGGACCATATCTAGTTCAACTCTGCTTCTGAAACTGATACAAACCACAGGTCCTCAATAATCCAATGCTTTTCAGTTAAGAGTGAGAAACGTGTGAGCTTCGTGAACTATGTAGATTCGTTGGGCTGAAATGTGACAGCCTTTACCAGAAACGAAATCTTGCTTGTAGGAAGACACAGAGCCTGGCATTTACTCCGTTTCTGAAGGGAAACACACAGCACAGTTCTCATCAATGAAACACACTCTGCTTTAGAACAAGAAGCATCCTCTTTCTTTCTAGAGTCTCTAATAAAGCGGGAAACGTGAGTGTGCTCAGAAAAAATGAACTGTGTTTCCTACACTCACGGACCATATCTAGTTCAACTCTGCTGCTGAAACTCATACAAACCACAGGTCCTCTAACATCCAATGCTTTTCAGTTAAGAGCGAGAAACCTGTGAGCTTCGTGAACTATGTACCTTCTATTGAGCTGAAAAGTGACTGTGTTTACCAGAAACGAATTCTTGCTTGTTGGAAGACACAGAGCCTGGCATTTAACTCTGTTTCTGAAGGGAAACACACAGCACAGTTCTCATCCATGAAACACACTCAATTTAGAACAAGAAGCATGCTCTTGCTTTCTAGAGTCTCTAATAAGGCAGGAAACGTGAGTGTGCTCAGAACAAAAGAACTGTGTTTCCTACACACACGGACCATATGTAGTCCAACTCTGCTTCTGAAACTGATACAAACCACAGGTCCTCTAACATGAAATGCTTTTCAGTTAAGAGCGAGAAACATGTGAGCTTTGTGAACTATGTAGCTTCATTTGATCTAAAAAGTGACTGCTTTTAGCAGAAAAGAAGTCTTGCTTGTAGGAAGACACAGAGCCTGGCATTTAACTCCTTTTCTGAAGGGAAACACATGGCACAGTTCTCATCCATGAAACACACTCTGCTTTAGAACAAGAAGCATGTTCTTGTTTTCTAGAATCTCTAATAAGGCGGGAAACGTGAGTGGGCTCAGAACAAAAGAACTATTTTTCCTACACACATGGACCATATCTAGTTCAACTCTGCTTAAGAAAGTGACAGAACACAGGTCTTCTAACATCCAATGATTTTCAGTTAAGAGCGAGAAACGTTTGAGCTTCGTGACTATGTAGCTTCTTTTGAGCTGAAAATGACTGCGTTTACCAGAAAAGAAGTCTTGCTTGTAGGAAGACACAGAGCCTGGCATTTAACTCCGTTTCTGAAGGGAAACACACAGCACAGTTCTCATCCATGAAACACACTCTGCTTTAGAGCAAGAAGCATGCTCTTGCTTTCTAGAGTCTCTAATAAGGCGGGAAAGGTGAGTGTGCACAAAAAAAAAACTTTGTTTCCTACGCACATGTACCATATCTAGTTCAACTCTGCTTCTGAAACTGATACAAACCACAGGTCCTCTAACATCCAATGCTTTTCAGTTAAGAGCGAGAAACGTGTGAGCTTCGTGAACTATGTAGCTTCCTTTGAGCTGAAAAGTGACTGCGTTTACCAGAAAAGAAGTCTTGCATGTAGGAAGACACAGAGCCTGGCATTTAACTCTGTTTCTGAAGGGAAACACACAGCACAGTTCTCATCCATGAAACACACTCAATTTAGAACAAGAAGCATGCTCTTGCTTTCTAGAGTCTCTAATAAGGCGGGAAACCTGAGTGTGCTCAGAACAAAAGAACTGTGTTTCCTACACACACGGACCGTATCTAGTTCAACTCTGCTTAACAAAGTGATACAAACCACAGGTCCTCAATAATCCAATGCTTTTCAGTTATGAGTGAGAAACCTGTGAGCTTCGTGAACTATGTCGCTTTTTGGGCTGTAAGGTGACAGCCTTTACCAGAAACGAAGTCTTGCTTGTAGGAAGACACAGAGCCTGGCATTTAACTCCGTTTCTGAAGGGAAACACACAGCACAGTTCTCATCCATGAAACACACTCTGCTTTAGAGCAAGAAGCATGCTCTTGCTTTCTAGAGTCTCTAATAAGGCGGGAAACGTGAGTGTGCTCAAAACAAAAGAACTGTGTTTCCTATGCACACAGACCATATCTATTTCAACTCTGCTTCTGAAACTGATACAAACCACAGGTCCTCTAACATCCAATGCTTTTCAGTTAAGAGCGAGAAACGTGTGAGCTTCGTGAACTATTTAGCCTCGTTGGAGCTGAAAAGTGACTGCGTTTACCAGTAACGAAATCTTGCTTGTAGGAAGACACAGAGCCTGGCGTTTAACTCTGTTTCTGAAGGGAAACACACCGCCCAGTTCTCATCCATGAAACACACTCTGCTTTAGAGCAAGAAGCATGCTCTTGCTTTCTAGAGTCTCTAATAAGGCGGGAAACGTGAGTGTGCTCAGAAAAAAAGAACTGTGTTTCCTACACTCACGGACCATATCTAGTTGAACTCTGCTTCTGAAACTGATACAAACCAAAGGTCCTCTAACATCCAATGCTTTTCAGTTAAGAGCGAGAAACGTGTGAGCTTCGTGAACTATGTAGCCTCGTTGGAGCTGAAAAGTGACTGCGTTTACCAGTAACGAAATCTTGCTTGTAGGAAGACATCAAGCCTGGCGTTTAACACCGTTTCTGAAGCGAAACACACAGCACAGTTCTCATCCATGAAACACACTCTGCTTTAGAGCAAGAAGCATGCTCTTCCTTTCTAGAGTCTCTAATAAGGCGGGAAACGTGAGTGTGCTCAGAAAAAAAGAACTGTGTTTCCTACACACACGGACAATATCTAGTTCAACTCTGCTTCTGAAACTGATACAAACCACAGGTCCTCAATAATCAAATGCTTTTCAGTTAAGAGCGAGAAACGTGTGATCTTCGTGAACTATGTAGCTTCTTTGGGCTGAAAGGTGACTACGTTTACCAGAAATGAAGCCTTGCTTGTAGGAAGACACAGAGCCTGGCGTTTATCTCCGTTTCTGAATGGAAACACACAGCACAGTTCACATCCATGAAACACACTCTGCTTTAGAGCAAGAAGCATGCTCTTGCTTTCTAGAGTCTCTAATAAGGCGGGTAACGTGAGTGTGCTCAAAACAAAAGAACTGTGTTTCCTATGCACACAGACCATATCTATTTCAACTCTGCTTCTGAAACTGATACAAACCACAGGTCCTCTAACATCCAATGCTTTTCAGTTAAGAGCGAGAAACGTGGGAGCTTCGTGAACTATGTAGATTCGTTTGAGCTAAAAAGTGACTGCGTTTACCAGAAACGAAATCTTGCTTGTAGGAAGACACAGAGCCTGGCATTTAACTCTGTTTCTGAAGGGAAACACACAGCACAGTTCTCATCCATGAAACACAGTGTGCTTTAGAGGAAGAAGCCCGCTCTTGCTTTGTAGATTCTCTAATAAGGCAGGAAACGTGAGTGTGCTCAGAACAAAAGAACTGTGTTTCCTACACACATGGACGATATCTAGTTCAACTCTTCTTCTGAAACTGATACAAACCACAGGTCCTCAATCATCCAATGCTTTTCAGTTAAGAGCGAGAAACGTGTGAGCTTTTTGAACTATGTAGCTTCTTTGGGCTGAAAAGTGACTGAGTTTACCAGAAACGAAGTCTTGCTTGTAGGAAGACACAGAGCCTGGCTTTTCACACCGTTATTGAAGGGAAACACACAGCACAGTTCTCATCCATGAAACACACTCTGCTTTAGAACAAGAAGCATGCTCTTGCTTTCTAGAGTCTCTAAAAAGGCGGGAAACGTGAGTGTGCTCAGTAAAAAGAACTGTGTTTCCTACACTTACGGACCATATCTAGTTCAACCCTGCTTCTGAAACTGATAGAACACAGGTCCTCTAACATCCAATGCTTTTCAGTTAAGAGCGAGAAACGTCTGAGCTTCGTGAACTATGTAGCTTCCTTTGAGCTGAAAAGTGACTGCTTTTACCAGAAACGAAATCTTGCTTGTAGGAAGACACAAACCCTGGCGTTTAAATCCGTTTCTGAAGGGAAACCCACAGCACAGTTCTCATCGATGAAACACACTCTGCTTTAGAGCAAGAAGCATGCTCTTGCTTTCTAGAGTTCTAATAATGTGGGAAACGTGAGTGTGCTCAGAACAAAAGAACTGTGTTTCCTACACACACGGACCATATCTAGTTCAACTCTGCTTCTGAAACTGATACAAACCACAGGTCCTCAATAATCCAATGCTTTTCAGTTAAGAGTGAGAAACGTGTGAGGTTCGTGAACTATGTAGCTTCGTTTGAGCTGAAAAGTGAGTGCGTTTAGCAGAAACAAAATCTTGATTGTAGGAGGACAGAGAGCCTGGCATTTAACTCCGTTTCTGAAGGGAAACCCACAGCACAGTTCTCATCCATGAAACACACTCTGCTTTAGAGCAAGAAACATGCTCTTGCTTTCTAGAGTCTCTAATAAGGGGGGAAACGTGAGTGTGCTCAGAACAAGAACTGTGTTTCCTACACACGGACCATATCTAGTTCAAATCTGCTTCTGAAACTGATACAAACCACAGGTCCTCAATAATCCAATGCTTTTCAGTTAAGAGTGAGAAACGTGTGAGCTTCGTGAACTATGTAGATTCGTTGGGCTGAAAGGTGACAGCCTTTACCAGAAACGAAATCTTGCTTGTAGGAAGACACAGAGCCTGGCATTTACTCCGTTTCTGAAGGGAAACACACAGCACAGTTCTCATCAATGAAACACACTCTGCTTTAGAACAAGAAGCATCCTCTTTCTTTCTAGAGTCTCTAATAAAGCGGGAAACGTGAGTGTGCTCAGAAAAAAAGAACTGTGTTTCCTACACTCACGGACCATATCTAGTTCAACTCTGCTGCTGAAACTCATACAAACCACAGGTCCTCTAACATCCAATGCTTTTCAGTTAAGAGCGAGAAACCTGTGAGCTTCGTGAACTATGTACCTTCTATTGAGCTGAAAAGTGACTGTGTTTACCAGAAACGAATTCTTGCTTGTTGGAAGACACAGAGCCTGGCATTTAACTCTGTTTCTGAAGGGAAACACACAGCACAGTTCTCATCCATGAAACACACTCAATTTAGAACAAGAAGCATGCTCTTGCTTTCTAGAGTCTCTAATAAGGCAGGAAACGTGAGTGTGCTCAGAACAAAAGAACTGTGTTTCCTACACACACGGACCATATGTAGTCCAACTCTGCTTCTGAAACTGATACAAACCACAGGTCCTCTAACATGAAATGCTTTTCAGTTAAGAGCGAGAAACATGTGAGCTTTGTGAACTATGTAGCTTCATTTGAGCTAAAAAGTGACTGCTTTTACCAGAAAAGAAGTCTTGCTTGTAGGAAGACACAGAGCCTGGCATTTAACTCCTTTTCTGAAGGGAAACACATGGCACAGTTCTCATCCATGAAACACACTCTGCTTTAGAACAAGAAGCATGTTCTTGTTTTCTAGAATCTCTAATAAGGCGGGAAACGTGAGTGTGCTCAGAACAAAAGAACTATTTTTCCTACACACATGGACCATATCTAGTTCAACTCTGCTTAAGAAAGTGACAGAACACAGGTCTTCTAACATCCAATGATTTTCAGTTAAGAGCGAGAAACGTTTGAGCTTCGTGACTATGTAGCTTCTTTTGAGCTGAAAATGACTGCGTTTACCAGAAAAGAAGTCTTGCTTGTAGGAAGACACAGAGCCTGGCATTTAACTCCGTTTCTGAAGGGAAACACACAGCACAGTTCTCATCCATGAAACACACTCAATTTAGAACAAGAAGCATGCTCTTGCTTTCTAGAGTCTCTAATAAGGCGGGAAACCTGAGTGTGCTCAGAACAAAAGAACTGTGTTTCCTACACTCACGGACCATATCTAGTTCAACTCTGCTGCTGAAACTCATACAAACCACAGGTCCTCTAACAACCAATGCTTTTCAGTTAAGAGCGAGAAACCTGTGAGCTTTGTGAACTATGTACATTCTTTTGAGCTGAAAAGTGACTTTGTTTACCAGAAACGAATTCCTGCTTGTTGGAAGACACAGAGCCTTGCATTTAACTCTGTTTCTGAATGGAAACATACAGCACAGTTCTCATCCATGAAACACACTCTGCTTTAGAGCAAGAAGCATGCTCTTGCTTTCTAGAGTCTCTAATAAGGCGGGAAACGTGAGTGTGCTCAAAACAAAAGAACTGTGTTTCCTATGCACACAGACCATATCTATTTCAACTCTGCTTCTGAAACTGATACAAACCACAGGTCCTCTAACATCCAATGCTTTTCAGTTAAGAACGAGAAACGTGGGAGCTTCGTGAACTATGTAGCTTCGTTTGAGCTAAAAAGTGACTTCATTTACCCGAAACGAAATCTTGCTTGTAGGAAGACACAGAGCCTGGCATTTAACTCTGTTTCTGAAGGGAAACACACAGCACAGTTCTCATCCATGAAACACAGTGTGCTTTAGAGGAAGAAGCCCGCTCTTGCTTTGTAGATTCTCTAATAAGGCAGGAAACGTGAGTGTGCTCAGAACAAAAGAACTGTGTTTCCTACACACATGGACGATATCTAGTTCCACTCTACTTCTGAAACTGATACAAACCACAGGTCCTCAAACATCCAATGCTTTTCTGTTAAGAGCGAGAAACGTGTGAGCTTTTTGAACTATGTAGCTTCTTTGGGCTGAAAAGTGACTGAGTTTACCAGAAACGAAATCTTGCTTGTAGGAAGACACAGAGCCTGGCATTTAACACCGTTATTGAAGGGAAACACACAGCACAGTTCTCATCCATGAAACACACTCTGCTTTAGAACAAGAAGCATGCTCATGCTTTCTAGAGTCTCTAATTAGGTGGGAAACGTGAGTGTGCTCAGAAAAAAAGAACTGTGTTTCCTACACTCACGGACCATATCTAGTTGAACTCTGCTTCTGAAACTGATACAAACCACAGGTCCTCAATAATCAAATGCTTTTCAGTTAAGAGCGAGAAACGTGTGAGCTTCGTGAACTATGTAGCTTCTTTGGGCTGAAAGGTGACTACGTTTACCAGAAACGAAGCCTTGCTTGTAGGAAGACACAGAGCCTGGCGTTTAACTCCGTTTCTGAATGGAAACACACAGCACAGTTCAAATCCATGAAACACACTCTGCTTTAGAGCAAGAAGCATGCTCTTGCTTTCTAGAGTCTCTAATAAGGCGGGAAACGTGAGTGTGCTCAAAACAAAAGAACTGTGTTTCCTATGCACACAGACCATATCTATTTCAACTCTGCTTCTGAAACTGATACAAACCACAGGTCCTCTAACATCCAATGCTTTTCAGTTAAGAGCGAGAAACGTGTGAGCTTCGTGAACTATGTAGCCTCGTTGGAGCTGAAAAGTGACTGCGTTTACCAGTAACGAAATCTTGCTTGTAGGAAGACACAGAGCCTGGCGTTTAACTCTGTTTCTGAAGGGAAACACACCGCCCAGTTCTCATCCATGAAACACACTCTGCTTTAGAGCAAGAAGCATGTTCTTGCTTTCTAGAGTCTCTAATAAGGCGGGAAACGTGAGTGTGCTCAGAAAAAAAGAACTGTGTTTCCTACACTCACGGATCATATCTAGTTGAACTCTGCTTCTGAAACTGATACAAACCAAAGGTCCTCTAACATCCAATGCTTTTCAGTTAAGAGCGAGAAACGTGTGAGCTTCGTGAACTATGTAGCTTCTTTGGGCTGAAAGGTGACTACGTTTACCAGAAACGAAGCCTTGCTTGTAGGAAGACACAGAGCCTGGCGTTTATCTCCGTTTCTGAATGGAAACACACAGCACAGTTCTCATCCATGAAACACACTCTGCTTTAGAGCAAGAAGCACGCTCTTGCTTTCTAGAGTCTCTAATAAGGCGGGAAACGTGAGTGTGCTCAAAACAAAAGAACTGTGTTTCCTATGCACACAGACCATATCTATTTCAACTCTGCTTCTGAAACTGATACAAACCACAGGTCCTCTAACATCCAATGCTTTTCAGTTAAGAGCGAGAAACGTGGGAGCTTCGTGAACTATGTAGATTCGTTTGAGCTAAAAAGTGACTGCGTTTACCAGAAACGAAATCTTGCTTGTAGGAAGACACAGAGCCTGGCATTTAACTCTGTTTGTGAAGCGAAACACACAGCACAGTTCTCATCCATGAAACACAGTGTGCTTTAGAGGAAGAAGCCCGCTCTTGTTTTGTAGATTCTCTAGTAAGGCAGGAAACGTGAGTGTGCTCAGAACAAAAGAACTGTGTTTCCTACACACATGGACGATATCTAGTTCAACTCTTCTTCTGAAACTGATACAAACCACAGGTCCTCAATCATCCAATGCTTTTCAGTTAAGAGCGAGAAACGTGAGAGCTTTTTGAACTATGTAGCTTCTTTGGGCTGAAAAGTGACTGAGTTTACCAGAAACGAAGTCTTGCTTGTAGGAAGACACAGAGCCTGGCTTATAACACCGTTATTGAAGAGAAACACACAGCACAGTTCTCATCCATGAAACACACTCTGCTTTAGAACAAGAAGCATGCTCTTGCTTTCTAGAGTCTCTAAAAAGGCGGGAAACGTGAGTGTGCTCAGAACAAGAACTGTGTTTCCTACACACGGACCATATCTAGTTCAACTCTGCTTCTGAAACTGATACAAACCACAGGTCCTCAATAATCCAATGCTTTTCAGTTAAGAGTGAGAAACGTGTGAGCTTCGTGAACTATGTAGATTCGTTGGGCTGAAATGTGACAGCCTTTACCAGAAACGAAATCTTGCTTGTAGGAAGACACAGAGCCTGGCATTTACTCCGTTTCTGAAGGGAAACACACAGCACAGTTCTCATCAATGAAACACACTCTGCTTTAGAACAAGAAGCATCCTCTTTCTTTCTAGAGTCTCTAATAAAGCGGGAAACGTGAGTGTGCTCAGAAAAAATGAACTGTGTTTCCTACACTCACGGACCATATCTAGTTCAACTCTGCTGCTGAAACTCATACAAACCACAGGTCCTCTAACATCCAATGCTTTTCAGTTAAGAGCGAGAAACCTGTGAGCTTCGTGAACTATGTACCTTCTATTGAGCTGAAAAGTGACTGTGTTTACCAGAAACGAATTCTTGCTTGTTGGAAGACACAGAGCCTGGCATTTAACTCTGTTTCTGAAGGGAAACACACAGCACAGTTCTCATCCATGAAACACACTCAATTTAGAACAAGAAGCATGCTCTTGCTTTCTAGAGTCTCTAATAAGGCAGGAAACGTGAGTGTGCTCAGAACAAAAGAACTGTGTTTCCTACACACACGGACCATATGTAGTCCAACTCTGCTTCTGAAACTGATACAAACCACAGGTCCTCTAACATGAAATGCTTTTCAGTTAAGAGCGAGAAACATGTGAGCTTTGTGAACTATGTAGCTTCATTTGATCTAAAAAGTGACTGCTTTTAGCAGAAAAGAAGTCTTGCTTGTAGGAAGACACAGAGCCTGGCATTTAACTCCTTTTCTGAAGGGAAACACATGGCACAGTTCTCATCCATGAAACACACTCTGCTTTAGAACAAGAAGCATGTTCTTGTTTTCTAGAATCTCTAATAAGGCGGGAAACGTGAGTGGGCTCAGAACAAAAGAACTATTTTTCCTACACACATGGACCATATCTAGTTCAACTCTGCTTAAGAAAGTGACAGAACACAGGTCTTCTAACATCCAATGATTTTCAGTTAAGAGCGAGAAACGTTTGAGCTTCGTGACTATGTAGCTTCTTTTGAGCTGAAAATGACTGCGTTTACCAGAAAAGAAGTCTTGCTTGTAGGAAGACACAGAGCCTGGCATTTAACTCCGTTTCTGAAGGGAAACACACAGCACAGTTCTCATCCATGAAACACACTCTGCTTTAGAGCAAGAAGCATGCTCTTGCTTTCTAGAGTCTCTAATAAGGCGGGAAAGGTGAGTGTGCACAAAAAAAAAACTTTGTTTCCTACGCACATGTACCATATCTAGTTCAACTCTGCTTCTGAAACTGATACAAACCACAGGTCCTCTAACATCCAATGCTTTTCAGTTAAGAGCGAGAAACGTGTGAGCTTCGTGAACTATGTAGCTTCCTTTGAGCTGAAAAGTGACTGCGTTTACCAGAAAAGAAGTCTTGCATGTAGGAAGACACAGAGCCTGGCATTTAACTCTGTTTCTGAAGGGAAACACACAGCACAGTTCTCATCCATGAAACACACTCAATTTAGAACAAGAAGCATGCTCTTGCTTTCTAGAGTCTCTAATAAGGCGGGAAACCTGAGTGTGCTCAGAACAAAAGAACTGTGTTTCCTACACACACGGACCGTATCTAGTTCAACTCTGCTTAACAAAGTGATACAAACCACAGGTCCTCAATAATCCAATGCTTTTCAGTTATGAGTGAGAAACCTGTGAGCTTCGTGAACTATGTCGCTTTTTGGGCTGTAAGGTGACAGCCTTTACCAGAAACGAAGTCTTGCTTGTAGGAAGACACAGAGCCTGGCATTTAACTCCGTTTCTGAAGGGAAACACACAGCACAGTTCTCATCCATGAAACACACTCTGCTTTAGAGCAAGAAGCATGCTCTTGCTTTCTAGAGTCTCTAATAAGGCGGGAAACGTGAGTGTGCTCAAAACAAAAGAACTGTGTTTCCTATGCACACAGACCATATCTATTTCAACTCTGCTTCTGAAACTGATACAAACCACAGGTCCTCTAACATCCAATGCTTTTCAGTTAAGAGCGAGAAACGTGTGAGCTTCGTGAACTATTTAGCCTCGTTGGAGCTGAAAAGTGACTGCGTTTACCAGTAACGAAATCTTGCTTGTAGGAAGACACAGAGCCTGGCGTTTAACTCTGTTTCTGAAGGGAAACACACCGCCCAGTTCTCATCCATGAAACACACTCTGCTTTAGAGCAAGAAGCATGCTCTTGCTTTCTAGAGTCTCTAATAAGGCGGGAAACGTGAGTGTGCTCAGAAAAAAAGAACTGTGTTTCCTACACTCACGGACCATATCTAGTTGAACTCTGCTTCTGAAACTGATACAAACCAAAGGTCCTCTAACATCCAATGCTTTTCAGTTAAGAGCGAGAAACGTGTGAGCTTCGTGAACTATGTAGCCTCGTTGGAGCTGAAAAGTGACTGCGTTTACCAGTAACGAAATCTTGCTTGTAGGAAGACATCAAGCCTGGCGTTTAACACCGTTTCTGAAGCGAAACACACAGCACAGTTCTCATCCATGAAACACACTCTGCTTTAGAGCAAGAAGCATGCTCTTCCTTTCTAGAGTCTCTAATAAGGCGGGAAACGTGAGTGTGCTCAGAAAAAAAGAACTGTGTTTCCTACACACACGGACAATATCTAGTTCAACTCTGCTTCTGAAACTGATACAAACCACAGGTCCTCAATAATCAAATGCTTTTCAGTTAAGAGCGAGAAACGTGTGATCTTCGTGAACTATGTAGCTTCTTTGGGCTGAAAGGTGACTACGTTTACCAGAAATGAAGCCTTGCTTGTAGGAAGACACAGAGCCTGGCGTTTATCTCCGTTTCTGAATGGAAACACACAGCACAGTTCACATCCATGAAACACACTCTGCTTTAGAGCAAGAAGCATGCTCTTGCTTTCTAGAGTCTCTAATAAGGCGGGAAACGTGAGTGTGCTCAAAACAAAAGAACTGTGTTTCCTATGCACACAGACCATATCTATTTCAACTCTGCTTCTGAAACTGATACAAACCACAGGTCCTCTAACATCCAATGCTTTTCAGTTAAGAGCGAGAAACGTGGGAGCTTCGTGAACTATGTAGATTCGTTTGAGCTAAAAAGTGACTGCGTTTACCAGAAACGAAATCTTGCTTGTAGGAAGACACAGAGCCTGGCATTTAACTCTGTTTCTGAAGGGAAACACACAGCACAGTTCTCATCCATGAAACACAGTGTGCTTTAGAGGAAGAAGCCCGCTCTTGCTTTGTAGATTCTCTAATAAGGCAGGAAACGTGAGTGTGCTCAGAACAAAAGAACTGTGTTTCCTACACACATGGACGATATCTAGTTCAACTCTTCTTCTGAAACTGATACAAACCACAGGTCCTCAATCATCCAATGCTTTTCAGTTAAGAGCGAGAAACGTGTGAGCTTTTTGAACTATGTAGCTTCTTTGGGCTGAAAAGTGACTGAGTTTACCAGAAACGAAGTCTTGCTTGTAGGAAGACACAGAGCCTGGCTTTTCACACCGTTATTGAAGGGAAACACACAGCACAGTTCTCATCCATGAAACACACTCTGCTTTAGAACAAGAAGCATGCTCTTGCTTTCTAGAGTCTCTAAAAAGGCGGGAAACGTGAGTGTGCTCAGTAAAAAGAACTGTGTTTCCTACACTTACGGACCATATCTAGTTCAACCCTGCTTCTGAAACTGATAGAACACAGGTCCTCTAACATCCAATGCTTTTCAGTTAAGAGCGAGAAACGTCTGAGCTTCGTGAACTATGTAGCTTCCTTTGAGCTGAAAAGTGACTGCTTTTACCAGAAACGAAATCTTGCTTGTAGGAAGACACAAACCCTGGCGTTTAAATCCGTTTCTGAAGGGAAACCCACAGCACAGTTCTCATCGATGAAACACACTCTGCTTTAGAGCAAGAAGCATGCTCTTGCTTTCTAGAGTTCTAATAATGTGGGAAACGTGAGTGTGCTCAGAACAAAAGAACTGTGTTTCCTACACACACGGACCATATCTAGTTCAACTCTGCTTCTGAAACTGATACAAACCACAGGTCCTCAATAATCCAATGCTTTTCAGTTAAGAGTGAGAAACGTGTGAGGTTCGTGAACTATGTAGCTTCGTTTGAGCTGAAAAGTGAGTGCGTTTAGCAGAAACAAAATCTTGATTGTAGGAGGACAGAGAGCCTGGCATTTAACTCCGTTTCTGAAGGGAAACCCACAGCACAGTTCTCATCCATGAAACACACTCTGCTTTAGAGCAAGAAACATGCTCTTGCTTTCTAGAGTCTCTAATAAGGGGGGAAACGTGAGTGTGCTCAGAACAAGAACTGTGTTTCCTACACACGGACCATATCTAGTTCAAATCTGCTTCTGAAACTGATACAAACCACAGGTCCTCAATAATCCAATGCTTTTCAGTTAAGAGTGAGAAACGTGTGAGCTTCGTGAACTATGTAGATTCGTTGGGCTGAAAGGTGACAGCCTTTACCAGAAACGAAATCTTGCTTGTAGGAAGACACAGAGCCTGGCATTTACTCCGTTTCTGAAGGGAAACACACAGCACAGTTCTCATCAATGAAACACACTCTGCTTTAGAACAAGAAGCATCCTCTTTCTTTCTAGAGTCTCTAATAAAGCGGGAAACGTGAGTGTGCTCAGAAAAAAAGAACTGTGTTTCCTACACTCACGGACCATATCTAGTTCAACTCTGCTGCTGAAACTCATACAAACCACAGGTCCTCTAACATCCAATGCTTTTCAGTTAAGAGCGAGAAACCTGTGAGCTTCGTGAACTATGTACCTTCTATTGAGCTGAAAAGTGACTGTGTTTACCAGAAACGAATTCTTGCTTGTTGGAAGACACAGAGCCTGGCATTTAACTCTGTTTCTGAAGGGAAACACACAGCACAGTTCTCATCCATGAAACACACTCAATTTAGAACAAGAAGCATGCTCTTGCTTTCTAGAGTCTCTAATAAGGCAGGAAACGTGAGTGTGCTCAGAACAAAAGAACTGTGTTTCCTACACACACGGACCATATGTAGTCCAACTCTGCTTCTGAAACTGATACAAACCACAGGTCCTCTAACATGAAATGCTTTTCAGTTAAGAGCGAGAAACATGTGAGCTTTGTGAACTATGTAGCTTCATTTGAGCTAAAAAGTGACTGCTTTTACCAGAAAAGAAGTCTTGCTTGTAGGAAGACACAGAGCCTGGCATTTAACTCCTTTTCTGAAGGGAAACACATGGCACAGTTCTCATCCATGAAACACACTCTGCTTTAGAACAAGAAGCATGTTCTTGTTTTCTAGAATCTCTAATAAGGCGGGAAACGTGAGTGTGCTCAGAACAAAAGAACTATTTTTCCTACACACATGGACCATATCTAGTTCAACTCTGCTTAAGAAAGTGACAGAACACAGGTCTTCTAACATCCAATGATTTTCAGTTAAGAGCGAGAAACGTTTGAGCTTCGTGACTATGTAGCTTCTTTTGAGCTGAAAATGACTGCGTTTACCAGAAAAGAAGTCTTGCTTGTAGGAAGACACAGAGCCTGGCATTTAACTCCGTTTCTGAAGGGAAACACACAGCACAGTTCTCATCCATGAAACACACTCAATTTAGAACAAGAAGCATGCTCTTGCTTTCTAGAGTCTCTAATAAGGCGGGAAACCTGAGTGTGCTCAGAACAAAAGAACTGTGTTTCCTACACACACGGACCGTATCTAGTTCAACTCTGCTTAACAAAGTGATACAAACCACAGGTCCTCAATAATCCAATGCTTTTCAGTTAAGAGCGAGAAACGTGTGAGCTTCGTGAACTATGTAGCCTCGTTGGAGCTGAAAAGTGACTGCGTTTACCAGTAACGAAATCTTGCTTGTAGGAAGACACAGAGCCTGGCGTTTAACTCTGTTTCTGAAGGGAAACACACCGCCCAGTTCTCATCCATGAAACACACTCTGCTTTAGAGCAAGAAGCATGCTCTTGCTTTCTAGAGTCTCTAATAAGGCGGGAAACGTGAGTGTGCTCTGAAAAAAAGAACTGTGTTTCCTACACTCACGGACCATATCTAGTTGAACTCTGCTTCTGAAACTGATACAAACCAAAGGTCCTCTAACATCCAATGCTTTTCAGTTAAGAGCGAGAAACGTGTGAGCTTCGTGAACTATGTAGCCTCGTTGGAGCTGAAAAGTGACTGCGTTTACCAGTAACGAAATCTTGCTTGTAGGAAGACATCAAGCCTGGCGTTTAACACCGTTTCTGAAGCGAAACACACAGCACAGTTCTCATCCATGAAACACACTCTGCTTTAGAGCAAGAAGCATGCTCTTGCTTTCTAGAGTCTCTAATAAGGCGGGAAACGTGAGTGTGCTCAGAAAAAAAGAACTGTGTTTCCTACACACACGGACAATATCTAGTTCAACTCTGCTTCTGAAACTGATACAAACCACAGGTCCTCAATAATCAAATGCTTTTCAGTTAAGAGCGAGAAACGTGTGAGCTTCGTGAACTATGTAGCTTCTTTGGGCTGAAAGGTGACTACGTTTACCAGAAATGAAGCCTTGCTTGTAGGAAGACACAGAGCCTGGCGTTTATCTCCGTTTCTGAATGGAAACACACAGCACAGTTCTCATCCATGAAACACACTCTGCTTTAGAGCAAGAAGCATGCTCTTGCTTTCTAGAGTCTCTAATAAGGCGGGAAACGTGAGTGTGCTCAAAACAAAAGAACTGTGTTTCCTATGCACACAGACCATATCTATTTCAACTCTGCTTCTGAAACTGATACAAACCACAGGTCCTCTAACATCCAATGCTTTTCAGTTAAGAGCGAGAAACGTGGGAGCTTCGTGAACTATGTAGATTCGTTTGAGCTAAAAAGTGACTGCGTTTACCAGAAACGAAATCTTGCTTGTAGGAAGACACAGAGCCTGGCATTTAACTCTGTTTCTGAAGGGAAACACACAGCACAGTTCTCATCCATGAAACACAGTGTGCTTTAGAGGAAGAAGCCCGCTCTTGCTTTGTAGATTCTCTAATAAGGCAGGAAACGTGAGTGTGCTCAGAACAAAAGAACTGTGTTTCCTACACACATGGACGATATCTAGTTCATCTCTTCTTCTGAAACTGATACAAACCACAGGTCCTCAATCATCCAATGCTTTTCAGTTAAGAGCGAGAAACGTGTGAGCTTTTTGAACTATGTAGCTTCTTTGGGCTGAAAAGTGACTGAGTTTACCAGAAACGAAGTCTTGCTTGTAGGAAGACACAGAGCCTGGCTTTTCACACCGTTATTGAAGGGAAACACACAGCACAGTTCTCATCCATGAAACACACTCTGCTTTAGAACAAGAAGCATGCTCTTGCTTTCTAGAGTCTCTAAAAAGGCGGGAAACGTGAGTGTGCTCAGTAAAAAGAACTGTGTTTCCTACACTTACGGACCATATCTAGTTCAACCCTGCTTCTGAAACTGATAGAACACAGGTCCTCTAACATCCAATGCTTTTCAGTTAAGAGCAAGAAACGTCTGAGCTTCGTGAACTATGTAGCTTCCTTTGAGCTGAAAAGTGACTGCTTTTACCAGAAACGAAATCTTGCTTGTAGGAAGACACAAACCCTGGCGTTTAAATCCGTTTCTGAAGGGAAACCCACAGCACAGTTCTCATCGATGAAACACACTCTGCTTTAGAGCAAGAAGCATGCTCTTTCTTTCTAGAGTTCTAATAATGTGGGAAACGTGAGTGTGCTCAGAACAAAAGAACTGTGTTTCCTACACACACGGACCATATCTAGTTCAACTCTGCTTCTGAAACTGATACAAACCACAGGTCCTCTAACATGAAATGCTTTTCAGTTAAGAGCGAGAAACATGTGAGCTTTGTGAACTATGTAGCTTCATTTGAGCTAAAAAGTGACTGCGTTTACCAGAAAAGAAGTCTTGCTTGTAGGAAGACACAGAGCCGGCATTTAACACCTTTTCTGAAGGGAAACACATGGCACAGTTCTCATCCATGAAACACACTCTGCTTTAGAACAAGAAGCATGTTCTTGTTTTCTAGAATCTCTAATAAGGCGGGAAACGTGAGTGTGCTCAGAACAAAAGAACTATTTTTCCTACACACATGGACCATATCTAGTTCAACTCTGCTTAAGAAAGTGACAGAACACAGGTCTTCTAACATCCCATGATTTTCAGTTAAGAGCGAGAAACGTTTGAGCTTCGTGACTATGTAGCTTCGTTTGAGCTGAAAATGACTGCGTTTACCAGAAAAGAAGTCTTGCTTGTAGGAAGACACAGAGCCTGGCATTTAACTCCGTTTCTGAAGGGAAACACACAGCACAGTTCTCATCCATGAAACACACTCTGCTTTAGAGCAAGAAGCATGCTCTTGCTTTCTAGAGTCTCTAATAAGGCGGGAAAGGTGAGTGTGCACAAAAAAAAGAACTTTGTTTCCTACGCACATGTACCATATCTAGTTCAACTCTGCTTCTGAAACTGCTAAAAACCACAGGTCCTCTAACATCCAATGCTTTTCAGTTAAGAGCGAGAAACGTGTGAGCTTCTTGAACTATGTAGCTTCCTTTGAGCTGAAAAGTGACTGCGTTTACCAGAAAAGAAGTCTTGCATGTAGGAAGACACAGAGCCTGGCATTTAACTCTGTTTCTGAAGGGAAACACACAGCACAGTTCTCATCCATGAAACACACTCAATTTAGAACAAGAAGCATGCTCTTGCTTTCTAGAGTCTCTAATAAGGCGGGAAACCTGAGTGTGCTCAGAACAAAAGAACTGTGTTTCCTACACACACGGACCGTATCTAGTTCAACTCTGCTTAACAAAGTGATACAAACCACAGGTCCTCAATAATCCAATGCTTTTCAGTTATGAGTGAGAAACCTGTGAGCTTCGTGAACTATGTCGCTTCTTTGGGCTGTAAGGTGACAGCCTTTACCAGAAACGAAGTCTTGCTTGTAGGAAGACACAGAGCCTGGCATTTAACTCCGTTTCTGAAGGGAAACACACAGCACAGTTCTCATCCATGAAACACACTCAATTTAGAACAAGAAGCATGCTCTTGCTTTCTAGAGTCTCTAATAAGGCGGGAAACGTGAGTGTGCTCAGAACAAAAGAACTGTGTTTCCTACACACACTGACCATATGTAGTCCAACTCCGCTTCTGAAACTGATGCAAACCACAGGTCCTCTAACATGAAATGCTATTCAGTTCAGAGTGAGAAACATGTGAGCTTTGTGAACTATGTAGCTTCGTTTGAGCTAAAAAGTGACTGCGTTTACCAGAAAAGAAGTCTTGCTTGTAGGAAGACACAGAGCCTGGCATTTAACTCCTTTTCTGAAGGGAAACACATGGCACAGTTCTCATCCATGAAACACACTCTGCTTTAGAACAAGAAGCATGCTCTTGCTTTCTAGGGTCCCTAATAAGGCGGGAAACTTGAGTGTGCTCAGAACAAAAGAACTGTGTTACCTACACACACGGACAATATCTAGTTCAACTCTGCTTCTGAAACTGATACAAACCACAGGTCCTCAATAATCAAATGCTTTTCAGTTAAGAGCGAGAAACGTGTGAGCTTCGTGAACTATGTAGCTTCTTTGGGCTGAAAGGTGACTACGTTTACCAGAAACGAAGCCTTGCTTGTAGGAAGACACAGAGCCTGGCGTTTATCTCCGTTTCTGAATGGAAACACACAGCACAGTTCTCATCCATGAAACACACTCTGCTTTAGAGCAAGAAGCATGCTCTTGCTTTCTAGAGTCTCTAATAAGGCGGGAAACGTGAGTGTGCTCAAAACAAAAGAACTGTGTTTCCTATGCACACAGACCATATCTATTTCAACTCTGCTTCTGAAACTGATACAAACCACAGGTCCTCAATCATCCAATGCTTTTCAGTTAAGAGCGAGAAACGTGTGAGCTTTTTGAACTATGTAGCTTCTTTGGGCTGAAAAGTGACTGAGTTTACCAGAAACGAAGTCTTGCTTGTAGGAAGACACAGAGCCTGGCTTTTAACACCGTTATGAAGGGAAACACACAGCACAGTTCTCATCCATGAAACACACTCTGCTTTAGAACAAGAAGCATGCTCTTGCTTTCTAGAGTCTCTAAAAAGGCGGGAAACGTGAGTGTGCTCAGTAAAAAGAACTGTGTTTCCTACACTTACGGACCATATCTAGTTCAACCCTGCTTCTGAAACTGATAGAACACAGGTCCTCTAACATCCAATGCTTTTCAGTTAAGAGCGAGAAACGTCTGAGCTTCGTGAACTATGTAGCTTCCTTTGAGCTGAAAAGTGACTGCTTTTACCAGAAACGAAATCTTGCTTGTAGGAAGACACAAACCCTGGCGTTTAAATCCGTTTCTGAAGGGAAACCCACAGCACAGTTCTCATCGATGAAACACACTCTGCTTTAGAGCAAGAAGCATGCTCTTGCTTTCTAGAGTTCTACTAATGTGGGAATCGTGAGTGTGCTCAGAACAAAAGAACTGTGTTTCCTACACACGGACCATATCTAGTTCAACTCTGCTTCTGAAACTGATACAAACCACAGGTCCTCAATAATCCAATGCTTTTCAGTTAAGAGTGAGAAACGTGTGAGGTTCGTGAACTATGTAGCTTCGTTTGAGCTGAAAAGTGAGTGCGTTTAGCAGAAACAAAATCTTGATTGTAGGAGGACAGAGAGCCTGGCATTTAACTCCGTTTCTGAAGGGAAACCCACAGCACAGTTCTCATCCATGAAACACACTCTGCTTTAGAGCAAGAAACATGCTCTTGCTTTCTAGAGTCTCTAATAAGGGGGGAAACGTGAGTGTGCTCAGAACAAGAACTGTGTTTCCTACACACGGACCATATCTAGTTCAAATCTGCTTCTGAAACTGATACAAACCACAGGTCCTCAATAATCCAATGCTTTTCAGTTAAGAGTGAGAAACGTGTGAGCTTCGTGAACTATGTAGATTCGTTGGGCTGAAAGGTGACAGCCTTTACCAGAAACGAAATCTTGCTTGTAGGAAGACACAGAGCCTGGCATTTAACTCCGTTTCTGAAGGGAAACACACATCACAGTTCTCATCAATGAAACACACTCTGCTTTAGAACAAGAAGCATCCTCTTTCTTTCTAGAGTCTCTAATAAAGCGGGAAACGTGAGTGTGCTCAGAAAAAAAGAACTGTGTTTCCTACACTCACGGACCATATCTAGTTCAACTCTGCTGCTGAAACTCATACAAACCACAGGTCCTCTAACATCCAATGCTTTTCAGTTAAGAGCGAGAAACCTGTGAGCTTTGTGAACTATGTACCTTCTATTGAGCTGAAAAGTGACTGTGTTTACCAGAAACGAATTCTTGCTTGTTGGAAGACACAGAGCCTGGCATTTAACTCTGTTTCTGAAGGGAAACACACAGCACAGTTCTCATCCATGAAACACACTCAATTTAGAACAAGAAGCATGCTCTTGCTTTCTAGAGTCTCTAATAAGGCAGGAAACGTGAGTGTGCTCAGAACAAAAGAACTGTGTTTCCTACACACACGGACCATATGTAGTCCAACTCTGCTTCTGAAACTGATACAAACCACAGGTCCTCTAACATGAAATGCTTTTCAGTTAAGAGCGAGAAACATGTGAGCTTTGTGAACTATGTAGCTTCATTTGAGCTAAAAAGTGACTGCGTTTACCAGAAAAGAAGTCTTGCTTGTAGGAAGACACAGAGCCTGGCATTTAACTCCTTTTCTGAAGGGAAACACACGGCACAGTTCTCATCCATGAAACACACTCTGCTTTAGAACAAGAAGCATGTTCTTGTTTTCTAGAATCTCTAATAAGGCGGGAAACGTGAGTGTGCTCAGAACAAAAGAACTATTTTTCCTACACACATGGACCATATCTAGTTCAACTCTGCTTAAGAAAGTGACAGAACACAGGTCTTCTAACATCCAATGATTTTCAGTTAAGAGCGAGAAACGTTTGAGCTTCGTGACTATGTAGCTTCGTTTGAGCTGAAAATGACTGCGTTTACCAGAAAAGAAGTCTTGCTTGTAGGAAGACACAGAGCCTGGCATTTAACTCCGTTTCTGAAGGGAAACACACAGCACAGTTCTCATCCATGAAACACACGCTGCTTTAGAGCAAGAAGCATGCTCTTGCTTTCTAGAGTCTCTAATAAGGCGGGAAAGGTGAGTGTGCACAAAAAAAAGAACTTTGTTTCCTACGCACATGTACCATATCTAGTTCAACTCTGCTTCTGAAACTGCTACAAACCACAGGTCCTCTAACATCCAATGCTTTTCAGTTAAGAGCGAGAAACGTGTGAGCTTCGTGAACTATGTAGCTTCCTTTGAGCTGAAAAGTGACTGCGTTTACCAGAAAAGAAGTCTTGCATGTAGGAAGACACAGAGCCTGGCATTTAACTCTGTTTCTGAAGGGAAACACACAGCACAGTTCTCATCCATGAAACACACTCAATTTAGAACAAGAAGCATGCTCTTGCTTTCTAGAGTCTCTAATAAGGCGGGAAACCTGAGTGTGCTCAGAACAAAAGAACTGTGTTTCCTACACACACGGACCGTATCTAGTTCAACTCTGCTTAACAAAGTGATACAAACCACAGGTCCTCAATAATCCAATGCTTTTCAGTTATGAGTGAGAAACCTGTGAGCTTCGTGAACTATGTCGCTTCTTTGGGCTGTAAGGTGACAGCCTTTACCAGAAACGAAGTCTTGCTTGTAGGAAGACACAGAGCCTGGCATTTAACTCCGTTTTTGAAGGGAAACACACAGCACAGTTCTCATCCATGAAACACACTCAATTTAGAACAAGAAGCATGCTCTTGCTTTCTAGAGTCTCTAATAAGGCAGGAAACGTGAGTGTGCTCAGAACAAAAGAACTGTGTTTCCTACACACACGGACCATATGTAGTCCAACTCCGCTTCTGAAACTGATGCAAACCACAGGTCCTCTAACCTGAAATGCTATTCAGTTCAGAGTGAGAAACATGTGAGCTTTGTGAACTATGTAGCTTCATTTGAGCTAAAAAGTGACTGCGTTTACCAGAAAAGAAGTCTTGCTTGTAGGAAGACACAGAGCCTGGCATTTAACTCCTTTTCTGAAGGGAAACACATGGCACAGTTCTCATCCATGAAACACACTCTGCTTTAGAACAAGAAGCATGCTCTTGCTTTCTAGGGTCCTTAATAAGGCGGGAAACTTGAGTGTGCTCAGAACAAAAGAACTGTGTTACCTACACACACGGACCATATCTAGTTCAACTCTGCTTCTGAAACTGATAGAACACAGGTCCTCTAACATCCAATGCTTTTCAGTTAAGAACGAGAAACGTGTGAGCTTCGTGAACTATGTAGCTTCGTTTGAGCTAAAAATGACTGCGTTTACCAGAAAAGAAGTCTTGCTGGTAGGAAGACACAGAGCCTGGCATTTAACTCCGTTTCTGTAGGGAAAAACACAGCACAGTTCTAATCCATGAAACACACTCTGCTTTAGAACAAGAAGCATGTTCTTGTTTTCTAGAGTCTCTAATAAGGCAGGAAACATGAGTGTGCTCAGAACAAAAGAACTGTGTTTCCTACACACACAGACCATATGTAGTCCAACTCTGCTTCTGAAACTGATACAAACCACAGGTCCTCTAACATGAAATGCTTTTCAGTTAAGAGCGAGAAACATGTGAGCTTTGTGAACTATGTAGCTTCATTTGAGCTAAAAAGTGACTGCGTTTACCAGAAAAGAAGTCTTGCTTGTAGGAAGACACAGAGCCGCCATTTAACTCCTTTTCTGAAGGGAAAAACATGGCACAGTTCTCATCCATGAAACACACTCTGCTTTAGAACAAGAAGCATGTTCTTGTTTTCTAGAATCTCTAATAAGGCGGGAAACGTGAGTGTGCTCAGAACAAAAGAACTATTTTTCCTACACACATGGACCATATCTAGTTCAACTCTGCTTAAGAAAGTGACAGAACACAGGTCTTCTAACATCCCATGATTTTCAGTTAAGAGCGAGAAACGTTTGAGCTTCGTGACTATGTAGCTTCGTTTGAGCTGAAAATGACTGCGTTTACCAGAAAAGAAGTCTTGCTTGTAGGAAGACACAGAGCCTGGCATTTAACTCCGTTTCTGAAGGGAAACACACAGCACAGTTCTCATCCATGAAACACACTCTGCTTTAGAGCAAGAAGCATGCTCTTGCTTTCTAGAGTCTCTAATAAGGCGGGAAAGGTGAGTGTGCACAAAAAAAAGAACTTTGTTTCCTACGCACATGTACCATATCTAGTTCAACTCTGCTTCTGAAACTGCTAAAAACCACATGTCCTCTAACATCCAATGCTTTTCAGTTAAGAGCGAGAAACGTGTGAGCTTCGTGAACTATGTAGCTTCCTTTGAGCTGAAAAGTGACTGCGTTTACCAGAAAAGAAGTCTTGCATGTAGGAAGACACAGAGGCTGGCATTTAACTCTGTTTCTGAAGGGAAACACACAGCACAGTTCTCATCCATGAAACACACTCAATTTAGAACAAGAAGCATGCTCTTGCTTTCTAGAGTCTCTAATAAGGCGGGAAACCTGAGTGTGCTCAGTACAAAAGAACTGTGTTTCCTACACACACGGACCATATCTAGTTCAACTCTGCTTAACAAAGTGATACAAACCACAGGTCCTCAATAATCCAATGCTTTTCAGTTATGAGTGAGAAACCTGTGAGCTTCGTGAACTATGTCGCTTCTTTGGGCTGTAAGGTGACAGCCTTTACCAGAAACGAAGTCTTGCTTGTAGGAAGACACAGAGCCTGGCATTTAACTCCGTTTCTGAAGGGAAACACACAGCACAGTTCTCATCCATGAAACACACTCAATTTAGAACAAGAAGCATGCTCTTGCTTTCTAGAGTCTCTAATAAGGCGGGAAACGTGAGTGTGCTCAGAACAAAAGAACTGTGTTTCCTACACACACGGACCATATGTAGTCCAACTCCGCTTCTGAAACTGATGCAAACCACAGGTCCTCTAACATGAAATGCTATTCAGTTCAGAGTGAGAAACATGTGAGCTTTGTGAACTATGTAGCTTCGTTTGAGCTAAAAAGTGACTGCGTTTACCAGAAAAGAAGTCTTGCTTGTAGGAAGACACAGAGCCTGGCATTTAACTCCTTTTCTGAAGGGAAACACATGGCACAGTTCTCATCCATGAAACACACTCTGCTTTAGAACAAGAAGCATGCTCTTGCTTTCTAGGGTCCCTAATAAGGCGGGAAACTTGAGTGTGCTCAGAACAAAAGAACTGTGTTACCTACACACACGGACAATATCTAGTTCAACTCTGCTTCTGAAACTGATACAAACCACAGGTCCTCAATAATCAAATGCTTTTCAGTTAAGAGCGAGAAACGTGTGAGCTTCGTGAACTATGTAGCTTCTTTGGGCTGAAAGGTGACTACGTTTACCAGAAACGAAGCCTTGCTTGTAGGAAGACACAGAGCCTGGCGTTTATCTCCGTTTCTGAATGGAAACACACAGCACAGTTCTCATCCATGAAACACACTCTGCTTTAGAGCAAGAAGCATGCTCTTGCTTTCTAGAGTCTCTAATAAGGCGGGAAACGTGAGTGTGCTCAAAACAAAAGAACTGTGTTTCCTATGCACACAGACCATATCTATTTCAACTCTGCTTCTGAAACTGATACAAACCACAGGTCCTCAATCATCCAATGCTTTTCAGTTAAGAGCGAGAAACGTGTGAGCTTTTTGAACTATGTAGCTTCTTTGGGCTGAAAAGTGACTGAGTTTACCAGAAACGATGTCTTGCTTGTAGGAAGACACAGAGCCTGGCTTTTAACACCGTTATGAAGGGAAACACACAGCACAGTTCTCATCCATGAAACACACTCTGCTTTAGAACAAGAAGCATGCTCTTGCTTTCTAGAGTCTCTAAAAAGGCGGGAAACGTGAGTGTGCTCAGTAAAAAGAACTGTGTTTCCTACACTTACGGACCATATCTAGTTCAACCCTGCTTCTGAAACTGATAGAACACAGGTCCTCTAACATCCAATGCTTTTCAGTTAAGAGCGAGAAACGTCTGAGCTTCGTGAACTATGTAGCTTCCTTTGAGCTGAAAAGTGACTGCTTTTACCAGAAACGAAATCTTGCTTGTAGGAAGACACAAACCCTGGCGTTTAAATCCGTTTCTGAAGGGAAACCCACAGCACAGTTCTCATCGATGAAACACACTCTGCTTTAGAGCAAGAAGCATGCTCTTGCTTTCTAGAGTTCTACTAATGTGGGAATCGTGAGTGTGCTCAGAACAAAAGAACTGTGTTTCCTACACACGGACCATATCTAGTTCAACTCTGCTTCTGAAACTGATACAAACCACAGGTCCTCAATAATCCAATGCTTTTCAGTTAAGAGTGAGAAACGTGTGAGGTTCGTGAACTATGTAGCTTCGTTTGAGCTGAAAAGTGAGTGCGTTTAGCAGAAACAAAATCTTGATTGTAGGAGGACAGAGAGCCTGGCATTTAACTCCGTTTCTGAAGGGAAACCCACAGCACAGTTCTCATCCATGAAACACACTCTGCTTTAGAGCAAGAAACATGCTCTTGCTTTCTAGAGTCTCTAATAAGGGGGGAAACGTGAGTGTGCTCAGAACAAGAACTGTGTTTCCTACACACGGACCATATCTAGTTCAAATCTGCTTCTGAAACTGATACAAACCACAGGTCCTCAATAATCCAATGCTTTTCAGTTAAGAGTGAGAAACGTGTGAGCTTCGTGAACTATGTAGATTCGTTGGGCTGAAAGGTGACAGCCTTTACCAGAAACGAAATCTTGCTTGTAGGAAGACACAGAGCCTGGCATTTAACTCCGTTTCTGAAGGGAAACACACATCACAGTTCTCATCAATGAAACACACTCTGCTTTAGAACAAGAAGCATCCTCTTTCTTTCTAGAGTCTCTAATAAAGCGGGAAACGTGAGTGTGCTCAGAAAAAAAGAACTGTGTTTCCTACACTCACGGACCATATCTAGTTCAACTCTACTGCTGAAACTCATACAAACCACAGGTCCTCTAACATCCAATGCTTTTCAGTTAAGAGCGAGAAACCTGTGAGCTTTGTGAACTATGTACCTTCTATTGAGCTGAAAAGTGACTGTTTTTACCAGAAACGAATTCTTGCTTGTTGGAAGACACAGAGCCTGGCATTTAACTCTGTTTCTGAAGGGAAACACACAGCACAGTTCTCATCCATGAAACACACTCAATTTAGAACAAGAAGCATGCTCTTGCTTTCTAGAGTCTCTAATAAGGCAGGAAACGTGAGTGTGCTCAGAACAAAAGAACTGTGTTTCCTACACACACGGACCATATGTAGTCCAACTCTGCTTCTGAAACTGATACAAACCACAGGTCCTCTAACATGAAATGCTTTTCAGTTAAGAGCGAGAAACATGTGAGCTTTGTGAACTATGTAGCTTCATTTGAGCTAAAAAGTGACTGCGTTTACCAGAAAAGAAGTCTTGCTTGTAGGAAGACACAGAGCCTGGCATTTAACTCCTTTTCTGAAGGGAAACACACGGCACAGTTCTCATCCATGAAACACACTCTGCTTTAGAACAAGAAGCATGTTCTTGTTTTCTAGAATCTCTAATAAGGCGGGAAACGTGAGTGTGCTCAGAACAAAAGAACTATTTTTCCTACACACATGGACCATATCTAGTTCAACTCTGCTTAAGAAAGTGACAGAACACAGGTCTTCTAACATCCAATGATTTTCAGTTAAGAGCGAGAAACGTTTGAGCTTCGTGACTATGTAGCTTCGTTTGAGCTGAAAATGACTGCGTTTACCAGAAAAGACGTCTTGCTTGTAGGAAGACACAGAGCCTGGCATTTAACTCCGTTTCTGAAGGGAAACACACAGCACAGTTCTCATCCATGAAACACACGCTGCTTTAGAGCAAGAAGCATGCTCTTGCTTTCTAGAGTCTCTAATAAGGCGGGAAAGGTGAGTGTGCACAAAAAAAAGAACTTTGTTTCCTACGCACATGTACCATATCTAGTTCAACTCTGCTTCTGAAACTGCTACAAACCACAGGTCCTCTAACATCCAATGCTTTTCAGTTAAGAGCGAGAAACGTGTGAGCTTCGTGAACTATGTAGCTTCCTTTGAGCTGAAAAGTGACTGCGTTTACCAGAAAAGAAGTCTTGCATGTAGGAAGACACAGAGCCTGGCATTTAACTCTGTTTCTGAAGGGAAACACACAGCACAGTTCTCATCCATGAAACACACTCAATTTAGAACAAGAAGCATGCTCTTGCTTTCTAGAGTCTCTAATAAGGCGGGAAACCTGAGTGTGCTCAGAACAAAAGAACTGTGTTTCCTACACACACGGACCGTATCTAGTTCAACTCTGCTTAACAAAGTGATACAAACCACAGGTCCTCAATAATCCAATGCTTTTCAGTTATGAGTGAGAAACCTGTGAGCTTCGTGAACTATGTCGCTTCTTTGGGCTGTAAGGTGACAGCCTTTACCAGAAACGAAGTCTTGCTTGTAGGAAGACACAGAGCCTGGCATTTAACTCCGTTTCTGAAGGGAAACACACAGCACAGTTCTCATCCATGAAACACACTCAATTTAGAACAAGAAGCATGCTCTTGCTTTCTAGAGTCTCTAATAAGGCAGGAAACGTGAGTGTGCTCAGAACAAAAGAACTGTGTTTCCTACACACACGGACCATATGTAGTCCAACTCCGCTTCTGAAACTGATGCAAACCACAGGTCCTCTAACATGAAATGCTATTCAGTTCAGAGTGAGAAACATGTGAGCTTTGTGAACTATGTAGCTTCATTTGAGCTAAAAAGTGACTGCGTTTACCAGAAAAGAAGTCTTGCTTGTAGGAAGACACAGAGCCTGGCATTTAACTCCTTTTCTGAAGGGAAACACATGGCACAGTTCTCATCCATGAAACACACTCTGCTTTAGAACAAGAAGCATGCTCTTGCTTTCTAGGGTCCCTAATAATGCGGGAAACTTGAGTGTGCTCAGAACAAAAGAACTGTGTTACCTACACACACGGACCATATCTAGTTCAACTCTGCTTCTGAAACTGATAGAACACAGGTCCTCTAACATCCAATGCTTTTCAGTTAAGAACGAGAAACGTGTGAGCTTCGTGAACTATGTAGCTTCGTTTGAGCTAAAAATGACTGCGTTTACCAGAAAAGAAGTCTTGCTGGTAGGAAGACACAGAGCCTGGCATTTAACTCCGTTTCTGTAGGGAAAAACACAGCACAGTTCTAATCCATGAAACACACTCTGCTTTAGAACAAGAAGCATGTTCTTGTTTTCTAGAGTCTCTAAAAAGGCGGGAAAAGTGAGTGTGCTCAGAACAAAAGAACTGTTTTTCCTACACACATGGACCATATCTAGTTCAACTCTGCTTAAGAAAGTGACAGAACACAGGTCTTCTAACATCCAATGATTTTCAGTTAAGAGCGAGAAACGTGTGAGCTTCGTGACTATGTAGCTTCGTTTGAGCTGAAAATGACTGCGTTTACTAGAAAAGAAGTCTTGCTTGTAGGAAGACACAGAGCCTGGCCTTTAACTCCGTTTCTGAAGGGAAACAAGAGCACAGTTCTCATCCATGAAATACACTCTGCTTTAGAGCAAGAAGCATGCTTTTGCTTTCTAGAGTCTCTAATGAGGCGAGAAAGGTGAGTGTGCACAAAAAAAAGAACTTTGTTTCCTACGCACATGTACCATATCTAGTTCAACTCTGCTTCTGAAACTGCTACAAACCACAGGTCCTCTAACATCCAATGCTTTTCAGTTAAGAGCGAGAAAAGTGTGAGCTTCGTGAACTATGTAGCTTCCTTTGAGCTGAAAAGTGACTGCGTTTACCAGAAAAGAAGTCTTGCATGTAGGAAGACACAGAGCCTGGCATTTAACTCTGTTTCTGAAGGGAAACACACAGCACAGTTCTCATCCATGAAACACACTCAATTTAGAACAAGAAGCATGCTCTTGCTTTCTCGAGTCTCTAATAAGGCGGGAAACGTGAGTGTGCTCAGAAGAAAAGAACTGTGTTACCTACACACACGGACCGTATCTAGTTCAACTCTGCATAAGAAAGTGATACAAACCACAGGTCCTCAATAATCCAATGCTTTTCAGTTAATAGTGAGAACCTGTGAGCTTCGTGAACTATGTCGCTTCTTTGGGCTGAAAGGTGACAGCCTTAACCAGAAACGAAGTCTTGCTTGTAGGAAGACACCGAGCCTGGCATTTAACTCCGTTTCTGAAGGGAAACACACAGCACAGTTCTCATCAATGAAACACACTCTGCTTTAGAACAAGAAGCATCCTCTTTCTTTCTAGAGTCTCTAATAAGGCGGGAAACGTGAGTGTGCTCAGAAAAAAAGAACTGTGTTTCCTACACTCACGGACCATATCTAGTTCAACTCTGCTGCTGAAACTCATACAAACCACAGGTCCTCTAACATCCAATGCTTTTCAGTTAAGAGCGAGAAACCTGTGAGCTTCGTGAACTATGTACCTTCTATTGAGCTGAAACGTGACTGTGTTTACCAGAAACGAATTCTTGCTTCTTGGAAGACACAGAGCCTGGCATTTAACTCTGTTTCTGAAGGGAAACACACAGCACAGTTCTCATCCATGAAACACACTCAATTTAGAACAAGAAGCATGCTCTTGCTTTCTAGAGTCTCTAATAAGGCAGGAAACGTGAGTGTGCTCAGAACAAAAGAACTGTGTTTCCTACACACACGGACCATATGTAGTCCAACTCCGCTTCTGAAACTGATACAAACCACAGGTCCACTAACATGAAATGCTTTTCAGTTAAGAGCGAGAAACATGTGAGCTTTGTGAACTATGTAGCTTCATTTGAGCTAAAAAGTGACTGCGTTTACCAGAAAAGAAGTCTTGCTTGTAGGAAGACACAGAGCCTGGCATTTAACTCCGTTTCTGAATGGAAACACACAGCACACTTCTCATCCATGAAACACACTCTGCTTTAGAGCAAGAAGCATGCTCTTGCTTTCTAGAGTCTCTAATAAGGCGGGAAAGGTGAGTGTGCACAAAAAAAAGAACTTTGTTTCCTACGCACATGTACCATATCTAGTTCAACTCTGCTTCTGAAACTGATACAAACCACAGGTCCTCTAACATCCAATGATTTTCAGTTAAGAGCGAGAAACGTGTGAGCTTCGTGAACTATGTAGCCCTGTTGGAGCTGAAAAGTGACTGCGTTTACCAGTAACGAAATCTTGCTTGTAGGAAGACACAGAGCCTGGCGTTTAACTCCGTTTCTGAAGGGAAACACACCGCACAGTTCTCATCCATGAAACACACTCTGCTTTAGAGCAAGAAGCATGCTCTTGCTTTCTAGAGTCTCTAATAAGGCGGGAAACGTGAGTGTGCTCAGAAAAAAAGAACTGTGTTTCCTACACACACGGACCATATGTAGTCCAACTCCGCTTCTGAAACTGATATAAACCACAGGTCCACTAACATGAAATGCTTTTCAGTTAAGAGCGAGAAACATGTGAGCTTTGTGAACTATGTAGCTTCATTTGAGCTAAAAAGTGACTGTGTTTACCAGAAAAGAAGTCTTGCTTGTAGGAAGACACAGAGCCTGGCATTTAACTCCGTTTCTGAAGCGAAACACACAGCAGAGTTCTCATCCATGAAACACACTCTGCTTTAGAGCAAGAAGCATGCTCTTGCTTTCTAGAGTCTCTAATAAGGCGGGAAAGGTGAGTGTGCACAAAAAAAGAACTTTGTTTCCTAAGCACATGTACCATATCTAGTTGAACTCTGCTTCTGAAACTGATACAAACCACAGGTCCTCTAACATCCAATGCTTTTCAGTTAAGAGCGAGAAACGTGTGAGCTTCGTGAACTATGTAGCTTCCTTTGAGCTAAAAAGTGACTGCGTTTACCAGAAAAGAAGTCTTGCATGTAGGAAGACACAGAACCTGGCATTTAACTCTGTTTCTGAAGGGAAACACACAGCACAGTTCTCATCCATGAAACACACTCAATTTAGAACAAGAAGCATGCTCTTGCTTTCTAGAGTCTCTAATAAGGCGGGAAACCTGAGTGTGCTCAGAAGAAAAGAACTGTGTTACCTACACACACGGACCGTATCTAGTTCAACTCTGCTTAAGAAAGTGATACAAACCACAGGTCCTCAATAATCCAATGCTTTTCAGTTAAGAGTGAGAACCTGTGTGCTTCGTGAACTATGTCGCTTCTTTGGGCTGAAAGGTGACAGCCTTTACCAGAAACGAAGTCTTGCTTGTAGGAAGACACAGAGCCTGGCATTTAACACCGTTTCTGAAGGGAAACACACAGCACAGTTCTCATCAATGAAACACACTCTGCTTTAGAACAAGAAGCATCCTCTTTCTTTCTAGAGTCTCTAATAACGCGGGAAACGTGAGTGTGCTCAGAAAAAAAGAACTGTGTTTCCTACACTCACGGACCATATCTAGTTCAACTCTGCTGCTGAAACTCATACAAACCACAGGTCCTCTAACATCCAATGCTTTTCAGTTAAGAGCGAGAAACCTGTGAGCTTCGTGAACTATGTAGCTTTTTTTGAGCTGAAAAGTGACTGCGTTTACCAGAAACAACATCTTGCTTGTAGGAAGACACAAAGCCTGGTGTTTAACTCCGTTTCTGAAGGGAAACACACAGCACAGTACTCATCCATGAAACACACTCTGCTTTAGAGCAAGAAGCATGCTCTTGCTTTGTAGAGTCTCTAATAAGGCAGGAAACGTGAGTGTGCTCAGAAAAAAAGAACTGTGTTTCCTACACACGGACCATATCTAGTTCAACTCTGCTTCTGAAACTGATACAAACCACAGGTCCTCAATAATCAAATGCTTTTCAGTTAAGAGCGAGAAACGTGTGAGCTTCGTGAACTATGTAGCTTTTTTGGGCTGAAAGGTGACTGTGTTTACCAGAAACTAAGTCTTGCTTGTAGGAAGACACAGAGCCTGGCATTTAACTCCGTTTCTGAAGCGAAACACACAGCAGAGTTCTCATCCATGAAACACACTCTGCTTTAGAGCAAGAAGCATGCTCTTGCTTTCTAGAGTCTCTAATAAGGCGGGAAAGGTGAGTGTGCACAAAAAAAGAACTTTGTTTCCTAAGCACATGTACCATATCTAGTTGAACTCTGCTTCTGAAACTGATACAAACCACAGGTCCTCTAACATCCAATGCTTTTCAGTTAAGAGCGAGAAACGTGTGAGCTTCGTGAACTATGTAGCTTCGTTTGAGCTAAAAAGTGACTGTGTTTACCACAAACGAAATCTTGCTTGTAGGAAGACACAGAGCCTGGCATTTAACTCCGTTTCTGACGGGAAACACACAGCACAGTTCTCATCCATGAAACACAGTGTGCTTTAGAGGAAGAAGCCCGCTCTTGCTTTGTAGATTCTCTAATAAGGCAGGAAACGTGAGTGTGCTCAGAACAAAAGAACTGTGTTTCCTAAACACATGGACGCTATCTAGTTCAACTCTACTTCTGAAACTGATACAAACCACAGGTCCTCAAACATCCAATGCTTTTCATTTAAGAGCAAGAAACGTGTGAGCTTTGTGAAGTATGTAGCTTCTTTGGATGAAAAGTGACTGAGTTTACCAGAAACGAAGTCTTGCTTGTAGGAAGAAACAGAGCCTGGCATTTAACACCATTATTGAAGGGAAACACACAGCACAGTTCTCATCCATAAAACACACTCTGCTTTAGAACAAGAAGCATGCTCTTGCTTTCGAGAGTCTCTAATAAGGCGGGAAACGTGAGTGTGCTCAGAAAAAAGAACTGTGTTTCCTACACTTATGGACCATATCTAGTTCAACTCTGCTTCTGAAACTGATACAAACCACAGGTCCTCTAACATCCAATGCTTTTCGGTTAAGAGCGAGAAACCTGTGAGCTTCGTGAACTATGTAACTTCTTTTGAGCTGAAAAGTGACTGTGCATACCAGAAACGAATTCTTGCTTGTTGGAATACACAGAGCCTGGTATTTAACTCCGTTTCTGAAGGGAAACACACAGCACAGTTCTCATCCATGAAACACACTCTGCTTTAGAGCAAGAAGCATGCTCTTGCTTTCTAGAGTCTCTAAAAAGGCAGGAAACGTGAGTGTGCTCAGAAAAAAAGAACTGTGTTTCCTACACACGGACCATATCTAGTTCAACTCTGCTTCTGAAACTGATACAAACCACAGGTCCTCAATAATCAAATGCTTTTCAGTTAAGAGCGAGAAACGTGTGAGCTTCGTGAACTATGTAGCTTTTTTGGGCTGAAAGGTGACTACGTTTACCAGAAACTAAGTCTTGCTTGTAGGAAGACACAGAGCCTGGCGTTTAACTCCGTTTCTGAAGGGAAACACACAGCATAGTTCTCATCCATGAAACACATTCTGCTTTAGAGCAAGAAGCACGCTCTTGCTTTGTAGAGTCTCTAATAAGGCAGGAAACGTGAGTGTGCTCAGAACAAAAGAACTGTGTTTCCTACACACACGGACCATATCTAGTTCAACTCTGCTTCTGAACCTGATACAAACAACAGGTCCTCAATAATCAAATGCTTTTCAGTTAAGAGCGAGAAACGTGTGAGCTTCGTGAACTATGTAGCTTCTTTGGGCTGAAAGGTGACTACGTTTACCAGAAACGAAGTCTTGCTTGTAGGAAGACACAGAGCCTGGCATTTAACTCCGTTTCTGAAGGGAAACACACAGCACAGTTCTCATCCATGAAACACACTCTGCTTTCGAGCAAGAAGCACGCACTTGCTATGTAGAATCTCTAATAAGGCAGGAAACGAGAGTGTGCTCAGAAAAAAAGGACTGTGTTTCCTACACACATGGACGATATCTAGTTCAACTCTACTTCGGAAACTGATACAAACCACAGGTCCTCAATCATCCAATGCTTTTCAGTTAAGAGCAAGAAACGTGTGAGCTTTGTGAACTATGTAGCTTCTTTGGATGAAAAGTGACTGAGTTTACCAGAAACGAAGTCTTGCTTGTAGGAAGAAACACAGCCTGGCATTTAACACCATTTCTGAAGGGAAACACACAGCACAGTTCTCATCCATGAAACACACTCTGCTTTAGAACAAGAAGCATGCTCTTGCTTTCTCGGGTCCCTAATAAGGCGGGAAACATGAGTGTGCTCAGAACAAAAGAACTGTGTTACCTACACACACGGACCATATCTAGTTCAACACTGCTTCTGAAACTGATAGAACACAGGTCCTCTAACATCCAATGCTTTTCAGTTAAGAGTGAGAAACTTGTGCGCTTAGTGAACTATGTAGCTTTGTTTGAGCTGAAAAGTGACTGCGTTTACCAGAAACAAATCTTGCTTGTAGGAAGACACAGACCCTGGCGTTAACTCCTTTTCTGAAGGGAAACACCCAGCACAGTTCTCACCCAAGAAACACACTCTGCTTTAGAGCAAGAAGCATGCTCTTGCTTTCTAGAGTATCTAATAAGGCAGGAAACGTGAGTGTGCTCAGAAAAAAAGATCTGTGTTTCCTACACTCCCTGACCATATCTAGTTCAACTCTGCTTCTGAAACTGATACAAACCACAGGTCCTCTAACATCCAATGCTTTTCAGTTAAGAGCGAGAAACGTGTGAGCTTCGTGAACTATGTAGCTTCGTTTGAGCTGAAATGTGACTGTGTTTAACAGAAACGAAACTTTGCTTGGAGGAAGACACAGAGCCTGGCGTTTAACTCCGTTTCTGAAGGGAAACACACAGCATAGTTCTCATCCATGAAACACATTCTGCTTTAGAGCAAGAAGCACGCTCTTGCTTTGTAGAGTCTCTAATAAGGCAGGAAACGTGAGTGTGCTCAGAACAAAAGAACTGTGTTTCCTACACACACGGACCATATCTAGTTCAACTCTGCTTCTGAACCTGATACAAACAACAGGTCCTCAATAATCAAATGCTTTTCAGTTAAGAGCGAGAAACGTGTGAGCTTCGTGAACTATGTAGCTTCTTTGGGCTGAAAGGTGACTACGTTTACCAGAAACGAAGTCTTGCTTGTAGGAAGACACAGAGCCTGGCATTTAACTCCGTTTCTGAAGGGAAACACACAGCACAGTTCTCATCCATGAAACACACTCTGCTTTCGAGCAAGAAGCACGCACTTGCTATGTAGAATCTCTAATAAGGCAGGAAACGAGAGTGTGCTCAGAAAAAAAGGACTGTGTTTCCTACACACATGGACGATATCTAGTTCAACTCTACTTCGGAAACTGATACAAACCACAGGTCCTCAATCATCCAATGCTTTTCAGTTAAGAGCAAGAAACGTGTGAGCTTTGTGAACTATGTAGCTTCTTTGGATGAAAAGTGACTGAGTTTACCAGAAACGAAGTCTTGCTTGTAGGAAGAAACACAGCCTGGCATTTAACACCATTTCTGAAGGGAAACACACAGCACAGTTCTCATCCATGAAACACACTCTGCTTTAGAACAAGAAGCATGCTCTTGCTTTCTCGGGTCCCTAATAAGGCGGGAAACATGAGTGTGCTCAGAACAAAAGAACTGTGTTACCTACACACACGGACCATATCTAGTTCAACACTGCTTCTGAAACTGATAGAACACAGGTCCTCTAACATCCAATGCTTTTCAGTTAAGAGTGAGAAACTTGTGCGCTTAGTGAACTATGTAGCTTTGTTTGAGCTGAAAAGTGACTGCGTTTACCAGAAACAAATCTTGCTTGTAGGAAGACACAGACCCTGGCGTTAACTCCTTTTCTGAAGGGAAACACCCAGCACAGTTCTCACCCAAGAAACACACTCTGCTTTAGAGCAAGAAGCATGCTCTTGCTTTCTAGAGTATCTAATAAGGCAGGAAACGTGAGTGTGCTCAGAAAAAAAGATCTGTGTTTCCTACACTCCCTGACCATATCTAGTTCAACTCTGCTTCTGAAACTGATACAAACCACAGGTCCTCTAACATCCAATGCTTCTCAGTTAAGAGAAAGAAACATGTGAGCTTTGTGAACTATGTAGCTTCGTTTGAGCTGAAAAGCGACTGCGTTTACCAGAAACGAAGTCTTGCTTGTAGGAAGACACAAAGCCTGACAATCAACTCCGATTCTGAACGGAAACACACAGCACAGTTCTCATCCATGAAACACACTCTGCTTTAGAGCAAGAAGCACGCCCTTCTTTGTAGTGTCTCTAATAAGGCAGGAAGCATGAGTGTGTTCAGAACAAAAGAACTGTGTTTCCTACACACACGGATCATATCTAGTTCAACACTGCTCCTGAAACTGATACAAACCACAGGTCCTCTAACATCCAATGCTTTTCAGTTAAGAGCGAGAAACGTGTGAGCTTCGTGAACTATGTAGATTCGTTTGAGCTGAAAAGTGACTGTGTTTACCAGAAACGAATTCTTGAGTGTTGGAAGACACAGAGCCTGGCATTTAACTCCGTTTCTGAAGGGAAACACACAGCACAGTTCTCATCGATGAAACACACTCTGCTTTAGAGCAAGAAGCACGCTCTTGCTATGTAGAGTCTCTAATAAGGCAGGATACGTGAGTGTGCTCAGAACAAAAGAACAGTGTTTCCTACACACATGGACCATATCTAGTTCAACTCTGCTTCTGAAACTGATACAAACCACAGGTCTTCAAACACCCAATGCTTTCCAGTTAACAGCGAGAAACGTGTGAGCTTTGTGAACTATGTAGCATCTTTGGGCTGAAAAGTGACTGGGTTTACCAAAAACGAAGTCTTGCTTTTAGGAAGACACAGAGCCTGGCATTTAACTCCGTTTCTGAAGGGAAACACACAGCACAGTTCTCATCCATGAAACACACTCTGCTTTAGAGCAAGAAGCACGCACTTGCTTTGTAGAATCTCTAATAAGGCAGGAAACGAGAGTGTGCTCAGAAAAAAAGGACTGTGTTTCCTACACACATGGACGATATCTAGTTCAACTCTACTTCTGAAACTGATACAAACCACAGGTCCTCAATCATCCAATGCTTTTCAGTTAAGAGCGAGAAACGTGTGAGCTTTGTGAACTATGTAGCATCTTTGGGCTGAAAAGTGACTGAGTTTACCAGAAACGATGTCTTGCTTGTAGGAAGAAACACAGCCTGGCATTTAACACCGTTTCTGAAGGGAAACACACAGCACAGTTCTCATCCATGAAACACACTCTGCTTTAGAACAATAAGCATGCTCTTGCTTTCTAGGGTCCCTAATAAGGCGGGAAACATGAGTGTGCTCAGAACAAAAGAACTGTGTTACCTACACACACGGACCATATCTAGTTCAACTCTGCTTCTGAAACTGATAGAACACAGGTCCTCTAACATCCAATGCTTTTCAGTTAAGAGTGAGAAACTTGTGAGCTTAGTGAACTATGTAGTTTTGTTTGAGCTGAAAAGTGACTGCGTTTACCAGAAACAAATCTTGCTTGTAGGAAGACACAGACCCTGGTGTTAACTCCGTTTCTGAAGGGAAACACACAGCACAGTTCTCATCCATGAAACACACTCTGCTTTAGTGCAGGAAGCATGCTCTTGCTTTCTAGAGTCTCTAATAAGGCAGGAAACGTGAGTGTGCTCAGAAAAAAAGATCTGTGTTTCCTACACTCCCTGACCATATCTAGTTCAACTCTGCTTCTGAAACTGATACAAACCACAGGTCCTCTAACATCCAATGCTTCTCAGTTAAGAGAAAGAAACGTGTGAGCTTCGTGAACTATGTAGCTTCGTTTGAGCTGAAAAGCGACTGCGTTTACCAGAAACGAAGTCTTGCTTGTAGGAAGACACAAAGCCTGACATTTAACTCCGATTCTGAACGGAAACACACAGCACAGTTCTCATCCATGAAACACACTCTGCTTTAGAGCAAGAAGCATGCTCTTGCTTTGTAGATTCTCTAATAAGGCAGGAAACGTGAGTGTGCTCAGAACTAAAGAACTGTGTTTCCTACACACACGGACCATATCTAGTCCAACTCCGCTTCTGAAACTGATACAAACCACAGGTCCTCTAACATCCAATGCTTTTCAGTTAAGAGCGAGAAACCTGTGAGCTTCGTGAACTATGTAGCTTCTTTGGGCTGAAAGGTGACTGTGTTACCAGAAACGAAGTCTTGCTTGTAGGAAGACACAGAGCCTGGCGTTTAACTCCTTTTCTGAAGGGAAACACACAGCACAGTTCTCATCCATGAAACACACTCTGCTTTAGAGCAAGAAGCACGCTCTTGCTTTCTAGAGTCTCTAATAAGGCGGGAAACATGAGTGTTCTCAGAACAAAAGAACTGTGTTACCTACACACACGGACCATATCTACTTCAACTCCACTTCTGAAACTGATACAAACCACAGGTCCTCTAACATCCAATGCTTTTCAATTAAGAGCAAGAAACGTGTGAGTTCGTGAACTATGTAGTTTTGTTTGAGCTGAATAGTGACTGCGTTTATGAGAAATGAAATCTTAATTGTAGGAAGACACAGAGCCTGGCATTTAACTCCGTTTCTGAAGGGAAACCCACAGCACAGTTCTCATCCATGAAACACACTCTGGTTTAGAGCAGGAAGCACGCTCTTGCTTTCTAGAGTCTCTAATAAGGTGGGAAACTTGAGTGTGCTCAGAACAAAAGAACTGTGTATCCGACACACACTTTCCATATCTAGTTCAACTCTGCTTCTGAAACAGATAGAGCACAGGTCCTCTAACATCCAATGCTCTTCATTTAAGAGTGAGAAACGTGTGAGCTTCGTGAACTATGTAGCTTCCTTTGAGCTGAAAAGTGACTACGTTTACCAGAAACGAAATCTTGATTGTAGGAAGACACAGAGCCTGGCATTAAACTCCGTTTCTGAAGGGAAACACACAGCACAGTTCTCATCCATGAAACACACTCTGCTTTAGAGCAAGAAGCATGCCCTTCTTTGTAGTGTCTCTAATAAGGCAGGAAACATGAGTGTGCTCAGAACAAAAGAACTGTGTTTCCTACACACACGGATCATATCTAGTTCAACTCTGCTTCTGAAACTGATAGAGCACAGGTCCTCTAACATCCAATGCTCTTCAGTTAAGAGTGAGAAACGTGTGAGCTTCGTGAACTATGTAGCTTCGTTTGAGCTGAAAAGTGACTGTGTTTACCAGAAACGAATTGTTGATTGTTGGAAGACACAGAGCCTGGCATTTAACTCTGTTTCTGAAGGGAAACACACAGCACAGTTCTCATCCATGAAACACACTCTGCTTTAGAGCAAGAAGCACGCTCTTGCTATGTAGAGTCTCTAATAAGGCAGGAAACGTGAGTGTGCTCATAACAAAAGAACTGTGTTTCCTACACACACGGACCATATCTAGTTCAACTGCGCTTCTGAAACTGATACAAACCACAGGTCCTCTAACATCCAATGCTTTTCACTTATGAGCGAGAAACGTGTGAGCTTCGTGAACTTTGTAGCTACATTTGAGCTAAAAAGTGACTGCATTTACCAGAAAAGAAGTCTTGCTTGTAGGAATACACAGAGCCTGGCATTTAACTCCGTTTCTGAAGGGAAACACACAGCACAGTTCTCATCCATGAATCACTCTGCTTTAGAACAAGAAGCATGCTCTTGCTTTCTAGAGTCTCTAACAAGGTGAGAAACATGAGTGTGCTCAGAACAAAAGAACTGTGTTTCCTACACACACGGACCATATCTAGTTCAACTCTGCTTCTGAAACTGAAACAAACCACAGGTCCTCAAACACCCAATGCTATTCAGTTAACAGCGAGAAACATGTGAGCTTTGTGAACTATGTAGCTTCTTTGGGCTGAAAAATGATTGCGTTTACCAAAAACGAAGTTTTGCTTTTAGGAAGACACAGAGCCTGGCATTTAACTCCTTTTCTGAAGGGAAACACACAGCACAGTTCTCATCCATGAAACACACTCTGCTTTAGAGCAAGAAGCACGCACTTGCTTTCTGGATGCTCTAAAAGGCAGGATACGTGAGTGTTTTCAGAACAAAAGAACTGTGTTTCCTAAACACACGGACCATATCTAGTTTAACTCCGCTTCTGAAAGTGATACAAACCACAGGTTCTCTAACATCCAATGCTTTTCAGTTAAGAGCGAGAAACGTGTGAGTTTCGTGAACTATGTAGCTTCTTTGGGCTGAAAAGGGACTGGGTTTTCCAAAAACGAAGTCTTGCTTTTAGGAAGACACAGAGCCTGGCATTTATCTCCGTTTCTGAAGGGAAAAACACAGCACAGTTCTCATCCATCAAACGCACTCCGCTTTAGAGAAAAACCACGCTCTTGCTTTATAGAGTCTCTAATAAGGAGGGAAACATGAGTGTGCTCAGAACAAAAGAACTGTGTTACCTACACACACGGACCATATCTAGTTCAACTCCGCTTCTGAAACTGATACAAAACACAGGTTGTCTAACATCCAATGCTTTTCACTTAAGAGCAAGAAACGTGTGATTTTCGTGAACTATGTAGCTTTGTTTGAGCTGAATAGTGACTGCGTTTACCAGAAACGAAATCTTGATTGTAGGAAGCCACAGAGCCTGGCATTTAACTCCGTTTCTGAAGGGAAACCCACAGCACAGTTCTCATCCATGAAACACACTCTGCTTTAGAGCAGGAAGCACGCTCTTGCTTTCTAGAGTCTCTAATAAGGTGGGAAACGTGAGTGTGCTCAGAACAAAAGAACTGTGTATCCGACACACACTTTCCATATCTAGTTCAACTCTGCTTCTGAAACTGATAGAGCACAGGTCCTCTAACATCCAATGCTCTTCAGTTAAGAGTGAGAAACGTGTGAGCTTCGTGAACTATGTAGCTTCGTTTGAGCTGAAAAGGGACTACGTTTACCAGAAAAGAAATCTTGCTTGTAGGAAGACACAGAGCCTTGGATTAAACTCCGTTTCTGAAGGGAAACACACAGAACAGTTCTCATCCATGAATCACACTCTGCTTTAGAGCAAGAAGCATGCCCTTCTTTGTAGTGTCTCTAATAAGGCAGGAAACATGAGTGTGCTCAGAACAAAAGAACTGTGTTTCCTACACACACGGATCATATCTAGTTCAACTCTGCTTCTGAAACTGATAGAGCACAGGTCCTCTAACATCCAATGCTCTTCAGTTAAGAGTGAGAAACGTGTGAGCTTCGTGAACTATGTAGCTTCGTTTGAGCTGAAAAGTGACTGTGTTTACCAGAAACGAATTGTTGATTGTTGGAACACACAGAGCCTGGCATTTAACTCCGTTTCTGAAGGGAAACACACAGCACAGTTCTCATCCATGAAACACACTCTGCTTTAGAGCAAGAAGCACGCTCTTGCTATGTAGAGTCTCTAATAAGGCAGGAAACGTGAGTGTGCTCATAACAAAAGAACTGTGTTTCCTACACACACGGACCATATCTAGTTCAACTGCGCTTCTGAAACTGATACAAACCACAGGTCCTCTAACATCCAATGCTTTTCACTTAAGAGCGAGAAACGTGTGAGCTTCGTGAACTTTGTAGCTACATTTGAGCTAAAAAGTGACTGCATTTACCAGAAAAGAAGTCTTGCTTGTAGGAATACACAGAGCCTGGCATTTAACTCCGTTTCTGAAGGGAAACACACAGCACAGTTCTCATCCATGAATCACTCTGCTTTAGAACAAGAAGCATGCTCTTGCTTTCTAGAGTCTCTAACAAGGTGAGAAACATGAGTGTGCTCAGAACAAAAGAACTGTGTTTCCTACACACACGGACCATATCTAGTTCAACTCTGCTTCTGAAACTGAAACAAACCACAGGTCCTCAAACACCCAATGCTATTCAGTTAACAGCGAGAAACATGTGAGCTTTGTGAACTATGTAGCTTCTTTGGGCTGAAAAATGATTGCGTTTACCAAAAACGAAGTTTTGCTTTTAGGAAGACACAGAGCCTGGCATTTAACTCCTTTTCTGAAGGGAAACACACAGCACAGTTCTCATCCATGAAACACACTCTGCTTTAGAGCAAGAAGCACGCACTTGCTTTCTGGATGCTCTAAAAGGCAGGATACGTGAGTGTTTTCAGAACAAAAGAACTGTGTTTCCTAAACACACGGACCATATCTAGTTTAACTCCGCTTCTGAAACTGATACAAACCACAGGTTCTCTAACATCCAATGCTTTTCAGTTAAGGGCGAGAAACGTGTGAGTTTCGTGAACTATGTAGCTTCTTTGGGCTGAAAAGGGACTGGGTTTTCCAAAAACGAAGTCTTGCTTTTAGGAAGACACAGAGCCTGGCATTTATCTCCGTTTCTGAAGGGAAAAACACAGCACAGTTCTCATCCATCAAACGCACTCCGCTTTAGAGAAAAACCACGCTCTTGCTTTATAGAGTCTCTAATAAGGAGGGAAACATGAGTGTGCTCAGAACAAAAGAACTGTGTTACCTACACACACGGACCATATCTAGTTCAACTCCGCTTCTGAAACTGATACAAAACACAGGTCGTCTAACATCCAATGCTTTTCACTTATGAGCAAGAAACGTGTGATTTTCGTGAACTATGTAGCTTTGTTTGAGCTGAATAGTGACTGCGTTTACCAGAAACGAAATCTTGATTGTAGGAAGCCACAGAGCCTGGCATTTAACTCCGTTTCTGAAGGGAAACCCACAGCACAGTTCTCATCCATGAAACACACTCTGCTTTAGAGCAGGAAGCACGCTCTTGCTTTCTAGAGTCTCTAATAAGGTGGGAAACGTGAGTGTGCTCAGAACAAAAGAACTGTGTATCCGACACACACTTTCCATATCTAGTTCAACTCTGCTTCTGAAACTGATAGAGCACAGGTCCTCTAACATCCAATGCTCTTCATTTAAGAGTGAGAAACGTGTGAGCTTCGTGAACTATGTAGCTTCGTTTGAGCTGAAAAGGGACTACGTTTACCAGAAAAGAAATCTTGCTTGTAGGAAGACACAGAGCCTTGGATTAAACTCCGTTTCTGAAGGGAAACACACAGAACAGTTCTCATCCATGAATCACACTCTGCTTTAGAGCAAGAAGCACGCCCTTCTTTGTAGTGTCTCTAATAAGGCAGGAAACATGAGTGTGCTCAGAACAAAAGAACTGTGTTTCCTACACACACGGACCATATCTAGTTCAACTCTGCTTCTGAAACTGATACAAACCACAGGTCCTCTAACATCCAATGCTTTTCAGTTAAGAGCGAGAAACGTATTAGCTTCGTGAACTATGTAGCTTCTTTGGACTGAAATGTTACTGCCCTTACCAGAAACAAAGTCTTGCTTGTATGAAGACACAGAGCCTGGCATTTAACTCCGTTTCTGAAGGGAAACACACAGCACAGTTCTCATCCATGAAACACACTCTGCTTTAGAGCAAGAAGCACGCTCTTGCTATGTAGAGTCTCTAATAAGGCAGGAAACGTGAGTGTGCTCATAACAAAAGAACTGTGTTTCCTACACACACGGACCATATCTAGTTCAACTGCGCTTCTGAAACTGATACAAACCACAGGTCCTCTAACATCCAATGCTTTTCACTTAAGAGCGAGAAACGTGTGAGCTTCGTGAACTTTGTAGCTACATTTGAGCTAAAAAGTGACTGCATTTACCAGAAAAGAAGTCTTGCTTGTAGGAATACACAGAGCCTGGCATTTAACTCCGTTTCTGAAGGGAAACACACAGCACAGTTCTCATCCATGAATCACTCTGCTTTAGAACAAGAAGCATGCTCTTGCTTTCTAGAGTCTCTAACAAGGTGAGAAACATGAGTGTGCTCAGAACAAAAGAAGTGTGTTTCCTACACACACGGACCATATCTAGTTCAACTCTGCTTCTGAAACTGAAACAAACCACAGGTCCTCAAACACCCAATGCTATTCAGTTAACAGCGAGAAACGTGTGAGCTTTGTGAACTATGTAGCTTCTTTGGGCTGAAAAATGATTGCGTTTACCAAAAACGAAGTTTTGCTTTTAGGAAGACACAGAGCCTGGCATTTAACTCCTTTTCTGAAGGGAAACACACAGCACAGTTCTCAACCATGAAACACACTCTGCTTTAGAGCAAGAAGCACGCACTTGCTTTCTGGATGCTCTAAAAGGCAGGATACGTGAGTGTTTTCAGAACAAAAGAACTGTGTTTCCTAAACACACGGACCATATCTAGTTTAACTCCGCTTCTGAAACTGATACAAACCACAGGTCCTATAACATCCAATGCTTTTCAGTTAAGAGCGAGAAACGTGTGAGTTTCGTGAACTATGTAGATTCTTTGGGCTGAAAAGTGACTGGGTTTACCAAAAACGAAGTCTTGCTTTTAGGAAGACACAGAGCCTGGCATTCATCTCCGTTTCTGAAGGGAAAAACACAGCACAGTTCTCATCCATCAAACGCACTCCGCTTTAGAGCAAGAAGCACGCTCTTGCTTTATAGAGTCTCTAATAAGGAGGGAAACATGAGTGTGCTCAGAACAAAAGAACTGTGTTACCTACACACACGGACCATATCTAGTTCAACTCCGCTTCTGAAACTGATACAAAACACAGGTCCTCTAACATCCAATGCTTTTCACTTAAGAGCAAGAAACGTGTGAGTTTCGTGAACTATGTAGCTTTGTTTGAGCTGAATAGTGACTGCGTATACCAGAAACGAAATCTTGATTGTAGGAAGCCACAGAGCCTGGCATTTAACTCCGTTTCTGAAGGGAAACCCACAGCACAGTTCTCATCCATGAAACACACTCTGCTTTAGAGCAGGAAGCACGCTCTTGCTTTCTAGAGTCTCTAATAAGGTGGGAAACGTGAGTGTGCTCAGAACAAAAGAACTGTGTATCCGACACACACTTTCCATATCTAGTTCAACTCTGCTTCTGAAACTGATAGAGCACAGGTCCTCTAACATCCAATGCTCTTCAGTTAAGAGTGAGAAACGTGTGAGCTTCGTGAACTATGTAGCTTCGTTTGAGCTGAAAAGGGACTACGTTTACCAGAAAAGAAATCTTGCTTGTAGGAAGACACAGAGCCTTGGATTAAACTCCGTTTCTGAAGGGAAACACACAGAACAGTTCTCATCCATGAATCACACTCTGCTTTAGAGCAAGAAGCACGCCCTTCTTTGTAGTGTCTCTAATAAGACAGGAAACATGAGTGTGCTCAGAACAAAAGAACTGTGTTTCCTACTCACACGGACCATATCTAGTTCAACTCTGCTTCTCAAACTGATACAAACCACAGGTCCTCTAACATCCAATGCTTTTCAGTTAAGAGCGAGAAACGTATTAGCTTCGTGAACTATGTAGCTTCTTTGGACTGAAATGTTACTGCCTTTACCAGAAACAAAGTCTTGCTTGTATGAAGACACAGAGCCTGGCATTTAACTCCGTTTCTGAAGGGAAACACACAGCACAGTTCTCATCCATGAAACACACTCTGCATTAGAGCAAGAAGCCCGCTCTTGCTTTCTAGAGTCTCTAATAAGGCGGGAAACGTGAGTGTGCTCAGAAAAAAAGAACTGTATTTCCTACACTCACAGACCATATGTAGTTCAACTCTGCTTCTGAAACTGATACAAACCACAGGCCCTCTAACATCCAATGTTTTTCAGTTAAGAGCGAGAAACGTGTGAGCTTCGTGAACTATGTAGCTTCGTTTGAGCTGAAAAGTGACTGTGTTTACCAGAAACGAATTGTTGATTGTTGGAAGACACAGAGCCTGGCATTTAACTCCGTTTCTGAAGGGAAACACACAGCACAGTTCTCATCCATGAAACACACTCTGCTTTAGAGCAAGAAGCACGCTCTTGCTATGTAGAGTCTCTAATAAGGCAGGAAACGTGAGTGTGCTCATAACAAAAGAACTGTGTTTCCTACACACACGGACCATATCTAGTTCAACTCTGCTTCTGAAACTGAAACAAACCACAGGTCCTCAAACACCCAATGCTATTCAGTTAACAGCGAGAAACGTGTGAGCTTTGTGAACTATGTTGCTTCTTTGGGCTGAAAAATGATTGCGTTTACCAAAAACGAAGTTTTGCTTTTAGGAAGACACAGAGCCTGGCATTTAACTCCTTTTCTGAAGGGAAACACACAGCACAGTTCTCATCCATGAAACACACTCTGCTTTACAGCAAGAAGCACGCACTTGCTTTCTGGATGCTCTAAAAGGCAGGATACGTGAGTGTTTTCAGAACAAAAGAACTGTGTTTCCTAAACACACGGACCATATCTAGTTTAACTCCGCTTCTGAAACTGATACAAACCACAGGTCCTCTAACATCCAATGCTTTTCAGTTAAGAGCGAGAAACGTGTGAGTTTCGTGAACTATGTAGCTTCTTTGGGCTGAAAAGTGACTGGGTTTACCAAAAACGAAGTCTTGCTTTTAGGAAGACACAGAGCCTGGCATTTATCTCCGTTTCTGAAGGGAAAAACACAGCACAGTTCTCATCCATCAAACGCACTCCGCTTTAGAGCAAGAAGCACGCTCTTGCTTTATAGAGTCTCTAATAAGGCGGGAAACATGAGTGTGCTCAGAACAAAAGAACTGTGTTACCTACACACACGGACCATATCTAGTTCAACTCTGCTTCTGAAACTGATAGAACACAGGTCCTCTAACATCCAATGCTTTTCAGTTAAGAGTGAGAAACTTGTGAGCTTAGTGAACTATGTAGTTTTGTTTGAGCTGAAAAGTGACTGCGTTTACCAGAAACAAATCTTGCTTGTAGGAAGACACAGACCCTGGTGTTAACTCCGTTTCTGAAGGGAAACACACAGCACAGTTCTCATCCATGAAACACACTCTGCTTTAGTGCAAGAAGCATGCTCTTGCTTTCTAGAGTCTCTAATAAGGCAGGAAACGTGAGTGTGCTCAGAAAAAAAGATCTGTGTTTCCTACACTCCCTGACCATATCTAGTTCAACTCTGCTTCTGAAACTGATACAAACCACAGGTCCTCTAACATCCAATGCTTCTCAGTTAAGAGAAAGAAACGTGTGAGCTTCGTGAACTATGTAGCTTCGTTTGAGCTGAAAAGCGACTGCGTTTACCAGAAACGAGGTCTTGCTTGTAGGAAGACACAAAGCCTGACATTTAACTCCGATTCTGAATGGAAACACACAGCACAGTTCTCATCCATGAAACACACTCTGCTTTAGAGCAAGAAGCATGCTCTTGCTTTGTAGAGTCTCTAATAAGGCAGGAAACGTGAGTGTGCTCAGAACTAAAGAACTGTGTTTCCTACACACACGGACCATATCTAGTCCAACTCCGCTTCTGAAACTGATACAAACCACAGGTCCTCTAACATCCAATGCTTTTCAGTTAAGAGCGAGAAACCTGTGAGCTTCGTGAACTATGTACCTTGTTTTGAGCTGAAAAGTGACTGCGTTTACCAGAAACGAAATCTTGCTTGTAGGAAGACACAGAGCCTGGCGTTTAACTCCGTTTCTGAAGGGAAACACACAGCACAGTTTTCATCCATGAAACACACTCTGCTTTAGAGCAAGAAGCACGCTCTTGCTTTCTAGAGTCTCTAATAAGGCGGGAAACATGAGTGTTCTCAGAACAAAAGAACTGTGTTACCTACACACACGGACCATATCTACTTCAACTCCACTTCTGAAACTGATACAAACCACAGGTCCTCTAACATCCAATGCTTTTCAGTTAAGAGCAAGAAACGTGTGAGTTTCGTGAACTATGTAGTTTTGTTTGAGCTGAATAGTGACTGCGTTTATGAGAAATGAAATCTTGATTGTAGGAAGACACAGAGCCTGGCATTTAACTCCGTTTCTGAAGGGAAACCCACAGCACAGTTCTCATCCATGAAACACACTCTGCTTTAGAGCAGGAAGCACACTCTTGCTTTCTAGAGTCTCTAATAAGGTGGGAAACGTGAGTGTGCTCAGAACAAAAGAACTGTGTATCCGACACACACTTTCCATATCTAGTTCAACTCTGCTTCTGAAACAGATAGAGCACAGGTCCTCTAACATCCAATGCTCTTCAGTTAAGAGTGAGAAACGTGTGAGCTTCGTGAACTATGTAGCTTCCTTTGAGCTGAAAAGTGACTATGTTTACCAGAAACGAAATCTTGATTGTAGGAAGACACAGAGCCTGGCATTAAACTCCGTTTCTGAAGGGAAACACACAGCACAGTTCTCATCCATGAAACACACTCTGCTTTAGAGCAAGAAGCATGCCCTTCTTTGTAGTGTCTCTAATAAGGCAGGAAACATGAGTGTGCTCAGAACAAAAGAACTGTGTTTCCTACACACACGGATCATATCTAGTTCAACTCTGCTTCTGAAACTGATACAAACCACAGGTCCTCTAACATCCAATGCTTTTCAGTTAAGAGCAAGAAACGTGTTAGCTTCGTGAACTATGTAGCTTCTTTGGACTGAAATGTTACTGCCTTTACCAGAAACGAAGTCTTGCTTGTATGAAGACACAGAGCCTGGCATTTAAGTCCGTTTCTGAAGGGAAACACACAGCACAGTTCTCATCCATGAAACACACTCTGCTTTAGAGCAAGAAGCACGCTCTTGCTATGTAGAGTCTCTAATAAGGCAGGAAACGTGAGTGTGCTCAGAACAAAAGAACTGTGTTTCCTACACACACGGACCATATCTAGTTCAACTCTGCTTCTGAAACTGATACAAACCACAGGTCCTCAAACACCCAATGCTTTCCAGTTAACAGCGAGAAACGTGTGAGCTTTGTGAACTATGTAGCTTCTTTGGGCTGAAAAGTGAGTTTGTTTACCAAAAACGAAGTCTTGCTTTTAGGAAGACACAGAGCCTGGCATTTAACTCAGTTTCTGAAGGGAAAACACAGCACAGTTCTCATCCATCAAACGCACTCCGCTTTAGAGCAAGAAGCACGCTCTTGCTTTGTAGAGTCTCTAATAAGGCAGGAAACGTGAGTGTGCTCAGAACAAAAGAACTGTGTTTCTTACACACACGGACCATATCTAGTTCAACTGCGCTTCTGAAACTGATACAAACCACAGGTCCTCTAACATCCAATCCTTTTCAGTTAAGAGCGAGAAACGTGTGAGCTTCGTGAACTATTTAGCTTCGTTTGTGCTAAAAATTGACTGCATTTACCAGAAAAGAAGTCTTGCTTACAGGAAGACAAAGAGCCTGGCATTTAACTCCGTTTCTGAAGGGAAACACACAGCACAGTTCTCATCCATGAAACACGCTGCTTTAGAACAAGAAGCATGCTCTTGCTTTCTAGAGTCTCTAACAAGGTGAGAAAAATGAGTGTGCGCAGAACAAAAGAACTGTGTTTCCTACACACACGGACCATATCTAGTTCAACTCTGCTTCTGAAACTGAAACAAACCACAGGTCCTCAAACACCCAATGCTTTTCAGTTAAGAGCGAGAAACGTGTGAGCTTTGTGAACTATGTAGCTTCTTTGGGCTGAAAAGTGATTGCGTTTACCAAAAACGAAGTCTTGCTTTTAGGAAGACAAAGAGCCTGGCATTTAACTCCTTTTCTGAAGGGAAACACACAGCACAGTTCTCATCCATGAAACACACTCTGCTTTAGAGCAAGAAGCACGCTCTTGCTTTCTGGATGCTCTAAAAGGCAGGAAACGTGAGTGTTTTCAGAACAAAAGAACTGTGTTTCCTAAACACATGGACCATATCTAGTTTAACTCCGCTTCTGAAACTGATACAAACCACAGGTCCTCTAACATCCAATGCTTTTCAGTTAAGAGCGAGAAACGTGTGAGCTTCTTGAACTATGTAGCTTCGTTTGAGTTAAACAGTGACTGCGTTTACCAAGAAAAGAAGTCTTGATTTTAGGAAGCCACAGAGCCTGGCATTTAACTCCGTTTCTGAAGGGAAACCCACAGCACAGTTCTCATCCATTAAACACACTCTGCTTTAGAGCAGGAAGCACGCTCTTGCTTTCTAGAGTCTCTAATAAGGTGGGAAACGTGAGTGTGCTCAGAACAAAAGAACTGTGTATCCGACACACACTTTCCATATCTAGTTCAACTCTGCTTCTGAAACTGATAGAGCACAGGTCCTCTAACATCCAATGCTCTTCAGTTAAGAGTGAGAAACGTGTGAGCTTCGTGAACTATGTAGCTTCGTTTGAGCTGAAAAGTGACTGTGTTTACCAGAAACGAATTGTTGATTGTTGGAAGACACAGAGCCTGGCATTTAACTCCGTTTCTGAAGGGAAACACACAGCACAGTTCTCATCCATGAAACACACTCTGCTTTAGAGCTAGAAGCACGCTCTTGCTATGTAGAGTCTCTAATAAGGCAGGAAACGTGAGTGTGCTCATAACAAAAGAACTGTGTTTCCTACACACACGGACCATATCTAGTTCAACTGCGCTTCTGAAACTGATACAAACCACAGGTCCTCTAACATCCAATGCTTTTCACTTAAGAGCGAGAAACGTGTGAGCTTCGTGAACTTTGTAGCTACATTTGAGCTAAAAAGTGACTGCATTTACCAGAAAAGAAGTCTTGCTTGTAGGAATACACAGAGCCTGGCATTTAACTCCGTTTCTGAAGGGAAACACACAGCACAGTTCTCATCCATGAATCACTCTGCTTTAGAACAAGAAGCATGCTCTTGCTTTCTAGAGTCTCTAACAAGGTGAGAAACATGAGTGTGCTCAGAACAAAAGAACTGTGTTTCCTACACACACGGACCATATCTAGTTCAACTCTGCTTCTGAAACTGAAACAAACCACAGGTCCTCAAACACCCAATGCTATTCAGTTAACAGCGAGAAACGTGTGAGCTTTGTGAACTATGTAGCTTCTTTGGGCTGAAAAATGATTGCGTTTACCAAAAACGAAGTTTTGCTTTTAGGAAGACACAGAGCCTGGCATTTAACTCCTTTTCTGAAGGGAAACACACAGCACAGTTCTCATCCATGAAACACACTCTGCTTTAGAGCAAGAAGCACGCACTTGCTTTCTGGATGCTCTAAAAGGCAGGATACGTGAGTGTTTTCAGAACAAAAGAACTGTGTTTCCTAAACACACGGACCATATCTAGTTTAACTCCGCTTCTGAAACTGATACAAACCACAGGTCCTCTAACATCCAATGCTTTTCAGTTAAGAGCGAGAAACGTGTGAGTTTCGTGAACTATGTAGCTTCTTTGGGCTGAAAAGTGACTGGGTTTACCAAAAACGAAGTCTTGCTTTTAGGAAGACACAGAGCCTGGCATTTATCTCCGTTTCTGAAGGGAAAAACACAGCACAGTTATCATCCATCAAACGCACTCCGCTTTAGAGCAAGAAGCACGTTCTTGCTTTATAGAGTCTCTAATAAGGAGGGAAACATGAGTGTGCTCAGAACAAAAGAACTGTGTTACCTACACACACGGACCATATCTAGTTCAACTCCGCTTCTGAAACTGATACAAAACACAGGTCCTCTAACATCCAATGCTTTTCACTTAAGAGCAAGAAACGTGTGAGTTTCGTGAACTATGTAGCTTTGTTTGAGCTGAATAGTGACTGCGTTTACCAGAAACGAAATCTTGATTGTAGGAAGCCACAGAGCCTGGCATTTAACTCCGTTTCTGAAGGGAAACCCACAGCACAGTTCTCATCCATGAAACACACTCTGCTTTAGAGCAGGAAGCACGCTCTTGCTTTCTAGAGTCTCTAATAAGGTGGGAAACGTGAGTGTGCTCAGAACAAAAGAACTGTGTATCCGACACACACTTTCCATATCTAGTTCAACTCTGCTTCTGAAACTGATAGAGCACAGGTCCTCTAACATCCAATGCTCTTCAGTTAAGAGTGAGAAACGTGTGAGCTTCGTGAACTATGTAGCTTCGTTTGAGCTGAAAAGGGACTACGTTTACCAGAAAAGAAATCTTGCTTGTAGGAAGACACAGAGCCTTGGATTAAACTCCGTTTCTGAAGGGAAACACACAGAACACTTCTCATCCATGAATCACACTCTGCTTTAGAGCAAGAAGCACGCCCTTCTTTGTAGTGTCTCTAATAAGGCAGGAAACATGAGTGTGCTCAGAACAAAAGAACTGTGTTTCCTACACACACGGACCATATCTAGTTCAACTCTGCTTCTCAAACTGATACAAACCACAGGTCCTCTAACATCCAATGCTTTTCAGTTAAGAGCGAGAAACCTGTGAGCTTCGTGAACTATGTACCTTGTTTTGAGCTGAAAAGTGACTGCGTTTACCAGAAACGAAATCTTGCTTGTAGGAAGACACAGAGCCTGGCGTTTAACTCCGTTTCTGAAGGGAAACACACAGCACAGTTTTCATCCATGAAACACACTCTGCTTTAGAGCAAGAAGCACGCTCTTGCTTTCTAGAGTCTCTAATAAGGCGGGAAACATGAGTGTTCTCAGAACAAAAGAACTGTGTTACCTACACACACGGACCATATCTACTTCAACTCCACTTCTGAAACTGATACAAACCACAGGTCCTCTAACATCCAATGCTTTTCAGTTAAGAGCAAGAAACGTGTGAGTTTCGTGAACTATGTAGTTTTGTTTGAGCTGAATAGTGACTGCGTTTATGAGAAATGAAATCTTGATTGTAGGAAGACACAGAGCCTGGCATTTAACTCCGTTTCTGAAGGGAAACCCACAGCACAGTTCTCATCCATGAAACACACTCTGCTTTAGAGCAGGAAGCACGCTCTTGCTTTCTAGAGTCTCTAATAAGGTGGGAAACTTGAGTGTGCTCAGAACAAAAGAACTGTGTATCCGACACACACTTTCCATATCTAGTTCAACTCTGCTTCTGAAACAGATAGAGCACAGGTCCTCTAACATCCAATGCTCTTCAGTTAAGAGTGAGAAACGTGTGAGCTTCGTGAACTATGTAGCTTCCTTTGAGCTGAAAAGTGACTACGTTTACCAGAAACGAAATCTTGATTGTAGGAAGACACAGAGCCTGGCATTAAACTCCGTTTCTGAAGGGAAACACACAGCACAGTTCTCATCCATGAAACACACTCTGCTTTAGAGCAAGAAGCATGCCCTTCTTTGTAGTGTCTCTAATAAGGCAGGAAACATGAGTGTGCTCAGAACAAAAGAACTGTGTTTCCTACACAAACGGATCATATCTAGTTCAACTCTGCTTCTGAAACTGATACAAACCACAGGTCCTCTAACATCCAATGCTTTTCAGTTAAGAGCAAGAAACGTGTTAGCTTCGTGAACTATGTAGCTTCTTTGGACTGAAATGTTACTGCCTTTACCAGAAACGAAGTCTTGCTTGTATGAAGACACAGAGCCTGGCATTTAAGTCCGTTTCTGAAGGGAAACACACAGCACAGTTCTCATCCATGAAACACACTCTGCTTTAGAGCAAGAAGCACGCTCTTGCTATGTAGAGTCTCTAATAAGGCAGGAAACGTGAGTGTGCTCAGAACAAAAGAACTGTGTTTCCTACACACACGGACCATATCTAGTTCAACTCTGCTTCTGAAACTGATACAAACCACAGGTCCTCAAACACCCAATGCTTTTCAGTTAAGAGCGAGAAACGTGTGAGCTTTGTGAACTATGTAGCTTCTTTGGGCTGAAAAGTGATTGCGTTTACCAAAAACGAAGTCTTGCTTTTAGGAAGACAAAGAGCCTGGCATTTAACTCCTTTTCTGAAGGGAAACACACAGCACAGTTCTCATCCATGAAACACACTCTGCTTTAGAGCAAGAAGCACGCTCTTGCTTTCTGGATGCTCTAAAAGGCAGGAAACGTGAGTGTTTTCAGAACAAAAGAACTGTGTTTCCTAAACACATGGACCATATCTAGTTTAACTCCGCTTCTGAAACTGATACAAACCACAGGTCCTCTAACATCCAATCCTTTTCAGTTAAGAGCGAGAAACGTGTGAGCTTCTTGAACTATGTAGCTTTGTTTGAGTTAAACAGTGACTGCGTTTACCAAGAAAAGAAGTCTTGATTTTAGGAAGCCACAGAGCCTGGCATTTAACTCCGTTTCTGAAGGGAAACCCACAGCACAGTTCTCATCCATGAAACACACTCTGCTTTAGAGCAGGAAGCACGCTCTTGCTTTCTAGAGTCTCTAATAAGGTGGGAAACGTGAGTGTGCTCAGAACAAAAGAACTGTGTATCCGACACACACTTTCCATATCTAGTTCAACTCTGCTTCTGAAACTGATAGAGCACAGGTCCTCTAACATCCAATGCTCTTCAGTTAAGAGTGAGAAACGTGTGAGCTTCGTGAACTATGTAGCTTCGTTTGCGCTGAAAAGTGACTGTGTTTACCAGAAACGAATTGTTGATTGTTGGAAGACACAGAGCCTGGCATTTAACTCCGTTTCTGAAGGGAAACACACAGCACAGTTCTCATCCATGAAACACACTCTGCTTTAGAGCTAGAAGCACGCTCTTGCTATGTAGAGTCTCTAATAAGGCAGGAAACGTGAGTGTGCTCATAACAAAAGAACTGTGTTTCCTACACACACGGACCATATCTAGTTCAACTGCGCTTCTGAAACTGATACAAACCACAGGTCCTCTAACATCCAATGCTTTTCACTTAGAGCGAGAAACGTGTGAGCTTCGTGAACTTTGTAGCTACATTTGAGCTAAAAAGTGACTGCATTTACCAGAAAAGAAGTCTTGCTTGTAGGAATACACAGAGCCTGGCATTTAACTCCGTTTCTGAAGGGAAACACACAGCACAGTTCTCATCCATGAATCACTCTGCTTTAGAACAAGAAGCATGCTCTTGCTTTCTAGAGTCTCTAACAAGGTGAGAAACATGAGTGTGCTCAGAACAAAAGAAGTGTGTTTCCTACACACACGGACCATATCTAGTTCAACTCTGCTTCTGAAACTGAAACAAACCACAGGTCCTCAAACACCCAATGCTATTCAGTTAACAGCGAGAAACGTGTGAGCTTTGTGAACTATGTAGCTTCTTTGGGCTGAAAAATGATTGCGTTTACCAAAAACGAAGTTTTGCTTTTAGGAAGACACAGAGCCTGGCATTTAACTCCTTTTCTGAAGGGAAACACACAGCACAGTTCTCATCCATGAAACACACTCTGCTTTAGAGCAAGAAGCACGCACTTGCTTTCTGGATGCTCTAAAAGGCAGGATACGTGAGTGTTTTCAGAACAAAAGAACTGTGTTTCCTAAACACACGGACCATATCTAGTTTAACTCCGCTTCTGAAACTGATACAAACCACAGGTCCTCTAACATCCAATGCTTTTCAGTTAAGAGCGAGAAACGTGTGAGTTTCGTGAACTATGTAGCTTCTTTGGGCTGAAAAGTGACTGGGTTTACCAAAAACGAAGTCTTGCTTTTAGGAAGACACAGAGCCTGGCATTTATCTCCGTTTCTGAAGGGAAAAACACAGCACAGTTCTCATCCATCAAACGCACTCCGCTTTAGAGCAAGAAGCACGTTCTTGCTTTATAGAGTCTCTAATAAGGAGGGAAACATGAGTGTGCTCAGAACAAAAGAACTGTGTTACCTACACACACGGACCATATCTAGTTCAACTCCGCTTCTGAAACTGATACAAAACACAGGTCCTCTAACATCCAATGCTTTTCACTTAAGAGCAAGAAACGTGTGAGTTTCGTGAACTATGTAGCTTTGTTTGAGCTGAATAGTGACTGCGTTTACCAGAAACGAAATCTTGATTGTAGGAAGCCACAGAGCCTGGCATTTAACTCCGTTTCTGAAGGGAAACCCACAGCACAGTTCTCATCCATGAAACACACTCTGCTTTAGAGCAGGAAGCACGCTCTTGCTTTCTAGAGTCTCTAATAAGGTGGGAAACGTGAGTGTGCTCAGAACAAAAGAACTGTGTATCCGACACACACTTTCCATATCTAGTTCAACTCTGCTTCTGAAACTGATAGAGCACAGGTCCTCTAACATCCAATGCTCTTCAGTTAAGAGTGAGAAACGTGTGAGCTTCGTGAACTATGTAGCTTCGTTTGAGCTGAAAAGGGACTACGTTTACCAGAAAAGAAATCTTGCTTGTAGGAAGACACAGAGCCTTGGATTAAACTCCGTTTCTGAAGGGAAACACACAGAACAGTTCTCATCCATGAATCACACTCTGCTTTAGAGCAAGAAGCACGCCCTTCTTTGTAGTGTCTCTAATAAGGCAGGAAACATGAGTGTGCTCAGAACAAAAGAACTGTGTTTCCTACACACACGGACCATATCTAGTTCAACTCTGCTTCTCAAACTGATACAAACCACAGGTCCTCTAACATCCAATGCTTTTCAGTTAAGAGCGAGAAACGTATTAGCTTCGTGAACTATGTAGCTTCTTTGGACTGAAATGTTACTGCCTTTACCAGAAACAAAGTCTTGCTTGTATGAAGACACAGAGCCTGGCATTTAAATCCGTTTCTGAAGGGAAACACACAGCACAGTTCTCATCCATGAAACACACTCTGCATTAGAGCAAGAAGCCCGCTCTTGCTTTCTAGAGTCTCTAATAAGGCGGGAAACGTGAGTGTGCTCAGAAAAAAAGAACTGTATTCCCTACACTCACAGACCATATGTAGTTCAACTCTGCTTCTGAAACTGATACAAACCACAGGCCCTCTAACATCCAATGTTTTTCAGTTAAGAGCGAGAAACGTGTGAGCTTCGTGAACTATGTAGCTTCGTTTGAGCTGAAAAGTGACTGTGTTTACCAGAAACGAATTGTTGATTGTTGGAAGACACAGAGCCTGGCATTTAACTCCGTTTCTGAAGGGAAACACACAGCACAGTTCTCATCCATGAAACACACTCTGCTTTAGAGCAAGAAGCACGCTCTTGCTATGTAGAGTCTCTAATAAGGCAGGAAACGTGAGTGTGCTCATAACAAAAGAACTGTGTTTCCTACACACACGGACCATATCTAGTTCAACTGCGCTTCTGAAACTGATACAAACCACAGGTCCTCTAACATCCAATGCTTTTCACTTAAGAGCGAGAAACGTGTGAGCTTCGTGAAATTTGTGGCTACATTTGAGCTAAAAAGTGACTGCATTTACCAGAAAAGAAGTCTTGCTTGTAGGAATACACAGAGCCTGGCATTTAACTCCGTTTCTGAAGGGAAACACACAGCACAGTTCTCATCCATGAATCACTCTGCTTTAGAACAAGAAGCATGCTCTTGCTTTCTAGAGTCTCTAACAAGGTGAGAAACATGAGTGTGCTCAGAACAAAAGAACTGTGTTTCCTACACACACGGACCATATCTAGTTCAACTCTGCTTCTGAAACTGAAACAAACCACAGGTCCTCAAACACCCAATGCTATTCAGTTAACAGCGAGAAACGTGTGAGCTTTGTGAACTATGTTGCTTCTTTGGGCTGAAAAATGATTGCGTTTACCAAAAACGAAGTTTTGCTTTTAGGAAGACACAGAGCCTGGCATTTAACTCCTTTTCTGAAGGGAAACACACAGCACAGTTCTCATCCATGAAACACACTCTGCTTTAGAGCAAGAAGCACGCACTTGCTTTCTGGATGCTCTAAAAGGCAGGATACGTGAGTGTTTTCAGAACAAAAGAACTGTGTTTCCTAAACACACGGACCATATCTAGTTTAACTCCGCTTCTGAAACTGATACAAACCACAGGTCCTCTAACATCCAATGCTTTTCAGTTAAGAGCGAGAAACGTGTGAGTTTCGTGAACTATGTAGCTTCTTTGGGCTGAAAAGTGACTGGGTTTACCAAAAACGAAGTCTTGCTTTTAGGAAGACACAGAGCCTGGCATTTATCTCCGTTTCTGAAGGGAAAAACACAGCACAGTTCTCATCCATCAAACGCACTCCGCTTTAGAGCAAGAAGCACGCTCTTGCTTTATAGAGTCTCTAATAAGGCGGGAAACATGAGTGTGCTCAGAACAAAAGAACTGTGTTACCTACACACACGGACCATATCTAGTTCAACTCTGCTTCTGAAACTGATAGAACACAGGTCCTCTAACATCCAATGCTTTTCAGTTAAGAGTGAGAAACTTGTGAGCTTAGTGAACTATGTAGTTTTGTTTGAGCTGAAAAGTGACTGCGTTTACCAGAAACAAATCTTGCTTGTAGGAAGACACAGACCCTGGTGTTAACTCCGTTTCTGAAGGGAAACACACAGCACAGTTCTCATCCATGAAACACACTCTGCTTTAGTGCAAGAAGCATGCTCTTGCTTTCTAGAGTCTCTAATAAGGCAGGAAACGTGAGTGTGCTCAGAAAAAAAGATCTGTGTTTCCTACACTCCCTGACCATATCTAGTTCAACTCTGCTTCTGAAACTGATACAAACCACAGGTCCTCTAACATCCAATGCTTCTCAGTTAAGAGAAAGAAACGTGTGAGCTTCGTGAACTATGTAGCTTCGTTTGAGCTGAAAAGCGACTGCGTTTACCAGAAACGAGGTCTTGCTTGTAGGAAGACACAAAGCCTGACATTTAACTCCGATTCTGAATGGAAACACACAGCACAGTTCTCATCCATGAAACACACTCTGCTTTAGAGCAAGAAGCATGCTCTTGCTTTGTAGAGTCTCTAATAAGGCAGGAAACGTGAGTGTGCTCAGAACTAAAGAACTGTGTTTCCTACACACACGGACCATATCTAGTCCAACTCCGCTTCTGAAACTGATACAAACCACAGGTCCTCTAACATCCAATGCTTTTCAGTTAAGAGCGAGAAACCTGTGAGCTTCGTGAACTATGTACCTTGTTTTGAGCTGAAAAGTGACTGCGTTTACCAGAAACGAAATCTTGCTTGTAGGAAGACACAGAGCCTGGCGTTTAACTCCGTTTCTGAAGGGAAACACACAGCACAGTTTTCATCCATGAAACACACTCTGCTTTAGAGCAAGAAGCACGCTCTTGCTTTCTAGAGTCTCTAATAAGGCGGGAAACATGAGTGTTCTCAGAACAAAAGAACTGTGTTACCTACACACACGGACCATATCTACTTCAACTCCACTTCTGAAACTGATACAAACCACAGGTCCTCTAACATCCAATGCTTTTCAGTTAAGAGCAAGAAACGTGTGAGTTTCGTGAACTATGTAGTTTTGTTTGAGCTGAATAGTGACTGCGTTTATGAGAAATGAAATCTTGATTGTAGGAAGACACAGAGCCTGGCATTTAACTCCGTTTCTGAAGGGAAACCCACAGCACAGTTCTCATCCATGAAACACACTCTGCTTTAGAGCAGGAAGCACGCTCTTGCTTTCTAGAGTCTCTAATAAGGTGGGAAACTTGAGTGTGCTCAGAACAAAAGAACTGTGTATCCGACACACACTTTCCATATCTAGTTCAACTCTGCTTCTGAGACTGATAGAACACAGGTCCTCTAACATCCAATACTTTTCAGTTAAGAGCGAGAAACGGGTGAGCTTCTTGAACTATGTAGCTTTTTTGGAGCTGAAAAGTGACTGCGTTTACCAGAAATGAAATCTTGCTTGTAGGAAGACACAGAGCCTGGCATTTAACTCCGTTTCTGAAGGGAAACACACAGCACAGTTCTCATCCATGAAACATATTCTGCTTTAGAGCAAGAAACACGCTCTTGCATTGTAGATTCTCTAATAAGGCAGGAAACGTGAGTGTGCTCAGAACAAAAGAACTGTGTTTCCTACACACACGGACCATATCTAGTTCAACTCTGCTTCTGAAACTGATACAAACCACAGGTCCTCAATAATCCAATGCTTTTCAGTTAAGAGCGAGAAACGTGTGAGCTTCGTGAACTATGTAGCTTCTTTGGGCTAAAATGTGCCTGCCTTTAACAGAAACGAAGTCTTGCTTGTAGGAAGACATAGAGCCTGGCATTTAACTCCGTTTCTGAAGGGAAACCCACAGCACAGTTTTCATCAATGAAACACACTCTGCTTTAGAGCAAGAAGCATGCTCTTGCTTTCTAGAGTCTCTAATAAGGCGAGAAACATGAGTGTGCTCAGAACAAAAGAACCGTGTTACCTACACACACGGACCATATCTAGTTCAACTCTGCTTCTGAAACTGATACAAACCACAGGTCCTCAATAATCCAATGCTTTTCAGTTAAGAGCGAGAAACGTGTGAGCTTCATGAACTTTGTAGCTACATTTGAGCTAAAAAGTGACTGCATTTACCAGAAAAGAAGTCTTGCTTGTAGGAAGACACAGAGCCTGGCATTTTACGCCGTTTCTGAAGGGAAACACACAGCAGAGTTCTCATCCATGAAACACTCTGCTTTAGAACAAGAAGCATGCTCTTGCTTTCTAGAGTCTCTAATAAGGCGGGAAACATGAGTGTGCTCAGAACAAAAGAACTGTGTTACCTACACACACGGACCATATCTAGTTCAACTCTGCTTCTGAAACTGATACAAACCACAGGTCCTCTAACATCCAATGATTTTCAGTTAAGAGCGAGAAACGTGTGAGCTTCGTGAACTATGTAGCTTTGTTTGAGCTGAAAAGTGACTACGTTTACCAGAAAAGAAATCTTGCTTGTAGGAAGACACAGAGCCTGGCATTAAACTCCGTTTCTGAAGGGAAACACACAGAACAGTTCTCATCCATGAAACACACTCTGCTTTAGAGCTAGAAGCCTGCTCTTGCTTTCTAGAGTCTCTAATAAGGCTGGAAACGTGAGTGTGCTCAGAACAAAAGAACTGTGTTTCCTACACACACGGACCATATCTAGTTCAACTCTGCTTCTGAAACTGATACAAACCAGAGGCCAACTAACATCCAATGCTTTTCAGTTAAGAGCGAGAAACGTGTGAGCTTTGTGAACTATGTAGCTTCTTTGGGCTGAAAAGTGACTGGGTTTACCAAAAACGAAGTCTTGCTTTTAGGAAGACACAGAGCCTCGCATTTATCTCCGTTTCTGAAGGGAAACACACAGCACAGTTCTCATCCATCAAACGCACTCTGCTTTAGAGCAAGAAGCACGCTCTTGCTTTATAGAGTCTCTAATAAGGCTGGAAACGTGAGTGTGCTCATAACAAAAGAACTGTGTTTCCTACACACAGGGACCATATCTAGTTCAACTCTGCTTCTGAAACTGATACAAACCACAGGTCCTCTAACATCCAATGCTTTTCAGTTAAGAACGAGAAACGTGTTAGCTTCGTGAACTATGTAGCTTCTTTGGGCTAAAATGTGCCTGCCTTTAACTGAAACGAAGTCTTGCTTGTAGGAAGACATAGAGCCTGGCATTTAACTCCGTTTCAGAAGGGAAACCCACAGCACAGTTGTCATCAATGAAACACACTCTGCTTTAGAGCAAGAAGCATGCTCTTGCTTTCTAGAGTCTCTAATAAGGCGAGAAACATGAGTGTGCTCAGAACAAAAGAACCGTGTTACCTACACACACGGACCATATCTAGTTCAACTCTGCTTCTGAAACTGATACAAACCACAGGTGCTCAATAATCCAATGCTTTTCAGTTAAGAGCGAGAAACGTGTGAGCTTCATGAACTTTGTAGCTACATTTGAGCTAAAAAGTGAATGCATTTACCAGAAAAGAAGTCTTGCTTGTAGGAATACACAGAGCCTGGCATTTAACTCCGTTTCTGAAGGGAAACACACAGGAGAGTTCTCATCCATGAATCACTCTGCTTTAGAACAAGAAGCACGCTCTTGCTTTCTAGAGTCTCTAATAAGGTGGGAAACTTGAGTGTGCTCAGAACAAAAGAACTGTGTATCCGACACACACTTTCCATATCTAGTTCAACTCTGCTTCTGAAACAGATAGAGCACAGGTCCTCTAACATCCAATGCTCTTCAGTTAAGAGTGAGAAACGTGTGAGCTTCGTGAACTATGTAGCTTCGTTTGAGCTGAAAAGTGACTACGTTTACCAGAAAAGAATTCTTGCTTGTAGGAAGACACAGAGCCTGGCATTAAACTCCGTTTCTGAAGGGAAACACACAGCACAGTTCTCATCCATGAAACACACTCTGCTTTAGAGCAAGAAGCACGCCCTTCTTTGTAGTGTCTCTAATAAGGCAGGAAGCATGAGTGTGTTCAGAACAAAAGAACTGTGTTTCCTACACACACGGATCATATCTAGTTCAACACTGCTCCTGAAACTGATACAAACCACAGGTCCTCTAACATCCAATGCTTTTCAGTTAAGAGCGAGAAACGTATTAGCTTCGTGAACTATGTAGCTTCATTGGACTGAAATGTTACTGCCTTTACCAGAAACAAAGTCTTGCTTGTATGAAGACACAGAGCCTGGCATTTAACTCCGTTTCTGTAGGGAAACACACAGCACAGTTCTCATCCATGAAACACACTCTGCTTTAGAGCAAGAAGCCCGCTCTTGCTTTCTAGAGTCTCTAATAAGGCGGGAAATGTGAGTGTGCTCAGAAAAAAAGAACTGTATTTCCTACACTCACAGACCATATGTAGTTCAACTCTGCTTCTGAAACTGATACAAACCACAGGCCCTCTAACATCCAATGCTTTTCAGTTAAGAGCGAGAAACGTGTGAGCTTCGTGAACTATGTAGCTTCGTTTGAGCTGAAAAGTGACTGTGTTTACCAGAAACGAATTCTTGATTGTTGGAAGACACAGAGCCTGGCATTTAACTCCGTTTCTGAAGGGAAACACACAGCACAGTTCTCATCGATGAAACACACTCTGCTTTAGAGCAAGAAGCACGCTCTTGCTATGTAGAGTCTCTAATAAGGCAGGATACGTGAGTGTGCTCAGAACAAAAGAACAGTGTTTCCTACACACATGGACCATATCTAGTTCAACTCTGCTTCTGAAACTGATACAAACCACAGGTCCTCAAACACCCAATGCTTTCCAGTTAACAGCGAGAAACGTGTGAGCTTTGTGAACTATGTAGCATCTTTGGGCTGAAAAGTGACTGGGTTTACCAAAAACGAAGTCTTGCTTTTAGGAAGACACAGAGCCTGGCATTTAACTCCGTTTCTGAAGGGAAACACACAGCACAGTTCTCATCCATCAAACACACTCCACTTTAGAGCAAGAAGCACGCTCTTGCTTTGTAGAGTCTCTAATAAGGCAGGAAACGTGAGTGTGCTCATAACAAAAGAACTGTGTTTCCTACACACACGGACCATATCTAGTTCAACTGCGCTTCTGAAACTGATACAAACCACAGGTCCTCTAACATCCAATGCTTTTCAGTTAAGAGCGTTAAACGTGTGAGCTTCGTGAACTTTGTAGCTACATTTGAGCTAAAAAGTGACTGCATTTACCAGAAAAGAAGTCTTGCTTGTAGGAATACACAGAGCCTGGCATTTAACTCCGTTTCTGAAGGGAAACACACAGCACAGTTCTCATCCATGAATCACTCTGCTTTAGAACAAGAAGCATGCTCTTGCTTTCTAGAGTCTCTAACAAGGTGAGAAACATGAGTGTGCTCCGAACAAAAGAACTGTGTTTCCTACACACACGGACCATATCTAGTTCAAGTCTGCTTCTGAAACTGAAACAAACCACAGGTCCTCAAACACCCAATGCTATTCATTTAACAGCGAGAAACGTGTGAGCTTTGTGAACTATGTAGCTTCTTTGGGCTGAAAATGATTGCGTTTACCAAAAACGAAGTTTTGCTTTTAGGAAGACACAGAGCCTGGCATTTAACTCCTTTTGTGAAGGGAAACACACAGCACAGTTCTCATCCATGAAACACACTCTGCTTTAGAGCAAGAAGCACGCTCTTGCTTTCTGGATGCTCTAAAAGGCAGGAAACGTGAGTGTTTTCAGAACATAAGAACTGTGTTTCCTAAACACACGGACCATATCTAGTTTAACTCCGCTTCTGAAACTGATACAAACCACAGGTCCTCTAACATCCAATGCTTTTCAGTTAAGAGCGAGAAACGTGTGAGCTTCGTGAACTATGTAGCTTCGTTTGAGCTAAAAAGTGACTGCGTTTACCAAGAAAAGAAGTCTTGCTTGTAGGAAGACACAGAGCCTGGCATTTTACGCCGTTTCTGAAGGGAAACACACAGGAGAGTTCTCATATATGAAACACTCTGCTTTAGAACAAGAAGCATGCTCTTGCTTTCTAGAGTCTCTAATAACGAGGGAAACATGAGTGTGCTCAGAACAAAAGAACTGTGTTACCTAAAAACACGGACCATATCTAGTTCAACTCCGCTTCTGAAACTGATACAAACCACAGGTCCTCTATCATCCAATGCTTTTCAGTTAAGAGCCAGAAACGTGTGAGTTTCGTGAACTATGTAGCTTCGTTTGAGCTGAATAGTGACTTCGTTTACGAGAAACGAAATCTTGATTGTAGGAAGACACAGAGTCTGGCATTTAACTCCGTTTCTGAAGGGAAACCCACAGCAAAGTTCTCATCCATGAAACACACTCTGCTTTAGAGCAGGAAGCACGCTCTTGCTTTCTAGAGTCTCTAATAAGGTGGGAAACGTGAGTGTGCTCAGAACAAAAGAACTGTGTATCCGACACACACTTTCCATATCTAGTTCAACTCTGCTTCTGAAACTGATAGAGCACAGGCCCTCTAACATCCAATGCTCTTCAGTTAAGAGTGAGAAACGTGTGAGCTTCGTGAACTATGTAGCTTCGTTTGAGCTGAAAAGTGACTACGTTTACCAGAAAAGAAATCTTGCTTGTAGGAAGACACAGAGCCTGGCATTAAACTCCGTTTCTGAAGGGAAACACACAGAACTGTTCTCATCCATGAAACACACTCTGCTTGAGAGCAAGAAGCCCGCTCTTGCTTTCTAGAGTCTCTAATAAGGCGGGAAACGTGAGTGTGCTCAGAACAAAAGAACTGTGTTTCCTACACACACGGACCATATCTAGTTCAACTCTGCTTCTGAAACTGATACAAACCAGAGGCCCACTAACATCCAATGCTTTTCAGTTAAGAGCGAGAAACGTGTGAGCTTCGTGAACTATGTAGATTCTTTGGGCTGAAAAGTGACTGGGTTTACCAAAAACGAAGTCTTGCTTTTAGGAAGAGACAGAGCCTGGCATTTATCTCCGTTTCTGAAGGGAAACACACAGCACAGTTCTCATCCATCAAACGCACTCCGCATTAGAGCAAGAAGCACGCTCTTGCTTTATAGAGTCTCTAATAAGGCAGGAAACGTGAGTGTGCTCATAACAAAAGAACTGTGTTTCCTACACACACGGACCATATCTAGTTCAACTGCACTTCTGAAACTGATACAAACCACAGGTCCTCTAACATCCAATGCTTTTCAGTTAAGAGCGAGAAACGTGTGAGCTTCGTGAACTATGTAGCTTCATTTGAGCGAAAAAGTGACTGCATTTACAAGAAAAGAAGTCTTCCTTGCAGGAAGACACAGAGCCTGGCATTTAACTCCGTTTCTGAAGGGAAACACACACCACAGTTCTCATCCATGAAACACTCTGCTTTAGAACAAGAAGCATGCTCTTGCTTTCTAGAGTCTCTAATAAGGTGAGAAACATGAGTGTGCTCAGAACAAAAGAACTGTGTTTCCTACACACACGGACCATATCTAGTTCAACTCTGCTTCTGAACCTGATACAAACCACAGGTCCTCAATAATCAAATGCTTTTCAGTTAAGAGCGAGAAACTTGTGAGCTTAGTGAACTATGTAGTTTTGTTTGAGCTGAAAAGTGACTGCGTTTACCAGAAACAAATCTTGCTTGTAGGAAGACACAGACCCTGGTGTTAACTCCGTTTCTGAAGGGAAACACACAGCACAGTTCTCATCCATGAAACACACTCTGCTTTAGTGCAAGAAGCATGCTCTTGCTTTCTAGAGTCTCTAATAAGGCAGGAAACGTGAGTGTGCTCAGAAAAAAAGATCTGTGTTTCCTACACTCCCTGACCATATCTAGTTCAACTCTGCTTCTGAAACTGATACAAACCACAGGTCCTCTAACATCCAATGCTTCTCAGTTAAGAGAAAGAAACGTGTGAGCTTCGTGAACTATGTAGCTTCGTTTGAGCTGAAAAGCGACTGCGTTTACCAGAAACGAAGTCTTTCTTGTAGGAAGACACAAAGCCTGACATTTAACTCCGATTCTGAACGGAAACACACAGCACAGTTCTCATCCATGAAACACACTCTGCTTTAGAGCAAGAAGCATGCTCTTGCTTTGTAGAGTCTCTAATAAGGCAGGAAACGTGAGTGTGCTCAGAACTAAAGAACTGTGTTTCCTACACACACGGACCATATCTAGTCCAACTCCGCTTCTGAAACTGATACAAACCACAGGTCCTCTAACATCCAATGCTTTTCAGTTAAGAGCGAGAAACCTGTGAGCTTCGTGAACTATGTAGCTTCGTTTGAGCTGAAAAGCGACTGTGTTTACCAGAAACGAAGTCTTGCTTGTAGGAAGACACAGACCCTGGTGTTAACTCCTTTTCTGAAGGGAAACACACAGCACAGTTCTCATCCATGAAACACACTCTGCTTTAGAGCAAGAAGCACGCTCTTGCTTTCTAGAGTCTCTAATAAGGCGGGAAACATGAGTGTTCTCAGAACTAAAGAACTGTGTTACCTACACACACGGACCATATCTACTTCAACTCCACTTCTGAAACTGATACAAACCACAGGTCCTCTAACATCCAATGCTTTTCAGTTAAGAGCAAGAAACGTGTGAGTTTCGTGAACTATGTAGTTTTGTTTGAGCTGAATAGTGACTGCGTTTATGAGAAATGAAATCTTGATTGTAGGAAGACACAGAGCCTGGCATTTAACTCCGTTTCTGAAGGGAAACCCACAGCACAGTTCTCATCCATGAAACACACTCTGCTTTAGAGCAGGAAGCACGCTCTTGCTTTCTAGAGTCTCTAATAAGGTGGGAAACTTGAGTGTGCTCAGAACAAAAGAACTGTGTATCCGACACACACTTTCCATATCTAGTTCAACTCTGCTTCTGAAACAGATAGAGCACAGGTCCTCTAACATCCAATGCTCTTCAGTTAAGAGTGAGAAACGTGTGAGCTTCGTGAACTATGTAGCTTCCTTTGAGCTGAAAAGTGACTACGTTTACCAGAAACGAAATCTTGATTGTAGGAAGACACAGAGCCTGGCATTAAACTCCGTTTCTGAAGGGAAACACACAGCACAGTTCTCATCCATGAAACACACTCTGCTTTAGAGCAAGAAGCATGCCCTTCTTTGTAGTGTCTCTAATAAGGCAGGAAACATGAGTGTGCTCAGAACAAAAGAACTGTGTTTCCTACACACACGGATCATATCTAGTTCAACACTGCTTCTGAAACTGATACAAACCACAGGTCCTCTAACATCCAATGCTTTTCAGTTAAGAGCAAGAAACGTGTTAGCTTCGTGAACTATGTAGCTTCTTTGGACTGAAATGTTACTGCCTTTACCAGAAACGAAGTCTTGCTTGTATGAAGACTCAGAGCCTGGCATTTAAGTCCGTTTCTGAAGGGAATCACACAGCACAGTTCTCATCCATGAAACACACTCTGCTTTAGAGCAAGAAGCACGCTCTTGCTATGTAGAGTCTCTAATAAGGCAGGAAACGTGAGTGTGCTCAGAACAAAAGAACTGTGTTTCCTACACACACGGACCATAACTAGTTCAACTCTGCTTCTGAAACTGATACAAACCACAGGTCCTCAAACACCCAATGCTTTCCAGTTAACAGCGAGAAACGTGTGAGCTTTGTGAACTATGTAGCTTCTTTGGGCTGAAAAGTGAGTGGGTTTACCAAAAACGAAGTCTTGCTTTTAGGAAGACACAGAGCCTGGCATTTAACTCAGTTTCTGAAGGGAAAACACAGCACAGTTCTCATCCATCAAACGCACTCCGCTTTAGAGCAAGAAGCACGCTCTTGCTTTGTAGAGTCTCTAATAAGGCAGGAAACGTGAGTGTGCTCAGAACAAAAGAACTGTGTTTCTTACACACACGGACCATATCTAGTTCAACTGCGCTTCTGAAACTGATACAAACCACAGGTCCTCTAACATCCAATCCTTTTCAGTTAAGAGCGAGAAACGTGTGAGCTTCGTGAACTATTTAGCTTCGTTTGTGCTAAAAATTGACTGCATTTACCAGAAAAGTAGTCTTGCTTACAGGAATACACAGAGCCTGGCATTTAACTCCGTTTCTGAAGGGAAACACACAGCACGGTTCTCATCCATGAAACACTCTGCTTTAGAACAAGAAGCATGCTCTTGCTTTCTAGAGTCTCTAACAAGGTGAGAAACATGAGTGTGCGCAGAACAAAAGAACTGTGTTTCCTACACACACGGACCATATCTAGTTCAACTCTGCTTCTGAAACTGAAACAAACCACAGGTCCTCAAACACCCAATGCTTTTCAGTTAAGAGCGAGAAACGTGTGAGCTTTGTGAACTATGTAGCTTCTTTGGGCTGAAAAGTGATTGCGTTTACCAAAAACGAAGTCTTGCTTTTAGGAAGACAAAGAGCCTGGCATTTAACTCCTTTTCTGAAGGGAAACACACAGCACAGTTCTCATCCATGAAACACACTCTGCTTTAGAGCAAGAAGCACGCTCTTGCTTTCTGGATGCTCTAAAAGGCAGGAAACGTGAGTGTTTTCAGAACAAAAGAACTGTGTTTCCTAAACACATGGACCATATCTAGTTTAACTCCGCTTCTGAAACTGATACAAACCACAGGTCCTCTAACATCCAATGCTTTTCAGTTAAGAGCGAGAAACGTGTGAGCTTCTTGAACTATGTAGCTTCGTTTGAGTTCAACAGTGACTGCGTTTACCAAGAAAAGAAGTCTTGCTTGTAGGAAGACACAGAGCCTGGCATTTTATGCTGTTTCTGAAGGGAAACACACAGCAGAGTTCTCATCCATGAAACAGTCTGCGTTAGAACAAGAAGCATGCTCTTGCTTTCTAGAGTCTCTAATAAGGAGGGAAACATGAGTGTGCTCAGAACAAAAGAACTGTGTTACCTACACACACGGACCATATCTAGTTCAACTCCGCTTCTGAAACTGATACAAACCACAGGTCCTCTAACATCCAATGCTTTTCAGTTAAGAGCCAGAAACGTGTGAGTTTCGTGAACTATGTAGCTTTGTTTGAGCTGAATAGTGACTGCGTTTACCAGAAACGAAATCTTGATTTTAGGAAGCCACAGAGCCTGGCATTTAACTCCGTTTCTGAAGGGAAACCCACAGCACAGTTCTCATCCATGAAACACACTCTGCTTTAGAGCAGGAAGCACGCTTTTGCTTTCTAGAGTCTCTAATAAGGTGGGAAACGTGAGTGTGCTCAGAACAAAAGAACTGTGTATCCGACACACACTTTCCATATCTAGTTCAACTCTGCTTCTGAAACTGATAGAGCACAGGTCCTCTAACATCCAATGCTCTTCAGTTAAGAGTGAGAAACGTGTGAGCTTCGTGAACTATGTAGCTTCGTTTGAGCTGAAAAGTGACTGTGTTTACCAGAAACGAATTGTTGATTGTTGGAAGACACAGAGCCTGGCATTTAACTCCGTTTCTGAAGGGAAACACACAGCACAGTTCTCATCCATGAAACACACTCTGCTTTAGAGCAAGAAGCACGCTCTTGCTATGTAGAGTCTCTAATAAGGCAGGAAACGTGAGTGTGCTCATAACAAAAGAACTGTGTTTCCTACACACACGGACCATATCTAGTTCAACTGCGCTTCTGAAACTGATACAAACCACAGGTCCTCTAACATCCAATGCTTTTCACTTAAGAGCGAGAAACGTGTGAGCTTCGTGAACTTTGTAGCTACATTTGAGCTAAAAAGTGACTGCATTTACCAGAAAAGAAGTCTTGCTTGTAGGAATACACAGAGTCTGGCATTTAACTCCGTTTCTGAAGGGAAACACACAGCACAGTTCTCATCCATGAATCACTCTGCTTTAGAACAAGAAGCATGCTCTTGCTTTCTAGAGTCTCTAACAAGGTGAGAAACATGAGTGTGCTCAGAACAAAAGAACTGTGTTTCCTACACACACGGACCATATCTAGTTCAACTCTGCTTCTGAAACTGAAACAAACCACAGGTCCTCAAACACCCAATGCTATTCAGTTAACAGCGAGAAACGTGTGAGCTTTGTGAACTATGTAGCTTCTTTGGGCTGAAAAATGATTGCGTTTACCAAAAACGAAGTTTTGCTTTTAGGAAGACACAGAGCCTGGCATTTTACTCCTTTTCTGAAGGGAAACACACAGCACAGTTCTCATCCATGAAACACACTCTGCTTTAGAGCAAGAAGCACGCACTTGCTTTCTGGATGCTCTAAAATGCAGGATACGTGAGTGTTTTCAGAACAAAAGAACTGTGTTTCCTAAACACACGGACCATATCTAGTTTAACTCCGCTTCTGAAACTGATACAAACCACAGGTCCTCTAACATCCAATGCTTTTCAGTTAAGAGCGAGAAACGTGTGAGTTTCGTGAACTATGTAGCTTCTTTGGGCTGAAAAGTGACTGGGTTTACCAAAAACGAAGTCTTGCTTTTAGGAAGACACAGAGCCTGGCATTTATCTCCGTTTCTGAAGGGAAAAACACAGCACAGTTCTCATCCATCAAACGCACTCCGCTTTAGAGCAAGAAGCACGCTCTTGCTTTATAGAGTCTCTAATAAGGAGGGAAACATGAGTGTGCTCAGAACAAAAGAACTGTGTTACCTACACACACGGACCATATCTAGTTCAACTCCGCTTCTGAAACTGATACAAACCACAGGTCCTCTAACATCCAATGCTTTTCAGTTAAGTGCCAGAAACGTGTGAGTTTCGTGAACTATGTAGCTTCGTTTGAGTTAAACAGTGACTGCGTTTACCAAGAAAAGAAGTCTTGCTTGTAGGAAGACACAGAGCCTGGCATTTTATGCCGTTTCTGAAGGGAAACACACAGCAGAGTTCTCATCCATGAAACATTCTGCGTTAGAACAAGAAGCATGCTCTTGCTTTCTAGAGTCTCTAATAAGGAGGGAAACATGAGTGTGCTCAGAACAAAAGAACTGTGTTACCTACACACACGGACCATATCTAGTTCAACTCCGCTTCTGAAACTGATACAAACCACAGGTCCTCTAACATCCAATGCTTTTCACTTAAGAGCGAGAAACGTGTGAGCTTCGTGAACTTTGTAGCTACATTTGAGCTATAAAGTGACTGCATTTACCAGAAAAGAAGTCTTGCTTGTAGGAATACACAGAGCCTGGCATTTAACTCCGTTTCTGAAGGGAAACACACAGCACAGTTCTCATCCATGAATCACTCTGCTTTAGAACAAGAAGCATGCTCTTGCTTTCTAGAGTCTCTAACAAGGTGAGAAACATGAGTGTGCTCAGAACAAAAGAACTGTGTTTCCTACACTCACGGACCATATCTAGTTCAACTCTGCTTCTGAAACTGAAACAAACCACAGGTCCTCAAACACCCAATGCTATTCAGTTAACAGGGAGAAACGTGTGAGCTTTGTGAACTATGTAGCTTCTTTGGGCTGAAAAATGATTGCGTTTACCAAAAACGAAGTTTTGCTTTTAGGAAGACACAGAGCCTGGCATTTCACTCCTTTTCTGAAGGGAAACACACAGCACAGTTCTCATCCATGAAACACACTCTGCTTTAGAGCAAGAAGCACGCACTTGCTTTCTGGATGCTCTAAAAGGCAGGATACGTGAGTGTTTTCAGAACAAAAGAACTGTGTTTCCTAAACACACGGACCATATCTAGTTTAACTCCGCTTCTGAAACTGATACAAACCACAGGTCCTCTAACATCCAATGCTTTTCAGTTAAGAGCGAGAAACGTGTGAGTTTCGTGAACTATGTAGCTTCTTTGGGCTGAAAAGTGACTGGGTTTACCAAAAACGAAGTCTTGCTTTTAGGAAGACACAGAGCCTGGCATTTTTCTCCGTTTCTGAAGGGAAAAACACAGCACAGTTCTCATCCATCAAACGCACTCCGCTTTAGAGCAAGAAGCACGCTCTTGCTTTATAGAGTCTCTAATAAGGAGGGAAACATGAGTGTGCTCAGAACAAAAGAACTGTGTTACCTACACACACGGACCATATCTAGTTCAACTCCGCTTCTGAAACTGATACAAAACACAGGTCCTCTAACATCCAATGCTTTTCACTGAAGAGCAAGAAACGTGTGAGTTTCTTGAACTATGTAGCTTTGTTTGAGCTGAATAGTGACTGCGTTTACCAGAAACGAAATCTTGATTGTAGGAAGCCACAGAGCCTGGCATTTAACTCCGTTTCTGAAGGGAAACCCACAGCACAGTTCTCATCCATGAAACACACTCTGCTTTAGAGCAGGAAGCACGCTCTTGCTTTCTAGAGTCTCTAATAAGGTGGGAAACGTGAGTGTGCTCAGAACAAAAGAACTGTGTATCCGACACACACTTTCCATATCTAGTTCAACTCTGCTTCTGAAACAGATAGAGCACAGGTCCTCTAACATCCAATGCTCTTCAGTTAAGAGTGAGAAACGTGTGAGCTTCGTGAACTATGTAGCTTCGTTTGAGCTGAAAAGGGACTACGTTTACCAGAAAAGAAATCTTGCTTGTAGGAAGACACAGAGCCTTGGATTAAACTCCGTTTCTGAAGGGAAACACACAGAACAGTTCTCATCCATGAATCACACTCTGCTTTAGAGCAAGAAGCACGCCCTTCTTTGTAGTGTCTCTAATAAGGCAGGAAACATGAGTGTGCTCAGAACAAAAGAACTGTGTTTCCTACACACACGGACCATATCTAGTTCAACTCTGCTTCTGAAACTGATACAAACCACAGGTCCTCTAACATCCAATGCTTTTCAGTTAAGAGCGAGAAACGTATTAGCTTCGTGAACTATGTAGCTTCTTTGGACTGAAATGTTACTGCCTTTACCAGAAACAAAGTCTTGCTTGTATGAAGACACAGAGCCTGGCATTTAACTCCGTTTCTGAAGGGAAACACACAGCACAGTTCTCATCCATGAAACACACTCTGCTTTAGAGCAAGAAGCCCGCTCTTGCTTTCTAGAGTCTCTAATAAGGCGGGAAACGTGAGTGTGCTCAGAAAAAAAGAACTGTATTTCCTACACTCACAGACCATATGTAGTTCAACTCTGCTTCTGAAACTGATACAAACCACAGGCCCTCTAACATCCAATGCTTTTCAGTTAAGAGCGAGAAACGTGTGAGCTTCGTGAACTATGTAGCTTCGTTTGAGCTGAAAAGTGACTGTGTTTACCAGAAACGAATTGTTGATTGTTGGAAGACACAGAGCCTGGCATTTAACTCCGTTTCTGAAGGGAAACACACAGCACAGTTCTCATCCATGAAACACACTCTGCTTTAGAGCAAGAAGCACGCTCTTGCTATGTAGAGTCTCTAATAAGGCAGGAAACGTGAGTGTGCTCATAACAAAAGAACTGTGTTTCCTACGCACACGGACCATATCTAGTTCAACTGCGCTTCTGAAACTGATACAAACCACAGGTCCTCTAACATCCAATGCTTTTCACTTAAGAGCGAGAAACGTGTGAGCTTCGTGAACTTTGTAGCTACATTTGAGCTAAAAAGTGACTGCATTTACAAGAAAAGAAGTCTTGCTTGTAGGAATACACAGAGCCTGGCATTTAACTCCGTTTCTGAAGGGAAACCCACAGCACAGTTCTCATCCATGAAACACACTCTGCTTTAGAGCAGGAAGCACGCTCTTGCTTTCTAGAGTCTCTAATAAGGTGGGAAACTTGAGTGTGCTCAGAACAAAAGAACTGTGTATCCGACACACACTTTCCATATCTAGTTCAACTCTGCTTCTGAAACAGATAGAGCACAGGTCCTCTAACATCCAATGCTCTTCAGTTAAGAGTGAGAAACGTGTGAGCTTCGTGAACTATGTAGCTTCCTTTGAGCTGAAAAGTGACTACGTTTACCAGAAACGAATCTTGATTGTAGGAAGACACAGAGCCTGGCATTAAACTCCGTTTCTGAAGGGAAACACACAGCACAGTTCTCATCCATGAAACACACTCTGCTTTAGAGCAAGAAGCATGCCCTTCTTTGTAGTGTCTCTAATAAGGCAGGAAACATGAGTGTGCTCAAAACAAAAGAACTGTGTTTCCTACACACACGGATCATATCTAGTTCAACACTGCTTCTGAAACTGATACAAACCACAGGTCCTCTAACATCCAATGCTTTTCAGTTAAGAGCAAGAAACGTGTTAGCTTCGTGAACTATGTAGCTTCTTTGGACTGAAATGTTATTGCCTTTACCAGAAACGAAGTCTTGCTTGTATGAAGACACAGAGCTTGGCATTTAAGTCCGTTTCTGAAGGGAAACACACAGCACAGTTCTCATCCATGAAACACACTCTGCTTTAGAGCAAGAAGCACGCTCTTGCTATGTAGAGTCTCTAATAAGGCAGGAAACGTGAGTGTGCTCAGAACAAAAGAACTGTGTTTCCTACACACACGGACCATAACTAGTTCAACTCTGCTTCTGAAACTGATACAAACCACAGGTCCTCAAACACCCAATGCTTTCCAGTTAACAGCGAGAAACGTGTGAGCTTTGTGAACTATGTAGCTTCTTTGGGCTGAAAAGTGAGTGGGTTTACCAAAAACGAAGTCTTGCTTTTAGGAAGACACAGAGCCTGGCATTTAACTCAGTTTCTGAAGGGAAAACACAGCACAGTTCTCATCCATCAAACGCACTCCGCTTTAGAGCAAGAAGCACGCTCTTGCTTTGTAGAGTCTCTAATAAGGCAGGAAACGTGAGTGTGCTCAGAACAAAAGAACTGTGTTTCTTACACACACGGACCATATCTAGTTCAACTGCGCTTCTGAACCTGATACAAACCACAGGTCCTCTAACATCCAATCCTTTTCAGTTAAGAGCGAGAAACGTGTGAGCTTCGTGAACTATTTAGCTTCGTTTGTGCTAAAAATTGACTGCATTTACCTGAAAAGAAGTCTTGCTTACAGGAATACACAGAGCCTGGCATTTAACTCCGTTTCTGAAGGGAAACACACAGCACAGTTCTCATCCATGAAACACTCTGCTTTAGAACAAGAAGCATGCTCTTGCTTTCTAGAGTCTCTAACAAGGTGAGAAACATGAGTGTGCGCAGAACAAAAGAACTGTGTTTCCTACACACACGGACCATATCTAGTTCAACTCTGCTTCTGAAACTGAAACAAACCACAGGTCCTCAAACACCCAATGCTTTTCAGTTAAGAGCGAGAAACGTGTGAGCTTTGTGAACTATGTAGCTTCTTTGGGCTGAAAAGTGATTGCGTTTACCAAAAACGAAGTCTTGCTTTTAGGAAGACAAAGAGCCTGGCATTTAACTCCTTTTCTGAAGGGAAACACACAGCACAGTTCTCATCCATGAAACACACTCTGCTTTAGAGCAAGAAGCACGCTCTTGCTTTCTGGATGCTCTAAAAGGCAGGAAACGTGAGTGTTTTCAGAACAAAAGAACTGTGTTTCCTAAACACATGGACCATATCTAGTTTAACTCCGCTTCTGAAACTGATACAAACCACAGGTCCTCTAACATCCAATGCTTTTCAGTTAAGAGCGAGAAACGTGTGAGTTTCGTGAACTATGTAGCTTCTTTGGGCTGAAAAGTGACTGGGTTTACCAAAAACGAAGTCTTGCTTTTAGGAAGACACAGAGCCTGGCATTTATCTCCGTTTATGAAGGGAAAAACACAGCACAGTTCTCATCCATCAAACACACTCCGCTTTAGAGCAAGAAGCACGCTCTTGCTTTATAGAGTCTCTAATAAGGAGGGAAACATGAGTGTGCTCAGAACAAAAGAACTGTGTTACCTACACACACGGACCATATCTAGTTCAACTCCGCTTCTGAAACTGATACAAAACACAGGTCCTCTAACATCCAATGCTTTTCACTTAAGAGCAAGAAACGTGTGAGTTTCTTGAACTATGTAGCTTTGTTTGAGCTGAATAGTGACTGCGTTTACCAGAAACGAAATCTTGATTGTAGGAAGCCACAGAGCCTGGCATTTAACTCCGTTTCTGAAGGGAAACCCACAGCACAGTTCTCATCCATGAAACACACTCTGCTTTAGAGCAGGAAGCACGCTCTTGCTTTCTAGAGTCTCTAATAAGGTGGGAAACGTGAGTGTGCTCAGAACAAAAGAACTGTGTATCCGACACACACTTTCCATATCTAGTTCAACTCTGGTTCTGAAACTGATAGAGCACAGGTCCTCTAACATCCAATGCTCTTCAGTTAAGAGTGAGAAACGTGTGAGCTTCGTGAACTATGTAGCTTCGTTTGAGCTGAAAAGGGACTACGTTTACCAGAAAAGAAATCTTGCTTGTAGGAAGACACAGAGCCTTGGATTAAACTCCGTTTCTGAAGGGAAACACACAGAACAGTTCTCATCCATGAATCACACTCTGCTTTAGAGCAAGATGCACGCCCTTCTTTGTAGTGTCTCTAATAAGGCAGGAAACATGAGTGTGCTCAGAACAAAAGAACTGTGTTTCCTACACACACGGACCATATCTAGTTCAACTGCGCTTCTGAAACTGATACAAACCACAGGTCCTCTAACATCCAATGCTTTTCACTTAAGAGCGAGAAACGTGTGAGCTTCGTGAACTTTGTAGCTACATTTGAGCTAAAAAGTGACTGCATTTACCAGAAAAGAAGTCTTGCTTGTAGGAATACACAGAGCCTGGCATTTAACTCCGTTTCTGAAGGGAAACACACAGCACAGTTCTCATCCATGAATCACTCTGCTTTAGAACAAGAAGCATGCTCTTGCTTTCTAGAGTCTCTAACAAGGTGAGAAACATGAGTGTGCTCAGAACAAAAGAACTGTGTTTCCTACACACACGGACCATATCTAGTTCAACTCTGCTTCTGAAACTGAAACAAACCACAGGTCCTCAAACACCCAATGCTATTCAGTTAACAGCGAGAAACGTGTGAGCTTTGTGAACTATGTAGCTTCTTTGGGCTGAAAAATGATTGCGTTTACCAAAAACGAAGTTTTGCTTTTAGGAAGACACAGAGCCTGGCATTTAACTCCTTTTCTGAAGGGAAACACACAGCACAGTTCTCATCCATGAAACACACTCTGCTTTAGAGCAAGAAGCACGCACTTGCTTTCTGGATGCTCTAAAAGGCAGGATACGTGAGTGTTTTCAGAACAAAAGAACTGTGTTTCCTAAACACACGGACCATATCTAGTTTAACTCCGCTTCTGAAACTGATACAAACCACAGGTCCTCTAACATCCAATGCTTTTCAGTTAAGAGCGAGAAACGTGTGAGTTTCGTGAACTATGTAGCTTCTTTGGGCTGAAAAGTGACTGGGTTTACCAAAAACGAAGTCTTGCTTTTAGGAAGACACAGAGCCTGGCATTTATCTCCGTTTCTGAAGGGAAAAACACAGCACAGTTCTCATCCATCAAACGCACTCCGCTTTAGAGCAAGAAGCACGCTCTTGCTTTATAGAGTCTCTAATAAGGAGGGAAACATGAGTGTGCTCAGAACAAAAGAACTGTGTTACCTACACACACGGACCATATCTAGTTCAACTCCGCTTCTGAAACTGATACAAAACACAGGTCCTCTAACATCCAATGCTTTTCACTTAAGAGCAAGAAACGTGTGAGTTTCGTGAACTATGTAGCTTTGTTTGAGCTGAATAGTGACTGCGTTTACCAGAAACGAAATCTTGATTGTAGGAAGCCACAGAGCCTGGCATTTAACTCCGTTTCTGAAGGGAAACCCACAGCACAGTTCTCATCCATGAAACACACTCTGCTTTAGAGCAGGAAGCACGCTCTTGCTTTCTAGAGTCTCTAATAAGGTGGGAAACGTGAGTGTGCTCAGAACAAAAGAACTGTGTATCCGACACACACTTTCCATATCTAGTTCAACTCTGCTTCTGAAACTTATAGAGCACAGGTCCTCTAACATCCAATGCTCTTCAGTTAAGAGTGAGAAACGTGTGAGCTTCGTGAACTATGTAGCTTCGTTTGAGCTGAAAAGGGACTACGTTTACCAGAAAAGAAATCTTGCTTGTAGGAAGACACAGAGCCTTGGATTAAACTCCGTTTCTGAAGGGAAACACACAGAACAGTTCTCATCCATGAATCACACTCTGCTTTAGAGCAAGAAGCACGCCCTTCTTTGTAGTGTCTCTAATAAGGCAGGAAACATGAGTGTGCTCAGAACAAAAGAACTGTGTTTCCTACACACAGGGACCATATCTAGTTCAACTCCGCTTCTGAAACTGATACAAACCACAGGTCCTCTAACATCCAATGCTTTTCAGTTAAGAGCGAGAAACGTATTAGCTTCGTGAACTATGTAGCTTCTTTGGACTGAAATGTTACTGCCTTTACCAGAAACAAAGTCTTGCTTGTATGAAGACACAGAGCCTGGCATTTAACTCCGTTTCTGAAGGGAAACACACAGCACAGTTCTCATCCATGAAACACACTCTGCTTTAGAGCAAGAAGCCCGCACTTGCTTTCTAGAGTCTCTAATAAGGCGGGAAACATGAGTGTGCTCAGAAAAAAAGAACTGTATTTCCTACACTCACAGACCATATGTAGTTCAACTCTGCTTCTGAAACTGATACAAACCACAGGCCCTCTAATATCCAATGCTTTTCATTTAAGAGCGAGAAACGTGTGAGCTTCGTGAACTATGTAGCTTCGTTTGAGCTGAAAAGTGACTGTGTTTACCAGAAACGAATTCTTGATTGTTGGAAGACACAGAGCCTGGCATTTAACACCGTTTCTGAAGGGAAACACACAGCACAGTTCTCATCCATGAAACACACTCTGCTTTAGAGCAAGAAGCACGCTCTTGCTATGTAGAGTCTCTAATAAGGCAGGATACGTGAGTGTGCTCAGAACAAAAGAACAGTGTTTCCTACACACACGGACCATATCTAGTTCAACTCTGCTTCTGAAACTGATACAAACCACAGGTCCTCAAACTCCCAATGCTTTCCAGTTAACAGCGAGAAACGTGTGAGCTTTGTGAACTATGTAGCATCTTTGGGCTGAAAAGTGACTGGGTTTACCAAAAACGAAGTCTTGCTTTTAGGAAGACACAGAGCCTGGCATTTAACTCCGTTTCTGAAGGGAAAAACACAGCACAGTTCTCATCCATCATACGCACTCCGCTTTAGAGCAAGAAGCACGCTCTTGCTTTGTAGAGACTCTAATAAGGCAGGAAACGTGAGTGTGCTCATAACAAAAGAACTGTGTTTCCTACACACGGACCATATCTAGTTCAACTGCGCTTCTGAAACTGATACAAACCACAGGTCCTCTAACATCCAATGCTTTTCAGTTAAGAGCGAGAAACGTGTGAGCTTCGTGAACTTTGTAGCTACATTTGAGCTAAAAAGTGACTGCATTTACCAGAAAAGAAGTCTTGCTTGTAGGAATACACAGAGCCTGGCATTTAACTCCGTTTCCGAAGGGAAACACACAGCACAGTTCTCATCCATGAATCACTCTGCTTTAGAACAAGAAGCATGCTCTTGCTTTCTAGAGTCTCTAACAAGGTGAGAAACATGAGTGTGCTCCGAACAAAAGAACTGTGTTTCCTACACACACGGACCATATCTAGTTCAAGTCTGCTTCTGAAACTGAAACAAACCACAGGTCCTCAAACACCCAATGCTATTCAGTTAACAGCGAGAAACGTGTGAGCTTTGTGAACTATGTAGCTTCTTTGGGCTGAAAAGTGATTGCGTTTACCAAAAACGAATGTTTGCTTTTTGGAAGACATAGAGCCTGGCATTTAACTCCTTTTCTGAAGGGAAACACACAGCACAGTTCTCATCCATGAAACACACTCTGCTTTAGAGCAAGAAGCACGCTCTTGCTTTCTGGATGCTCTAAAAGGCAGGAAACGTGAGTGTTTTCAGAACAAAAGAACTGTGTTTCCTAAACACACGGACCATATCTACTTTAACTCCGCTTCTGAAACTGATACAAACCACAGGTCCTCTAACATCCAATGCTTTTCAGTTAAGAGCAAGAAACGTGTGAGCTTCGTGAACTATGTAGCTTTGTTTGAGCTAAAAAGTGACTGCGTTTACCAAGAAAAGAAGTCTTGCTTGTAGGAAGACACAGAGCCTGGCATTTTACGCCGTTTCTGAAGGGAAACACACAAGAGAGTTCTCATCCATGAAACACTCTGCTTTAGAACAAGAAGCATGCTCTTACTTTCTAGAGTCTCTAATAAGGAGGGAAACATGAGTGTGCTCAGAACAAAAGAACTGTGTTACCTACAAACACGGACCATATCTAGTTCAACTCCGCTTCTGAAACTGATACAAACCACAGGTCCTCTAACATCCAATGCTTTTCAGTTAAGAGCCAGAAACGTGTGAGTTTCGTGAACTATGTAGCTTCTTTGGGCTGAAAAGTGACTGGGTTTACCAAAAACGAAGTCTTGCTTTTAGGAAGACACAGAGCCTGGCATTTATCTCCGTTTCTGAAGGGAAAAACACAGCACAGTTCTCATCCATCAAACGCACTCCGCTTTAGAGCAAGAAGCACGCTCTTGCTTTATAGAGTCTCTAATAAGGAGGGAAACATGAGTGTGCTCAGAACAAAAGAACTGTGTTACCTACACACACGGACCATATCTAGTTCAACTCCGCTTCTGAAACTGATACAAACCACAGGTCCTCTAACATCCAATGCTTTTCAGTTAAGAGCCAGAAACGTGTGAGTTTCGTGAACTATGTAGCTTCGTTTGAGTTAAACAGTGACTGCGTTTACCAAGAAAAGAAGTCTTGCTTGTAGGAAGACACAGAGCCTGGCATTTTATGCCGTTTCTGAAGGGAAACACACAGCAGAGTTCTCATCCATGAAACATTCTGCGTTAGAACAAGAAGCATGCTCTTGCTTTCTAGAGTCTCTAATAAGGAGGGAAACATGAGTGTGCTCAGAACAAAAGAACTGTGTTACCTACACACACGGACCATATCTAGTTCAACTCCGCTTCTGAAACTGATACAAACCACAGGTCCTCTAACATCCAATGCTTTTCACTTAAGAGCGAGAAACGTGTGAGCTTCGTGAACTTTGTAGCTACATTTGAGCTATAAAGTGACTGCATTTACCAGAAAAGAAGTCTTGCTTGTAGGAATACACAGAGCCTGGCATTTAACTCCGTTTCTGAAGGGAAACACACAGCACAGTTCTCATCCATGAATCACTCTGCTTTAGAACAAGAAGCATGCTCTTGCTTTCTAGAGTCTCTAACAAGGTGAGAAACATGAGTGTGCTCAGAACAAAAGAACTGTGTTTCCTACACTCACGGACCATATCTAGTTCAACTCTGCTTCTGAAACTGAAACAAACCACAGGTCCTCAAACACCCAATGCTATTCAGTTAACAGGGAGAAACGTGTGAGCTTTGTGAACTATGTAGCTTCTTTGGGCTGAAAAATGATTGCGTTTACCAAAAACGAAGTTTTGCTTTTAGGAAGACACAGAGCCTGGCATTTCACTCCTTTTCTGAAGGGAAACACACAGCACAGTTCTCATCCATGAAACACACTCTGCTTTAGAGCAAGAAGCACGCACTTGCTTTCTGGATGCTCTAAAAGGCAGGATACGTGAGTGTTTTCAGAACAAAAGAACTGTGTTTCCTAAACACACGGACCATATCTAGTTTAACTCCGCTTCTGAAACTGATACAAACCACAGGTCCTCTAACATCCAATGCTTTTCAGTTAAGAGCGAGAAACGTGTGAGTTTCGTGAACTATGTAGCTTCTTTGGGCTGAAAAGTGACTGGGTTTACCAAAAACGAAGTCTTGCTTTTAGGAAGACACAGAGCCTGGCATTTTTCTCCGTTTCTGAAGGGAAAAACACAGCACAGTTCTCATCCATCAAACGCACTCCGCTTTAGAGCAAGAAGCACGCTCTTGCTTTATAGAGTCTCTAATAAGGAGGGAAACATGAGTGTGCTCAGAACAAAAGAACTGTGTTACCTACACACACGGACCATATCTAGTTCAACTCCGCTTCTGAAACTGATACAAAACACAGGTCCTCTAACATCCAATGCTTTTCACTGAAGAGCAAGAAACGTGTGAGTTTCTTGAACTATGTAGCTTTGTTTGAGCTGAATAGTGACTGCGTTTACCAGAAACGAAATCTTGATTGTAGGAAGCCACAGAGCCTGGCATTTAACTCCGTTTCTGAAGGGAAACCCACAGCACAGTTCTCATCCATGAAACACACTCTGCTTTAGAGCAGGAAGCACGCTCTTGCTTTCTAGAGTCTCTAATAAGGTGGGAAACGTGAGTGTGCTCAGAACAAAAGAACTGTGTATCCGACACACACTTTCCATATCTAGTTCAACTCTGCTTCTGAAACAGATAGAGCACAGGTCCTCTAACATCCAATGCTCTTCAGTTAAGAGTGAGAAACGTGTGAGCTTCGTGAACTATGTAGCTTCGTTTGAGCTGAAAAGGGACTACGTTTACCAGAAAAGAAATCTTGCTTGTAGGAAGACACAGAGCCTTGGATTAAACTCCGTTTCTGAAGGGAAACACACAGAACAGTTCTCATCCATGAATCACACTCTGCTTTAGAGCAAGAAGCACGCCCTTCTTTGTAGTGTCTCTAATAAGGCAGGAAACATGAGTGTGCTCAGAACAAAAGAACTGTGTTTCCTACACACACGGACCATATCTAGTTCAACTCTGCTTCTGAACCTGATACAAACCACAGGTCCTCTAACATCCAATGCTTTTCAGTTAAGAGCGAGAAACGTATTAGCTTCGTGAACTATGTAGCTTCTTTGGACTGAAATGTTACTGCCTTTACCAGAAACAAAGTCTTGCTTGTATGAAGACACAGAGCCTGGCATTTAACTCCGTTTCTGAAGGGAAACACACAGCACAGTTCTCATCCATGAAACACACTCTGCTTTAGAGCAAGAAGCCCGCTCTTGCTTTCTAGAGTCTCTAATAAGGCGGGAAACGTGAGTGTGCTCAGAAAAAAAGAACTGTATTTCCTACACTCACAGACCATATGTAGTTCAACTCTGCTTCTGAAACTGATACAAACCACAGGCCCTCTAACATCCAATGCTTTTCAGTTAAGAGCGAGAAACGTGTGAGCTTCGTGAACTATGTAGCTTCGTTTGAGCTGAAAAGTGACTGTGTTTACCAGAAACGAATTGTTGATTGTTGGAAGACACAGAGCCTGGCATTTAACTCCGTTTCTGAAGGGAAACACACAGCACAGTTCTCATCCATGAAACACACTCTGCTTTAGAGCAAGAAGCACGCTCTTGCTATGTAGAGTCTCTAATAAGGCAGGAAACGTGAGTGTGCTCATAACAAAAGAACTGTGTTTCCTACGCACACGGACCATATCTAGTTCAACTGCGCTTCTGAAACTGATACAAACCACAGGTCCTCTAACATCCAATGCTTTTCACTTAAGAGCGAGAAACGTGTGAGCTTCGTGAACTTTGTAGCTACATTTGAGCTAAAAAGTGACTGCATTTACAAGAAAAGAAGTCTTGCTTGTAGGAATACACAGAGCCTGGCATTTAACTCCGTTTCTGAAGGGAAACCCACAGCACAGTTCTCATCCATGAAACACACTCTGCTTTAGAGCAGGAAGCACGCTCTTGCTTTCTAGAGTCTCTAATAAGGTGGGAAACTTGAGTGTGCTCAGAACAAAAGAACTGTGTATCCGACACACACTTTCCATATCTAGTTCAACTCTGCTTCTGAAACAGATAGAGCACAGGTCCTCTAACATCCAATGCTCTTCAGTTAAGAGTGAGAAACGTGTGAGCTTCGTGAACTATGTAGCTTCCTTTGAGCTGAAAAGTGACTACGTTTACCAGAAACGAATCTTGATTGTAGGAAGACACAGAGCCTGGCATTAAACTCCGTTTCTGAAGGGAAACACACAGCACAGTTCTCATCCATGAAACACACTCTGCTTTAGAGCAAGAAGCATGCCCTTCTTTGTAGTGTCTCTAATAAGGCAGGAAACATGAGTGTGCTCAAAACAAAAGAACTGTGTTTCCTACACACACGGATCATATCTAGTTCAACACTGCTTCTGAAACTGATACAAACCACAGGTCCTCTAACATCCAATGCTTTTCAGTTAAGAGCAAGAAACGTGTTAGCTTCGTGAACTATGTAGCTTCTTTGGACTGAAATGTTATTGCCTTTACCAGAAACGAAGTCTTGCTTGTATGAAGACACAGAGCTTGGCATTTAAGTCCGTTTCTGAAGGGAAACACACAGCACAGTTCTCATCCATGAAACACACTCTGCTTTAGAGCAAGAAGCACGCTCTTGCTATGTAGAGTCTCTAATAAGGCAGGAAACGTGAGTGTGCTCAGAACAAAAGAACTGTGTTTCCTACACACACGGACCATAACTAGTTCAACTCTGCTTCTGAAACTGATACAAACCACAGGTCCTCAAACACCCAATGCTTTCCAGTTAACAGCGAGAAACGTGTGAGCTTTGTGAACTATGTAGCTTCTTTGGGCTGAAAAGTGAGTGGGTTTACCAAAAACGAAGTCCTGCTTTTAGGAAGACACAGAGCCTGGCATTTAACTCAGTTTCTGAAGGGAAAACACAGCACAGTTCTCATCCATCAAACGCACTCCGCTTTAGAGCAAGAAGCACGCTCTTGCTTTGTAGAGTCTCTAATAAGGCAGGAAACGTGAGTGTGCTCAGAACAAAAGAACTGTGTTTCTTACACACACGGACCATATCTAGTTCAACTGCGCTTCTGAACCTGATACAAACCACAGGTCCTCTAACATCCAATCCTTTTCAGTTAAGAGCGAGAAACGTGTGAGCTTCGTGAACTATTTAGCTTCGTTTGTGCTAAAAATTGACTGCATTTACCTGAAAAGAAGTCTTGCTTACAGGAATACACAGAGCCTGGCATTTAACTCCGTTTCTGAAGGGAAACACACAGCACAGTTCTCATCCATGAAACACTCTGCTTTAGAACAAGAAGCATGCTCTTGCTTTCTAGAGTCTCTAACAAGGTGAGAAACATGAGTGTGCGCAGAACAAAAGAACTGTGTTTCCTACACACACGGACCATATCTAGTTCAACTCTGCTTCTGAAACTGAAACAAACCACAGGTCCTCAAACACCCAATGCTTTTCAGTTAAGAGCGAGAAACGTGTGAGCTTTGTGAACTATGTAGCTTCTTTGGGCTGAAAAGTGATTGCGTTTACCAAAAACGAAGTCTTGCTTTTAGGAAGACAAAGAGCCTGGCATTTAACTCCTTTTCTGAAGGGAAACACACAGCACAGTTCTCATCCATGAAACACACTCTGCTTTAGAGCAAGAAGCACGCTCTTGCTTTCTGGATGCTCTAAAAGGCAGGAAACGTGAGTGTTTTCAGAACAAAAGAACTGTGTTTCCTAAACACATGGACCATATCTAGTTTAACTCCGCTTCTGAAACTGATACAAACCACAGGTCCTCTAACATCCAATGCTTTTCAGTTAAGAGCGAGAAACGTGTGAGTTTCGTGAACTATGTAGCTTCTTTGGGCTGAAAAGTGACTGGGTTTACCAAAAACGAAGTCTTGCTTTTAGGAAGACACAGAGCCTGGCATTTATCTCCGTTTATGAAGGGAAAAACACAGCACAGTTCTCATCCATCAAACACACTCCGCTTTAGAGCAAGAAGCACGCTCTTGCTTTATAGAGTCTCTAATAAGGAGGGAAACATGAGTGTGCTCAGAACAAAAGAACTGTGTTACCTACACACACGGACCATATCTAGTTCAACTCCGCTTCTGAAACTGATACAAAACACAGGTCCTCTAACATCCAATGCTTTTCACTTAAGAGCAAGAAACGTGTGAGTTTCTTGAACTATGTAGCTTTGTTTGAGCTGAATAGTGACTGCGTTTACCAGAAACGAAATCTTGATTGTAGGAAGCCACAGAGCCTGGCATTTAACTCCGTTTCTGAAGGGAAACCCACAGCACAGTTCTCATCCATGAAACACACTCTGCTTTAGAGCAGGAAGCACGCTCTTGCTTTCTAGAGTCTCTAATAAGGTGGGAAACGTGAGTGTGCTCAGAACAAAAGAACTGTGTATCCGACACACACTTTCCATATCTAGTTCAACTCTGGTTCTGAAACTGATAGAGCACAGGTCCTCTAACATCCAATGCTCTTCAGTTAAGAGTGAGAAACGTGTGAGCTTCGTGAACTATGTAGCTTCGTTTGAGCTGAAAAGGGACTACGTTTACCAGAAAAGAAATCTTGCTTGTAGGAAGACACAGAGCCTTGGATTAAACTCCGTTTCTGAAGGGAAACACACAGAACAGTTCTCATCCATGAATCACACTCTGCTTTAGAGCAAGATGCACGCCCTTCTTTGTAGTGTCTCTAATAAGGCAGGAAACATGAGTGTGCTCAGAACAAAAGAACTGTGTTTCCTACACACACGGACCATATCTAGTTCAACTGCGCTTCTGAAACTGATACAAACCACAGGTCCTCTAACATCCAATGCTTTTCACTTAAGAGCGAGAAACGTGTGAGCTTCGTGAACTTTGTAGCTACATTTGAGCTAAAAAGTGACTGCATTTACCAGAAAAGAAGTCTTGCTTGTAGGAATACACAGAGCCTGGCATTTAACTCCGTTTCTGAAGGGAAACACACAGCACAGTTCTCATCCATGAATCACTCTGCTTTAGAACAAGAAGCATGCTCTTGCTTTCTAGAGTCTCTAACAAGGTGAGAAACATGAGTGTGCTCAGAACAAAAGAACTGTGTTTCCTACACACACGGACCATATCTAGTTCAACTCTGCTTCTGAAACTGAAACAAACCACAGGTCCTCAAACACCCAATGCTATTCAGTTAACAGCGAGAAACGTGTGAGCTTTGTGAACTATGTAGCTTCTTTGGGCTGAAAAATGATTGCGTTTACCAAAAACGAAGTTTTGCTTTTAGGAAGACACAGAGCCTGGCATTTAACTCCTTTTCTGAAGGGAAACACACAGCACAGTTCTCATCCATGAAACACACTCTGCTTTAGAGCAAGAAGCACGCACTTGCTTTCTGGATGCTCTAAAAGGCAGGATACATGAGTGTTTTCAGAACAAAAGAACTGTGTTTCCTAAACACACGGACCATATCTAGTTTAACTCCGCTTCTGAAACTGATACAAACCACAGGTCCTCTAACATCCAATGCTTTTCAGTTAAGAGCGAGAAACGTGTGAGTTTCGTGAACTATGTAGCTTCTTTGGGCTGAAAAGTGACTGGGTTTACCAAAAACGAAGTCTTGCTTTTAGGAAGACACAGAGCCTGGCATTTATCTCCGTTTCTGAAGGGAAAAACACAGCACAGTTCTCATCCATCAAACGCACTCCGCTTTAGAGCAAGAAGCACGCTCTTGCTTTATAGAGTCTCTAATAAGGAGGGAAACATGAGTGTGCTCAGAACAAAAGAACTGTGTTACCTACACACACGGACCATATCTAGTTCAACTCCGCTTCTGAAACTGATACAAAACACAGGTCCTCTAACATCCAATGCTTTTCACTTAAGAGCAAGAAACGTGTGAGTTTCGTGAACTATGTAGCTTTGTTTGAGCTGAATAGTGACTGCGTTTACCAGAAACGAAATCTTGATTGTAGGAAGCCACAGAGCCTGGCATTTAACTCCGTTTCTGAAGGGAAACCCACAGCACAGTTCTCATCCATGAAACACACTCTGCTTTAGAGCAGGAAGCACGCTCTTGCTTTCTAGAGTCTCTAATAAGGTGGGAAACGTGAGTGTGCTCAGAACAAAAGAACTGTGTATCCGACACACACTTTCCATATCTAGTTCAACTCTGGTTCTGAAACTGATAGAGCACAGGTCCTCTAACATCCAATGCTCTTCAGTTAAGAGTGAGAAACGTGTGAGCTTCGTGAACTATGTAGCTTCGTTTGAGCTGAAAAGGGACTACGTTTACCAGAAAAGAAATCTTGCTTGTAGGAAGACACAGAGCCTTGGATTAAACTCCGTTTCTGAAGGGAAACACACAGAACAGTTCTCATCCATGAATCACACTCTGCTTTAGAGCAAGAAGCACGCCCTTCTTTGTAGTGTCTCTAATAAGGCAGGAAACATGAGTGTGCTCAGAACAAAAGAACTGTGTTTCCTACACACAGGGACCATATCTAGTTCAACTCCGCTTCTGAAACTGATACAAACCACAGGTCCTCTAACATCCAATGCTTTTCAGTTAAGAGCGAGAAACGTATTAGCTTCGTGAACTATGTAGCTTCTTTGGACTGAAATGTTACTGCCTTTACCAGAAACAAAGTCTTGCTTGTATGAAGACACAGAGCCTGGCATTTAACTCCGTTTCTGAAGGGAAACACACAGCACAGTTCTCATCCATGAAACACACTCTGCTTTAGAGCAAGAAGCCCGCACTTGCTTTCTAGAGTCTCTAATAAGGCGGGAAACATGAGTGTGCTCAGAAAAAAAGAACTGTATTTCCTACACTCACAGACCATATGTAGTTCAACTCTGCTTCTGAAACTGATACAAACCACAGGCCCTCTAATATCCAATGCTTTTCATTTAAGAGCGAGAAACGTGTGAGCTTCGTGAACTATGTAGCTTCGTTTGAGCTGAAAAGTGACTGTGTTTACCAGAAACGAATTCTTGATTGTTGGAAGACACAGAGCCTGGCATTTAACACCGTTTCTGAAGGGAAACACACAGCACAGTTCTCATCCATGAAACACACTCTGCTTTAGAGCAAGAAGCACGCTCTTGCTATGTAGAGTCTCTAATAAGGCAGGATACGTGAGTGTGCTCAGAACAAAAGAACAGTGTTTCCTACACACACGGACCATATCTAGTTCAACTCTGCTTCTGAAACTGATACAAACCACAGGTCCTCAAACTCCCAATGCTTTCCAGTTAACAGCGAGAAACGTGTGAGCTTTGTGAACTATGTAGCATCTTTGGGCTGAAAAGTGACTGGGTTTACCAAAAACGAAGTCTTGCTTTTAGGAAGACACAGAGCCTGGCATTTAACTCCGTTTCTGAAGGGAAAAACACAGCACAGTTCTCATCCATCATACGCACTCCGCTTTAGAGCAAGAAGCACGCTCTTGCTTTGTAGAGACTCTAATAAGGCAGGAAACGTGAGTGTGCTCATAACAAAAGAACTGTGTTTCCTACACACGGACCATATCTAGTTCAACTGCGCTTCTGAAACTGATACAAACCACAGGTCCTCTAACATCCAATGCTTTTCAGTTAAGAGCGAGAAACGTGTGAGCTTCGTGAACTTTGTAGCTACATTTGAGCTAAAAAGTGACTGCATTTACCAGAAAAGAAGTCTTGCTTGTAGGAATACACAGAGCCTGGCATTTAACTCCGTTTCCGAAGGGAAACACACAGCACAGTTCTCATCCATGAATCACTCTGCTTTAGAACAAGAAGCATGCTCTTGCTTTCTAGAGTCTCTAACAAGGTGAGAAACATGAGTGTGCTCCGAACAAAAGAACTGTGTTTCCTACACACACGGACCATATCTAGTTCAAGTCTGCTTCTGAAACTGAAACAAACCACAGGTCCTCAAACACCCAATGCTATTCAGTTAACAGCGAGAAACGTGTGAGCTTTGTGAACTATGTAGCTTCTTTGGGCTGAAAAGTGATTGCGTTTACCAAAAACGAATGTTTGCTTTTTGGAAGACATAGAGCCTGGCATTTAACTCCTTTTCTGAAGGGAAACACACAGCACAGTTCTCATCCATGAAACACACTCTGCTTTAGAGCAAGAAGCACGCTCTTGCTTTCTGGATGCTCTAAAAGGCAGGAAACGTGAGTGTTTTCAGAACAAAAGAACTGTGTTTCCTAAACACACGGACCATATCTACTTTAACTCCGCTTCTGAAACTGATACAAACCACAGGTCCTCTAACATCCAATGCTTTTCAGTTAAGAGCAAGAAACGTGTGAGCTTCGTGAACTATGTAGCTTTGTTTGAGCTAAAAAGTGACTGCGTTTACCAAGAAAAGAAGTCTTGCTTGTAGGAAGACACAGAGCCTGGCATTTTACGCCGTTTCTGAAGGGAAACACACAAGAGAGTTCTCATCCATGAAACACTCTGCTTTAGAACAAGAAGCATGCTCTTACTTTCTAGAGTCTCTAATAAGGAGGGAAACATGAGTGTGCTCAGAACAAAAGAACTGTGTTACCTACAAACACGGACCATATCTAGTTCAACTCCGCTTCTGAAACTGATACAAACCACAGGTCCTCTAACATCCAATGCTTTTCAGTTAAGAGCCAGAAACGTGTGAGTTTCGTGAACTATGTAGCTTCGTTTGAGCTGAATAGTGACTGCGTTTACGAGAAACGAAATCTTGATTGTAGGAAGACACAGAGCCTGGCATTTAACTCCGTTTCTGAAGGGAAAAGCACAGCACAGTTCTCATCCATCAAACGCACTCCGCTTTAGAGCAAGAAGCACGCTCTTGCTTTGTAGAGTCTCTAATAAGGCAGGAAACGTGAGTGTGCTCATAACAAAAGAACTGTGTTTCCTACACACGGACCATATCTAGTTCAACTGCGCTTCTGAAACTGATACAAACCACAGGTCCTATAACATCCAATGCTTTTCAGTTAAGAGCGAGAAACGTGTGAGCTTCGTGAACTTTGTAGCAACATTTGAGCAAAAAAGTGACTGCATTTACCAGAAAAGAAGTCTTGCTTGTAGGAATACACAGAGCCTGGCATTTAACTCCGTTTCTGAAGGGAAACACACAGCACAGTTCTCATCCATGAATCACTCTGCTTTAGAACAAGAAGCATGCTCGTGCTTTCTAGAGTCTCTAACAAGGTGAGAAACATGAGTGTGCTCCGAACAAAAGAATTGTGTTTCCTACACACACGGACCATATCTAGTTCACGTCTGCTTCTGAAACTGAAACAAACCACAGGTCCTCAAACACCCAATGCTATTCAGTTAACAGCGAGAAACGTGTGAGCTTTGTGAACTATGTAGCTTCTTTGGGCTGAAAAGTGATTGCGTTTACCAAAAACGAAGTTTTGCTTTTAGGAAGACACAGAGCCTGGCATTTCACTCCGTTTCTGAAGGGAAACCCACTGCACAGTTCTCATCCATGAAACACACTCTGCTTTAGAGCAGGAAGCACGCTCTTAATTTCTAGAGTCTCTAATAAGGTGGGAAACGTGAGTGTGCTCAGAACAAAAGAACTGTGTATCCGACACACACTTTCCATATCTAGTTCAACTCTGCTTCTGAAACTGATAGAGCACAGGTCCTCTAACATCCAATGCTCTTCAGTTAAGAGTGAGAAATGTGAGAGCTTCGTGAACTATGTAGCTTCGTTTGAGCTGAAATGTGACTACGTTTACCAGAAAAGAAATCTTGCTTGTAGGAAGACACAGAGCCTGGCATTAAACTCCGTTTCTGAAGGGAAACACACAGAACAGTTCTCATCCATGAAACACACTCTGCTTTAGAGCAAGAAGCACGCTCTTGCTTTCTAGAGTATCTAATAAGGCGGGAAAAGTGAGTGTGCTCAGAACAAAAGAACTGTATTTCCTACACACACGGACCATATCTAGTTCAACTCTGCTTCTGAAACTGATACAAACCAGAGGCCCACTAACATCCAATGCTTTTCAGTTAAGAGCGAGAAACGTGTGAGCTTTGTGAACTATGTAGCTTCTTTGGGCTGAAAAGTGACTGGGTTTACCAAAAACGAAGTCTTGCTTTTAGGAAGACACAGAGCCTGGCATTTATCTCCGTTTCTGAAGGGAAAAACACAGCACAGTTCTCATCCATCAAACGCACTCCGCTTTAGAGCAAGAAGCACGCTCTTGCTTTATAGAGTCTCTAATAAGGCAGGAAACGTGAGTGTGCTCATAACAAAAGAACTGTGTTTCCTACACACACGGACCATATCTAGTTCAACTGCACTTCTGAAACTGATGCAAACCACAGGTCCTCTAACATCCAATGTTTTCAGTTAAGAGCGAGAAACGTGTGAGCTTCGTGAACTATGTAGCTTCTTTTGAGCTAAAAAGTGACTGCGCTTACCAGAAAAGTAGTCTTGCTTGTAGGAAGACACAGAGCCAGGCATTTAACTCCGTTTCTGAAGGGAAACACACAGCACAGTTCTCATCCATGAAACATATTCTGCTTTAGAGCAAGAAACACGCTCTTGAATTGTAGATTCTCTAATAAGGCAGGAAACGTGAGTGTGCTCAGAACAAAAGAACGGTGTTTCCTACACACACGGACCATATCTAGTTCAACTCTGCTTCTGAAACTGATACAAACCACAGGTCCTCAATAATCCAATGCTTTTCAGTTAAGAGCGAGAAACGTGTGAGCTTTGTGAACTATGTAGCTTCGTTTGAGCTGAAATGTGTCTGCGTTTACCAGAACCAAAATCTTGCTTGTAGGAAGACACAGAGCCTGGCATTTAACTCCGTTTCTGAAGCGAAACACACAGCACAGTTCTCTTCCATGAACCACACTATGCTTTAGAGCAAGAAGCACGTTCTTGCTTTCTAGAGTCTCTAATAAGGCCGGAAACGTGAGTGTGCTCAGAACAAAAGAACTGTGTTACCTACACAAACGGACCATATCTAGTTCAACTCTGCTTCTGAGACTGATAGAACACAGGTCCTCTAACATCCAATACTTTTCAGTAAAGAGCGAGAAACGGGTGAGCTTCTTGAACTATGTAGCTTTTTTGGAGCTGAAAAGTGACTCCGTTTACCAGAAACGAAATCTTGCTTGTAGGAAGACACAGAGCCTGGCATTTAACTCCGTTTCTGAAGGGAAACACACAGCACAGTTCTCATCCATGAAACATATTCTGCTTTAGAGCAAGAAACACGCTCTTGCATTGTAGATTCTCTAATAAGGCAGGAAACGTGAGTGTGCTCAGAACAAAAGAACTGTGTTTCCTACACACACGGACCATATCTAGTTCAACTCTGCTTCCGAAACTGATACAAACCACAGGTCCTCAATAATCCAATGCTTTTCAGTTAAGAGCGAGAAACGTGTGAGCTTCGTGAACTATGTAGCTTGGTTTGAGCTGAAAAGTGTCTGCGTTTACCAGAACCAAAATCTTGCTTGTAGGAAGACACAGAGCCTGGCATTTAACTGCGTTTCTGAAGCGAAACACACAACACAGTTCTCATCCATGAACCATACTATGCTTTAGAGCAAGAAGCACGTTCTTGCTTTCTAGAGTCTCTAATAAGGCCGGAAACCTGAGTGTGCTCAGAACAAAAGTACTGTGTTTCCTACACACAGGGACCATATCTAGTTCAACTCTGCTTCTGAAACTGATACAAACCACAGGTCCTCTAACATCCAATGCTTTTCAGTTAAGAACGAGAAACGTGTTAGCTTCGTGAACTATGTAGCTTCTTTGGGCTAAAATGTGCCTGCCTTTAACAGAAACGAAGTCTTGCTTGTAGGAAGACATAGAGCCTGGTATTTAACTCCGTTTCTGAAGGGAAACACACAGCACAGTTGTCATCAATGAAACACACTCTGCTTTAGAGCAAGAAGCATGCTCTTGCTTTCTAGAGTCTCTAATAAGGCGAGAAACATGAGTGTGCTCAGAACAAAAGAACCGTGTTACCTACACACACGGACCAATCTAGTTCAACTCTGCTTCTGAAACTGATACAAACCACAGGTCCTCAATAATCCACTGTTTTTCAGTTTAGAGCGAGAAACGTATGAGCTTCATGAACTTTGTAGCTACATTTGAGCTAAAAAGTGACTGCATTTACCAGAAAAGAAGTCTTGCTTGTAGGAAGACACAGAGCCTGGCATTTTACGCCGTTTCTGAAGGGAAACACACAGCAGAGTTCTCATCCATGAAACACTCTGCTTTAGAACAAGAAGCATGCTCTTGCTTTCTAGAGTCTCTAATAAGGTGGGAAACATGAGTGTGCTCAGAACAAAAGAACTGTGTTACCTACACACACGGACCATATCTAGTTCAACTCTGCTTCTGAAACTGATACAAACCACAGGTCCTCTAACATCCAATGATTTTCAGTTAAGAGCGAGAAACGTGTGAGCTTCGTGAACTATGTAGCTTTGTTTGAGCTGAAAAGTGACTACGTTTACCAGAAAAGAAATCTTGCTTGTAGGAAGACACAGAGCCTGGCATTAAACTCCGTTTCTGAAGGGAAACACACAGAACAGTTCTCATCCATGAAACACACTCTGCTTTAGAGCAAGAAGCCCGCTCTTGCTTTCTAGAGTCTCTAATAAGGCGGGAAACGTGAGTGTGCTCAGAACAAAAGAACTGTGTTTCCTACACACACGGACCATATCTAGTTCAACTCTGCTTCTGAAACTGATACAAACCAGAGGCCCACTAACATCCAATGCTTTTCAGTTAAGAGCGAGAAACGTGTGAGCTTTGTGAACTATGTAGCTTCTTTGGGCTGAAAAGTGACTGGGTTTACCAAAAACGAAGTCTTGCTTTTAGGAAGACACAGAGCCTGGCATTTATCTCCATTTCTGAAGGGAAACACACAGCACAGTTCTCATCCATCAAACGCACTCCGCTTTAGAGCAAGAAGCACGCTCTTGCTTTCTAGAGTCTCTAATAAGGCAGGAAACGTGAGTGTGCTCATAACAAAAGAACTGTGTTTCCTACACACAGGGACCATATCTAGTTCAACTCTGCTTCTGAAACTGATACAAACCACAGGTCCTCTAACATCCAATGCTTTTCAGTTAAGAACGAGAAACGTGTTAGCTTCGTGAACTATGTAGCTTCTTTGGGCTAAAATGTGCCTGCCTTTAACTGAAACGAAGTCTTGCTTGTAGGAAGACATAGAGCCTGGCATTTAACTCCGTTTCAGAAGGGAAAACCACAGCACAGTTGTCATCAATGAAACACACTCTGCTTTAGAGCAAGAAGCATGCTCTTGCTTTCTAGAGTCTCTAATAAGGCGAGAAACATGAGTGTGCTCAGAACAAAAGAACCGTGTTACCTACACACACGGACCATATCTAGTTCAACTCTGCTTCTGAAACTGATACAAACCACAGGTCCTCAATAATCCAATGCTTTTCAGTTAAGAGCGAGAAACGTGTGAGCTTCATGAACTTTGTAGCTACATTTGAGCTAAAAAGTGACTGCATTTACCAGAAAAGAAGTCTTGCTTGTAGGAAGACACAGAGCCTGGCATTTTACACCGTTTCTGAAGGGAAACACACAGCAGAGTTCTCATCCATGAAACACTCTGCTTTAGAACAAGAAGCATGCTCTTGCTTTCTAGAGTCTCTAATAAGGCGGGAAACATGAGTGTGCTCAGAACAAAAGAACTGTGTTACCTACACACACGGACCATATCTAGTTCAACTCTGCTTCTGAAACTGATACAAACCACAGGTCCTCTAACATCCAATGATTTTCAGTTAAGAGCGAGAAACGTGTGAGCTTCGTGAACTATGTAGCTTTGTTTGAGCTGAAAAGTGACTACGTTTACCAGAAAAGAAATCTTGCTTGTAGGAAGACACAGAGCCTGGCATTAAACTCCGTTTCTGAAGGGAAACACACAGAACAGTTCTCATCCATGAAACACACTCTGCTTTAGAGCAAGAAGCCCGCTCTTGCTTTCTAGAGTCTCTAATAAGGCGGGAAACGTGAGCGTGCTCAGAACAAAAGAACTGTGTTTCCTACACACACGGACCATATCTAGTTCAACTCTGCTTCTGAAACTGATACAAACCAGAGGCCCACTAACATCCAATGCTTTTCAGTTAAGAGCGAGAAACGTGTGAGCTTTGTGAACTATGTAGCTTCTTTGGGCTGAAAAGTGACTGGGTTTACCAAAAACGAAGTCTTGCTTTTAGGAAGACACAGGGCCTGGCATTTATCTCCGTTTCTGAAGGGAAAAACACAGCACAGTTCTCATCCATCAAACGCACTCCGCTTTAGAGCAAGAAGCACGCTCTTGCTTTATAGAGTCTCTAATAAGGCAGGAAACGTGAGTGTGCTCATAACAAAAGAACTGTGTTTCCTACACACACGGACCATATCTAGTTCAACTGCACTTCTGAAACTGATACAAACCACAGGTCCTCTAACATCCAATGCTTTTCAGTTAAGAGCGAGAAACGTGTGAGCTTCGTGAACTATGTAGCTTCATTTGAGCTAAAAAGTGACTGCATTTACCAGAAAAGAAGTCTTCCCTGCAGGAATACACAGAGCCTGGCATTTAACTCCGTTTCTGAAGGGAAACACACAGCACAGTTCTCATCCATGAAACACTCTGCTTTAGAACAAGAAGCATGCTCTTGCTTTCTAGAGTCTCTAACAAGGTGAGAAACATGAGTGTGCTCAGAACAAAAGAACTGTGTTTCCTACACACACGGACCATATCTAGTTCAACTCTGCTTCTGAAACTGAAACAAACCACAGGTCCTCAAACACCCAATGCTTTTCAGTTAAGAGCGAGAAACGTGTGAGCTTTGTGAACTATGTAGCTTCTTTGGGCTGAAAAGTGATTGCGTTTACCAAAAACGAAGTCTTGCTTTTAGGCAGACACAGAGCCTGGCATTTAACTCCTTTTCTGAAGGGAAACACACAGCACAGTTCTCATCCATGAAACACACTCTGCTTTAGAGCAAGAAGCACGCTCTTGCTTTCTAGAGTCTCTAATAAGGTGGGAAACGTGAGTGTGCTCAGAACAAAAGAACTGTGTATCCGACACACACTTTCCATATCTAGTTCAACTCTGCTTCTGAAACTGATAGAGCACAGGTCCTCTAACATCCAATGCTCTTCAGTTAAGAGTGAGAAACGTGTGAGCTTCGTGAACTATGTAGCTTCGTTTGAGCTGAAAAGTGACTACGTTTACCAGAAAAGAAATCTTGCTTGTAGGAAGACACAGAGCCTGGCATTAAACTCCGTTTCTGAAGGGAAACACACAGAACAGTTCTCATCCATGAAACACACTCTGCTTTAGAGCAAGAAGCACGCTCTTGCTTTCCAGAGTCTCTAATAAGGCGGGAAAAGTGAGTGTGCTCAGAACAAAAGAACTGTGTTTCCTACACACACGGACCATATCTAGTTCAACTCTGCTTCTGAAACTGATACAAACCAGAGGCCCACTAACATCCAATGCTTTTCAGTTAAGAGCGAGAAACGTGTGAGCTTTGTGAACTATGTAGCTTCTTTGGGCTGAAAAGTGACTGGGTTTACCAAAAACGAAGTCTTGCTTTTAGGAAGACACAGAGCCTGGCATTTATCTCCGTTTCTGAAGGGAAAAACACAACACAGTTCTCATCAATCAAACGCACTCCGCTTTAGAGCAAGAAGCACGCTCTTGCTTTATAGAGTCTCTAATAAGGCAGGAAACGTGAGTGTGGTCATAACAAAAGAACTGTGTTTCCTACACACACGGACCATATCTAGTTCAACTGCACTTCTGAAACTGATGCAAACCACAGGTCCTCTAACATCCAATGCTTTATAGTTAAGAGCGAGAAACGTGTGAGCTTCGTGAACTATGTAGCTTCTTTTGAGCTAAAAAGTGACTGCGCTTACCAGAAAAGTAGTCTTGCTTGTAGGATGACACAGAGCCTGGCATTTAACTCCGTTTCTGAAGGGAAACACACAGCACAGTTCTCATCCATGAAACATATTCTGCTTTAGAGCAAGAAACACGCTCTTGCATTGTAGATTCTCTAATAAGGCAGGAAACGTGAATGTGCTCAGAACAAAAGAACTGTGTTTCCTACACACACGGACCATATCTAGTTCAACTCTGCTTCTGAAACTGATACAAACCACAGGTCCTCAATAATCCAATGCTTTTCAGTTAAGAGCGAGAAACGTGTGAGCTTCGTGAACTATGTAGCTTCGTTTGAGCTGAAAAGTGTCTGCATTTACCAGAACCAAAATCTTGCTTGTAGGACGACACAGAGCCTGGCATTTAACTCCGTTTCTGAAGCGAAACACACAGCACAGTTCTCTTCCATGAACCACACTATGCTTTAGAGCAAGAAGCACGTTCTTGCTTTCTAGAGTCTCTAATAAGGCCGGAAACGTGAGTGTGCTCAGAACAAAAGAACTGTGTTACCTACACAAAAGGACCATATCTAGTTCAACTCTGCTTCTGAGACTGATAGAACACAGGTCCTCTAACATCCAATACTTTTCAGTTAAGAGCGAGAAACGGGTGAGCTTCTTGAACTATGTAGCTTTTTTGGAGCTGAAAAGTGACTGCGTTTACCAGAAACGAAATCTTGCTTGTAGGAAGACACAGAGCCTGGCATTTAACTCCGTTTCTGAAGGGAAACACACAGCACAGTTCTCATCCATGAAACATATTCTGCTTTAGAGCAAGAAACACGCTCTTGCATTGTAGATTCTCTAATAAGGCAGGAAACGTGAGTGTGCTCAGAACAAAAGAACTGTGTTTCCTACACACACGGACCATATCTAGTTCAACTCTGCTTCCGAAACTGATACAAACCACAGGTCCTCAATAATCCAATGCTTTTCAGTTAAGAGCGAGAAACGTGTGAGCTTCGTGAACTATGTAGCTTCGTTTGAGCTGAAAAGTGTCTGCGTTTACCAGAACCAAAATCTTGCTTGTAGGAAGACACAGAGCCTGGCATTTAACTCCGTTTCTGAAGCGAAACACACAACACAGTTCTCATCCATGAACCATACTATGCTTTAGAGCAAGAAGCACGTTCTTGCTTTCTAGAGTCTCTAATAAGGCCGGAAACCTGAGTGTGCTCAGAACAAAAGAACTGTGTTTCCTACACACAGGGACCATATCTAGTTCAACTCTGCTCCTGCAACTGATACAAACCACAGGTCCTCTAACATCCAATGCCTTTCAGTTAAGAACGAGAAACGTGTTAGCTTCGTGAACTATGTAGCTTCTTTGGGCTAAAATGTGCCTACCTTTAACAGAAACGAAGTCTTGCTTGTAGGAAGACATAGAGCCTGGCATTTAACTCCGTTTCTGAAGGGAAACCCACAGCACAGTTGTCATCAATGAAACACACTCTGCTTTAGAGCAAGAAGCATGCTCTTGCTTTCTAGAGTCTCTAATAAGGCGAGAAACATGAGTGTGCTCAGAACAAAAGAACCGTGTTACCTACACACACGGACCATATCTAGTTCAACTCTGCTTCTGAAACTGATACAAACCACAGGTCCTCAATAATCCAATGCTTTTCAGTTAAGAGCGAGAAACGTGTGAGCTTCATGAACTTTGTAGCTACATTTGAGCTAAAAAGTGACTGCATTTACCAGAAAAGAAGTCTTGCTTGTAGGAAGACACAGAGCCTGGCATTTTACGCCGTTTCTGAAGGGAAACACACAGCAGAGTTCTCATCCATGAAACACTCTGCTTTAGAACAAGAAGCATGCTCTTGCTTTCTAGAGTCTCTAATAAGGCGGGAAACATGAGTGTGCTCAGAACAAAAGAACTGTGTTACCTACACACACGGACCATATCTAGTTCAACTCTGCTTCTGAAACTGATACAAACCACAGGTCCTCTAACATCCAATGATTTTCAGTTAAGAGCGAGAAACGTGTGAGCTTCGTGAACTATGTAGCTTTGTTTGAGCTGAAAAGTGACTACGTTTACCAGAAAAGAAATCTTGCTTGTAGGAAGACACAGAGCCTGGCATTAAACTCCGTTTCTGAAGGGAAACACACAGAACAGTTCTCATCCATGAAACACACTCTGCTTTAGAGCAAGAAGCCCGCTCTTGCTTTCTAGAGTCTCTAATAAGGCGGGAAACGTGAGTGTGCTCAGAACAAAAGAACTGTGTTTCCTACACACACGGACCATATCTAGTTCAACTCTGCTTCTGAAACTGATACAAACCAGAGGCCCACTAACATCCAATGCTTTTCAGTTAAGAGCGAGAAACGTGTGAGCTTTGTGAACTATGTAGCTTCTTTGGGCTGAAAAGTGACTGGGTTTACCAAAAACGAAGTCTTGCTTTTAGGAAGACACAGAGCCTGGCATTTATCTCCGTTTCTGAAGGGAAACACACAGCACAGTTCTCATCCATCAAACGCACTCCGCTTTAGAGCAAGAAGCACGCTCTTGCTTTATAGAGTCTCTAATAAGGCAGGAAACGTGAGTGTGCTCATAACAAAACAACTGTGTTTCCTACACACAGGGACCATATCTAGTTCAACTCTGCTTCTGAAACTGATACAAACCACAGGTCCTCTAACATCCAATGCTTTTCAGTTAAGAACGAGAAACGTGTTAGCTTCGTGAACTATGTAGCTTCTTTGGGCTAAAATGTGCCTGCCTTTAACTGAAACGAAGTCTTGCTTGTAGGAAGACATAGAGCCTGGCATTTAACTCCGTTTCAGAAGGGAAACCCACAGCACAGTTGTCATCAATGAAACACACTCTGCTTTAGAGCAAGAAGCATGCTCTTGCTTTCTAGAGTCTCTAATAAGGCAGGAAACATGAGTGTGCTCAGAACAAAAGAACCGTGTTATCTACACACACGGACCATATCTAGTTCAACTCTGCTTCTGAAACTGATACAAACCACAGGTCCTCAATAATCCAATGCTTTTCAGTTAAGAGCGAGAAACGTGTGAGCTTCATGAACTTTGTAGCTACATTTGAGCTAAAAAGTGACTGCATTTACCAGAAAAGAAGTCTTGCTTGTAGGAAGACACAGAGCCTGGCATTTTACGCCGTTTCTGAAGGGAAACAGACAGCAGAGTTCTCATCCATGAAACACTCTGCTTTAGAACAAGAAGCATGCTCTTGCTTTCTAGAGTCTCTAATAAGGCGGGAAACATGAGTGTGCTCAGAACAAAAGAACTGTGTTACCTACACACACGGACCATATCTAGTCAACTCTGCTTCTGAAACTGATACAAACCACAGGTCCTCTAACATCCAATGATTTTCAGTTAAGAGCGAGAAACGTGTGAGCTTCGTGAACTATGTAGCTTTGTTTGAGCTGAAAAGTGACTACGTTTACCAGAAAAGAAATCTTGCTTGTAGGAAGACACAGAGCCTGGCATTAAACTCCGTTTCTGAAGGGAAACACACAGAACAGTTCTCATCCATGAAACACACTCTGCTTTAGAGCAAGAAGCCCGCACTTGCTTTCTAGAGTCTCTAATAAGGCGGGAAACGTGAGTGTGCTCAGAACAAAAGAACTGTGTTTCCTACACACACGGACCATATCTAGTTCAACTCTGCTTCTGAAACTGATACAAACCAGAGGCCCACTAACATCCAATGCTTTTCAGTTAAGAGCGAGAAACGTGTGAGCTTTGTGAACTATGTAGCTTCTTTGGGCTGAAAAGTGACTGGGTTTACCAAAAACGAAGTCTTGCTTTTAGGAAGACACAGAGCCTGGCATTTATCTCCATTTCTGAAGGGAAAAACACAGCACAGTTCTCATCCATCAAACGCACTCCGCTTTAGAGCAAGAAGCACGCTCTTGCTTTATAGAGTCTCTAATAAGGCAGGAAACGTGAGTGTGCTCATAACAAAAGAACTGTGTTTCCTACACACACGGACCATATCTAGTTCAACTGCACTTCTGAAACTGATACAAACCACAGGTCCTCTAACATCCAATGCTTTTCAGTTAAGAGCGAGAAACGTGTGAGCTTCGTGAACTATGTAGCTTCATTTGAGCTAAAAAGTGACTGCATTTACCAGAAAAGAAGTCTTCCTTGCAGGAATACACAGAGCCTGGCATTTAACTCCGTTTCTGAAGGGAAACACACACCACAGTTCTCATCCATGAAACACTCTGCTTTAGAACAAGAAGCATGCTCTTGCTTTCTAGAGTCTCTAACAAGGTGAGAAACATGAGTGTGCTCAGAACAAAAGAACTGTGTTTCGTACACACACGGACCATATCTAGTTCAACTCTGCTTCTGAAACTGAAACAAACCACAGGTCCTCAAACACCCAATGCTTTTCAGTTAAGAGCGAGAAACGTGTGAGCTTTGTGAACTATGTAGCTTCTTTGGGCTGAAAAGTGATTGCGTTTACCAAAAACGAAGTCTTGCTTTTAGGCAGACACAGAGCCTGGCATTTAACTCCTTTTCTGAAGGGAAACACACAGCACAGTTCTCATCCATGAAACACACTCTGCTTTAGAGCAAGAAGCACGCTCTTGCTTTCTGGATGCTCTAAAAGGCAGGAAACGTGAGTGTTTTCAGAACAAAAGAACTGTGTTTCCTAAACACACGGACCATATCTAGTTTAACTCCGCTTCTGAAACTGATACAAACCACAGGTCCTCTAACATCCAATGCTTTTCAGTTAAGAGCAAGAAACGTGTGAGCTTCGTGAACTATGTAGCTTCGTTTGAGCTAAAAAGTGACTGCGCTTACCAGAAAAGTAGTCTTGCTTGTAGGAAGACACAGAGCCTGGCATTTAACTCCGTTTCTGAAGGGAAACACACAGCACAGTTCTCATCCATGAAACATATTCTGCTTTAGAGCAAGAAACACGCTCTTGCATTGTAGATTCTCTAATAAGGCAGGAAACGTGAGTGTGCTAAGAACAAAAGAACTGTGTTTCCTACACACACGGACCATATCTAGTTCAACTCTGCTTCTGAAACTGATACAAACCACAGGTCCTCAATAATCCAATGCTTCTCAGTTAAGAGCGAGAAACGTGTGAGCTTCGTGAACTATGTAGCTTCGTTTGAGCTGAAAAGTGTCTGCGTTTACCAGAACCAAAATCTTGCTTGTAGGAAGACACAGAGCCTGGCATTTAACTCCGTTTCTGAAGCGAAACACACAGCACAGTTCTCTTCCATGAACCACACTATGCTTTAGAGCAAGAAGCACGTTCTTGCTTTCTAGAGTCTCTAATAAGGCCGGAAACGTGAGTGTGCTCAGAACAAAAGAACTGTGTTTCCTACACACACGGACCATATCTAGTTCAACTCTGCTTCTGAAACTGATACAAACCACAGGTCCTCAAACACCCAATGATTTCCAGTTAACAGCGAGAAACGTGTGAGCTTTATGAACTATGTAGCTTCTTTGGGCTGAAAAGTGACTGGGTTTACCAAAAACGAAGTCTTGCTTTTAGGAAAACACAGAGCCTGGCATTTAACTCCGTTTCTGAAGGGAAACCCACAGCACAGTTGTCATCAATGAAACACACTCTGCTTTAGAACAAGAAGCATGCTCTTGCTTTCTAGAGTCTCTAACAAGGTGAGAAACATGACTGTGCTCAGAACAAAAGAACTGTGTTTCCTACACACACGGACCATATCTAGTTCAACTCTGCTTCTGAAACTGAAACAAACCACAGGTCCTCAAACACCCAATGCTTTTCAGTTAAGAGCGAGAAACGTGTGAGCTTTGTGAACTATGTAGCTTCTTTGGGCTGAAAAGTGATTGTGTTTACCAAAACGAAGTCTTGCTTTTAGGCAGACACAGAGCCTGGCATTTAACTCCTTTTCTGAAGGGAAACACACAGCACAGTTCTCATCCATGAAACACACTCTGCTTTAGAGCAAGAAGCACGCTCTTGCTTTCTGGATGCTCTAAAAGGCAGGAAACGTGAGTGTGCTCAGAACAAAAGAACTGTGTTTCCTACACACACGGACCATATCTAGTTCAACTCTGCTTCTGAAACTGATACAAACCAGAGGCCCACTAACATCCAATGCTTTTCAGTTAAGAGCGAGAAACGTGTGAGCTTTGTGAACTATGTAGCTTCTTTGGGCTGAAAAGTGACTGGGTTTACCAAAAACGAAGTCTTGCTTTTAGGAAGACACAGAGCCTGGCATTTATCTCCGTTTCTGAAGGGAAAAACACAGCACAGTTCTCATCCATCAAACGCACTCCGCTTTAGAGCAAGAAGCACGCTCTTGCTTTATAGAGTCTCTAATAAGGCAGGAAACGTGAGTGTGCTCATAACAAAAGAACTGTGTTTCCTACACACACGGACCATATCTAGTTCAACTGCACTTCTGAAACTGATACAAACCACAGGTCCTCTAACATCCAATGCTTTTCAGTTAAGAGCGAGAAACGTGTGAGCTTCGTGAACTATGTAGCTTCATTTGAGCTAAAAAGTGACTGCATTTACCAGAAAAGAAGTCTTCCTTGCAGGAATACACAGAGCCTGGCATTTAACTCCGTTTCTGAAGGGAAACACACACCACAGTTCTCATCCATGAAACACTCTGCTTTAGAACAAGAAGCATGCTCTTGCTTTCTAGAGTCTCTAACAAGGTGAGAAACATGAGTGTGCTCCGAACAAAAGAACTGTGTTTCCTACACACACGGACCATATCTAGTTCAACTCTGCTTCTGAAACTGAAACAAACCACAGGTCCTCAAACACCCAATGCTTTTCAGTTAAGAGCGAGAAACGTGTGAGCTTTGTGAACTATGTAGCTTCTTTGGGCTGAAAAGTGATTGCGTTTACCAAAAACGAAGTCTTGCTTTTAGGCAGACACAGAGCCTGGCATTTAACTCCTTTTCTGAAGGGAAACACACAGCACAGTTCTCATCCATGAAACACACTCTGCTTTAGAGCAAGAAGCACGCTCTTGCTTTCTGGATGCTCTAAAAGGCAGGAAACGTGAGTGTTTTCAGAACAAAAGAACTGTGTTTCCTAAACACACGGACCATATCTAGTTTAACTCCGCTTCTGAAACTGATACAAACCACAGGTCCTCTAACATCCAATGCTTTTCAGTTAAGAGCAAGAAACGTGTGAGCTTCGTGAACTATGTAGCTTCTTTGGGCTGAAAAGTGATTGCGTTTACCAAAAACGAAGTCTTGCTTTTAGGCAGACACAGAGCCTGGCATTTAACTCCTTTTCTGAAGGGAAACACACAGCACAGTTCTCATCCATGAAACACACTCTGCTTTAGAGCAAGAAGCACGCTCTTGCTTTCTGGATGCTCTAAAAGGCAGGAAACGTGAGTGTTTTCAGAACAAAAGAACTGTGTTTCCTAAACACACGGACCATATCTAGTTTAACTCCGCTTCTGAAACTGATACAAACCACAGGTCCTCTAACATCCAATGCTTTTCAGTTAAGAGCAAGAAACGTGTGAGCTTCGTGAACTATGTAGCTTCGTTTGAGCTAAAAAGTGACTGCGCTTACCAGAAAAGTAGTCTTGCTTGTAGGAAGACACAGAGCCTGGCATTTAACTCCGTTTCTGAAGGGAAACACACAGCACAGTTCTCATCCATGAAACATATTCTGCTTTAGAGCAAGAAACACGCTCTTGCATTGTAGATTCTCTAATAAGTCAGGAAACGTGAGTGTGCTAAGAACAAAAGAACTGTGTTTCCTACACACACGGACCATATCTAGTTCAACTCTGCTTCTGAAACTGATACAAACCACAGGTCCTCAATAATCCAATGCTTCTCAGTTAAGAGCGAGAAACGTGTGAGCTTCGTGAACTATGTAGCTTCGTTTGAGCTGAAAAGTGTCTGCGTTTACCAGAACCAAAATCTTGCTTGTAGGAAGACACAGAGCCTGGCATTTAACTCCGTTTCTGAAGCGAAACACACAGCACAGTTCTCTTCCATGAACCACACTATGCTTTAGAGCAAGAAGCACGTTCTTGCTTTCTAGAGTCTCTAATAAGGCCGGAAACGTGAGTGTGCTCAGAACAAAAGAACTGTGTTTCCTACACACACGGACCATATCTAGTTCAACTCTGCTTCTGAAACTGATACAAACCACAGGTCCTCAAACACCCAATGATTTCCAGTTAACAGCGAGAAACGTGTGAGCTTTATGAACTATGTAGCTTCTTTGGGCTGAAAAGTGACTGGGTTTACCAAAAACGAAGTCTTGCTTTTAGGAAAACACAGAGCCTGGCATTTAACTCCGTTTCTGAAGGGAAACCCACAGCACAGTTGTCATCAATGAAACACACTCTGCTTTAGAACAAGAAGCATGCTCTTGCTTTCTAGAGTCTCTAACAAGGTGAGAAACATGACTGTGCTCAGAACAAAAGAACTGTGTTTCCTACACACACGGACCATATCTAGTTCAACTCTGCTTCTGAAACTGAAACAAACCACAGGTCCTCAAACACCCAATGCTTTTCAGTTAAGAGCGAGAAACGTGTGAGCTTTGTGAACTATGTAGCTTCTTTGGGCTGAAAAGTGATTGTGTTTACCAAAAACGAAGTCTTGCTTTTAGGCAGACACAGAGCCTGGCATTTAACTCCTTTTCTGAAGGGAAACACACAGCACAGTTCTCATCCATGAAACACACTCTGCTTTAGAGCAAGAAGCACGCTCTTGCTTTCTGGATGCTCTAAAAGGCAGGAAACGTGAGTGTGCTCAGAACAAAAGAACTGTGTTTCCTACACACACGGACCATATCTAGTTCAACTCTGCTTCTGAAACTGATACAAACCAGAGGCCCACTAACATCCAATGCTTTTCAGTTAAGAGCGAGAAACGTGTGAGCTTTGTGAACTATGTAGCTTCTTTGGGCTGAAAAGTGACTGGATTTACCAAAAACGAAGTCTTGCTTTTAGGAAGACACAGAGCCTGGCATTTATCTCCGTTTCTGAAGGGAAAAACACAGCACAGTTCTCATCCATCAAACGCACTCCGCTTTAGAGCAAGAAGCACGCTCTTGCATTGTAGATTCTCTAATAAGGCAGGAAACGTGAGTGTGCTAAGAACAAAAGAACTGTGTTTCCTACACACACGGACCATATCTAGTTCAACTCTGCTTCTGAAACTGATACAAACCACAGGTCCTCAATAATCCAATGCTTTTCAGTTAAGAGCGAGAAACGTGTGAGCTTCGTGAACTATGTAGCTTCGTTTGAGCTGAAAAGTGTCTGCGTTTACCAGAAAAGAAGTCTTGCTTGTAGGAAGTCACAGAGCCTGGCATTAAACTCCGTTTCTGAAGGGAAACACACAGAACAGTTCTCATCCATGAAACACACTCTGCTTTAGAGCAAGAAGCCCGCACTTGCTTTCTAGAGTCTCTAATAAGGCGGGAAACGTGAGTGTGCTCAGAACAAAAGAACTGTGTTTCCTACACACACGGACCATATCTAGTTCAACTCTGCTTCTGAAACTGATACAAACCACAGGCCCTCTAACATCCAATGCTTTTCAGTTAAGAGCGAGAAACGTCTGAGCTTCGTGAACTATGTAGCTTTGTTTGAGCTGAAATGTGACTGTGTTTACTAGAAACGAATTCTTGATTGTTGGTAGACACAGAGCCTGGCATTTAACTCCGTTTCTGAAGGGAAACACACAACACAGTTCTCATCGATGAAACACACTCTGCTTTAGAACAAGAAGCATGCTCTTGCTTTCTAGGGTCCCTAATAAGGCGGGAAACATGAGTGTGCTCAGAACAAAAGAACTGTGTTTCCTACACACACGGACCATATCTAGTTCAACTCTGCTTCTGAAACTGATACAAACCACAGGTCCTCAAACACCCAATGCTTTCCAGTTAACAGCGAGAAACGTGTGAGCTTTGTGAACTATGTAGCATCTTTGGGCTGAAAAGTGACTGGGTTTACCAAAAACGAAGTCTTGCTTTTAGGAAGACACAGAGCCTGGCATTTAACTCCGTTTCTGAAGGGAAAAACACAGCACAGTTCTCATCCATCAAACGCACTCCGCTTTAGAGCAAGAAGCACGCTCTTGCTTTGTAGAGTCTCTAATAAGGCAGGAAACGTGAGTGTGCTCATAACAAAAGAACTGTGTTTCCTACACACATGGACCATATCTAGTTCAAGTCTGCTTCTGAAACTGAAACAAACCACAGGTCCTCAAACACCCAATGCTATTCAGTTAACAGCGAGAAACGTGTGAGCTTTGTGAACTATGTAGCTTCTTTGGGCTGAAACGTGATTGTGTTTACCAAAAACGAAGTTTTGCTTTTAGGAAGACACAGAGCCTGGCATTTAACTCCTTTTCTGAAGGGAAACACACAGCACAGTTCTCATCCATGAAACACACTCTGCTTTAGAGCAAGAAGCACGCTCTTGCTTTCTGGATGCTCTAAAAGGCAGGAAACGTGAATGTTTTCAGAACAAAGAACTGTGTTTCCTAAACAAACGGACCATATCTAGTTCAACTCCGCTTCTGAAACTGATACAAACCACAGGTCCTCTAACATCCAATGCTTTTCAGTTAAGAGCGAGAAACGTGTGAGCTTCGTGAACTATGTAGCTTGGTTTGAGCTAAAAAGTGACTGCGTTTACCAAGAAAAGAAGTCTTGCTTGTAGGAAGACACAGAGCCTGGCATTAAACACAATTTCTGAAGGGAAACAAACACACAGAACAGTTCTCATCCATGAAACACACTCTGCTTTAGAGCAAGAAGCCCGCTCTTGCTTTGTAGAGTCTCTAATAAGGCGGGAAATGTGAGTGTGCTCAGAACAAAAGAACTGTGTTTCCTACACACACGGACCATATCTAGTTCAATTCTGCTTCTTAAACTGATACAAACCACAGGTCCTCTAACACCCAATGCTTTTCAGTTAAGAGCCAGAAACGTGTGAGTTTCGTGAACTATGCAGCTTCTTTGAGCTGAATAGTGACTGCGTTTACGAGAAACGAAATCTTGATTGTAGGAAGACACAGAGCCTGGCATTTAACTCCGTTTCTGAAGGGAAACCCACAGCACAGTTCTCATCCAAGAAACACACTCTGCTTTAGAGCAGGAAGCACGTTCTTGCTTTCTAGAGTCTCTAATAAGGTGGGAAACTTGAGTGTGCTCAGAACAAAAGAACTGTGTATCCGACACACACTTTCCATATCTAGTTCAACTCTGCTTCTGAAACAGATAGAGCACAGGTCCTCTAACATCCAATGCTCTTCAGTTAAGAGTGAGAAACGTGTGAGCTTCGTGAACTATGTAGCTTCGTTTGAGCTGAAAAGTGACTACGTTTACCAGAAAAGAAATCTTGCTTGTAGGAAGACACAGAGCCTGGCATTAAACTCCGTTTCTGAAGGGAAACACACAGAACAGTTCTCATCCATGAAACACACTCTGCTTTAGAGCAAGAAGCCCGCTCTTGCTTTCTAGAGTCTCTAATAAGGCGGGAAACGTGAGTGTGCTCAGAACAAAAGAACTGTGTTTCCTACACACACGGACCATATCTAGTTCAACTCTGCTTCTGAAACTGATACAAACCAGAGGCCCACTAACATCCAATGCTTTTCAGTTAAGAGCGAGAAACGTGTGAGCTTTGTGAACTATGTAGCTTCTTTGGGCTGAAAAGTGACTGGGTTTACCAAAAACGAAGTCTTGCTTTTAGGAAGACACAGGGCCTGGCATTGATCTCCGTTTCTGAAGGGAAAAACACAGCACAGTTCTCATCCATCAAACGCACTCCGCTTTAGAGCAAGAAGCACGCTCTTGCTTTATAGAGTCTCTAATAAGGCAGGAAACGTGAGTGTGCTCATAACAAAAGAACTGTGTTTCCTACACACACGGACCATATCTAGTCCAACTCTGCTTCTGAAACTGATACAAACCACAGGTCCTCTAACATCCAATGATTTTCAGTTAAGAGCGAGAAACGTGTGAGCTTTGTGAACTATGTAGCATCTTTGGGCTGAAAAGTGACTGGGTTTACCAAAAACGAAGTCTTGCTTTTAGGAAGACACAGACCCTGGCATTTAACTCCGTTTCTGAAGGGAAAAACACAGCACAGTTCTCATCCATCAAACGCACTCCGCTTTAGAGCAAGAAGCACGCTCTTGCTTTGTAGAGTCTCTAATAAGGCAGGAAACGTGAGTGTGCTCATAACAAAAGAACTGTGTTTCCTACACACACGGACCATATCTAGTTCAACTCTGCTTCTGAAACTGATACAAACCACAGGTCCTCTAACATCCAATGCTTTTCACTTAAGAGCGAGAAACGTGTGAGCTTCGTGAACTTTGTAGCTACATTTGAGCTAAAAAGTGACTGCATTTACCAGAAAAGAAGTCTTGCTTGTAGGAATACACAGAGCCTGGCATTTAACTCCGGTTCTGAAGGGAAACACACAGCACAGTTCTCATCCATGAATCACTCTGCTTTAGAACAAGAAGCATGCTCTTGCTTTCTAGAGTCTCTAACAAGGTAAGAAACATGAGTGTGCTCCGAAGAAAAGAACTGTGTTTCCTACACACCCGGACCATATCTAGTTCAAGTCTGCTTCTGAAACTGAAACAAACCACAGGTCCTCAAACACCCAATGCTATTCATTTAACAGCGAGAAACGTGTGAGCTTTGTGAACTATGTAGCTTCTTTGGGCTGAAAAGTGATTGTGTTTACCAAAAACGAAGTTTTGCTTTTAGGAAGACACAGAGCCTGGCATTTAACTCCTTTTCTGAAGGGAAACACACAGCACAGTTCTCATCCATGAAACACACTCTGCTTTAGAGCAAGAAGCACGCTCTTGCTTTCTGGATGCTCTAAAAGGCAGGAAACGTGAGTGTTTTCAGAACAAAGAACTGTGTTTCCTAAACACACGGACCATATCTAGTTCAACTCCGCTTCTGAAACTGATACAAACCACAGGTCCTCTAACATCCAATGCTTTTCAGTTAAGAGCGAGAAACGTGTGAGCTTCGTGATCTATGTAGCTTGGTTTGAGCTAAAAAGTGACTGCGTTTACCAAGAAAAGAAGTCTTGTTTGTAGGAAGACACAGAGCCTGGCATTAAACACCGTTTCTGAAGGGAAACAAACACACAGAACAGTTCTCATCCATGAAACACACTCTGCTTTAGAGCAAGAAGCCCGCTCTTGCTTTGTAGAGTCTCTAATAAGGCGGGAAATGTGAGTGTGCTCAGAACAAAAGAACTGTGTTTCCTACACACACGGACCATATCTAGTTCAATTCTGCTTCTTAAACTGATACAAACCACAGGTCCTCTAACATCCAATGCTTTTCAGTTAAGAGCCAGAAACGTGTGAGTTTCGTGAACTATGCAGCTTCGTTTGAGCTGAATAGTGACTGCGTTTACGAGAAACGAAATCTTGATTGTAGGAAGACACAGAGCCTGGCATTTAACTCCGTTTCTGAAGGGAAACCCACAGCACAGTTCTCATCCATGAAACACACTCTGCTTTAGAGCAGGAAGCACGTTCTTGCTTTCTAGAGTCTCTAATAAGGTGGGAAACTTGAGTGTGCTCAGAACAAAAGAACTGTGTATCCGACACACACTTTCCATATCTAGTTCAACTCTGCTTCTGAAACAGATAGAGCACAGGTCCTCTAACATCCAATGCTCTTCAGTTAAGAGTGAGAAACGTGTGAGCTTCGTGAACTATGTAGCTTCGTTTGAGCTGAAAAGTGACTACGTTTACCAGAAAAGAAATCTTGCTTGTAGGAAGACACAGAGCCTGGCATTAAACTCCGTTTCTGAAGGGAAACACACAGAACAGTTCTCATCCATGAAACACACTCTGCTTTAGAGCAAGAAGCCCGCTCTTGCTTTCTAGAGTCTCTAATAAGGCGGGAAACGTGAGTGTGCTCAGAACAAAAGAACTGTGTTTCCTACACACACGGACCATATCTAGTTCAACTCTGCTTCTGAAACTGATACAAACCAGAGGCCCACTAACATCCAATGCTTTTCACTTAAGAGCGAGAAACGTGTGAGCTTCGTGAACTTTGTAGCTACATTTGAGCTAAAAAGTGACTGCATTTACCAGAAAAGAAGTCTTGCTTGTAGGAATACACAGAGCCTGGCATTTAACTCCGTTTCTGAAGGGAAACACACAGCACAGTTCTCATCCATGAATCACTCTGCTTTCGAACAAGAAGCATGCTCTTGCTTTCTAGAGTCTCTAACAAGGTAAGAAACATGAGTGTGCTCCGAAGAAAAGAACTGTGTTTCCTACACACCCGGACCATATCTAGTTCAAGTCTGCTTCTGAAACTGAAACAAACCACAGGTCCTCAAACACCCAATGCTATTCAGTTAACAGTGAGAAACGTGTGAGCTTTGTGAACTATGTAGCTTCTTTGGGCTGAAAAGTGATTGCGTTTACCAAAAACGAAGTTTTGCTTTTAGGAAGACACAGAGCCTGGCATTTATCTCCTTTTCTGAAGGGAAACACACAGCACAGTTCTCATCCATGAAACACACTCTTCTTTAGAGCAAGAAGCACGCTCTTGCTTTCTGGATGCTCTAAAAGGCAGGAAACGTGAGTGTTTTCAGAACAAAAGAACTGTGTTTCCTAAACACACGGACCATATCTAGTTTAACTCCGCTTCTGAAACTGATACAAACAACAGGTACTCTAACATCCAATGCTTTTCAGTTAAGAGCGAGAAACGTGTGAGCTTCGTGAACTATGTAGCTTCGTTTGAGCTGAATAGTGACTGCGTTTACGAGAAACGAAATCTTGATTGTAGGAAGACACAGAGCCTGGCATTTAACTCCGTTTCTGAAGGGAAACCCACAGCACAGTTCTCATCCATGAAACACACTCTGCTTTAGAGCAGGAAGCACGCTCTTGCTTTCTAGAGTCTCTAATAAGGTGGGAAACATGAGTGTGCTCAGAACAAAAGAACTGTGTATCCGACACACACTTTCCATATCTAGTTCAACTCTGCTTCTGAAACTGATAGAGCACAGGTCCTCTAACATCCAATGCTCTTCAGTTAAGAGTGACAAACGTGTGAGCTTCGTGAACTATGTAGCTTCGTTTGAGCTGAAAAGTGACTACGTTTACCAGAAAAGAAATCTTGCTTGTAGGAAGACACAGAGCCTGGCATTAAACTCCGTTTCTGAAGGGAAACACACAGAACAGTTCTCATCCATGAAACACACTCTGCTTTAGAGCACGAAGCACGCTCTTGCTTTCTGGATGCTCTAAAAGGCAGGAAACGTGAGTGTTTTCCGAACAAAAGAACTGTGTTTCCTAAACACACGGACCATATCTAGTTTAACTCCTCTTCTGAAACTGATACAAACCACAGGTCCTCTAACATCCAATTCTTTTCTACAAACGTGTGAGCTTCTTGAACTATGTAGCTTCGTTTAAGCTAAAAAGTGACTGCGTTTACAAAGAAAAGAAGTCTTGCTTGTAGGAAGACACAGAGCCTGGCATTTTACGCCGTTTCTGAAGGGAAACACACAGCAGAGTTCTCATCCATGAAACACTCTGCGTGAGAACAAGAAGCCCGCTCTTGCTTTGTAGAGTCTCTAATAAGGCGGGAAACCTGATTGTGCTCAGAACAAAAGAACTGTGTTTCCTACACACACGGACCATATCTAGTTCAATTCTGCTTCTTAAACTGATACAAACCACAGGTCCTCTAACATCCAATGCTTTTCAGTTAAGAGCCAGAAACGTGTGAGTTTCGTGAACTTTGTAGCTACATTTGAGCTAAAAAGTGACTGCATTTACCAGAAAAGAAGTCTTGCTTGTAGGAATACACAGAGCCTGGCATTTAACTCCGTTTCTGAAGGGAAACACACAGCACAGTTCTCATCCATGAATCACTCTGCTTTAGAACAAGAAGCATGCTCTTGCTTTCTAGAGTCTCTAACAAGGTAAGAAACATGAGTGTGCTCCGAACAAAAGAACTGTGTTTCCTACACACACGGACCATATCTAGTTCAACTCTGCTTCTGAAACTGAAAAAAACCACAGGTCCTCAAACACCCAATGCTATTCAGTTAACAGCGAGAAACGTGTGAGCTTTGTGAACTATGTAGCTTCTTTGGGCTGAAAAGTGATTGCGTTTACCAAAAACGAAGTTTTGCTTTTAGGAAGACACAGAGCCTGGCATTTATCTCCTTTTCTGAAGGGAAACACACAGCACAGTTCTCATCCATGAAACACACTCTGCTTTAGAGCAATAAGCACGCTCTTGCTTTCTGGATGCTCTAAAAGGCAGGAAACGTGAGTGTTTTCAGAACAAAAGAACTGTGTTTCCTAAACACACGGACCATATCTAGTTTAACTCCGCTTCTGAAACTGATACAAACAACAGGTCCTCTAACATCCAATGCTTTTCAGTTAAGAGCGAGAAACGTGTGAACTTCGTGAACTATGTAGCTTCGTTTGAGCTGAAAAGTGACTACGTTTACCAGAAAAGAAATCTTGCTTGTAGGAAGACACAGAGCCTGGCATTTAACTCCGTTTCTGAAGGGAAACACACAGCACAGTTCTCATCCATGAAACACACTCTGCTTTAGAGCAGGAAGCACGTTCTTGCTTTCTAGAGTCTCTAATAAGGTGGGAAACTTGAGTGTGCTCAGAACAAAAGAACTGTGTATCCGACACACACTTTCCATATCTAGTTCAACTCTGCTTCTGAAACAGATAGAGCACAGGTCCTCTAACATCCAATGCTCTTCAGTTAAGAGTGAGAAACGTGTGAGCTTCGTGAACTATGTAGCTTCGTTTGAGCTGAAAAGTGACTACGTTTACCAGAAAAGAAATCTTGCTTGTAGGAAGACACAGAGCCTGGCATTAAACTCCGTTTCTGAAGGGAAACACACAGAACAGTTCTCATCCATGAAACACACTCTGCTTTAGAGCAAGAAGCCCGCTCTTGCTTTGTAGAGTCTCTAATAAGGCGGGAAACGTGAGTGTGCTCAGAACAAAAGAACTGTGTTTCCTACACACACGGACCATATCTAGTTCAATTCTGCTTCTTAAACTGATACAAACCACAGGTCCTCTAACATCCAATGCTTTTCAGTTAAGAGCCAGAAACGTGTGAGTTTCGTGAACTATGCAGCTTCGTTTGAGCTGAATAGTGACTGCGTTTACGAGAAACGAAATCTTGATTGTAGGAAGACACAGAGCCTGGCATTTAACTCCGTTTCTGAAGGGAAACCCACAGCACAGTTCTCATCCATGAAACACACTCTGCTTTAGAGCAGGAAGCACGTTTTTGCTTTCTAGAGTCTCTAATAAGAGGGGAAACTTGAGTGTGCTCAGAACAAAAGAACTGTGTATCTGACACACACTTTCCATATCTAGTTCAACTCTGCTTCTGAAACAGATAGAGCACAGGTCCTCTAACATCCAATGCTCTTCAGTTAAGAGTGAGAAACGTGTGAGCTTCGTGAACTATGTAGCTTCGTTTGAGCTGAAAAGTGACTACATTTACCAGAAAAGAAATCTTGCTTGTAGGAAGACACAGAGCCTGGCATTAAACTCTGTTTCTGAAGGGAAACACACAGAACAGTTCTCATCCATGAAACACACTCTGCTTTAGAGCAAGAAGCCCGCTCTTGCTTTCTAGAGTCTCTAATAAGGCGGGAAACGTGAGTGTGCTCAGAACAAAAGAACTGTGTTTCCTACACACACGGACCATATCTAGTTCAACTCTGCTTCTGAAACTGATACAAACCACAGGTCCTCTAACATCCAATGATTTTCAGTTAAGAGCGAGAAACGTGTGAGCTTCGTGAACTATGTAGCTTTGTTTGAGCTGAAAAGTGACTACGTTTACCAGAAAAGAAATCTTGCTTGTAGGAAGACACAGAGCCTGGTATTAAACTCCGTTTCTGAAGGGAAACACACAGAACAGTTCTCATCCATGAAACACACTCTGTTTTAGAGCAAGAAGCCCGCTCTTGCTTTCTAGAGTCTCTAATAAGGCGGGAAACGTGAGTGTGCTCAGAACAAAAGAACTGTGTTTCCTACACACACGGACCATATCTAGTTCAACTCTGCTTCTGAAACTGATACAAACCACAGGCCCTCTAACTTCCAATGCTTTTCAGTTAAGAGCGAGAAACGTCTGAGCTTCGTGAACTATGTAGCTTCGTTTGAGCTGAAAAGTGACTGTGTTTACTAGAAACGAATTCTTGATTGTTGGTAGACACAGAGCCTGGCATTTAACTCCGTTTCTGAAGGGAAACACACAACACAGTTCTCATCGATGAAACCCACTCTGCTTTAGAACAAGAAGCATGCTCTTGCTTTCTAGGGTCCCTAATAAGGCGGGAAACATGAATGTGCTCAGAACAAAAGAACTGTGTTTCCTACACACACGGACCATATCTAGTCCAACTCTGCTTCTGAAACTGATACAAACCACAGGTCCTCAAACACCCAATGCTTTCCAGTTAACAGCGAGAAACGTGTGAGCTTTGTGAACTATGTAGCATCTTTGGGCTGAAAAGTGACTGGGTTTACCAAAAACGAAGTCTTGCTTTTAGGAAGACACAGAGCCTGGCATTTAACTCCGTTTCTGAAGGGAAAAACACAGCACAGTTCTCATCCATCAAACGCACTCCGCTTTAGAGCAAGAAGCACGCTCTTGCTTTGTAGAGTCTCTAATAAGGCAGGAAACGTGAGTGTGCTCATAACAAAAGAACTGTGTTTCCTACACACACGGACCATATCTAGTTCAACTGCGCTTCTGAAACTGATACAAACCACAGGTCCTCTAACATCCAATGCTTTTCAGTTAAGAGCGAGAAACGTGTGAGCTTCGTGAACTTTGTAGCTACATTTGAGCTAAAAAGTGACTGCATTTACCAGAAAAGAAGTCTTGCTTGTAGGAATACACAGAGCCTGGCATTTAACTCCGTTTCTGAAGGGAAACACACAGCACAGTTCTCATCCATGAATCACTCTGCTTTAGAACAAGAAGCATGCTCTTGCTTTCTAGAGTCTCTAACAAGGTAAGAAACATGAGTGTGCTCCGAACAAAAGAACTGTGTTTCCTACACAAACGGACCATATCTAGTTCAACTCTGCTTCTGAGACTGATAGAACACAGGTCCTCTAACATCCAATACTTTTCAGTTAAGAGCGAGAAACAGGTGAGCTTCTTGAACTATGTAGCTTTTTTTGAGCTGAAAAGTGACTGCGTTTACCAGAAACGCAATCTTGCTTGTAGGAAGACACAGAGCCTGGCATTTAACTCCGTTTCTGAAGCGAAACACACAGCACAGTTCTCATCCATGAAACATATTCTGCTTTAGAACAAGAAACACGCTCTTGCATTGTAGATTCTCTAATAAGGCAGGAAACGTGAGTGTGCTCAGAACAAAAGAACTGTGTTTCCTACACACACGGACCATATCTAGTTCAACTCTGCTTCTGAAACTGAAACAAACCACAGGTCCTCAAACACCCAATGCTTTTCAGTTAACAGCGAGAAACGTGTGAGCTTTGTGAACTATGTAGCTTCTTTGGGCTGAAAAGTGATTGCGTTTACCAAAAACAAAGTCTTGCTTTTAGGAAGACACAGAGCCTGGCATTTAACTCCTTTTCTGAAGTTAAACACACAGCACAGTTCTCATCCATCAAACACACTCTGCTTTAGAGCAAGAAGCACGCTCTTGCTTTCTGGATGCTCTAAAAGGCAGGAAACGTGAGTGTTTTCAGAACAAAAGAACTGTGTTTCCTAAACACACGGACCATATCTAGTTTAACTCCTCTTCTGAAACTGATACAAACCACAGGTCCTCTAACATCCAATTCTTTTCTACAAACGTGTGAGCTTCTTGAACTATGTAGCTTCGTTTGAGCTAAAAAGTGACTGCGTTTACCAAGAAAAGAAGTCTTGCTTGTAGGAAGACACAGAGCCTGGCATTTTACGCCGTTTCTGAAGGGAAACACACAGCAGAGTTCTCATCCATGAAACACTCTGCGTTAGAACAAGAAGCATGCTCTTGCTTTCTAGAGTCTCTATAAGGAGGGAAACATGAGTGTGCTCAGAACAAAAGAACTGTGTTACCTACACACACGGACCATATCTAGTTCAACTCCGCTTCTGAAACTGATACAAACCACAGGTCCTCTAAAATCCAATGCTTTTCAGTTAAGAGCCAGAAACGTGTGAGTTTCGTGAACTATGTAGCTTTGTTTGAGCTGAATAGTGACTGCGTTTACCAGAAACGAAATCTTGATTGTAGGAAGACACAGAGCCTGGCATTTTACGCCGTTTCTGAAGGGAAACACACAGCAGAGTTCTCATCCATGAAACACTCTGCGTTAGAACAAGAAGCATGCTCTTGCTTTCTAGAGTCTCTAATAAGGAGGGAAACATGAGTGTGCTCAGAACAAAAGAACAGTGTTACCTACACACACGGACCATATCTAGTTCAACTCCGCTTCTGAAACTGATACAAACCACAGGCCCTCTAAAATCCAATGCTTTTCATTTAAGAGCGAGAAACGTGTGAGCTTCGTGAACTATGTAGCTTCGTTTGAGCTGAAAAGTGACTGTGTTTACCAGAAACGAATTCTTGATTGTTGGAAGACACAGAGCCTGGCATTTACCTCCGTTTCTGAAGGGAAACACACAGCACAGTTCTCATCCATGAAACACAGTGTGATTTAGAGGAAGAAGCCCGCTCTTGCTTTGTAGATTCTCTAATAAGGCAGGAAACGTGAGTGTGCTCAGAACAAAAGAACTGTGTTACCTACACAAACGGACCATATCTAGTTCAACTCTGCTTCTGAGACTGATAGAACACAGGTCCTCTAACATCCAATACTTTTCAGTTAAGAGCGAGAAACGGGTGAGCTTCTTGAACTATGTAGCTTCGTTTGAGCTGAAAGGTGTCTGCGTTTAGCAGAACCAAAACCTTGCTTGTAGGAAGACACAGAGCCTGGCATTTAACTCCGTTTCTGAAGCGAAACACACAGCACAGTTCTCATCCATGAACCACACTATGCTTTAGAGCAAGAAGCACGTTCTTGCTTTCTAGAGTCTCTAATAAGGCCGGAAACTTGAGTGTGCTCAGAACAAAAGAACTGTGTTTCCTACACACACGGACCATATCTAGTTCAACTCTGCTTCTGAAACTGATACAAACCACAGGTCCTCTAACATCCAATGCTTTTCAGTTAAGAATAAGAAACGTGTTAGCTTCGTGAACTATGTAGCTTCTTTGGGCTAAAATGTGACTGCCTTTAACAGAAACGTAGTCTTGCTCGTAGGAAGACACAGAGCCTGGCATTTAACTCCGTTTCTGAAGGGAAACCCACAGCACAGTTCTCATCAATGAAACACACTCTGCTTTAGAGCAAGAAGCATGCTCTTGCTTTCTAGAGTCTCTAATAAGGCGAGAAACATGAGTGTGCTCAGAACAAAAGAACTGTGTTACCTACACACACGGACCATATCTAGTTCAACTCTGCTTCTGAAACTGATACAAACCACAGGTCCTCAATAATCCAATGCTTTTCAGTTAAGAGCGAGAAACGTGTGAGCTTAGTGAACTATGTAGCTTATTTGGGCTGAAAAGTGACTGCCTTTACCAAAAACAAAGTCTTGCTTGTAGGAAGACACAGAGCCTGGCATTTAACTCTGTTTCTGAAGGGAAACACACAGCACAGTTCTCATCAATGAAACACACTCTGCTTTAGAGCAAGAAGCATGCTCTTGCTTTCTAGAGTCTCTAATAAGGCGAGAAACATGAGTGTGCTCAGAACAAAAGAACTGTGTTTCCTACACACACGGACCATATCTAGTTCAACTATGCTTCTGAAACTGATACAAACCACAGGTCCTATAACATCCAATGCTTTTCAGGTAAGAGCGAGAAACGTGGGAGCTTCGTGATCTATGTAGCTTCTTTGGGCTGCAAAGTGACTGCGTTTACGAGAAATGAAGTCCTACTTGTATGAAGACACAGAGCCTGGCATTTAACTCCGTTTCTGAAGGGAAACACACAGCACTGTTCTCATCAATGAAACACAATCTGCTTTAGAGCAAGAAGCCTGCTCTTGCTTCCTAGTGTCTCTAATAAGGCGGGAAACGTGAGTGTGTTCTTAAATAAAGAATTGTGTTTCCGACACTCACGGACCATATCTAGTTCAACTCTGCTTCTGAAACTGATACAAACCACAGGTCCTCTAACCTCCAATGCTTTTCAATAAAGAGCGAGAAACGTGTGAGCTTCGTGAACTATGTAGCTTCGTTCGAGCTGAAAAGTGACTGTGTTTACCAGAAACGAATTCCTGCTTGTTGGAAGACACAGAGCCTGGCATTTAACTCCGTTTCTGAAGGGAAACACACAGCATAGTTGTCATCGATGAAACACACTCTGTTTTAGAGCAAGAAGCATGCTCTTGCTTTCTAGGTTCTCTAATAAGGCGGGAAACGTGAGTGTGCTCAGAACAAAAGAACTGTGTTTCCTACACACACGGACCATATCTAGTTCATCTGTGCTTCTGAAACTGATACAAACCACAGGTCCTCTAACATCCAATGCTTTTCAGTTAAGAGCGAGAAACGTGTGAGCTTAGTGAACTATTTAGCTTCTTTGGACTGAAATGTGACTTCGTTTACCAGAAACGAAGTCTTGCTTGTAGGAACACACAGAGCCTGGCATTATCTCCGTTTCTGAAGGGAAATACACAGCACAGTTCTCATCCATGAAACACACTCTGCTTTAGAGCAAGAAGCTCGCTCTTGCTTTCTTGAGTCTCTAATATGGCCAGAAACCTGAGTGTGCTCAGAACAAAAGAACTGTGTTTCCTACACACACGGACCATATCTAGTTCAACTCTGCTTCTGAAACTGATACAAACCACAGGTCCTCTAACATCCAATGCTTTTCAGTTAAGAACGAGAAACGTGTTAGCTTCGTGAACTATGTAACTTCTTTGGGCTAAAATGTGACTGCCTTTAACAGAAACGAAGTCTTGCTTGTATTAAGACACAGAACCTGGCATTTAACTCCGTTTCTGAAGGGAAACCCACAGCACAGTTCTCCTCCATGAAACACACTCTGCTTTAGATCAAGAAGCACACTCTTGCTTTCTAGAGTCTCTAATAAGGCGGGAAACGTGAGTGTGCTCAGAAAAAAAGAACTGTGTTTCCTACACACACGGACCATATCTAGTTCAACTCTGCTTCAGTAACTGATACAAACCACAGGTCCTCTAACATCCAATGCTTTTCAGTTAAGAGCGAGAAACGTGTGAGCTTCGTGAACTATGTAGCTTCGTTTGAGCTAAAAATTGACTGCGCTTACCAGAAAAGTAGTCTTGCTTGTAGGAAGACACAGAGCCTGGCATTTAACTCCGTTTCTGAAGGGAAACACACAGCACAGTTCTCATCCATGAAACACTCTGCTTTAGAACAAGAAGCATGCTCTTGCTTTCTAGAGTCTCTAATAAGGCGGGAAACATGAGTGTGCTCAGAACAAAAGAACTGTGTTACCTACACACACGGACCATATCTAGTTCAACTCTACTTCTGAAACTGATACAAACCACAGGTCCTCTAACATCCAATGCTTTTCAGTTAAGAGCGAGAAACGTCTGAGCTTCGTGAACTATGTAGCTTCGTTTGAGCTGAAAAGTGACTGTGTTTACCAGAAACGAATTCTTGATTGTTGGAAGACAGAGAGCCTGGCATTTAACTCCGTTTCTGAAGGGAAACACACAGCACAGTTCTCATCGATGAAACACACTCTGCTTTAGAGCAAGAAGCACGCTCTTGCTATGTAGAGTCTCTAATAAGGCAGGAAACGTGAGTGTGCTCAGAACAAAAGAACTGTGTTACCTACACACACGGACCATATCTAGTTCAACTCTGCTTCTGAAACTGATACAAACCACAGGTCCTCAATAATCAAATGCTTTTCAGTTAAGAGCGAGAAACGTGTGAGCTTTCGTGAACTATGTAGCTTCTTTGGGCTGAAAGGTGACGGTGTTACCAGAATCGAAGTCTTGCTTGTAGGAAGACACAGAGCCTGGCATTTAACTCCTTTTCTGAAGGGAAACACACAGCACAGTTCTCATCCATGAAACACACTCTGATTTAGAGAAAGAAGCACGCTCTTGCTTTCTAGATGGTCGAAAAGGCAGGAAACGTGAGTGTTCCAGAACAAAAGAACTGTGTTTCCTAAACACACGGACCATATCTAGTTTAACTCCGCTTCTGAAACTGATACAAACCACAGGTCCTCTAACATCCAATGCTTTTCAGTTAATTGCGAGAAACGTGTGAGCTTCGTGAACTATGTAGCTTCGTTTGAGCTAAAAAGTGACTGCGTTTACCAAGAAAAGAATTCTTGCTTCTAGGAAGACACAGAGCCTGGCATTTTACGCCGTTTCTGAAGGGAAACACACAGCAGAGTTCTCATCCATGAAACACTCTGCTTTAGAACAAGAAGCATGCTCTTGCTTTCTAGAGTCTCTAATAAGACGGGAAACATGAGTGTTCTCAGAACAAAAGAACTGTGTTACCTACACACACGGACCATATCTAGTTCAACTCCGCTTCTGAAACTGATACAAACCACAGGTCCTCTAACATCCAATGCTTTTCAGTTAAGAGCAAGAAACGTGTGAGTTTCGTGAACTATGTAGTTTTGTTTGAGCTGAATAGTGACTGCGTTTACGAGAAACGAAATCTTGATTGTAGGAAGACACAGAGCCTGGCATTTAACTCCGTTTCTGAAGGGAAACCCACAGCACAGTTCTCATCCATGAAACACACTCTGGTTTAGAGCAGGAAGCACGCTCTTGCTTTCTAGAGTCTCTAATAAGGTGGGAAACTTGAGTGTGCTCAGAACAAAAGAACTGTGTATCCGACACACACTTTCCATATCTAGTTCAACTCTGCTTCTGAAACAGATAGAGCACAGGTCCTCTAACATCCAATGCTCTTCAGTTAAGAGTGAGAAACGTGTGAGCTTCGTGAACTATGTAGCTTCGTTTGAGCTGAAAAGTGACTACGTTTACCAGAAAAGAAATCTTGCTTGTAGGAAGACACAGAGCCTGGCATTAACTCCGTTTCTGAAGGGAAACACACAGCACAGTTCTCATCCATGAAACACACTCTGCTTTAGAGCAAGAAGCACGCCCTTCTTTGTAGTGTCTCTAATAAGGCAGGAAGCATGAGTGAGTTCAGAACAAAAGAACTGTGTTTCCTACACACACGGATCATATCTAGTTCAACACTGCTCCTGAAACTGATACAAACCACAGGTCCTCTAACATCCAATGCTTTTCAGTTAAGAGCGAGAAACGTATTAGCTTCATGAACTATGTAGCTTCTTTGGACTGAAATGTTACTGCCTTTACCAGAAACAAATTCTTGCTTGTATGAAGACACAGAGCCTGGCATTTAACTCCGTTTCTGAAGGGAAACACACAGCACAGTTCTCATCCATGAAACACACTCTGCTTTAGAGCAAGAAGCCTGCTCTTGCTTTCTAGAGTCTCTAATAAGGCGGGAAACGTGAGTGTGCTCAGAAAAAAAGAACTGTATTTCCTACACTCACAGACCATATGTAGTTCAACTCTGCTTCTGAAACTGATACAAACCACAGGCCCTCTAACATCCAATGCTTTTCAGTTAAGAGCGAGAAACGTGTGAGCTTCGTGAGCTATGTAGCTTCGTTTGAGCTGAAAAGTGACTGTGTTTACCAGAAACGAATTCTTGATTGTTGGAAGACACAGAGCCTGGCATTTAACTCCGTTTCTGAAGGGAAACACACAGCACAGTTCTCATCGATGAAACACACTCTGCTTTAGAGCAAGAAGCACACTCTTGCTATGTAGAGTCTCTAATAAGGCAGGATACGTGAGTGTGCTCAGAACAAAAGAACAGTGTTTCCTACACACACGGACCATATCTAGTTCAACTCTGCTTCTGAAACTGATACAAACCACAGGTCCTCAAACACCCAATGCTTTCCAGTTAACAGCGAGAAACGTGTGAGCTTTGTGAACTATGTAGCATCTTTGGGCTGAAAAGTGACTGGGTTTACCAAAAACGAAGTCTTGCTTTTAGGAAGACACAGAGCCTGGCATTTAACTCCGTTTCTGAAGGGAAAAACACAGCACAGTTCTCATCCATCAAACACACTCCACTTTAGAGCAAGAAGCACGCTCTTGCTTTGTAGAGTCTCTAATAAGGCAGGAAACGTGAGTGTGCTCATAACAAAAGTACTGTGTTTCCTACACACACGGACCATATCTAGTTCAACTGCGCTTCTGAAACTGATACAAACCACAGGTCCTCTAACATCCAATGCTTTTCAGTTAATTGCGAGAAACGTGTGAGCTTCGTGAACTTTGTAGCTACATTTGAGCTAAAAAGTGACTGCATTTACCAGAAAAGAAGTCTTGCTTGTAGGAATACACAGAGCCTGGCATTTAACTCCGTTTCTGAAGGGAAACACACAGCACAGTTCTCATCCATGAATCACTCTGTTTTAGAACAAGAAGCATGCTCTTGCTTTCTAGAGTCTCTAACAAGGTGAGAAACATTAGTGTGCTCCGAACAAAAGAACTGTGTTTCCTACACACACGGACCATATCTAGTTCAAGTCTGCTTCTGAAACTGAAACAAACCACAGGTCCTCAAACATCCAATGCTATTCAGTTAACAGCGAGAAACGTGTGAGCTTTGTGAACTATGTAGCTTCTTTGGGCTGAAAAGTGACTGCGTTTACCAGAAACGAAGTTTTGCTTTTAGGAAGACACAGAGCCTGGCATTTATCTCCTTTTCTGAAGGGAAACACACAGCACAGTTCTCATCCATGAAACACACTCTGCTTTAGAGCAAGAAGCACGCTCTTGCTTTCTGGATGCTCTAAAAGGCAGGAAACGTGAGTGTTTTCAGAACAAAAGAACTGTGTTTCCTAAACACACGGACCATATCTAGTTTAACTCCGCTTCTGAAACTGATACAAACCACAGGTCTTCTAACATCCAATGCTTTTCAGTTAAGAGCGAGAAACGTGTGAGCTTCGTGAACTATGTAGCTTCGTTTGAGCTAAAAAGTGACTGCGTTTACCAAGAAAAGAAGTCTTGCTTGTAGGAAGACACAGAGCCTGGCATTTTACGCCGTTTCTGAAGGGAAACCCACAGCACAGTTCTCATCCATGAAACACACTCTGCTTTAGAGCAGGAAGCACGCTCTTGCTTTCTAGAGTCTCTAATAAGGTGGGAAACGTGAGTGTGCTCAGAACAAAAGAACTGTGTATCCGACACACACTTTCCATATCTAGTTCAACTCTGCTTCTGAAACTGATAGAGCACAGGCCCTCTAACATCCAATGCTCTTCAGTTAAGAGTGAGAAACGTGTGAGCTTCGTGAACTATGTAGCTTCGTTTGAGCTGAAAAGTGACTACGTTTACCAGAAAAGAAATCTTGCTTGTAGGAAGACACAGAGCATGGCATTAAACTCCGTTTCTGAAGGGAAACACACAGAACTGTTCTCATCCATGAAACACACTCTGCTTGAGAGCAAGAAGCCCGCTCTTGCTTTCTAGAGTCTCTAATAAGGCGGGTAACGTGAGTGTGCTCAGAACAAAAGAACTGTGTTTCCTACACACACGGACCATATCTAGTTCAACTCTGCTTCTGAAACTAATACAAACCAGAGGCCCACTAACATCCAATGCTTTTCAGTTAAGAGCGAGAAACGTGTGAGCTTTGTGAACTATGTAGCTTCTTTGGGCTGAAAAGTGACTGGGTTTACCAAAAACGATGTCTTGCTTTTAGGAAGACACAGAGCCTGGCATTTATCTCCGTTTCTGAAGGGAAACAGACAGCACAGTTCTCATCCATCAAACGCACTCCGCTTTAGAGCAAGAAGCACGCTCTTGCTTTATAGAGTCTCTAATAAGGCAGGAAACGTGAGTGTGCTCATAACAAAAGAACTGTGTTTCCTACACACACGGACCATATCTAGTTCAACTGCACTTCTGAAACTGATACAAACCACAGGTCCTCTAACATCCAATGCTTTTCAGTTAAGAGCGAGAAACGTGTGAGCTTCGTGAACTATGTAGCTTCATTTGAGCGAAAAAGTGACTGCATTTACAAGAAAAGAAGTCTTCCTTGCAGGAATACACAGAGCCTGGCATTTAACTCCGTTTCTGAAGGGAAACACACACCACAGTTCTCATCCATGAAACACTCTGCTTTAGAACAAGAAGCATGCTCTTGCTTTCTAGAGTCTCTAACAAGGTGAGAAACATGAGTGTGCTCAGAACAAAAGAACTGTGTTTCCTACACACACGGACCATATCTAGTTCAACTCTGCTTCTGAACCTGATACAAACCACAGGTCCTCAATCATCAAATGCTTTTCAGTTAAGAGCGAGAAACGTGTGAGCTTCGTGAACTATGTAGCTTCTTTGGGCTGAAAGGTGACTACGTTTACCAGAAACGAAGTCTTGCTTGTAGGAAGACACAGAGCCTGGCATTTAACTCCGTTTCTGAAGGGAAACACACAGCACAGTTCTCATCCATGAAACACACTCTGCTTTAGAGCAAGAAGCACGCACTTGCTTTGTAGAATCTCTAATAAGGCAGAAAACGAGAGTGTGCTGAGAAAAAAAGGACTGTGTTTCCTACACACATGGACGATATCTAGTTCAACTCTACTTCTGAAACTGATACAAACCACAGGTCCTCTAACATCCAATCCTTTTCAGTTAAGAGCGAGAAACGTGTGAGCTTCGTGAACTATTTAGCTTCGTTTGTGCTAAAAATTGACTGCATTTACCAGAAAAGAAGTCTTGCTTACAGGAATACACAGAGCCTGGCATTTAACTCCGTTTCTGAAGGGAAACACACAGCACAGTTCTCATCCATGAAACACTCTGCTTTAGAACAAGAAGCATGCTCTTGCTTTCTAGAGTCTCTAACAAGGTGAGAAACATGAGTGTGCGCAGAACAAAAGAACTGTGTTACCTACACACACGGACCATATCTAGTTCAACTCTGCTTCTGAAACTGATAGAACACAGGTCCTCTAACATCCAATGCTTTTCAGTTAAGAGTGAGAAACTTGTGAGCTTAGTGAACTATGTAGCTTTGTTTGAGCTGAAAAGTGACTGCGTTTACCAGAAACAAATCTTGCTTGTAGGAAGACACAGACCCTGGTGTTAACTCCGTTTCTGAAGGGAAACACACAGCACAGTTCTCATCCATGAAACACACTCTGCTTTAGTGCAAGAAGCATGCTCTTGCTTTCTAGAGTCTCTAATAAGGCAAGAAACGTGAGTGTGCTCAGAAAAAAAGATCTGTGTTTCCTACACTCCCTGACCATATCTAGTTCAACTCTGCTTCTGAAACTGATACAAACCACAGGTCCTCTAACATCCAATGCTTCTCAGTTAAGAGAAAGAAACGTGTGAGCTTCGTGAACTATGTAGCTTCGTTTGAGCTGAAATCGACTGCGTTTACCAGAAACGAAGTCTTGCTTGTAGGAAGACACAAAGCCTGACATTTAACTCCGATTCTGAACGGAAACACACAGCACAGTTCTCATCCATGAAACACACTCTGCTTTAGAGCAAGAAGCATGCTCTTGCTTTGTAGAGTCTCTAATAAGGCAGGAAACGTGAGTGTGCTCAGAACTAAAGAACTGTGTTTCCTACACACACGGACCATATCTAGTCCAACTCCGCTTCTGAAACTGATACAAACCACAGGTCCTCTAACATCCAATGCTTTTCAGTTAAGAGCGAGAAACCTGTGAGCTTCGTGAACTATGTACCTTGTTTTGAGCTGAAAAGTGACTGTGTATACCAGAAACGAAATCTTGCTTGTAGGAAGACACAGAGCCTGGCGTTTAACTCCGTTTCTGAAGGGAAACACACAGCACAGTTTTCATCCATGAAACACACTCTGCTTTAGAGCAGGAAGCACGCTCCTGCTTTCTACAGTCTCTAATAAGGTGGGAAACTTGAGTGTGCTCAGAACAAAAGAACTGTGTATCCGACACACACTTTCCATATCTAGTTCAACTCTGCTTCTGAAACAGATAGAGCACAGGTCCTCTAACATCCAATGCTCTTCAGTTAAGAGTGAGAAACGTGTGAGCTTCGTGAACTATGTAGCTTCCTTTGAGCTGAAAAGTGACTACGTTTACCAGAAACGAAATCTTGATTGTAGGAAGACACAGAGCCTGGCATTAAACTCCGTTTCTGAAGGGAAACACACAGCACAGTTCTCATCCATGAAACACACTCTGCTTTAGAGCAAGAAGCATGCCCTTCTTTGTAGTGTCTCTAATAAGGCAGGAAACATGAGTGTTTTCAGAACAAAAGAACTGTGTTTCCTACACACACGGATCATATCTAGTTCAACACTGCTTCTGAAACTGATACAAACCACAGGTCCTCTAACGTCCAATGGTTTTCAGTTAAGAGCAAGAAACGTGTTAGCTTCGTGAACTATGTAGCTTCTTTGGACTGAAATGTTACTGCCTTTACCAGAAACGAAGTCTTGCTTGTATGAAGACACCGAGCCTGGCATTTAAGTCCGTTTCTGAAGGGAAACACACAGCACAGTTCTCATCCATGAAACACACTCTGCTTTAGAGCAAGAAGTACGCTCTTGCTATGTAGAGTCTCTAACAAGGCAGGAAACATGAGTGTGCTCACAACAAAAGAACTGTGTTTCCTACACACACGGACCATATCTAGTTCAACTCTGCTTCTGAAACTGATACAAACCACAGGTCCTCAAACACCCAATGCTTTCCAGTTAACAGCGAGAAACGTGTGAGCTTTGTGAACTATGTAGCTTCTTTGGGCTGAAAAGTGAGTGAGTTTACCAAAAACGAAGTCTTGCTTTTAGGAAGACACAGAGCCTGGCATTTAACTCCGTTTCTGAAGGGAAAACACAGCACAGTTCTCATCCATCAAACGCACTCCGCTTTAGAGCAAGAAGCACGCTCTTGCTTTGTAGAGTCTCTAATAAGGCAGGAAACGTGAGTGTGCTCAGAACAAAAGAACTGTGTTTCTTACACACACGGACCATATCTAGTTCAACTGCGCTTCTGAAACTGATACAAACCACAGGTCCTCTAACATCCAATCCTTTTAAGTTAAGAGCGAGAAACGTGTGAGCTTCGTGAACTATTTAGCTTCGTTTGTGCTAAAAATTGACTGCATTTACCAGAAAAGAAGTCTTGCTTACAGGAATAAACAGAGCCTGGCATTTAACTCCGTTTCTGAAGGGAAACACACAGCACAGTTCTCATCCATGAAACACTCTGCTTTAGAACAAGAAGCATGCTCTTGCTTTCTAGAGTCTCTAACAAGGTGAGAAACATGAGTGTGCGCAGAACAAAAGAACTGTGTTTCCTACACACACGGACCATATCTAGTTCAACTCTGCTTCTGAAACTGAAACAAACCACAGGTCCTCAAACACCCAATGCTTTTCAGTTAAGAGCGAGAAACGTGTGAGCTTTGTGAACTATGTAGCTTCTTTGGGCTGAAAAGTGATTGCGTTTACCAAAAACAAAGTCTTGCTTTTAGGAAGACAAAGAGCCTGGCATTTAACTCCTTTTCTGAAGGGAAACACACAGCACAGTTCTCATCCATGAAACACACTCTGCTTTAGAGCAAGAAGCACGCTCTTGCTTTCTGGATGCTCTAAAAGGCAGGAAACGTGAGTGTTTTCAGAACAAAAGAACTGTGTTTCCTAAACACACGGACCATATCTAGTTTAACTCCGCTTCTGAAACTGATACAAACCACAGGTCCTCTAACATCCAATGCTTTTCAGTTAAGAGCGAGAAACGTGTGAGCTTCGTGAACTATGTAGCTTCGTTTGAGCTGAAAAGTGACTGTGTTTACCAGAAACGAATTGTTGATTGTTGGAAGACACAGAGCCTGGCATTTAACTCCGTTTCTGAAGGGAAACACACAGCACAGTTCTCATCCATGAAACACACTCTGCTTTAGAGCAAGAAGCACGCTCTTTCTATGTAGAGTCTCTAATAAGGCAGGAAACGTAAGTGTGCTCATAACAAAAGAACTGTGTTTCCTACACACACGGACCATATCTAGTTCAACTGCGCTTCTGAAACTGATACAAACCACAGGTCCTCTAACATCCAATGCTTTTCACTTAAGAGCGAGAAACGTGTGAGCTTCGTGAACTTTGTAGCTACATTTGAGCTAAAAAGTGACTGCATTTACCAGAAAAGAAGTCTTGCTTGTAGGAATACACAGAGCCTGGCATTTAACTCCGTTTCTGAAGGGAAACACACAGCACAGTTCTCATCCATGAAACACACTCTGCTTTAGAGCAAGAAGCATGCTCTTGCTTTCTAGAGTCTCTAATAAGGCAGGAAACGTGAGTGTGCTCAGAAAAAAAGATCTGTGTTTCCTACACTCCCTGACCATATCTAGTTCAACTCTGCTTCTGAAACTGATACAAACCACAGGTCCTCTAACATCCAATGCTTCTCAGTTAGGAGAAAGAAACGTGTGAGGTTCGTGAACTATGTAGCTTCGTTTGAGCTGAAAAGCTACTACGTTTAACAGAAACGAAGTCTTGCTTGTAGGAAGACACAAAGCCTGACATTTAACTCCGATTCTGAACGGAAACACACAGCACAGTTCTCATCCATGAAACACACTCTGCTTTAGAGCAAGAAGCATGCTCTTGCTTTGTAGAGTCTCTAATAAGGCAGGAAACGTGAGTGTGCTCAGAACTAAAGAACTGTGTTTCCTACACACACGGACCATATCTAGTCCAACTCCGCTTCTGAAACTGATACAAACCACAGGTCCTCTAACATCCAATGCTTTTCAGTTAAGAGCGAGACACCTGTGAGCTTCGTGAACTATGTACCTTGTTTTGAGCTGAAAAGTGACTGTGTTTACCAGAAACGAAATCTTGCTTGTAGGAAGACACAGAGCCTGGCGTTTAACTCCGTTTCTGAAGGGAAACACACAGCACAGTTTTCATCCATGAAACACACTCTGCTTTAGAGCAAGAAGCACGCTCTTGCTATGTAGAGTCTCTAATAAGGCAGGAAACGTGAGTGTGCTCATAACAAAAGAACTGTGTTTCCTACACACACGGACCATATCTAGTTCAACTGCGCTTCTGAAACTGATACAAACCACAGGTCCTCTAACATCCAATGCTTTTCACTTAAGAGCGAGAAACGTGTGAGCTTCGTGAACTTTGTAGCTACATTTGAGCTAAAAAGTGACTGCATTTACCAGAAAAGAAGTCTTGATTGTAGGAATACACAGAGCCTGGCATTTAACTCCGTTTCTGAAGGGAAACACACAGCACAGTTCTCATCCATGAATCACTCTGCTTTAGAACAAGAAGCATGCTCTTGCTTTCTAGAGTCTCTAACAAGGTGAGAAACATGAGTGTGCTCAGAACAAAAGAACTGTGTTTCCTACACACACGGACCATATCTAGTTCAACTCTGCTTCTGAAACTGAAACAAACCACAGGTCCTCAAACACCCAATGCTATTCAGTTAACAGCGAGAAATGTGTGAGCTTTGTGAACTATGTAGCTTCTTTGGGCTGAAAAATGATTGCGTATACCAAAAACGAAGTTTTGCTTTTAGGAAGACACAGAGCCTGGCATTTAACTCCTTTTCTGAAGGGAAACACACAGCACAGTTCTCATCCATGAAACACACTCTGCTTTAGAGCAAGAAGCACGCACTTGCTTTCTGGATGCTCTAAAAGGCAGGAAACGTGAGTGTTTTCAGAACAAAAGAACTGTGTTTCCTAAACACACGGACCATATCTAGTTTAACTCCGCTTCTGAAACTGATACAAACCACAGGTCCTCTAACATCCAATGCTTTTCAGTTAAGAGCGAGAAACGTGTGAGTTTCGTGAACTATGTAGCTTCTTTGGGCTGAAAAGTGACTAGGTTTACCAAAAACGAAGTCTTGCTTTTAGGAAGACACAGAGCCTGGCATTTATCTCCGTTTCTGAAGGGAAAAACACAGCACAGTTCTCATCCATCAAACGCACTCCGCTTTAGAGCAAGAAGCACGCTCTTGCTTTATAGAGTCTCTAATAAGGAGGGAAACATGAGTGTGCTCAGAACAAAAGAACTGTGTTACCTACACACACGGACCATATCTAGTTCAACTCCGCTTCTGAAACTGATAGAGCACAGGTCCTCTAACATCCAATGCTCTTCAGTTAAGAGTGAGAAACGTGTGAGCTTCGTGAACTATGTAGCTTCGTTTGAGCTGAAAAGGGACTACGTTTACCAGAAAAGAAATCTTGCTTTTAGGAAGACACAGAGCCTTGCATTAAACTCCGTTTCTGAAGGGAAACACACAGAACAGTTCTCATCCATGAATCACATCCTGTTTTAGAGCAAGAAGCACGCCATTCTTTGTAGTGTCTCTAATAAGGCAGGAAACATGAGTGTGCTCAGAACAAAAGAACTGTGTTTCCTACACACACGGACCATATCTAGTTCAACTCTGCTTCTGAAACTGATACAAACCACAGGTCCTCTAACATCCAATGCTTTTCAGTTAAGAGCGAGAAACGTATTAGCTTCGTGAACTATGTAGCTTCTTTGGACTGAAATGTTACTGCCTTTACCAGAAACAAAGTCTTGCTTGTATGAAGACACAGAGCCTGGCATTTAACTCCGTTTCTGAAGGGAAACACACAGCACAGTTCTCATCCATGAAACACACTCTGCTTTAGAGCAAGAAGCCCGCTCTTGCTTTCTAGAGTCTCTAATAAGGCGGGAAACGTGAGTGTGCTCAGAAAAAAAGAACTGTATTTCCTACACTCACAGACCATATGTAGTTCAACTCTGCTTCTGAAACTGATACAAACCACAGGCCCTCTAACATCCAATGCTTTTCAGTTAAGAGCGAGAAACGTGTGAGCTTCGTGAACTATGTAGCTACGTTTGAGCTGAAAAGTGACTGTGTTTACCAGAAACGAATTCTTGATTGTTGGAAGACACAGAGCCTGGCATTTAACACCGTTTCTGAAGGGAAACACACAGCACAGTTCTCATCGATGAAACACACTCTGCTTTAGAGCAAGAAGCATGCTCTTGCTATGTAGAGTCTCTAATAAGGCAGGATACGTGAGTGTGCTCAGAACAAAAGAACAGTGTTTCCTACACACACGGACCATATCTAGTTCAACTCTGCTTCTGAAACTGATACAAACCACAGGTCCTCAAACTCCCAATGCTTTCCAGTTAACAGCGAGAAACGTGTGAGCTTCGTGAACTTTGTAGCTACATTTGAGCTAAAAAGTGACTGCATTTACCAGAAAAGAAGTCTTGCTTGTAGGAATACACAGAGCCTGGCATTTAACTCCGTTTCTGAAGGGAAACACACAGCACAGTTCTCATCCATGAATCACTCTGCTTTAGAACAAGAAGCATGCTCTTGCTTTCTAGAGTCTCTAACAAGGTGAGAAACATGAGTGTGCTCCGAACAAAAGAACTGTGTTTCCTACACACACGGACCATATCTAGTTCAAGTCTGCTTCTGAAACTGAAACAAACCACAGGTCCTCAAACACCCAATGCTATTCAGTTAACAGCGAGAAACGTGTGAGCTTTGTGAACTATGTAGCTTCTTTGGGCTGAAAAGTTATTGCCTTTACCAAAAACGAAGTTTTGCTTTTAGGAAGACACAGAGCCTGGCATTTAACTCCTTTTCTGAAGGTAAACACACAGCACAGTTCTCATCCATGAAACACACTCTGCTTTAGCGCAAGAAGCACGCTCTTGCTTTCTGGATGCTCTAAAAGGCAGGAAACGTGAGTGTTTTCAGAACAAAAGAACTGTGTTTCCTAAACACACGGACCATATCTAGTTTAACTCCGCTTCTGAAACTGATACAAACCACAGGTCCTCTAACATCCAATGCTTTTCAGTTAAGAGCGAGAAACGTGTGAGCTTCGTGAACTATGTAGCTTCGTTTGAGCTAAAAAGTGACTGCGTTTACCAAGAAAAGAAGTCTTGCTTGTAGGAAGACACAGAGCCTGGCATTTTACGCCGTTTCTGAAGGGAAACACACAAGAGAGTTCTCATCCATGAAACACTCTGCTTTAGAACAAGAAGCATGCTCTTACTTTCTAGAGTCTCTAATAAGTAGGGAAACATGAGTGTGCTCAGAACAAAAGAACTGTGTTACCTACAAACACGGACCATATCTAGTTCAACTCCGCTTCTGAAACTGAGACAAACCACAGGTCCTCTAACATCCAATGTTTTTCAGTTAAGAGCCAGAAACGTGTGAGTTTCGTGAACTATGTAGCATCTTTGGGCTGAAAAGTGACTGGGTTTACCAAAAACGAAGTCTTGCTTTTAGGAAGACACAGAGCCTGGCATTTAACTCCGTTTCTGAAGGGAAAAACACAGCACAGTTCTCATCCATCAAACGCACTCCGCTTTAGAGCAAGAAGCACGCTCTTGCTTTGTAGAGTCTCTAATAAGGCAGGAAACGTGAGTGTGCTCATAACAAAAGAACTGTGTTTCCTACACACACGGACCATATCTAGTTCAACTCTGCTTCTGAAACTGATACAAACCAGAGGCCCACTAACATCCAATGCTTTTCACTTAAGAGCGAGAAACGTGTGAGCTTCGTGAACTTTGTAGCTACATTTGAGCTAAAAAGTGACTGCATTTACCAGAAAAGAAGTCTTGCTTGTAGGAATACACAGAGCCTGGCATTTAACTCCGTTTCTGAAGGGAAACACACAGGAGAGTTCTCATCCATGAATCACTCTGCTTTAGAACAAGAAGCATGCTCTTGCTTTCTAGAGTCTCTAACAAGGTGAGAAACATGAGTGTGCTCCGAACAAAAGAACTGTGTTACCTACAAACACGGACCATATCTAGTTCAAGTCCGCTTCTGAAACTGAAACAAACCACAGGTCCTCAAACACCCAATGCTATTCAGTTAACAGCGAGAAACGTGTGAGCTTTGTGAACTATGTAGCTTCGTTTGAGCTGAAAAGTGACTACGTTTACCAGAAAAGAAATCTTGCTTGTAGGAAGACACAGAGCCTGGCATTAAACTCCGTTTCTGAAGGGAAACACACAGAACAGTTCTCATCGATGAAACACACTCTGCTTTAGAGCAAGAAGCACGCTCTTGCTTTCTAGAGTCTCTAATAAGGCGGGAAACGTGAGTGTGCTCAGAACAAAAGAACTGTGTTTCCTACACACACGGACCATATCTAGTTCAACTCTGCTTCTGAAACTGATACAAACCAGAGGCCCACTAACATCCAATGCTTTTCAGTTAAGAGCGAGAAACGTGTGAGCTTTGTGAACTATGTAGCTTCTTTGGGCTGAAAAGTGACTGGGTTTACCAAAAACGAAGTCTTGCTTTTAGGAAGACACAGAGCCTGGCATTTAACTCCGTTTCTGAAGGGAAACACACAGCACAGTTCTCATCCATGAAACATATTCTGCTTTAGAGCAAGAAACACGCTCTTGCATTGTAGATTCTCTAATAAGGCAGGAAACGTGAGTGTGCTCAGAACAAAAGAACTGTGCTTCCTACACACACGGACCATATCTAGTTCAACTCTGCTTCTGAGACTGATAGAACACAGGTCCTCTAACATCCAATACTTTTCAGTTAAGAGCGAGAAACGGGTGAGCTTCTTGAACTATGTAGCTTTTTTGGAGCTGAAAAGTGACTGCGTTTACCAGAAACGAAATCTTGCTTGCAGGAAGACACAGAGCCTGGCATTTAACTCCGATTCTGAAGGGAAACACACAGCACAGTTCTCATACATGAAACATATTCTGCTTTAGAGCAAGAAACACGCTCTTGCATTGTAGATTCTCTAATAAGGCAGGAAACGTGAGTGTGCTCATAACAAAAGAACTGTGTTTCCTACACACACGGACCATATCTAGTTCAACTGCACTTCTGAAACTGATACAAACCACAGGTCCTCTAACATCCAATGCTTTTCAGTTAAGAGCGAGAAACGTGTGAGCTTTGTGAACTATGTATCTTCATTTGAGCTAAAAATTGACTGCATTTACCAGAAAAGAAGTCTTCCTTGCAGGAATACACAGAGCCTGGCATTTAACTCCGTTTCTGAAGGGAAACACACAGCACAGTTCTCATCCATGAAACACTCTGCTTTAGAACAAGAAGCATGCTCTTGCTTTCTAGAGTCTCTAACAAGGTGAGAAACATGAGTGTGCTCAGAACAAAAGAACTGTGTTTCCTACACACACGGACCATATCTAGTTCAACTCTGCTTCTGAAACTGAAACAAACCACAGGTCCTCAAACACCCAATGCTTTTCAGTTAAGAGCGAGAAACGTGTGAGCTTTGTGAACTATGTAGCTTCTTTGGGCTGAAAAGTGATTGCGTTTACCAAAAACGAAGTCTTGCTTTTAGGCAGACACAGAGCCTGGCATTTAACTCCTTTTCTGAAGGGAAACACACAGCACAGTTCTCATCCATGAAACACACTCTGCTTTAGAGCAAGAAGCACGCTCTTGCTTTCTGGATGCTCTAAAAGGCAGGAAACGTGAGTGTTTTCAGAACAAAAGAACTGTGTTTCCTAAACACATGGACCATATCTAGTTTAACTCCGCTTCTGAAACTGATACAAACCACAGGTCCTCTAACATCCAATGCTTTTCAGTTAAGAGCGAGAAACGTTTGAGCTTCCTGAACTATATAGCTTCGTTTGAGCTAAAAAGTGACTGCGCTTACCAGAAAAGTAGTCTTGCTTGTAGGAAGACACAGAGCCTGGCATTTAACTCCGTTTCTGAAGGGAAACACACAGCACAGTTCTCATCCATGAAACATATTCTGCTTTAGAGCAAGAAACACGCTCTTGCATTGTAGATTCTCTAATAAGGCAGGAAACGTGAGTGTGCTAAGAACAAAAGAACTGTGTTTCCTACACACACGGACCATATCTAGTTCAACTCTGCTTCTGAAACTGATACAAACCACAGGTCCTCAATAATCCAATGCTTTTCAGTTAAGAGCGAGAAACGTGTGAGCTTCGTGAACTATGTAGCTTCGTTTGAGCTGAAAAGTGTCTGCGTTTACCAGAACCAAAATCTTGCTTGTAGGAAGACACAGAGCCTGGCATTTAACTCCGTTTCTGAAGCGAAACACACAGCACAGTTCTCTTCCATGAACCACACTATGCTTTAGAGCAAGAAGCACGTTCTTGCTTTCTAGAGTCTCTAATAAGGCCGGAAACCTGAGTGTGCTCAGAACAAAAGAACTGTGTTACCTACACAAACGGACCATATCTAGTTCAACTCTGCTTCTGAGACTGATAGAACACAGGTCCTCTAACATCCAATACTTTTCAGTTAAGAGCGAGAAACGGGTGAGCTTCTTGAACTATGTAGCTTTTTTGGAGCTGAAAAGTGACTGCGTTTACCAGAAACGAAATCTTGCTTGTAGGAAGACACAGAGCCTGGCATTTAACTCCGTTTCTGAAGGGAAACACACAGCACAGTTCTCATCCATGAAACATATTCTGCTTTAGAGCAAGAAACACGCTCTTGCATTGTAGATTCTCTAATAAGGCAGGAAACGTGAGTGTGCTCAGAACAAAAGAACTGTGTTTCCTACACACAGGGACCATATCTAGTTCAACTCTGCTTCCGAAACTGATACAAACCACAGGTCCTCAATAATCCAATGCTTTTCAGTTAAGAGCGAGAAACGTGTGAGCTTCGTGAACTATGTAGCTTCGTTTGAGCTGAAAAGTGTCTGCGTTTACCAGAACCAAAATCTTGCTTGTAGGAAGACACAGAGCCTGGCATTTAACTCCGTTTCTGAAGGGAAACACACAGCACAGTTCTCATCCATGAATCACTCTGCTTTAGAACAAGAAGCATGCTCTTGCTTTCTAGAGTCTCTAACAAGGAGAGAAACATGAGTGTGCTCAGAACAAAAGAACTGTGTTTCCTACACACACGGACCATATCTAGTTCAACTCTGCTTCTGAAACTGAAACAAACCACAGGTCCTCAAACACCCAATGCTATTCAGTTAACAGCGAGAAACGTGTGAGCTTTGTGAACTATGTAGCTTCTTTGGGCTGAAAAATGATTGCGTTTACCAAAAACGAAGTTTTGATTTAGGAAGACACAGAGCCTGGCATTTAACTCCTTTTCTGAAGGGAAACACACAGCACAGTTCTCATCCATGAAACACACTCTGCTTTAGAGCAAGAAGCACGCACTTGCTTTCTGGATGCTCTAAAAGGCAGGAAACGTGAGTGTTTTCAGAACAAAAGAACTGTGTTTCCTAAACACACGGACCATATCTAGTTTAACTCCGCTTCTGAAACTGATACAAACCACAGGTCCTCTAACATCCAATGCTTTTCAGTTAAGAGCGAGAAACGTGTGAGTTTCGTGAACTATGTAGCTTCTTTGGGCTGAAAAGTGACTGGGTTTACCAAAAACGAAGTCTTGCTTTTAGGAAGACACAGAGCCTGGCATTTATCTCCGTTTCTGAAGGGAAAAACACAGCACAGTTCTCATCCATCAAACGCACTCCGCTTTAGAGCAAGAAGCACGCTCTTGCTTTATAGAGTCTCTAATAAGGCAGGAAACGTGAGTGTGCTCATAACAAAAGAACTGTGTTTCCTACACACACGGACCATATCTAGTTCAACTGCACTTCTGAAACTGATACAAACCACAGGTCCTCTAACATCCAATGCTTTTCAGTTAAGAGCGAGAAACGTGTGAGCTTCGTGAACTATGTAGCTTCATTTGAGCTAAAAAGTGACTGCATTTACCAGAAAAGAAGTCTTCCTTGCAGGAATACACAGAGCCTGGCATTTAACTCCGTTTCTGAAGGGAAACACACAGCACAGTTCTCATCCATGAAACACTCTGCTTTAGAACAAGAAGCATGCTCTTGCTTTCTAGAGTCTCTAACAAGGTGAGAAACATGAGTGTGCTCAGAACAAAAGAACTGTGTTTCCTACACACACGGACCATATCTAGTTCAACTCTGCTTCTGAAACTGAAACAAACCACAGGTCCTCAAACACCCAATGCTTTTCAGTTAAGGGCGAGAAACGTGTGAGCTTTGTGAACTATGTAGCTTCTTTGGGCTGAAAAGTGATTGCGTTTACCAAAAACGAAGTCTTGCTTTTAGGCAGACACAGAGCCTGGCATTTAACTCCTTTTCTGAAGGGAAACACACAGCACAGTTCTCATCCATGAAACACACTCTGCTTTAGAGCAAGAAGCACGCTCTTGCTTTCTGGATGCTCTAAAAGGCAGGAAACGTGAGTGTTTTCAGAACAAAAGAACTGTGTTTCCTAAACACACGGACCATATCTAGTTTAACTCCGCTTCTGAAACTGATACAAACCACAGGTCCTCTAACATCCAATGCTTTTCAGTTAAGAGCGAGAAACGTTTGAGCTTCCTGAACTATGTAGCTTCGTTTGAGCTAAAAAGTGACTGCGCTTACCAGAAAAGTAGTCTTGCTTGTAGGAAGACACAGAGCCTGGCATTTAACTCCGTTTCTGAAGGGAAACACACAGCACAGTTCTCATCCATGAAACATATTCTGCTTTAGAGCAAGAAACACGCTCTTGCATTGTAGATTCTCTAATAAGGCAGGAAACGTGAGTGTGCTAACAACAAAAGAACTGTGTTTCCTACACACACGGACCATATCTAGTTCAACTCTGCTTCTGAAACTGATACAAACCACAGTTCCTCAATAATCCAATGCTTTTCAGTTAAGAGCGAGAAACGTGTGAGCTTCGTGAACTATGTAGCTTCCTTTGAGCTGAAAAGTGTCTGCGTTTACCAGAACCAAAATCTTGCTTGTAGGAAGACACAGAGCCTGGCATTTAACTCCGTTTCTGAAGCGAAACACACAGCACAGTTCTCTTCCATGAACCACACTATGCTTTAGAGCAAGAAGCACGTTCTTGCTTTCTAGAGTCTCTAATAAGGCCGGAAACCTGAGTGTGCTCAGAACAAAAGAACTGTGTTACCTACACAAACGGACCATATCTAGTTCAACTCTGCTTCTGAGACTGATAGAACACAGGTCCTCTAACATCCAATACTTTTCAGTTAAGAGCGAGAAACGGGTGAGCTTCTTGAACTATGTAGCTTTTTTGGAGCTGAAAAGTGACTGCGTTTACCAGAAACGAAATCTTGCTTGTAGGAAGACACAGAGCCTGGCATTTAACTCCGTTTCTGAAGGGAAACACACAGCACAGTTCTCATCCATGAAACATATTCTGCTTTAGAGCAAGAAACACGCTCTTGCATTGTAGATTCTCTAATAAGGCAGGAAACGTGAGTGTGCTCAGAACAAAAGAACTGTGTTTCCTACAAACACGGACCATATCTAGTTCAACTCTGCTTCTGAAACTGATACAAACCACAGGTCCTCAATAATCCAATGCTTTTCAGTTAAGAGCGAGAAACGTGTGAGCTTCGTGAACTATGTAGCTTCGTTTGAGCTGAAAAGTGTCTGCGTTTACCAGAACCAAAATCTTGCTTGTAGGAAGACACAGAGCCTGGCATTTAACTCCGTTTCTGAAGGGAAACACACAGCACAGTTCTCATCCATGAATCACTCTGCTTTAGAACAAGAAGCATGCTCTTGCTTTCTAGAGTCTCTAACAAGGTGAGAAACATGAGTGTGCTCAGAACAAAAGAACTGTGTTTCCTACACACACGGACCATATCTAGTTCAACTCTGCTTCTGAAACTGAAACAAACCACAGGTCCTCAAACACCCAATGCTATTCAGTTAACAGCGAGAAACGTGTGAGCTTTGTGAACTATGTAGCTTCTTTGGGCTGAAAAATGATTGCGTTTACCAAAAACGAAGTTTTGCTTTTAGGAAGACACAGAGCCTGGCATTTAACTCCTTTTCTGAAGGGAAACACACAGCACAGTTCTCATCCATGAAACACACTCTGCTTTAGAGCAAGAAGCACGCACTTGCTTTCTGGATGCTCTAAAAGGCAGGAAACGTGTGTGTTTTCAGAACAAAAGAACTGTGTTTCCTAAACACACGGACCATATCTAGTTTAACTCCGCTTCTGAAACTGATACAAACCACAGGTCCTCTAACATCCAATGCCTTTCAGTTAAGAGCGAGAAACGTGTGAGTTTCGTGAACTATGTAGCTTCTTTGGGCTGAAAAGTGACTGGGTTTACCAAAAACGAAGTCTTGCTTTTAGGAAGACACAGAGCCTGGCATTTATCTCCGTTTCTGAAGGGAAAAACACAGCACAGTTCTCATCCATCAAACGCACTCCGCTTTAGAGCAAGAAGCACGCTCTTGCTTTATAGAGTCTCTAATAAGGAGGGAAACATGAGTGTGCTCAGAACAAAAGAACTGTGTTACCTACACACACGGACCATATCTAGTTCAACTCCGCTTCTGAAACTGATACAAAACACAGGTCCTCTAACATCCAATGCTTTTCAGTTAAGAGCAAGAAACGTGTGAGTTTCGTGAACTATGTAGCTTTGTTTGAGCTGAATAGTGACTGCGTTTACCAGAAACGAAATCTTGATTGTAGGAAGCCACAGAGCCTGGCATTTAACTCCGTTTCTGAACGGAAACCCACAGCACAGTTCTCATCCATGAAACACACTCTGCTTTAGAGCAGGAAGCACGCTCTTGCTTTCTAGAGTCTCTAATAAGGTGGGAAACGTGAGTGTGCTCAGAACAAAAGAACTGTGTATCCGACACACACTTTCCATATCTAGTTCAACTCTGCTTCTGAAACTGATAGAGCACAGGTCCTCTAACATCCAATGCTCTTCAGTTAAGAGTGAGAAACGTGTGAGCTTCGTGAATTATGTAGCTTCGTTTGAGCTGAAAAGGGACTACGTTTACCAGAAAAGAAATCTTGCTTGTAGGAAGACACAGAGCCTTGCATTAAACTCCGTTTCTGAAGGGAAACACACAGAACAGTTCTCATCCATGAATCACACTCTGCTTTAGAGCAAGAAGCACGCCATTCTTTGTAGTGTCTCTAATAAGGCAGGAAACATGAGTGTGCTCAGAACAAAAGAACTGTGTTTCCTACACACACGGACCATAGCTAGTTCAACTCTGCTTCTGAAACTGATACAAACCACAGGTCCTCTAACATCCAATGCTTTTCAGTTAAGAGCGAGAAACGTATTAGCTTCGTGAACTATGTAGCTTCTTTGGACTGAAATGTTACTGCCTTTACCAGAAACAAAGTCTTGCTTGTATGAAGACACAGAGCCTGGCATTTAACTCCGTTTCTGAAGGGAAACACAGCACAGTTCTCATCCATGAAACACACTCTGCTTTAGAGCAAGAAGCCCGCTCTTGCTTTCTAGAGTCTCTAATAAGGCGGGAAACGTGAGTGTGCTCAGAAAAAAAGAACTGTATTTCCTACACTCACAGACCATATGTAGTTCAACTCTGCTTCTGAAACTGATACAAACCACAGGCCCTCTAACATACAATGCTTTTCAGTTAAGAGCGAGAAACGTGTGAGCTTCGTGAACTATGTAGCTACGTTTGAGCTGAAAAGTGACTGTGTTTACCAGAAACGAATTCTTGATTGTTGGAAGACACAGAGCCTGGCATTTAACACCGTTTCTGAAGGGAAACACACAGCACAGTTCTCATCGATGAAACACACTCTGCTTTAGAGCAAGAAGCACGCTCTTGCTATGTAGAGTCTCTAATAAGGCAGGATACGTGAGTGTGCTCAGAACAAAAGAACAGTGTTTCCTACACACACGGACCATATCTAGTTCAACTCTGCTTCTGAAACTGATACAAACCACAGGTCCTCAAACTCCCAATGCTTTCCAGTTAACAGCGAGAAACGTGTGAGCTTTGTGAACTATGTAGCATCTTTGGGCTGAAAAGTGACTGGGTTTACCAAAAACGAAGTCTTGCTTTTAGGAAGACACAGAGCCTGGCATTTAACTCCGTTTCTGAAGGGAAAAACACAGCACAGTTCTCATCCATCATACGCACTCCGCTTTAGAGCAAGAAGCACGCTCTTGCTTTGTAGAGTCTCTAATAAGGCAGGAAACGTGAGTGTGCTCATAACAAAAGAACTGTGTTTCCTACACACGGACCATATCTAGTTCTACTGCGCTTCTGAAACTGATACAAACCACAGGTCCTCTAACATCCAATGCTTTTCAGTTAAGAGCGAGAAACGTGTGAGCTTCGTGAACTTTGTAGCTACATTTGAGCTAAAAAGTGACTGCATTTACCAGAAAAGAAGTCTTGCTTGTAGGAATACACAGAGCCTGGCATTTAACTCCGTTTCTGAAGGGAAACACACAGCACAGTTCTCATCCATGAATCACTCTGCTTTAGAACAAGAAGCATGCTCTTGCTTTCTAGAGTCTCTAACAAGGTGAGAAACATGAGTGTGCTCCGAACAAAAGAACTGTGTTTCCTACACACACGGACCATATCTAGTTCAAGTCTGCTTCTGAAACTGAAACAAACCACAGGTCCTCAAACACCCAATGCTATTCAGTTAACAGCGAGAAACGTGTGAGCTTTGTGAACTATGTAGCTTCTTTGGGCTGAAAAATGATTGCGTTTACCAAAAACGAAGTTTTGCTTTTAGGAAGACACAGAGCCTGGCATTTAACTCCTTTTCTGAAGGTAAACACACAGCACAGTTCTCATCCATGAAACACACTCTGCTTTAGCGCAAGAAGCACGCTCTTGCTTTCTGGATGCTCTAAAAGGCAGGAAACGTGAGTGTTTTCAGAACAAAAGAACTGTGTTTCCTAAACACACGGACCATATCTAGTTTAACTCCGCTTCTGAAACTGATACAAACCACAGGTCCTCTAACATCCAATGCTTTTCAGTTAAGAGCGAGAAACGTGTGAGCTTCGTGAACTATGTAGCTTCGTTTGAGCTAAAAAGTGACTGCGTTTACCAAGAAAAGAAGTCTTGCTTGTAGGAAGACACAGAGCCTGGCATTTTACGCCGTTTCTGAAGGGAAACACACAAGAGAGTTCTCATCCATGAAACACTCTGCTTAGAACAAGAAGCATGCTCTTACTTTCTAGAGTCTCTAATAAGGAGGGAAACATGAGTGTGCTCAGAACAAAAGAACTGTGTTACCTACAAACACGGACCATATCTAGTTCAACTCTGCTTCTGAAACTGAAACAAACCACAGGTCCTCAAACACCCAATGCTATTCAGTTAACAGCGAGAAACGTGTGAGCTTTGTGAACTATGTAGCTTCTTTGGGCTGAAAAATGATTGCGTTTACCAAAAACGAAGTTTTGCTTTTAGGAAGACACAGAGCCTGGCATTTAACTCCTTTTCTGAAGGGAAACACACAGCACAGTTCTCATCCATGAAACACACTCTGCTTTAGAGCAAGAAGCACGCACTTGCTTTCTGGATGCTCTAAAAGGCAGGAAACGTGTGTGTTTTCAGAACAAAAGAACTGTGTTTCCTAAACACACGGACCATATCTAGTTTAACTCCGCTTCTGAAACTGATACAAACCACAGGTCCTCTAACATCCAATGCCTTTCAGTTAAGAGCGAGAAACGTGTGAGTTTCGTGAACTATGTAGCTTCTTTGGGCTGAAAAGTGACTGGGTTTACCAAAAACGAAGTCTTGCTTTTAGGAAGACACAGAGCCTGGCATTTATCTCCGTTTCTGAAGGGAAAAACACAGCACAGTTCTCATCCATCAAACGCACTCCGCTTTAGAGCAAGAAGCACGCTCTTGCTTTATAGAGTCTCTAATAAGGAGGGAAACATGAGTGTGCTCAGAACAAAAGAACTGTGTTACCTACACACACGGACCATATCTAGTTCAACTCCGCTTCTGAAACTGATACAAAACACAGGTCCTCTAACATCCAATGCTTTTCAGTTAAGAGCAAGAAACGTGTGAGTTTCGTGAACTATGTAGCTTTGTTTGAGCTGAATAGTGACTGCGTTTACCAGAAACGAAATCTTGATTGTAGGAAGCCACAGAGCCTGGCATTTAACTCCGTTTCTGAACGGAAACCCACAGCACAGTTCTCATCCATGAAACACACTCTGCTTTATAGCAGGAAGCACGCTCTTGCTTTCTAGAGTCTCTAATAAGGTGGGAAACGTGAGTGTGCTCAGAACAAAAGAACTGTGTATCCGACACACACTTTCCATATCTAGTTCAACTCTGCTTCTGAAACTGATAGAGCACAGGTCCTCTAACATCCAATGCTCTTCAGTTAAGAGTGAGAAACGTGTGAGCTTCGTGAATTATGTAGCTTCGTTTGAGCTGAAAAGGGACTACGTTTACCAGAAAAGAAATCTTGCTTGTAGGAAGACACAGAGCCTTGCATTAAACTCCGTTTCTGAAGGGAAACACACAGAACAGTTCTCATCCATGAATCACACTCTGCTTTAGAGCAAGAAGCACGCCATTCTTTGTAGTGTCTCTAATAAGGCAGGAAACATGAGTGTGCTCAGAACAAAAGAACTGTGTTTCCTACACACACGGACCATAGCTAGTTCAACTCTGCTTCTGAAACTGATACAAACCACAGGTCCTCTAACATCCAATGCTTTTCAGTTAAGAGCGAGAAACGTATTAGCTTCGTGAACTATGTAGCTTCTTTGGACTGAAATGTTACTGCCTTTACCAGAAACAAAGTCTTGCTTGTATGAAGACACAGAGCCTGGCATTTAACTCCGTTTCTGAAGGGAAACACAGCACAGTTCTCATCCATGAAACACACTCTGCTTTAGAGCAAGAAGCCCGCTCTTGCTTTCTAGAGTCTCTAATAAGGCGGGAAACGTGAGTGTGCTCAGAAAAAAAGAACTGTATTTCCTACACTCACAGACCATATGTAGTTCAACTCTGCTTCTGAAACTGATACAAACCACAGGCCCTCTAACATACAATGCTTTTCAGTTAAGAGCGAGAAACGTGTGAGCTTCGTGAACTATGTAGCTACGTTTGAGCTGAAAAGTGACTGTGTTTACCAGAAACGAATTCTTGATTGTTGGAAGACACAGAGCCTGGCATTTAACACCGTTTCTGAAGGGAAACACACAGCACAGTTCTCATCGATGAAACACACTCTGCTTTAGAGCAAGAAGCACGCTCTTGCTATGTAGAGTCTCTAATAAGGCAGGATACGTGAGTGTGCTCAGAACAAAAGAACAGTGTTTCCTACACACACGGACCATATCTAGTTCAACTCTGCTTCTGAAACTGATACAAACCACAGGTCCTCAAACTCCCAATGCTTTCCAGTTAACAGCGAGAAACGTGTGAGCTTTGTGAACTATGTAGCATCTTTGGGCTGAAAAGTGACTGGGTTTACCAAAAACGAAGTCTTGCTTTTAGGAAGACACAGAGCCTGGCATTTAACTCCGTTTCTGAAGGGAAAAACACAGCACAGTTCTCATCCATCATACGCACTCCGCTTTAGAGCAAGAAGCACGCTCTTGCTTTGTAGAGTCTCTAATAAGGCAGGAAACGTGAGTGTGCTCATAACAAAAGAACTGTGTTTCCTACACACGGACCATATCTAGTTCTACTGCGCTTCTGAAACTGATACAAACCACAGGTCCTCTAACATCCAATGCTTTTCAGTTAAGAGCGAGAAACGTGTGAGCTTCGTGAACTTTGTAGCTACATTTGAGCTAAAAAGTGACTGCATTTACCAGAAAAGAAGTCTTGCTTGTAGGAATACACAGAGCCTGGCATTTAACTCCGTTTCTGAAGGGAAACACACAGCACAGTTCTCATCCATGAATCACTCTGCTTTAGAACAAGAAGCATGCTCTTGCTTTCTAGAGTCTCTAACAAGGTGAGAAACATGAGTGTGCTCCGAACAAAAGAACTGTGTTTCCTACACACACGGACCATATCTAGTTCAAGTCTGCTTCTGAAACTGAAACAAACCACAGGTCCTCAAACACCCAATGCTATTCAGTTAACAGCGAGAAACGTGTGAGCTTTGTGAACTATGTAGCTTCTTTGGGCTGAAAAATGATTGCGTTTACCAAAAACGAAGTTTTGCTTTTAGGAAGACACAGAGCCTGGCATTTAACTCCTTTTCTGAAGGTAAACACACAGCACAGTTCTCATCCATGAAACACACTCTGCTTTAGCGCAAGAAGCACGCTCTTGCTTTCTGGATGCTCTAAAAGGCAGGAAACGTGAGTGTTTTCAGAACAAAAGAACTGTGTTTCCTAAACACACGGACCATATCTAGTTTAACTCCGCTTCTGAAACTGATACAAACCACAGGTCCTCTAACATCCAATGCTTTTCAGTTAAGAGCGAGAAACGTGTGAGCTTCGTGAACTATGTAGCTTCGTTTGAGCTAAAAAGTGACTGCGTTTACCAAGAAAAGAAGTCTTGCTTGTAGGAAGACACAGAGCCTGGCATTTTACGCCGTTTCTGAAGGGAAACACACAAGAGAGTTCTCATCCATGAAACACTCTGCTTAGAACAAGAAGCATGCTCTTACTTTCTAGAGTCTCTAATAAGGAGGGAAACATGAGTGTGCTCAGAACAAAAGAACTGTGTTACCTACAAACACGGACCATATCTAGTTCAACTCCGCTTCTGAAACTGATACAAACCACAGGTCCTCTAACATCCAATGCTTTTCAGTTAAGAGCCAGAAACGTGTGAGTTTCGTGAACTATGTAGCTTCGTTTGAGCTGAATAGTGACTGCGTTTACGAGAAACGAAATCTTGATTGTAGGAAGACACAGAGCCTGGCATTTAACTCCGTTTCTGAAGGGAAACCCACAGCACAGTTCTCATCCATGAAACACACTCTGCTTTAGAGCAGGAAGCACACTCTTGCTTTCTAGAGTCTCTAATAAGGTGGGAAACTTGAGTGTGCTCAGAACAAAAGAACTGTGTTTCCTACACACACGGACCATATCTAGTTCAACTCTGCTTCTGAAACTGATACAAACCAGAGGCCCACTAACATCCAATGCTTTTCAGTTAAGAGCGAGAAACGTGTGAGCTTTGTGAACTATGTAGCTTCTTTGGGCTGAAAAGTGACTGGGTTTACCAAAAACGAAGTCTTGCTTTTAGGAAGACACAGAGCCTGGCATTTATCTCCGTTTCTGAAGGGAAACACACAGCACAGTTCTCATCCATCAAACGCACTCCGCTTTAGAGCAAGAAGCACGCTCTTGCTTTATAGAGTCTCTAATAAGGCAGGAAACGTGAGTGTGCTCATAACAAAAGAACTGTGTTTCCTACACACAGGGACCATATCTAGTTCAACTGCACTTCTGAAACTGATGCAAACCACAGGTCCTCTAACATCCAATGCTTTTCAGTTAAGAGCGAGAAACGTGTGAGCTTCGTGAACTATGTTGCTTCATTTGAGCTAAAAAGTTACTGCATTTACCAGAAAAGAAGTCTTCCTTGCAGGAATACACAGAGCCTGGCATTTAACTCCGTTTCTGAAGGGAAACACACAGCACAGTTCTCATCCATGAAACACTCTGCTTTAGAACAAGAAGCATGCTCTTGCTTTCTAGAGTCTCTAATAAGGTGAGAAACATGAGTGTGCTCAGAACACAGAACTGTGTTACCTACACACACGGACCATATCTAGTTCAACTCTGCTTCTAAGATTGATAGAACACAGGTCCTCTAACATCCAATGCTTTTAAGTTAGGACCAAGAAACGTGTGAGCTTCTTGAACTATGTAGCTTTGTTTGAGCTGAAAAGTGACTGTGTTTAAAAGAAACGAAGTCTTGCTGGTAGGAAGACACAGAGCCTGGCATTTAACTCCGTTTCTGAAGGGAAACACACAGCACAGTTCTCATCCATGAAACACACTCTGCTTTAGAGCAAGAAGCAAGCTCTTGCTTTCTAGAATCTCTAATAAGTCCGGAAACGTGAGTGTGCTCAGAACAAAAAAATTGTGTTTCCTACACACACGGACCATATCTAGTTCAACTCTGCTTCTGTAACTGATACAAACCACAGGTCCTCTAACATCCAATGCTTTTCAGTTAAGAGCGAGAAACGTGTGAGCTTCGTGAACTATGTAGCTTCGTTTGAGCCAAAAAGTGACTGCGCTTACCAGAAAAGTAGTCTTGCTTGTAGGAAGACACAGAGCCTGGCATTTAACTCCGTTTCTGAAGGGAAACACACAGCACAGTTCTCATCCATGAAACATATTCTGCTTTAGAGCAAGAAACACGCTCTTGCATTGTAGATTCTCTAATAAGGCAGGAAACGTGAGTGTGCTCAGAACAAAAGAACTGTGCTTCCTACACACACGGACCATATCTAGTTCAACTCTGCTTCTGAAACTGATACAAACCACAGGTCCTCAATAATCCAATGCTTTTCAGTTAAGAGCGAGAAACGTGTGAGCTTCGTGAACTATGTAGCTTCGTTTGAGCTGAAAAGTGTCTGCGTTTACCAGAACCAAAATCTTGCTTGTAGGAAGACACAGAGCCTGGCATTTAACTCCGTTTCTGAAGCGAAACACATAGCACAGTTCTCATCCATGAACCACACTATGCTTTAGAGCAAGAAGCACGTTCTTGCTTTCTAGAGTCTCTAATAAGGCCGGAAACCTGAGTGTGCTCAGAACAAAAGAACTGTGTTACCTACACAAACGGACCATATCTAGTTCAACTCTGCTTCTGAGACTGATAGAACACAGGTCCTCTAACATCCAATAATTTTCAGTTAAGAGCGAGTAACGGGTGAGCTTCTTGAACTATGTAGCTTTTTTGGAGCTGAAAAGTGACTGCGTTTACCAGAAACGAAATCTTGCTTGCAGGAAGACACAGAGCCTGGCATTTAACTCCGTTTCTGAAGGGAAACCCACAGCACAGTTCTCATCCATGAAACATATTCTGCTTTAGAGCAAGAAACACGCTCTTGCATTGTAGATTCTCTAATAAGGCAGGAAACGTGAGTGTGCTCAGAACAAAAGAACTGTGTTTCCTACACACACGGACCATATCTAGTTCAACTCTGCTTCCGAAACTGATACAAACCACAGGTCCTCAATAATCCAATGCTTTTCAGTTAAGAGCGAGAAACGTGTGAGCTTCGTGAACTATGTAGCTTTGTTTGAGCTGAAAAGTGACTACGTTTACCAGAAAAGAAATCTTGCTTGTAGGAAGACACAGAGCCTGGCATTAAACTCCGTTTCTGAAGGGAAACACACAGAACAGTTCTCATCCATGAAACACACTCTGCTTTAGAGCAAGAAGCCCGCTCTTGCTTTCTAGAGTCTCTAATAAGGCGGGAAACGTGAGTGTGCTCAGAACAAAAGAACTGTGTTTCCTACACACACGGACCATATCTAGTTCAACCTTGCTTCTGAAACTGATACAAACCAGAGGCCCACTAACATCCAATGCTTTTCAGTTAAGAGCGAGAAACGTGTGAGCTTTGTGAACTATGTAGCTTCTTTGGGCTGAAAAGTGACTGGGTTTACCAAAAACGAAGTCTTGCTTTTAGGAAGACACAGAGCCTGGCATTTATCTCCGTTTCTGAAGGGAAACACACAGCACAGTTCTCATCCATCAAACGCACTCCGCTTTAGAGCAAGAAGCACGCTCTTGCTTTATAGAGTCTCTAATAAGGCAGGAAACGTGAGTGTGCTCATAACAAAAGAACTGTGTTTCCTACACACAGGGACCATATCTAGTTCAACTGCACTTCTGAAACTGATGCAAACCACAGGTCCTCTAACATCCAATGCTTTTCAGTTAAGAGCGAGAAACGTGTGAGCTTCGTGAACTATGTTGCTTCATTTGAGCTAAAAAGTTACTGCATTTACCAGAAAAGAAGTCTTCCTTGCAGGAATACACAGAGCCTGGCATTTAACTCCGTTTCTGAAGGGAAACACACAGCACAGTTCTCATCCATGAAACACTCTGCTTTAGAACAAGAAGCATGCTCTTGCTTTCTAGAGTCTCTAATAAGGTGAGAAACATGAGTGTGCTCAGAACACAGAACTGTGTTACCTACACACACGGACCATATCTAGTTCAACTCTGCTTCTAAGATTGATAGAACACAGGTCCTCTAACATCCAATGCTTTTAAGTTAGGACCAAGAAACGTGTGAGCTTCTTGAACTATGTAGCTTTGTTTGAGCTGAAAAGTGACTGTGTTTAAAAGAAACGAAGTCTTGCTGGTAGGAAGACACAGAGCCTGGCATTTAACTCCGTTTCTGAAGGGAAACACACAGCACAGTTCTCATCCATGAAACACACTCTGCTTTAGAGCAAGAAGCAAGCTCTTGCTTTCTAGAATCTCTAATAAGTCCGGAAACGTGAGTGTGCTCAGAACAAAAAAATTGTGTTTCCTACACACACGGACCATATCTAGTTCAACTCTGCTTCTGTAACTGATACAAACCACAGGTCCTCTAACATCCAATGCTTTTCAGTTAAGAGCGAGAAACGTGTGAGCTTCGTGAACTATGTAGCTTCGTTTGAGCCAAAAAGTGACTGCGCTTACCAGAAAAGTAGTCTTGCTTGTAGGAAGACACAGAGCCTGGCATTTAACTCCGTTTCTGAAGGGAAACACACAGCACAGTTCTCATCCATGAAACATATTCTGCTTTAGAGCAAGAAACACGCTCTTGCATTGTAGATTCTCTAATAAGGCAGGAAACGTGAGTGTGCTCAGAACAAAAGAACTGTGCTTCCTACACACACGGACCATATCTAGTTCAACTCTGCTTCTGAAACTGATACAAACCACAGGTCCTCAATAATCCAATGCTTTTCAGTTAAGAGCGAGAAACGTGTGAGCTTCGTGAACTATGTAGCTTCGTTTGAGCTGAAAAGTGTCTGCGTTTACCAGAACCAAAATCTTGCTTGTAGGAAGACACAGAGCCTGGCATTTAACTCCGTTTCTGAAGCGAAACACATAGCACAGTTCTCATCCATGAACCACACTATGCTTTAGAGCAAGAAGCACGTTCTTGCTTTCTAGAGTCTCTAATAAGGCCGGAAACCTGAGTGTGCTCAGAACAAAAGAACTGTGTTACCTACACAAACGGACCATATCTAGTTCAACTCTGCTTCTGAGACTGATAGAACACAGGTCCTCTAACATCCAATAATTTTCAGTTAAGAGCGAGTAACGGGTGAGCTTCTTGAACTATGTAGCTTTTTTGGAGCTGAAAAGTGACTGCGTTTACCAGAAACGAAATCTTGCTTGCAGGAAGACACAGAGCCTGGCATTTAACTCCGTTTCTGAAGGGAAACCCACAGCACAGTTCTCATCCATGAAACATATTCTGCTTTAGAGCAAGAAACACGCTCTTGCATTGTAGATTCTCTAATAAGGCAGGAAACGTGAGTGTGCTCAGAACAAAAGAACTGTGTTTCCTACACACACGGACCATATCTAGTTCAACTCTGCTTCCGAAACTGATACAAACCACAGGTCCTCAATAATCCAATGCTTTTCAGTTAAGAGCGAGAAACGTGTGAGCTTCGTGAACTATGTAGCTTTGTTTGAGCTGAAAAGTGACTACGTTTACCAGAAAAGAAATCTTGCTTGTAGGAAGACACAGAGCCTGGCATTAAACTCCGTTTCTGAAGGGAAACACACAGAACAGTTCTCATCCATGAAACACACTCTGCTTTAGAGCAAGAAGCCCGCTCTTGCTTTCTAGAGTCTCTAATAAGGCGGGAAACGTGAGTGTGCTCAGAACAAAAGAACTGTGTTTCCTACACACACGGACCATATCTAGTTCAACCTTGCTTCTGAAACTGATACAAACCAGAGGCCCACTAACATCCAATGCTTTTCAGTTAAGAGCGAGAAACGTGTGAGCTTTGTGAACTATGTAGCTTCTTTGGGCTGAAAAGTGACTGGGTTTACCAAAAACGAAGTCTTGCTTTTAGGAAGACACAGAGCCTGGCATTTATCTCCGTTTCTGAAGGGAAAAACACAGCACAGTTCTCATCCATCAAACGCACTCCGCTTTAGAGCAAGAAGCACGCTCTTGCTTTATAGAGTCTCTAATAAGGCAGGAAACGTGAGTGTGCTCATAACAAAAGAACTGTGTTTCCTACAAACACGGACCATATCTAGTTCAACTGCACTTCTGAAACTGATACAAACCACAGGTCCTCTAACATCCAATGCTTTTCAGTTAAGAGCGAGAAACGTGTGAGCTTCGTGAACTATGTAGCTTCATTTGAGCTAAAAAATGACTGCATTTACCAGAAAAGAAGTCTTCCTTGCAGGAATACACAGAGCCTGGCATTTAACTCCGTTTCTGAAGGGAAACACACAGCACAGTTCTCATCCATGAAACACTCTGCTTTAGAACAAGAAGCATGCTCTTGCTTTCTAGAGTCTCTAACAAGGTGAGAAACATGAGTGTGCTCAGAACAAAAGAACTGTGTTTCCTACACACACGGACCATATCTAGTTCAACTCTGCTTCTGAAACTGAAACAAACCACAGGTCCTCAAACACCCAATGCTTTTCAGTTAAGAGCGAGAAACGTGTGAGCTTTGTGAACTATGTATCTTCTTTGGGCTGAAAAGTGATTGCGTTTACCAAAAACGAAGTCTTGCTTTTAGGCAGACACAGAGCCTGGCATTTAACTCCTTTTCTGAAGGGAAACACACAGCACAGTTCTCATCCATGAAACACACTCTGCTTTAGAGCAAGAAGCACGCTCTTGCTTTCTGGATGCTCTAAAAGGCAGGAAACGTGAGTGTTTTCAGAACAAAAGAACTGTGTTTCCTAAACACACGGACCATATCTAGTTTAACTCCGCTTCTGAAACTGATACAAACCACAGGTCCTCTAACATCCAATGCTTTTCAGTTAAGAGCGAGAAACGTGTGAGCTTCGTGAACTATGTAGCTTCGTTTGAGCTAAAAAGTGACTGCGCTTACCAGAAAAGTAGTCTTGCTTGTAGGAAGACACAGAGCCTGGCATTTAACTCCGTTTCTGAAGGGAAACACACAGTACAGTTCTCATCCATGAAACATATTCTGCTTTAGAGCAAGAAACACGCTCTTGCATTGTAGAATCTCTAATAAGGCAGGAAACGTGAGTGTGCTAAGAACAAAAGAACTGTGTTTCCTACACACACGGACCATATCTAGTTCAACTCTGCTTCTGAAACTGATACAAACCACAGGTCCTCAATAATCCAATGCTTTTCAGTTAAGAGCGAGAAACGTGTGAGCTTCGTGAACTATGTAGCTTCGTTTGAGCTGAAAAGTGTCTGCGTTTACCAGAACCAAAATCTTGCTTGTAGGAAGACACAGAGCCTGGCATTTAACTCCGTTTCTGAAGCGAAACACACAGCACAGTTCTCTTCCATGAACCACACTATGCTTTAGAGCAAGAAGCACGTTCTTGCTTTCTAGAGTCTCTAATAAGGCCGGAAACCTGAGTGTGCTCAGAACAAAAGAACTGTGTTACCTACACAAACGGACCATATCTAGTTCAACTCTGCTTCTGAGACTGATAGAACACAGGTCCTCTAACATCCAATACTTTTCAGTTAAGAGCGAGAAACGTGTGAGCTTCGTGAACTATGTAGCTTCGTTTGAGCTGAAAAGTGTCTGCGTTTACCAGAACCAAAATCTTGCTTGTTGGAAGACACAGAGCCTGGCATTTAACTCCGTTTCTGAAGCGAAACACACAGCACAGTTCTCATCCATGAACCACACTTTGCTTTAGAGCAAGAAGCACGTTCTTGCTTTCTAGAGTCTCTAATAAGGCCGGAAACGTGAGTGTGCTCAGAACAAAAGAACTGTGTTTCCTACACACACGGACCATATCTAGTTCAACTCTGCTTCTGAAACTGATACAAACCACAGGTCCTCAAACACCCAATGATTTCCAGTTAACAGCGAGAAACGTGTGAGCTTTATGAACTATGTAGCTTCTTTGGGCTGAAAAGTGACTGGGTTTACAAAAAACGAAGTCTTGCTTTTAGGAAAACACAGAGCCTGGCATTTAACTCCGTTTCTGAAGGGAAACCCACAGCACAGTTGTCATCAATGAAACACACTCTGCTTTAGAGCAAGAAGAATGCTCTTGCTTTCTAGAGTCTCTAATAAGGCGAGAAACATGAGTGTGCTCAGAACAAAAGAAGCGTGTTACCTACACACACGGACCATATCTAGTTCAACTCTGCTTCTGAAACTGATACAAACCACAGGTCCTCAATAATCCAATGCTTTTCAGTTAAGAGCGAGATACGTGTGAGCTTCATGAACTTTGTAGCTACATTTGAGCTAAAAAGTGACTGCATTTACCAGAAAAGAAGTCTTGCTTGTAGGAAGACACAGAGCCTGGCATTTTACGCCGTTTCTGAAGGGAAACACACAGCAGAGTTCTCATCCATGAAACACTCTGCTTTAGAACAAGAAGCATGCTCTTGCTTTCTAGAGTCTCTAATAAGGCGGGAAACATGAGTGTGCTCAGAACAAAAGAACTGTGTTACCTACACACACGGACCATATCTAGTTCAACTCTGCTTCTGAAACTGATACAAACCACAGGTCCTCTAACATCCAATGATTTTCAGTTAAGAGCGAGAAACGTGTGAGCTTCGTGAACTATGTAGCTTTGTTTGAGCTGAAAAGTGACTACGTTTACCAGAAAAGAAATCTTGATTGTAGGAAGAAACAGAGCCTGGCATTAAACTCCGTTTCTGTAGGGAAACACACAGAACAGTTCTCATCCATGAAACACACTCTGCTTTAGAGCAAGAAGCCCGCTCTTGCTTTCTAGAGTCTCTAATAAGGCGGGAAACATGAGTGTGCTCAGAACAAAAGAACTGTGTTTCCTACACACACGGACCATATCTAGTTCAACCTTGCTTCTGAAACTGATACAAACCAGAGGCCCACTAACATCCAATGCTTTTCAGTTAAGAGCGAGAAACGTGTGAGCTTTGTGAACTATGTAGCTTCTTTGGGCTGAAAAGTGACTGGGTTTACCAAAAACGAAGTCTTGCTTTTAGGAAGACACAGAGCCTGGCATTTATCTCCGTTTCTGAAGGGAAAAACACAGCACAGTTCTCATCCATCAAACGCACTCCGCTTTAGAGCAAGAAGCACGCTCTTGCTTTATAGAGTCTCTAATAAGGCAGGAAACGTGAGTGTGCTCATAACAAAAGAACTGTGTTTCCTACACACACGGACCATATCTAGTTCAACTGCACTTCTGAAACTGATACAAACCACAGGTCCTCTAACATCCAATGCTTTTCAGTTAAGAGCGAGAAACGTGTGAGCTTCGTGAACTATGTAGCTTCATTTGAGCTAAAAAGTGACTGCATTTACCAGAAAAGAAGTCTTCCTTGCAGGAATACACAGAGCCTGGCATTTAACTCCGTTTCTGAAGGGAAACACACAGCACAGTTCTCATCCATGAAACACTCTGCTTTAGAACAAGAAGCATGCTCTTGCATTGTAGAGTCTCTAACAAGGTGAGAAACATGAGGGTGCTCAGAACAAAAGAACTGTGTTTCCTAAACACACGGACCATATCTAGTTTAACTCCGCTTCTGAAACTGATACAAACCACAGGTCCTCTAACATCCAATGCTTTTCAGTTAAGAGCGAGAAACGTGTGAGCGTCGTGAACTATGTAGCTTCGTTTGAGCTAAAAAGTGACTGCGCTTACCAGAAAAGTAGTCTTGCTTGTAGGAAGACACAGAGCCTGGCATTTAACTCCGTTTCTGAAGGGAAACACACAGCACAGTTCTCATCCATGAAACATATTCTGCTTTAGAGCAAGAAACACGCTCTTGCATTGTAGATTCTCTAATAAGGCAGGAAACGTGAGTGTGCTAAGAACAAAAGAACTGTGTTTCCTACACACACAGACCATATCTAGTTCAACTCTGCTTCTGAAACTGATACAAACCACAGGTCCTCAATAATCCAATGCTTTTCAGTTAAGAGCGAGAAACGTGTGAGCTTCGTGAACTATGTAGCTTCGTTTGAGCTAAAAAGTGTCTGCGTTTACCAGAACCAAAATCTTGCTTGTAGGAAGACACAGAGCCTGGCATTTAACTCCGTTTCTGAAGCGAAACACACAGCACAGTTCTCTTCCATGAACCACACTATGCTTTAGAGCAAGAAGCACGTTATTGCTTTCTAGAGTCTCTAATAAGGCCGGAAACCTGAGTGTGCTCAGAACAAAAGAACTGTGTTACCTACACAAACGGACCATATCTAGTTCAACTCTGCTTCTGAGACTGATAGAACACAGGTCCTCTAACATCCAATACTTTTCAGTTAAGAGCGAGAAACGGGTGAGCTTCTTGAACTATGTAGCTTTTTTGGAGCTGAAAAGTGACTGCGTTTACCAGAAACGAAATCTTGCTTGTAGGAAGACACAGAGCCTGGCATTTAACTCCGTTTCTGAAGGGAAACACACAGCACAGTTCTCATCCATGAAACATATTCTGCTTTAGAGCAAGAAACACGCTCTTGCATTGTAGATTCTCTAATAAGGCAGGAAACGTGAGTGTGCTCAGAACAAAAGAACTGTGTTTCCTACACACACGGACCATATCTAGTTCAACTCTGCTTCTGAAACTGATACAAACCACAGGTCCTCAATAATCCAATGCTTTTCAGTTAAGAGCGAGAAACGTGTGAGCTTCGTGAACTATGTAGCTTCGTTTGAGCTGAAAAGTGTCTGCGTTTACCAGAACCAAAATCTTGCTTGTAGGAAGACACAGAGCCTGGCATTTAACTCCGTTTCTGAAGCGAAACAAACAGCACAGTTCTCATCCATGAACCACACTATGCTTTAGAGCAAGAAGCACGTTCTTTCTTTCTAGAGTCTCTAATAAGGCCGGAAACGTGAGTGTGCTCAGAACAAAAGAACTGTGTTTCCTACACACACGGACCATATCTAGTTCAACTCTGCTTCTGAAACTGATACAAACCACAGGTCCTCAAACACCCAATGATTTCCAGTTAACAGCGAGAAACGTGTGAGCTTTATAAACTATGTAGCTTCTTTGGGCTGAAAAGTGACTGGGTTTACCAAAAACGAAGTCTTGCTTTTAGGAAAACACAGAGCCTGGCATTTAACTCCGTTTCTGAAGGGAAACCCACAGCACAGTTGTCATCAATGAAACACACTCTGCTTTAGAGCAAGAAGCATGCTCTTGCTTTCTAGAGTCTCTAATAAGGCGAGAAACATGAGTGTGCTCAGAACAAAAGAACCGTGTTACCTACAGACACGGACCATATCTAGTTCAACTCTGCTTCTGAAACTGATACAAACCACAGGTCCTCAATAATCCAATGCTTTTCAGTTAAGAGCGAGATACGTGTGAGCTTCATGAACTTTGTAGCTACATTTGAGCTAAAAAGTGACTGGATTTACCAGAAAAGAAGTCTTGCTTGTAGGAAGACACAGAGCCTGGCATTTTGGACCGTTTCTGAAGGGAAACACACAGCAGAGTTCTCATCCATGAAACACTCTGCTTTAGAACAAGAAGCATGCTCTTGCTTTCTAGAGTCTCTAATAAGGCGGGAAACATGAGTGTGCTCAGAACAAAAGAACTGTGTTACCTACACACACGGACCATATCTAGTTCAACTCTGCTTCTGAAACTGATACAAACCAGAGGTCCTCTAACATCCAATGATTTTCAGTTAAGAGCGAGAAACGTGTGAGCTTCGTGAACTATGTAGCTTTGTTTGAGCTGAAAAGTGACTACGTTTACCAGAAAAGAAATCTTGCTTGTAGGAAGACACAGAGCCTGGCATTAAACTCCGTTTCTGAAGGGAAACACACAGAACAGTTCTCATCCATGAAACACACTCTGCTTTAGAGCAAGAAGCCCGCTCTTGCTTTCTAGAGTCTCTAATAAGGCAGGAAACGTGAGTGTGCTCAGAACAAAAGAACTGTGTTTCCTACACACACGGACCATATCTAGTTCAACTCTGCTTCTGAAACTGATACAAACCACAGGCCCTCTAACATCCAATGCTTTTCAGTTAAGAGCGAGAAACGTCTGAGCTTCGTGAACTATGTAGCTTCGTTTGAGCTGAAAAGTGACTGTGTTTACTAGAAACGAATTCTTGATTGTTGGTAGACACAGAGCCTGGCATTTAACTCCGTTTCTGAAGGGAAACACACAACACAGTTCTCATCGATGAAACACACTCTGCTTTAGAACAAGAAGCATGCTCTTGCTTTCTAGGGTCCCTAATAAGGCGGGAAACATGAGTGTGCTCAGAACAAAAGAACTGTGTTTCCTACACACACGGACCATATCTAGTTCAACTCTGCTTCTGAAACTGATACAAACCACAGGTCCTCAAACACCCAATGCTTTCCAGTTAACAGCGAGAAACGTGTGAGCTTTGTGAACTATGTAGCATCTTTGGGCTGAAAAATGACTGGGTTTACCAAAAACGAAGTCTTGCTTTTAGGAAGACACAGAGCCTGGCATTTAACTCCGTTTCTGAAGGGAAAAACACAGCACAGTTCTCATCCATCAAACGCACTCCGCTTTAGAGCAAGAAGCACGCTCTTGCTTTGTAGAGTCTCTAATAAGGCAGGAAACGTGAGTGTGCTCATAACAAAAGAACTGTGTTTCCTACACACACGGACCATATCTAGTTCAAGTCTGCTTCTGAAACTAAAACAAACCACAAGTCCTCAAACACCCAATGCTATTCAGTTAACATCGAGAAACGTGTGAGCTTTGTGAACTATGTAGCTTCTTTGGGCTGAAAAGTGATTGCGTTTACCAAAAACGAAGTTTTGCTTTTAGGAAGACACAGAGCCTGGCATTTAACTCCTTTTCTGAATGGAAACACACAGCACAGTTCTCATCCATGAAACACACTCTGCTTTAGAGCAAGAAGCACGCTCTTGCTTTCTGGATGCTCTAAAAGGCAGGAAACGTGAGTGTTTTCAGAACAAAAGAACTGTGTTTCCTAAACACACAGACCATATCTAGTTTATCTCCGCTTCTAAAACTGATACAAACCACAGGTCCTCTAACATCCAATGCTTTTCAGTTAAGAGCGAGAAACGTGTGAGCTTCGTGAACTATGTAGCTTCGTTTGAGCTAAAAAGTGACTGCGTTTACCAAGAAAAGAAGTCTTGCTTGTAGGAAGACACAGAGCCTGGCATTTTACGCCGTTTCTGAAGGGAAACACACAGGAGAGTTCTCATCCATGAAACACTCTGCTTTAGAACAAGAAGCATGCTCTTACTTTCTAGAGTCTCTAATAAGGAGGGAAACATGAGTGTGCTCAGAACAAAAGAACTGTGTTACCTACAAACACGGACCATATCTAGTTCAACTCTGCTTCTGAAACTGATACAAACCACAGGTCCTCTAACATCCAATGCTTTTCAGTTAAGAGCCAGAAACGTGTGAGTTTCGTGAACTATGTAGCTTCGTTTGAGCTGAATAGTGACTGCGTTTACGAGAAACGAAATCTTGATTGTAGGAAGACACAGAGCCTGGCATTTAACTCCGTTTCTGAAGGGAAACCCACAGCACAGTTCTCATCCATGAAACACACTCTGCTTTAGAGCAAGAAGCCCGCTCTTGCTTTCTAGAGTCTCTAATAAGGCGGGAAACGTGAGTGTGCTCAGAACAAAAGAACTGTGTTTCCTACACACACGGACCATATCTAGTTCAATTCTGCTTCTTAAACTGATACAAACCACAGGTCCTCTAACATACAATGCTTTTCAGTTAAGAGCCAGAAAAGTGTGAGTTTCGTGAACTATGCAGCTTCGTTTGATCTGAATAGTGACTGCGTTTACGAGAAACGAAATCTTGATTGTAGGAAGACACAGAGCCTGGCATTTAACTCCGTTTCTGAAGGGAAACCCACAGCACAGTTCTCATCCATGAAACACACTCTGCTTTAGAGCAGGAAGCACGTTCTTGCTTTCTAGAGTCTCTAATAAGGTGGGAAACTTGAGTGTGCTCAGAACAAAAGAACTGTGTATCCGACACACACTTTCCATATCTAGTTCAACTCTGCTTCTGAAACAGATAGAGCACAGGTCCTCTAACATCCAATGCTCTTCAGTTAAGAGTGAGAAACGTGTGAGCTTCGTGAACTATGTAGCTTCGTTTGAGCTGAAAAGTGACTACGTTTACCAGAAAAGAAATCTTGCTTGTAGGAAGACACAGAGCCTGGCATTAAACTCCGTTTCTGAAGGGAAACACACAGAACAGTTCTCATCCATGAAACACACTCTGCTTTAGAGCAAGAAGCCCGCTCTTGCTTTCTAGAGTCTCTAATAAGGCGGGAAACGTGAGTGTGCTCAGAACAAAAGAACTGTGTTTCCTACACACACGGACCATATCTAGTTCAATTCTGCTTCTTAAACTGATACAAACCACAGGTCCTCTAACATACAATGCTTTTCAGTTAAGAGCCAGAAAAGTGTGAGTTTCGTGAACTATGCAGCTTCGTTTGATCTGAATAGTGACTGCGTTTACGAGAAACGAAATCTTGATTGTAGGAAGACACAGAGCCTGGCATTTAACTCCGTTTCTGAAGGGAAACCCACTGCACAGTTCTCATCCATGAAACACACTCTGCTTTAGAGCAGGAAGCACGTTCTTGCTTTCTAGAGTCTCTAATAAGGTGGGAAACTTGAGTGTGCTCAGAACAAAAGAACTGTGTATCCGACACACACTTTCCATATCTAGTTCAACTCTGCTTCTGAAACAGATAGAGCACAGGTCCTCTAACATCCAATGCTCTTCAGTTAAGAGTGAGAAACGTGTGAGCTTCGTGAACTATGTAGCTTCGTTTGAGCTGAAAAGTGACTACGTTTACCAGAAAAGAAATCTTGCTTGTAGGAAGACACAGAGCCTGGCATTAAACTCCGTTTCTGAAGGGAAACACACAGAACAGTTCTCATCCATGAAACACACTCTGCTTTAGAGCAAGAAGCCTGCTCTTGCTTTCTAGAGTCTCTAATAAGGCGGGAAACGTGAGTGTGCTCAGAACAAAAGAACTGTGTTTCCTACACACACGGACCATATCTAGTTCAACTCTGCTTCTGAAACTGATAAAAACCAGAGGCCCACTAACATCCAATGCTTTTCAGTTAAGAGCGAGAAACGTGTGAGCTTTGTGAACTATGTAGCTTCTTTGGGCTGAAAAGTGACTGGGTTTACCAAAAACGAAGTCTTGCTTGTAGGAAGACACAGAGCCTGGCATTTAACTCCGTTTCTGAAGGGAAACACACAACACAGTTCTCATCGAAGAAACACACTCTGCTTTAGAACAAGAAGCATGCTCTTGCTTTCTAGGGTCCCTAATAAGGCGGGAAACATGAGTGTGCTCAGAACAAAAGAACTGTGTTTCCTACACACACGGACCATATCTAGTTCAACTCTACTTCTGAAACTGATACAAACCACAGGCTCTCAAACACCCAATGCTTTCCAGTTAACAGCGAGAAACGTGTGAGCTTTGTGAACTATGTAGCATCTTTGGGCTGAAAAGTGACTGGGTTTACCAAAAACGAAGTCTTGCTTTTAGGAATACACAGAGCCTGGCATTTAACTCCGTTTCTGAAGGGAAACACACAGCACAGTTCTCATCCATGAATCACTCTGCTTTAGAACAAGAAGCATGCTCTTGCTTTCTAGAGTCTCTAACAAGGTAAGAAACATGAGTGTGCTCCGAACAAAATAACTGTGTTTCCTACACACACGGACCATATCTAGTTCAAGTCTGCTTCTGAAACTGAAACAAACCACAGGTCCTCAAACACCCAATGCTATTCAGTTAACAGCGAGAAACGTGTGAGCTTTGTGAACTATGTAGCTTCGTTTGAGCTGAAAAGTGACTACGTTTACCAGAAAAGAAATCTTGCTTGTAGGAAGACACAGAGCCTGGCATTAAACTCCGTTTCTGAAGGGAAACACACAGTACAGTTCTCATCCATGAAACACACTCTGCTTTAGAGCAAGAAGCACGCTCTTGCTTTCTGGATGCTCTAAAAGGCAGGAAACGTGAGTGTTTTCAGAACAAAAGAACTGTGTTTCCTAAACACACGGACCATATCTAGTTTAACTCCTCTTCTGAAACTGATACAAACCACAGGTCCTCTAACATCCAATTCTTTTCTACAAACGTGTGAGCTTCTTGAACTATGTAGCTTCGTTTAAGCTAAAAAGTGACTGCGTTTACCAAGAAAAGAAGTCTTGCTTGTAGGAAGACACAGAGCCTGGCATTTTACGCTGTTTCTGAAGGGAAACACACAGCAGAGTTCTCATCCATGAAACACTCTGCGTTAGAACAAGAAGCATGCTCTTGCTTTCTAGAGTCTCTAATAAGGAGGGAAACATGAGTGTGCTCAGAACAAAAGAACTGTGTTACCTACACACACGGACCATATCTAGTTCAACTCTGCTTCTGAGACTGATAGAACACAGGTCCTCTAACATCCAATACTTTTCAGTTAAGAGCGAGAAACAGGTGAGCTTCTTGAACTATATAGCTTTTTTTGAGCTGAAAAGTGACTGCGTTTACCAGAAACGCAATCTTGCTTGTAGGAAGACACAGAGCCTGGCATTTAACTCCGTTTCTGAAGGGAAACACACAGCACAGTTCTAATCCATGAAACATATTCTGCTTTAGAACAAGAAACACGCTCTTGCATTGTAGATTCACTAATAAGGCAGGAAACGTGAGTGTGCTCAGAACAAAAGAACTGTGTTTCCTACACACACGGACCATATCTAGTTCAACTCTGCTTCTGAAACTGAAACAAACCACAGGTCCTCAAACACCCAATGCTTTTCAGTTAAGAGCGAGAAACGTGTGAGCTTTGTGAACTATGTAGCTTCTTTGGGCTGAAAAGTGATTGCGTTTACCAAAAACAAAGTCTTGCTTTTAGGAAGACACAGAGCCTGGCATTTAACTCCTTTTCTGAAGGTAAACACACAGCACAGTTCTCATCCATGAAACACACTCTGCTTTAGAGCAAGAAGCACGCTCTTGCTTTCTGGATGCTCTAAAAGGCAGGAAACGTGAGTGTTTTCAGAACAAAAGAACTGTGTTTCCTAAACACACGGACCATATCTAGTTTAACTCCTCTTCTGAAACTGATACAAACCACAGGTCCTCTAACATCCAATGCTTTTCACTTAAGAGCCAGAAACGTGTGAGTTTCGTGAACTATGTAGCTTTGTTTGAGCTGAATAGTGACTGCGTTTACCAGATACGAAATCTTGATTGTAGGAAGACACAGAGCCTGGCATTTAACTCCGTTTCTGAAGGGAAACCCACAGCACAGTTCTCATCAATGAAAAACACTCTGCTTTAGAGCAGGAAGCACGCTCTTGCTTTCTAGAGTCTCTAATAAGGTGGGAAAAATGAGTGTGCTCAGAACAAAAGAACTGTGTATCCGACACACACTTTCCATATCTAGTTCAACTCTGCTTCTGAGACTGATAGAACACAGGTCCTCTAACATCCAATGCTCTTCAGTTAAGAGTGAGAAAGGTGTGAGCTTCGTGAACTATGTAGCTTCGTTTGAGCTGAAAAGTGACTACGTTTACCAGAAAAGAAATCTTGCTTGTAGGAAGACACAGAGCCTGGCATTTAACTCCGTTTCTGAAGGGAAACACACAGCACAGTTCTCATCCATGAAACACACTCTGCTTTAGAGCAAGAATCCCGCTCTTGCTTTCTAGAGTATCAAATAAGGCGGGAAACGTGAGTGTGCTCAAAAAAATGAACTGTTTTTCCTACACTCACAGACCATATGTAGTTCAACTCTGCTTCTGAAACTGATACAAACCACAGGCCCTCTAACATCCAATGCTTTTCAGTTAAGAGCGAGGAACGCGTGAGCTTCGTGAACTATGTAGCTTCGTTTGAGCTGAAAAGTGACTGTGTTTACCAGAAACGAATTCTTGATCGTTGGAAGACACAGAGCCTGGCATTTAACTCCGTTTCTGAAGGGAAACACACAGCACAGTTCTCATCCATGAAACACTCGGCTTTAGAACAAGAAGCATGCTCTTGCTTTCTAGAATCTCTAATAAGGCGAGAAACATGAGTGTGCTCAGAACAAAAGAACTGTGTTACCTACACAAACGGACCATATCTAGTTCAACTCTGCTTCTGAGACTGATAGAACACAGGTCCTCTAACATCCAATACTTTTCAGTTAAGAGCGAGAAACGGGTGAGCTTCTTGAATTATGTAGCTTTTTTTGAGCTGAAAAGTGACTGCGTTTACCAGAAACGCAATCTGGCTTGTAGGAAGACACAGAGCCTGGCATTTAACTCCGTTTCTGAAGGGAAACACACAGCACAGTTCTCATCCATGAAACATATTCTGCTTTAGAACAAGAAACACGCTCTTGCATTGTAGATTCTCTAATAAGGCAGGAAACGTGAGTGTGCTCAGAACAAAAGAACTGTGTTTCCTACACACACGGACCATATCTAGTTCAACTCTGCTTCTGAAACTGATACAAACCACAGGTCCTCAAAAATCCAATGCTTTTCAGTTAAGAGCGAGAAACGTGTGAGCTTCGTGAACTATGTAGCTTCGTTTGAGCTGAAAAGTGTCTGCGTTTAGCAGAACCAAAATCTTGCTTGTAGGAAGACACAGAGCCTGTCATTTAACTCCGTTTCTGAAGCGAAACACACAGCACAGTTCTCATCCATGAACCACACTATGCTTTAGAGCAAGAAGCACGTTCTTGCTTTCTAGAGTCTCTAATAAGGCCGGAAACTTGAGTGTGCTCAGAACAAAAGAACTGTGTTTCCTACACACAAGGACGATATCTAGTTCAACTCTGCTTCTGAAACTGATACAAACCACAGGTCCTCTAACATCCAATGCTTTTCAGTTAAGAATAAGAAACGTGTTAGCTTCGTGAACTATGTAGCTTCTTTGGGCTACAATGTGACTGCCTTTAACAGAAACGAAGTCTTGCTTGTAGGAAGACACAGAGCCTGGCATTTAACTCCGTTTCTGAAGGGAAACCCACAGCACAGTTCTCATCAATGAAACACACTCTGCTTTAGAGCAAGAAGCATGCTCTTGCTTTCTAGAGTCTCTAATAAGGCGAGAAACATGAGTGTGCTCAGAACAAAAGAACTGTGTTACCTACACACACGGACCATATCTAGTTCAACTCTGCTTCTGAAACTGATACAAACCACAGGTCCTCAAACACCCAATGCTTTCCAGTTAACAGCGAGAAACGTGTGAGCTTTGTGAACTATGTAACTTCTTTGGGCTGAAAAGTGACTGGGTTTACCAAAAACGAAGTCTTGCTTTTAGGAAGACACAGAGCCTGGCATTTAACTCCGTTTCTGAAGGGAAAAACACACCACAGTTCTCATCCATCAAACGCACTCCTCTTTAGAGCAAGAAGCACGCTCTTGCTTTGTAGAGTCTCTAATAAGGCAGGAAACGTGAGTGTGCTCATAACAAAAGAACTGTGTTTCCTACACACACGGACCATATCTAGTTCAACTGCGCTTCTGAAACTGATACACACCACAGGTCCTCTAACATCCAATGCTTTTCAGTTAAGAGCGAGAAACGTGTGAGCTTCGTGAACTATGTAGCTTCATTTGAGCTAAAAAGTGACTGCATTTACCAGAAAAGAAGTCTTGATTGTAGGAATACACAGAGCCTGGCATTTAACTCCGTTTCTGAAGGGAAACACACAGCACAGTTCTCATCCATGAAACACTCTGCTTTAGAACAAGAAGCATGCTCTTGCTTTCTAGAGTCTCTAACAAGGTGAGAAACATGAGTGTGCTCAGAACAAAAGAACTGTGTTTCCTACACACACGGGCCATATCTAGTTCAACTCTGCTTCTGAAACTGAAACAAACCACAGGTCCTCAAACACCCAATGCTTTTCAGTTAAGAGAGAGAAACGTGTGAGCTTTGTGAACTATGTAGCTTCTTTTTGGGCTGAAAAGTGATTGCGTTTACCAATAACGAAGTCTTGCTTTTAGGAAGACAAAGAGCCTGGCATTTAACTCCTTTTCTGAAGGTAAACACACAGCACAGTTCTCATCCATGAAACACACTCTGCTTTAGAGCAAGAAGCACGCTCTTGCTTTCTGGATGCTCTAAAAGGCAGGAAACGTGAGTGTTTTCAGAACAAAAGAACTGTGTTTCCTAAACACACGGACCATATCGAGTTTAACTCCGCTTCTGAAACTGATACAAGCCACAAGTCCTCTAACATCCAATTCTTTTCAGTTAAGAGCGAGAAACGTGTGAGCTTCTTGAACTATGTAGCTCGGGTTGAGCTAAAAAGTGACTGCGTTTACCAAGAAAAGAAGTCTTGCTTGTAGGAAGACACAGAGCCTGGCATTTTACGCCGTTTCTGAAGGGAAACACACAGCAGAGTTCTCATCCATGAAACACTCTGCGTTAGAACAAGAAGCATGCTCTTGCTTTCTAGAGTCTCTAATAAGGAGGGAAACATGAGTGTGCTCAGAACAAAAGAACTGTGTTACCTACACACACGGACCATATCTAGTTCAACTCCGCTTCTGAAACTGATACAAACCACAGGTCCTCTAACATCCAATGCTTTTCAGTTAAGAGCGAGAAACGTGTTAGCTTCGTGAACTACGTAGCTTCTTTGGACTGAAATGTTACTGCCTTTACCAGAAAAGAAGTCTTGCTTGTATGAAGACACAGAGCCTGGCATTTAACTCCGTTTCTGAAGGGAAACACACAGCACAGTTCTCATCCATGAAACACACTCTGCTTTAGAGCAAGAATCCCGCTCTTGCTTTCTAGAGTATCTAATAAGGCGGGAAACGTGAGTGTGCTCAAAAAAAATGAACTGTTTTTCCTACACTCACAGACCATATGTAGTTCAACTCTGCTTCTGAAACTGATACAAACCACAGGCCCTCTAACATCCAATGCTTTTCAGTTAAGAGCGAGAAATGTGTGAGCTTCGTGAACTATGTAGCTTCGTTTGAGCTGAAAAGTGACTGTGTTTACCAGAAACGAATTCTTGATTGTTGGAAGACACAGAGCCTGGCATTTAACTCCGTTTCTGAAGGGAAACACACAGCACAGTTCTCATCGATGAAACACACTCTGCTTTAGAGCAAGAAGCACGCTCTTCCTATGTAGAGTCTCTAATAAGGCCGGAAACCTGAGTGTGCTCATAACAAAAGAACTGTGTTTCCTACACACACGGACCATATCTAGTTCAACTGCGCTTCTGAAACTGATACAAACCACAGGTCCTCAAACATCCAATGCTTTTCAGTTAAGAGCGAGAAACGTGTGAGCTTCGTGAACTTTGTAGCTACATTTGAGCTAAAAAGTGACTGCATTTACCAGAAAAGAAGTCTTGCTTGTAGGAAGACACAGAGCCTGGCATTTAACTCCGTTTCTGAAGGGAAACACACAGAACAGTTCTCATCCATGAAACACACTCTGCTTTAGAGCAAGAAGCCCGCTCTTGCTTTCTAGAGTCTCTAATAAGGCGGGAAACGTGAGTGTGCTCAGAACAAAAGAACTGTGTTTCCTACACACACGGACCATATCTAGTTCAACTCTGCTTCTGAAACTGATACAAACCACAGGCCCTCTAACATCCAATGCTTCTCAGTTAAGAGCGAGAAACGTCTGAGCTTCGTGAACTATTTAGCTTCGTTTGAGCTGAAAAGTGACTGTGTTTACCAGAAACGAATTCTTGATTGTTGGAAGACAGAGAGCCTGGCATTTAACTCCGTTTCTGAAGGGAAGCACACAGGAGAGTTCTCATCCATGAAACACTCTGCTTTAGAACAAGAAGCATGCTCTTGCTTTCTAGAGTCTCTAACAAGGTGAGAAACATGAGTGTGCTCAGAACAAAAGAACTGTGTTTCCTACACACACGGAAAATATCTAGTTCAACTCTGCTTCTGAAACTGATACAAACCACAGGTCCTCAAACACACAATGCTTTCCAGTAAACAGCGAGAAACGTGTGAGCTTTGAGAACTATGTAGCTTCTTTGGGATGAAAAGTGACTGGGTTTACCAAAAACGAAGTCTTGCTTTTAGGAAAACACAGAGCCTGGCATTTAACTCCGTTTCTGAAGGGAAAAACACAGCACAGTTCTCATCCATCAAACGCACTCCGCTTTAGAGCAAAAAGCACGCTCTTGCTTTCTTGAGTCTCTAATAAGGCCGCTAACCTGAGTGTGCTCAGAACAAAAGAACTGTGTATCCTACACACACGGACCATATCTAGTTCAACTGCGCTTCTGAAACTGATAAAAACCACAGGTCCTCTAACATCCAATGCTTTTCATTAAGAACGAGAAACGTGTTAGCTTCGTGAACTATGTAGCTTCGTTTGAGCTAAAAAGTGACTGCGTTTACCAAGAAAAGAATTCTTGCTTCTAGGAAGACACAGAGCCTGGCATTTTACGCCATTTCTGAAGGGAAACACACAGCAGAGTTCTCATCCATGAAACACTCTGCTTTACAACAAGAAGCATGCTCTTGCTTTCTAGAGTCTCTAATAAGGAGGGAAACATGAGTGTGCTCAGAACAAAAGAACTGTGTTACCTACACACACGGACCATATCTAGTTCAACTCCGCTTCTGAAACTGATACAAACCACAGGTCCTCTAACATCCAATGCTTTTCAGTTAAGAGCGAGAAACGTGTTAGCTTCGTGAACTACGTAGCTTCTTTGGACTGAAATGTTACTGCCTTTACCAGAAAAGAAGTCTTGCTTGTATGAAGACACAGAGCCTGGCATTTAACTCCGTTTCTGAAGGGAAACACACAGCACAGTTCTCATCCATGACACACTCTGCTTTAGAGCAAGAATCCCGCTCTTGCTTTCTAGAGTATCTAATAAGGCGGGAAACGTGAGTGTGCTCAAAAAAAATGAACTGTTTTTCCTACACTCACAGACCATATGTAGTTCAACTCTGCTTCTGAAACTGATACAAACCACAGGCCCTCTAACATCCAATGCTTTTCAGTTAAGAGCGAGAAATGTGTGAGCTTCGTGAACTATGTAGCTTCGTTTGAGCTGAAAACTGACTGTGTTTACCAGAAACGAATTCTTGATTGTTGGAAGACACAGAGCCTGGCATTTAACTCCGTTTCTGAAGGGAAACACACAGCACAGTTCTCATCCATGAAACACACTCTGCTTTAGAGCAAGAAGCCCGCTCTTGCTTTCTAGAGTCTCTAATAAGGCGGGAAACGTGAGTGTGCTCAGAACAAAAGAACTGTGTTTCCTACACACACGGACCATATCTAGTTCAACTCTGCTTCTGAAACTGATACAAACCACAGGCCCTCTAACATCCAATGCTTTTCAGTTAAGAGCGAGAAACGTCTGAGCTTCGTGAACTATGTAGCTTCGTTTGAGCTGAAAAGTGACTGTGTTTACCAGAAACGAATTCTTGATTGTTGGAAGACAGAGAGCCTGGCATTTAACTCCGTTTCTGAAGGGAAACACACAGCACAGTTCTCATCGATGAAACACACTCTGCTTTAGAGCAAGAAGCACGCTCTTGCTATGTAGAGTCTCTAATAAGGCAGGAAACGTGAGTGTGCTCAGAACAAAAGAACTGTGTTTCCTACACACACGGACCATATCTAGTTCAACTCTGCTTCTGAAACTGATACAAACCCCAGGTCCTCAAACACCCAATGCTTTCCAGTTAACAGCGAGAAACGTGTGAGCTTTGTGAACTATGTAACTTCTTTGGGCTGAAAAGTGACTGGGTTTACCAAAAACGAAGTCTTGCTTTTAGGAAGACACAGAGCCTGGCATTTAACTCCGTTTCTGAAGGGAAAAACACAGCACAGTTCTCATCCATTAAACGCACTCCGCTTTAGAGCAAGAAGCACGCTCTTGCTTTGTAGAGTCTCTAATAAGGCAGTAAACGTGAGTGTGCTCATAACAAAAGAACTGTGTTTCCTACACACACGGACCATATCTAGTTCAACTGCGCTTCTGAAACTGATACACACCACAGGTCCTCTAACATCTAATGCTTTTCAGTTAAGAGCGAGAAACGTGTGAGCTTCGTGAACTATGTAGCTTCATTTGAGCTAAAAAGTGACTGCATTTACCAGAAAAGAAGTCTTGATTGTAGGAATACACAGAGCCTGGCATTTAACTCCGTTTCTGAAGGGAAGCACACAGGAGAGTTCTCATCCATGAAACACTCTGCTTTAGAACAAGAAGCATGCTCTTGCTTTCTAGAGTCTCTAACAAGGTGAGAAACATGAGTGTGCTCAGAACAAAAGAACTGTGTTTCCTACACACACGGAAAATATCTAGTTCAACTCTGCTTCTGAAACTGATACAAACCACAGGTCCTCAAACACACAATGCTTTCCAGTAAACAGCGAGAAACGTGTGAGCTTTGAGAACTATGTAGCTTCTTTGGGATGAAAAGTGACTGGGTTTACCAAAAACGAAGTCTTGCTTTTAGGAAAACACAGAGCCTGGCATTTAACTCCGTTTCTGAAGGGAAAAACACAGCACAGTTCTCATCCATCAAACGCACTCCGCTTTAGAGCAAAAAGCACGCTCTTGCTTTCTTGAGTCTCTAATAAGGCCGGAAACCTGAGTGTGCTCAGAACAAAAGAACTGTGTATCCTACACACACGGACCATATCTAGTTCAACTGCGCTTCTGAAACTGATAAAAACCACAGGTCCTCTAACATCCAATGCTTTTCATTAAGAACGAGAAACGTGTTAGCTTCGTGAACTATGTAGCTTCGTTTGAGCTAAAAAGTGACTGCGTTTACCAAGAAAAGAATTCTTGCTTCGAGGAAGACACAGAGCCTGGCATTTTACGCCATTTCTGAAGGGAAACACACAGCAGAGTTCTCATCCATGAAACACTCTGCTTTACAACAAGAAGCATGCTCTTGCTTTCTAGCGTCTCTAATAAGGAGGGAAACATGAGTGTGCTCAGAACAAAAGAACTGTGTTACCTACACACACGGACCATATCTAGTTCAACTCCGCTTCTGAAACTGATACAAACCACAGGTCCTCTAACATCCAATGCTTTTCAGTTAAGAGCGAGAAACGTGTTAGCTTCGTGAACTATGTAGCTTCTTTGGACTGAAATGTTACTGCCTTTACCAGAAAAGAAGTCTTGCTTGTATGAAGACACAGAGCCTGGCATTTAACTCCGTTTCTGAAGGGAAACACACAGCACAGTTCTCATCCATGAAACACTCTCTGCTTTAGAGCAAGAATCCCGCTCTTGCTTTCTAGAGTATCTAATAAGGCGGGAAACGTGAGTGTGCTCAAAAAAAATGAACTGTTTTTCCCACACTCACAGACCATATGTAGTTCAACTCTGCTTCTGAAACTGATACAAACCACAGGCCCTCTAACATCCAATGCTTTTCAGTTAAGAGCGAGAAATGTGTGAGCTTCGTGAACTATGTAGCTTCGTTTGAGCTGAAAACTGACTGTGTTTACCAGAAACGAATTCTTGATTGTTGGAAGACAGAGAGCCTGGCATTTAACTCCGTTTCTGAAGGGAAACACTCAGCACAGTTCTCATCGATGAAACACACTCTGCTTTAGAGCAAGAAGCACGCTCTTGCTATGTAGAGTCTCTAATAAGGCCGGAAACCTGAGTGTGCTCATAACAAAAGAACTGTGTTTCCTACACACACGGACCATATCTAGTTCAACTGCGCTTCTGAAACTGATACAAACCACAGGTCCTCAAACATCCAATGCTTTTCAGTTAAGAGCGAGAAACGTGTGAGCTTCGTGAACTTTGTAGCTACATTTGAGCTAAAAAGTGACTGCATTTACCAGAAAAGAAGTCTTGCTTGTAGGAAGACACAGAGCCTGGCATTTTACGCCATTTCTGAAGGGAAACACACAGCAGAGTTCTCATCCATGAAACACTCTGCTTTAGAACAAGAAGCATGCTCTTGCTTTCTAGAGTCTCTAATAAGGCGGGAAACATGAGTGTGCTCAGAACAAAAGAACTGTGTTACCTACACACACGGACCATATCTAGTTCAACTCTGCTTCTGAAACTGATACAAACCACAGGTCCTCTAACATCCAATGCTTTTCAGTTAACAGCGAGAAACGTGTGAGCTTCGTGAACTATGTAGCTTCGTTTGAGCTGAAAAGTGACTACGTTTACCAGAAAAGAAATCTTGCTTGTAGGAAGACACAGAGCCTGGCATTAAACTCCGTTTCTGAAGGGAAACACACAGAACAGTTCTCATCCATGAAACACACTCTGCTTTAGAGCAAGAAGCCCGCTCTTGCTTTCTAGAGTCTCTAATAAGGCGGGAAACGTGAGTGTGCTCAGAACAAAAGAACTGTGTTTCCTACACACACAGACCATATCTAGTTCAACTCTGCTTCTGAAACTGATACAAACCACAGGCCCTCTAACATCCAATGCTTTTCAGTTAAGAACGAGAAACGTCTGAGCTTCGTGAACTATGTAGCTTCGTTTGAGCTGAAAAGTGACTGTGTTTACCAGAAACGAATTCTTGATTGTTGGAAGACAGAGAGCCTGGCATTTAACTCCGTTTCTGAAGGGAAACACACAGCACAGTTCTCATCGATGAAACACACTCTGCTTTAGAGCAAGAAGCACGCTCTTGCTATGTAGAGTCTCTAATAAGGCAGGAAACGTGAGTGTGCTCAGAACAAAAGAACTGTGTTTCCTACACACACGGACCATATCTAGTTAAACTCTGCTTCTGAAACTGATACAAACCCCAGGTCCTCAAACACCCAATGCTTTCCAGTTAACAGCGAGAAACGTGTGAGCTTTGTGAACTATGTAACTTCTTTGGGCTGAAAAGTGACTGGGTTTACCAAAAACGAAGTCTTGCTTTTAGGAAGACACAGAGCCTGGCATTTAACTCCGTTTCTGAAGGGAAAAACACAGCACTGTTCTCATCCATTAAACGCACTCCGCTTTAGAGCAAGAAGCACGCTCTTGCTTTGTAGAGTCTCTAATAAGGCAGTAAACGTGAGTGTGCTCATAACAAAAGAACTGTGTTTCCTACACACACGGACCATATCTAGTTCAACTGCGCTTCTGAAACTGATACACACCACAGGTCCTCTAACATCTAATGCTTTTCAGTTAAGAGCGAGAAACGTGTGAGCTTCGTGAACTATGTAGCTTCATTTGAGCTAAAAAGTGACTGCATTTACCAGAAAAGAAGTCTTGATTGTAGGAATACACAGAGCCTGGCATTTAACTCCGTTTCTGAAGGGAAGCACACAGGAGAGTTCTCATCCATGAAACACTCTGCTTTAGAACAAGAAGCATGCTCTTGCTTTCTAGAGTCTCTAACAAGGTGAGAAACATGAGTGTGCTCAGAACAAAAGAACTGTGTTTCCTACACACACGGAAAATATCTAGTTCAACTCTGCTTCTGAAACTGATACAAACCACAGGTCCTCAAAAACACAATGCTTTCCAGTAAACAGCGAGAAACGTGTGAGCTTTGAGAACTATGTAGCTTCTTTGGGATGAAAAGTGACTGGGTTTACCAAGAAAAGAATTCTTGCTTCTAGGAAGACACAGCGCCTGGCATTTTACGCCATTTCTGAAGGGAAACACACAGCAGAGTTCTCATCCATGAAACACTCTGCTTTACAACAAGAAGCATGCTCTTGCTTTCTAGAGTCTCTAATAAGGCGGGAAACATGAGTGTTCTCAGAACAAAAGAACTGTGTTACCTACACACACGGACCATATCAAGTTCAACTCCGCTTCTGAAACTGATACAAACCACAGGTCCTCTAACATCCAATGCTTTTCAGTTAAGAGCGAGAAACGTGTGAGCTTCGTGAACTATGTAGCTTCGTTTGAGCTAAAAAATGACTGCGTTTACCAAGAAAAGAAGTCTTGCTTGTAGGAAGACACAGAGCCTGGCATTTTACGCCGTTTCTGAAGGGAAACACACAAGAGAGTTCTCATCCATGAAACACTCTGCTTTAGAACAAGAAGCATGCTCTTGCTTTCTAGAGTCTCTAATAAGGAGGGAAACATGAGTGTGCTCAGAACGAAAGAACTGTGTTACCTACAAACACGGACCATATCTAGTTCAACTCCGCTTCTGAAACTGATACAAACCACAGGTCCTCTAACATCCAATGCTTTTCAGTTAAGAGCGAGAAACGTGTGAGTTTCGTGAACTATGTAGCTTCGTTTGAGCTGAATAGTGACTGCGTTTACGAGAAACGAAATCTTGATTGTAGGAAGACACAGAGCCTGGCATTTAACTCCGTTTCTGAAGGGAAACCCACAGCACAGTTCTCATCCATGAAACACACTGTGCTTTAGAGCAGGAAGCACGCTCTTGCTTTCTAGAGTCTCTAATAAGGTGGGAAACGTGAGTGTGCTCAGAACAAAAGAACTGTGTATCCGACACACACTTTCCATATCTAGTTCAACTCTGCTTCTGAAACTGATACAAACAAGAGGCCCACTAACATCCAATGCTTTTCAGTTAAGAGCGAGAAACGTGTGAGCTTCGTGAACTATGTACCTTGTTTTGAGCTGAAAAGTGACTGTGTTTACCAGAAACGAAATCTTGCTTGTAGGAAGACACAGAGCCTGGCGTTTAACTCCGTTTCTGAAGGGAAACACACAGCACAGTTTTCATCCATGAAACACACTCTGCTTTAGAGCAAGAAGCACGCTCTTGCTTTCTTGAGTCTCTAATAAGGCCGGAAACCTGAGTGTGCTCAGAACAAAAGAACTGTGTATCCTGCACACACGGACCATATCTAGTTCAACTGCGCTTCTGAAACTGATAAAAACCACAGGTCCTCTAACATCCAATGCTTTTCATTAAGAACGAGAAACGTGTTAGCTTCGTGAACTATGTAGCTTCGTTTGAGCTAAAAAGTGACTGCGTTTACCAAGAAAAGAATTCTTGCTTCTAGGAAGACACAGCGCCTGGCATTTTACGCCATTTCTGAAGGGAAACACACAGCAGAGTTCTCATCCATGAAACACTCTGCTTTACAACAAGAAGCATGCTCTTGCTTTCTAGAGTCTCTAATAAGGCGGGAAACGTGAGTGTGCTCAGAACAAAAGAACTGTGTTACCTACACACACGGACCATATCTAGTTCAACTCCGCTTCTGAAACTGATACAAACCACAGGTCCTCTAACATCCAATGCTTTTCAGTTAAGAGCGAGAAACGTGTGAGCTTCGTGAACTATGTAGCTTCGTTTGAGCTAAAAAATGACTGCGTTTACCAAGAAAAGAAGTCTTGCTTGTAGGAAGACACAGAGCCTGGCATTTTACGCCGTTTCTGAAGGGAAACACACAAGAGAGTTCTCATCCATGAAACACTCTGCTTTAGAACAAGAAGCATGCTCTTGCTTTCTAGAGTCTCTAATAAGGAGGGAAACATGAGTGTGCTCAGAACGAAAGAACTGTGTTACCTACAAACACGGACCATATCTAGTTCAACTCCGCTTCTGAAACTGATACAAACCACAGGTCCTCTAACATCCAATGCTTTTCAGTTAAGAGCGAGAAACGTGTGAGTTTCGTGAACTATGTAGCTTCGTTTGAGCTGAATAGTGACTGCGTTTACGAGAAACGAAATCTTGATTGTAGGAAGACACAGAGCCTGGCATTTAACTCCGTTTCTGAAGGGAAACCCACAGCACAGTTCTCATCCATGAAACACACTGTGCTTTAGAGCAGGAAGCACGCTCTTGCTTTCTAGAGTCTCTAATAAGGTGGGAAACGTGAGTGTGCTCAGAACAAAAGAACTGTGTATCCGACACACACTTTCCATATCTAGTTCAACTCTGCTTCTGAAACTGATACAAACAAGAGGCCCACTAACATCCAATGCTTTTCAGTTAAGAGCGAGAAACGTGTGAGCTTCGTGAACTATGTACCTTGTTTTGAGCTGAAAAGTGACTGTGTTTACCAGAAACGAAATCTTGCTTGTAGGAAGACACAGAGCCTGGCGTTTAACTCCGTTTCTGAAGGGAAACACACAGCACAGTTTTCATCCATGAAACACACTCTGCTTTAGAGCAAGAAGCACGCTCTTGCTTTCTAGAGTCTCTAATAAGGCAGGAAACGTGAGTGTGCTCAGAACAAAAGGACTGTGTTTCCTACACACATGGACGATATCTAGTTCAACTCTATTTCTGAAACTGATACAATCCACAGGTCCTCAATCATCCAATGCTTTTCAGTTAAGAGCGAGAAACGTGTGAGCTTTGTGAACTATGTAGCTTCTTTGGGCTGAAAAGTGACTGAGTTTACCAGAAACGAAGTCTTGCTTGTAGGAAGACACAGAGCCTGGCATTTAACACCGTTTCTGAAGGGAAACACACAGCACAGTTCTCATCCATGAAACACACTCTGCTTTAGAACAAGAAGCATGCTCTTGCTTTCTAGGGTCCCTAATAAGGCGGGAAACATGAGTGTGCTCAGAACAAAAGAACTGTGTTACTTACACACACGGACCATATCTAGTTTAACACTGCTTCTGAAACTGATAGACCACAGGTCCTCAAACATCCAATGCTTTTCAGTTAAGAGCGAGAAACGTATGAGCTTTGTGAACTATGTAGCTTCTTTGGGCTGAAAAGTGACTGAGTTTACCAGAAACGAAGTCTTGCTTTTAGGAAGACACAGAGCCTGGCATTTAACTCTGTTTCTGAAGGTAAACACACAGCACAGTTCTCATCCATGAAACACACTCTGCTTTAGAGCAAGAAGCACGCTCTTGCTTTCTAGAGTCTCTAATAAGGAGGGAAACATGAGTGTGCTCAGAACGAAAGAACTGTGTTACCTACAAACACGGACCATATCTAGTTCAACTCCGCTTCTGAAACTGATACAAACCACAGGTCCTCTAACATCCAATGCTTTTCAGTTAAGAGCCAGAAACGTGTGAGTTTCGTGAACTATGTAGCTTCGTTTGAGCTGAATAGTGACTGCGTTTACAAGAAACGAAATCTTGATTGTAGGAAGACACAGAGCCTGGCATTTAACTCCGTTTCTGAAGGGAAACCCACAGCACAGTTCTCATCCATGAAACACACTGTGCTTTAGAGCAGGAAGCACGCTCTTGCTTTCTAGAGTCTCTAATAAGGTGGGAAACGTGAGTGTGCTCAGAACAAAAGAACTGTGTATCCGACACACACTTTCCATATCTAGTTCAACTCTGCTTCTGAAACTGATAGAGCACAGGCCCTCTAACATCCAATGCTCTTCAGTTAAGAGTGAGAAACGTGTGAGCTTCGTGAACTATGTACCTTGTTTTGAGCTGAAAAGTGACTGTGTTTACCAGAAACGAAATCTTGCTTGTAGGAAGACACAGAGCCTGGCGTTTAACTCCGTTTCTGAAGGGAAACACACAGCACAGTTTTCATCCATGAAACACACTCTGCTTTAGAGCAAGAAGCACGCTATTGCTTTCTAGAGTCTCTAATAAGGCAGGAAACGTGAGTGTGCTCAGAACAAAAGGACTGTGTTTCCTACACACATGGACGATATCTAGTTCAACTCTACTTCTGAAACTGATACAATCCACAGGTCCTCAATCATCCAATGCTTTTCAGTTAAGAGTGAGAAACGTGTGAGCTTTGTGAACTATGTAGCTTCTTTGGGCTGAAAAGTGACTGAGTTTACCAGAAACGAAGTCTTGCTTGTAGGAAGACACAGAGCCTGGCATTTAACACCGTTTCTGAAGGGAAACACAGAGCACAGTTCTCATCCATGAAACACACTCTGCTTTAGAACAAGAAGCATGCTCTTGCTTTCTAGAGTCTCTAATAAGGCAGGAAACGTGAGTGTGCTCAGAACAAAAGGACTGTGTTTCCTACACACATGGACGATATCTAGTTCAACTCTACTTCTGAAACTGATACAATCCACAGGTCCTCAATCATCCAATGCTTTTCAGTTAAGAGTGAGAAACGTGTGAGCTTTGTGAACTATGTAGCTTCTTTGGGCTGAAAAGTGACTGAGTTTACCAGAAACGAAGTCTTGCTTGTAGGAAGACACAGAGCCTGGCATTTAACACCGTTTCTGAAGGGAAACACAGAGCACAGTTCTCATCCATGAAACACACTCTGCTTTAGAACAAGAAGCATGCTCTTGCTTTCTAGGGTCCCTAATAAGGCGGGAAACATGAGTGTGCTCAGAACAAAAGAACTGTGTTACTTACACACACGGACCATATCTAGTTCAACACTGCTTCTGAAACTGATAGACCACAGGTCCTCAAACATCCAATGCTTTTCAGTTAAGAGCGAGAAACGTGTGAGCTTTGTGAACTATGTAGCTTCTTTGGGCTCAAAAGTGACTGAGTTTACCAGAAACGAAGTCTTGCTTGTAGGAACACACAGAGCCTGGCATTTAACTCTGTTTCTGAAGGGAAACACACAGCACAGTTCTCATCCATGAAACACACTCTGCTTTAGAGCAAGAAGCACGCTCTTGCTTTCTAGAGTCTCTAAAAAGGCAGGAAACGTGAGTGTGCTCAGAACAAAAGAACTGTGTTACCTACACACACGGACCATATCTAGTTCAACTCTGCTTCTGAAACTGATACAAACCACAGGTCCTCAATAATCAAATGCTTTTCAGTTAAGAGCGAGAAACGTGTGAGCTTTGTGAACTATGTATCTTCTTTGGGCTGAAAGGTAACTGTGTTACCAGAAACGAAGTCTTGCTTGTAGGAAGACACAGAGCCTGGCATTTTACGCCGTTTCTGAAGGGAAACAAACAGGAGAGTTCTCATCCATGAAACACTCTGCTTTAGAACAAGAAGCATACTCTTGCTTTCTAGAGTCTCTAATAAGGAGGGAAACATGAGTGTGCTCAGAACGAAAGAACTGTGTTACCTACAAACACGGACCATATCTAGTTCAACTCCGCTTCTGAAACTGATACAAACCACAGGTCCTCTAACATCCAATGCTTTTCAGTTAAGAGCCAGAAACGTGTGAGTTTCGTGAACTATGTAGCTTTGTTTGAGCTGAATAGTGACTGCGTTTACAAGAAACGAAATCTTGATTGGAGGAAGACACAGAGCCTGGCATTTAACTCCGTTTCTGAAGGGAAACCCACAGCACAGTTCTCATCCATGAAACACACTGTGCTTTAGAGCAGGAAGCACGCTCTTGCTTTCTAGAGTCTCTAATAAGGTGGGAAACGTGAGTGTGCTCAGAACAAAAGAACTGTGTATCCGACACACACTTTCCATATCTAGTTCAACTCTGCTTCTGAAACTGATAGAGCACAGGCCCTCTAACATCCAATGCTCTTCAGTTAAGAGTGAGAAACGTGTGAGCTTCGTGAACTATGTAGCTTCGTTTGAGCTGAAAAGTGACTACGTTTACCAGAAAAGAAATCTTGCTTGTAGGAAGACACAGAGCCTGGCATTAAACTCCGTTTCTGCAGGGAAACACACAGAACTGTTCTCATCCATGAAACACACTCTGCTTGAGAGCAAGAATCCCGCTCTTGCTTTCTAGAGTCTCTAATAAGGCGGGAAACGTGAGTGTGCTCAGAACAAAAGAACTGTCTTTCCTACACACACGGACCATATCTAGTTCAACTCTGCTTCTGAAACTGATACAAACCAGAGGCCCACTAACATCCAATGCTTTTCAGTTAAGAGCGAGAAACGTGTGAGCTTCGTGAACTATGTAGCTTCGTTTGAGCTGAAAAGTGACTACGTATAGCAGAAAAGAAATCTTGCTTGTAGGAAGACACAGAGCCTGGCATTAAACTCCGTTTCTGAAGGGAAACACACAGAACATTTCTCATCCATGAAACACACTCTGCTTTAGAGCAAGAAGCACGCCCTTCTTTGTAGTGTCTCTAATAAGGCAGGAAACATGAGTGTGCTCAGAACAAAAGAACTGTGTTTCCTACACACACGGACCATATCTAGTTCAACTCTGCTTCTGAACCTGATACAAACCACAGGTCCTCAATAATCAAATGCTTTTCAGTTAAGAGCGAGAAACGTGTGAGCTTCGTGAACTATGTAGCTTCTTTGGGCTGAAAGGTGACTACGTTTACCAGAAACGAAGTCTTGCTTGTAGGAAGAAACACAGCCTGGCATTTAACACCGTTTCTGAAGGGAAACACACAGCACAGTTCTCATCCATGAAACACACTCTGCTTTAGAGCAAGAAGCACGCACTTGCTTTGTAGAATCTCTAATAAGGCAGGAAACGAGAGTGTGCTCAGAAAAAAAGGACTGTGTTTCCTACACACATGGACGATATCTAGTTCAACTCTACTTCTGAAACTGATACAAACCACAGGTCCTTAATCATCCAATGCTTTTCAGTTAAGTGCGAGAAACGTGTGAGCTTTGTGAACTATGTAGCATCTTTGGGCTGAAAAGTGACTGAGTTTACCAGAAACGAAGTCTTGCTTGTAGGAAGAAACACAGCCTGGCATTTAACTCCGTTTCTGAAGGGAAACACACAGCACAGTTCTCATCCATGAAACACACTCTGCTTTAGAACAAGAAGCATGCTCTTGCTTTCTAGGCTCCCTAATAAGGCGGGAAACATGAGTGTGCTCAGAACAAAAGAACTGTGTTACCTACACACACGGACCATATCTAGTTCAACTCTGCTTCTGAAACTGATAGAACACAGGTCCTCTAACATCCAATGCTTTTCAGTTAAGAGCGAGAAACCTGTGAGCTTCGTGAACTATGTACCTTGTTTTGAGCTGAAAAGTGACTGTGTTTACCAGAAACGAAATCTTGCTTGTAGGAAGACACAGAGCCTGGCGTTTAACTCCGTTTCCGAAGGGAAACACACAGCACAGTTTTCATCCATGAAACACACTCTGCTTACAGCAAGAAGCACGCTCTTGCTTTCTAGAGTCTCTAATTAGGCGGGAAACGTGAGTGTGCTCAGAACAAAAGGACTGTGTTTCCTACACACATGGACGATATCTAGTTCAACTCTACTTCTGAAACTGATACAATCCACAGGTCCTCAATCATCCAATGCTTTTCAGTTAAGAGCGAGAAACGTGTGAGATTTGTGAACTATGTAGCTTCTTTGGGCTGAAAAGTGACTGAGTTTACCAGAAACGAAGTCTTGCTTGTAGGAAGAAACAGAGCCTGGCATTTAACACCGTTTCTGAAGGGAAACACACAGCACAGTTCTCATCCATGAAACACACTCTGCTTTAGAGCAAGAAGCACGCTCTTGCTTTCTAGAGTCTCTAAAAAGGCAGGAACGTGAGTGTGCTCAGAACAAAAGAACTGTGTTTCCTACACTCACGGACCATATCTAGTTCAACTCTACTTCTGAAACTGATACAAACCACAGGTCCTATACCATCCAATGCTTTTCAGTTAAGAGCAAGAAACGTGTGAGTTTCGTGAACTATGTAGTTTTGTTTGAGCTGAATAGTGACTGCGTTTACGAGAAATGAAATCTTGATTGTAGGAAGACACAGAGCCTGGCATTTAACTCCGTTTCTGAAGGGAAACCCACAGCACAGTTCTCATCCATGAAACACACTCTGCTTTAGAGCAGGAAGCACGCTCTTGCTTTCTAGAGTCTCTAATAAGGTGGGAAACTTGAGTGTGCTCAGAACAAAAGAACTGTGTATCCGACACACACTTTCCATATCTAGTTCAACTCTGCTTCTGAAACAGATAGAGCACAGGTCCTCTAACATCCAATGCTCCTCAGTTAAGAGTGAGAAACGTGTGAGCTTCGTGAACTATGTAGCTTCCTTTGAGCTGAAAAGTGACTGTGTTTACCAGAAAAGAAGTCTTGCTTACAGGAATACACAGAGCCTGGCATTTAACTTCGTTTCTGAAGGGAAGCACACAGCACAGTTCTCATCCATGAAACACTCTGCTTTAGAACAAGAAGCATGCTCTTGCTTTCTAGAGTCTCTAACAAGGTGAGAAACATGAGTGTGCGCAGAACAAAAGAACTGTGTTTCCTACACACACGGACCATATCTAGTTCAACTCTGCTTCTGAAACTGAAACAAACCACAGGTCCTCAAACACCCAATGCTTTTCAGTTAAGAGCGAGAAACGTGTGAGCTTTGTGAACTATGTAGCTTCTTTGGGCTGAAAAGTGATTGCGTTTACCAAAAACGAAGTCTTGCTTTTAGGAAGACAAAGAGCCTGGCATTTAACTCCGTTTCTGAAGGGAAACACACAGCACAGTTTTCATCCATGAAACACACTCTGATTTAGAGCAAGAAGCACGCTCTTGCTTTCTGGATGCTCTAAAAGGCAGGAAACGTGAGTGTTTTCAGAACAAAAGAACTGTGTTTCCTAAACACATGGACCATATCTAGTTTAACTCCGCTTCTGAAACTGATACAAACCACAGGTCCTCTAACATCCAATGCTTTTCAGTTAAGAGCGAGAAACGTGTGAGCTTCTTGAACTATGTAGCTTCGTTTGAGTTAAACAGTGACTGCGTTTACCAAGAAAAGAAGTCTTGCTTGTAGGAAGACACAGAGCCTGGCATTTTATGCCGTTTCTGAAGGGAAACACACAGCAGAGTTCTCATCCATGAAACAGTCTGCGTTAGAACAAGAAGCATGCTCTTGCTTTCTAGAGTCTCTAATAAGGAGGGAAACATGAGTGTGCTCAGAACAAAAGAACTGTGTTACCTACACACACGGACCATATCTAGTTCAACTCCGCTTCTGAAACTGATACAAAACACAGGTCCTATAACATCCAATGCTTTTCAGTTAAGAGCAAGAAACGTGTGAGTTTCGTGAACTATGTAGCTTTGTTTGAGCTGAATAGTGACTGCGTTTACCAGAAACGAAATCTTGATTTTAGGAAGCCACAGAGCCTGGCATTTAACTCCGTTTCTGAAGGGAAACCCACAGCACAGTTCTCATCCATGAAACACACTCTGCTTTAGAGCAGGAAGCACGCTCTTGCTTTCTAGAGTCTCTAATAAGGTGGGAAACGTGAGTGTGCTCAGAACAAAAGAACTGTGTATCCGACACACACTTTCCATATCTAGTTCAACTCTGCTTCTGAAACTGATAGAGCACAGGTCCTCTAACATCCAATGCTCTTCAGTTAAGAGTGAGAAACGTGTGAGCTTCGTGAACTATTTAGCTTCGTTTGAGCTGAAAAGTGACTGTGTTTACCAGAAACGAATTGTTGATTGTTGGAAGACACAGAGCCTGGCATTTAACTCCGTTTCTGAAGGGAAACTCACAGCACAGTTCTCATCCATGAAACACACTCTGCTTTAGAGCAAGAAGCACGCTCTTGCTATGTAGAGTCTCTAATAAGGCAGGAAACGTGAGTGTGCTCATAAGAAAAGAACTGTGTTTCCTACACACACGGACCATATCTAGTTCAACTGCGCTTCTGAAACTGATACAAACCACAGGTCCTCTAACATCCAATGCTTTTCACTTAGGAGCGAGAAACGTGTGAGCTTCGTGAACTTTGTAGCTACATTTGAGCTAAAAAGTGACTGCATTTACCAGAAAAGAAGTCTTGCTTGTAGGAATACACAGAGCCTGGCATTTAACTCCGTTTCTGAAGGGAAACACACAGCACAGTTCTCATCCATGAATCACTCTGCTATAGAACAAGAAGCATGCTCTTGCTTTCTAGAGTCTCTAATAAGGTGAGAAACATGAGTGTGCTCAGAACAAAAGAACTGTGTTTCCTACACACACGGACCATATCTAGTTCAACTCTGCTTCTGAAACTGAAACAAACCACAGGTCCTCAAACACCCAATGCTATTCAGTTAACAGCGAGAAACGTGTGAGCTTTGTGAACTATGTAGCTTCTTTGGGCTGAAAAATGATTGCGTTTACCAAAAACGAAGTTTTGCTTTTAGGAAGACACAGAGCCTGGCATTTAACTCCTTTTCTGAAGGGAAACACACAGCACAGTTCTCATCCATGAAACACACTCTGCTTTAGAGCAAGAAGCACGCACTTGCTTTCTGGATGCTCTAAAAGGCAGGAAACGTGAGTGTTTTCAGAACAAAAGAACTGTGTTTCCTAAACACACGGACCATATCTAGTTTAACCCCGCTTCTGAAACTGATACAAACCACAGGTCCTCTAACATCCAATGCTTTTCAGGTAAGAGCGAGAAACGTGTGAGTTTCGTGAACTATGTAGCTTCTTTGGGCTGAAAAGTGACTGGGTTTACCAAAAACGAAGTCTTGCTTTTAGGAAGACACAGAGCCTGGCATTTATCTCCGTTTCTGAAGGGAAAAACACAGCACAGTTCTCATCCATCAAACGCACTCCGCTTTAGAGCAAGAAGCACGCTCTTGCTTTCTAGAGTCTCTAATAAGGTGGGAAACGTGAGTGTGCTCAGAACAAAAGAACTGTGTATCCGACACACACTTTCCATATCTAGTTCAATTCTGCTTCTAAAACTGATAGAGCACAGGTCCTCTAACATCCAATGCTCTTCAGTTAAGAGTGAGAAACGTGTGAGCTTCGTGAACTATGTAGCTTCGTTTGAGCTGAAAAGGGACTACGTTTACCAGAAAAGAAATCTTGCTTGTAGGAAGACACAGAGCCTTGCATTAAACTCCGTTTCTGAAGGGAAACACACAGAACAGTTCTCATCCATGAATCACACTCTGCTTTAGAGCAAGAAGCACGCCCTTCTTTGTAGTGTCTCTAATAAGGAGGGAAACATGAGTGTGCTCAGAACAAAAGAACTGTGTTACCTACAAACACGGACCATATCTAGTTCAACTCCGCTTCTGAAACTGAGACAAACCACAGGTCCTCTAACATCCAATGTTTTTCAGTTAAGAGCCAGAAACGTGTGAGTTTCGTGAACTATGTAGCATCTTTGGGCTGAAAAGTGACTGGGTTTACCAAAAACGAAGTCTTGCTTTTAGGAAGACACAGAGCCTGGCATTTAACTCCGTTTCTGAAGGGAAAAACACAGCACAGTTCTCATCCATCAAACGCACTCCGCTTTAGAGCAAGAAGCACGCTCTTGCTTTGTAGAGTCTCTAATAAGGCAGGAAACGTGAGTGTGCTCATAACAAAAGAACTGTGTTTCCTACACACGGACCATATCTAGTTCAACTGCGCTTCTGAAACTGATACAAACCACAGGTCCTATAACATCCAATGCTTTTCAGTTAAGAGCGAGAAACGTGTGAGCTTCTTGAACTTTGTAGCTACATTTGAGCTAAAAAGTGACTGCATTTACCAGAAAAGAAGTCTTGCTTGTAGGAATACACAGAGCCTGGCATTTAACTCCGTTTCTGAAGGGAAACACACAGCACAGTTCTCATCCATGAATCACTCTGCTTTAGAACAAGAAGCACGCTCTTGCTTTCTAGAGTCTCTAATAAGGTGGGAAACGTGAGTGTGCTCAGAACAAAAGAACTGTGTATCCGACACACACTTTCCATATCTAGTTCAACTCTGCTTCTGAAACTGATAGAGCACAGGTCCTCTAACATCCAATGCTCTTCAGTTAAGAGTGAGAAACGTGTGAGCTTCGTGAACTATGTAGCTTCGTTTGAGCTGAAAAGTGACTACGTTTACCAGAAAAGAAATCTTGCTTGTAGGAAGACACAGAGCCTGGCATTTAACTCCATTTCTGAAGGGAAACACACAGCACAGTTCTCATCCATGAAACAATCTGCTTTAGAACAAGAAGCATGCTCTTGCTTTCTAGAGTCTCTAACAAGGTGAGAAACATGAGTGTGCTCAGAACAAAAGAACTGTGTTTCCTACACACACGGACCATATCTAGTTCAACTCTGCTTCTGAAACTGAAACAAACCACAGGTCCTCAAACACCCAATGCTTTTCAGTTAAGAGCGAGAAACGTGTGAGCTTTGTGAACTATGTAGCTTCTTTGGGCTGAAAAGTGATTGCGTTTACCAAAAACGAAGTCTTGCTTTTAGGCAGACACAGAGCCTGGCATTTAACTCCTTTTCTGAAGGGAAACACACAGCACAGTTCTCATCCATGAAACACACTCTGCTTTAGACCAAGAAGCACGCTCTTGCTTTCTGGATGCTCTAAAAGGCAGGAAACGTGAGTGTTTTCAGAACAAAAGAACTGTGTTTCCTAAACACACGGACCATATCTAGTTTAACTCCGCTTCTGAAACTGATACAAACCACAGGTCCTCTAACATCCAATGCTTTTCAGTTAAGAGCGAGAAACGTGTGAGCTTCGTGAACTATGTAGCTTCGTTTGAGCTAAAAAGTGACTGCGTTTACCAAGAAAAGAAGTCTTGCTTGTAGGAAGACACAGAGCCTGGCATTTTATGCCGTTTCTGAAGGGAAACACACAGCAGAGTTCTCATCCATGAAAAACACTCTGCTTTATAGCAGGAAGCACGCTCTTGCTTTCTAGATTCTCTAATAAGGTGGGAAACGTGAGTGTGCTCAGAACAAAAGAACTGTGTATCCGACACACACTTTCCATATCTAGTTCAACTCTGCTTCTGAAACTGATAGAGCACAGGTCCTCTAACATCCAATGCTCTTCAGTTAAGAGTGAGAAACGTGTGAGCTTCGTGAACTATGTAGCTTCGTTTGAGCTGAAAAGTGACTACGTTTACCAGAAAAGAAATCTTGCTTGTAGGAGGACACAGAGCCTGGCATTTAACTCCGTTTCTGAAGGGAAACCCACAGCACAGTTCTCATCCATGAAAAACACTCTGCTTTAGAGCAGGAAGCATGCTCTTGCTTTCTAGAATCTCTAATAAGGTGAGAAACATGAGTGTGCTCAGAACACAGAACTGTGTTACCTACACACACGGACCATATCTAGTTCAACTCTGCTTCTAAGATTGATAGAACACAGGTCCTCTAACATCCAATGCTTTTAAGTTAGGACCGAGAAACGTGTGAGCTTCTTGAACTATGTAGCTTTGTTTGAGCTGAAAAGTGACTGTGTTTAAAAGAAACGAAGTCTTGCTGGTAGGAAGACACAGAGCCTGGCATTTAACTCCGTTTCTGAAGGGAAACACACAGCACAGTTCTCATCCATGAAACACACTCTGCTTTAGAGCAAGAAGCAAGCTCTTGCTTTCTAGAATCTCTAAGAAGTCCGGAAACGTGAGTGTGCTCAGAACAAAAAAATTGTGTTTCCTACACACACGGACCATATCTAGTTCAACTCTGCTTCTGTAACTGATACAAACCACAGGTCCTCTAACATCCAATGCTTTTCAGTTAAGAGCGAGAAACGTGTGAGCTTCGTGAACTATGTAGCTTCGTTTGAGCTAAAAAGTGACTGCGCTTACCAGAAAAGTAGTCTTGCTTGTAGGAAGACACAGAGCCTGGCATTTAACTCCGTTTCTGAAGGGAAACACACAGCACAGTTCTCATCCATGAAACATATTCTGCTTTAGAGCAAGAAACACGCTCTTGCATTGTAGATTCTCTAATAAGGCAGGAAACGTGAGTGTGCTCAGAACAAAAGAACTGTGTTTCCTACACACACGGACCATATCTAGTTCAACTCTGCTTCTGAAACTGATACAAACCACAGGTCCTCAATAATCCAATGCTTTTCAGTTAAGAGCGAGAAACGTGTGAGCTTCGTGAACTATGTAGCTTCGTTTGAGCTGAAAAGTGTCTGCGTTTACCAGAACCAAAATCTTGCTTGTAGGAAGACACAGAGCCTGGCATTTAACTCCGTTTCTGAAGCGAAACACACAGCACAGTTCTCTTCCATGAACCACACTATGCTTTAGAGCAAGAAGCACGTTCTTGCTTTCTAGAGTCTCTAATAAGGCCGGAAACCTGAGTGTGCTCAGAACAAAAGAACTCTGTTACCTACACAAACGGACCATATCTAGTTCAACTCTGCTTCTGAGACTGATAGAACACAGGTCCTCTAACATCCAATACTTTTCAGTTAAGAGCGAGAAACGGGTGAGCTTCTTGAACTATGTAGCTTTTTTGGAGCTGAAAAGTGACTGCGTTTACCAGAAACGAAATCTTGCTGGTAGGAAGACACAGAGCCTGGCATTTAACTCCGTTTCTGAAGGGAAACACACAGCACAGTTCTCATCCATGAAACACACTCTGCTTTAGAGCAAGAAGCAAGCTCTTGCTTTCTAGAATCTCTAAGAAGTCCGGAAACGTGAGTGTGCTCAGAACAAAAAAATTGTGGTTCCTACACACACGGACCATATCTAGTTCAACTCTGCTTCTGTAACTGATACAAACCACAGGTCCTCTAACATCCAATGCTTTTCAGTTAAGAGCGAGAAACGTGTGAGCTTCGTGAACTATGTAGCTTCGTTTGAGCTAAAAAGTGACTGCGCTTACCAGAAAAGTAGTCTTGCTTGTAGGAAGACACAGAGCCTGGCATTTAACTCCGTTTCTGAAGGGAAACACACAGCACAGTTCTCATCCATGAAACATATTCTGCTTTAGAGCAAGAAACACGCTCTTGCATTGTAGATTCTCTAATAAGGCAGGAAACGTGAGTGTGCTCAGAACAAAAGAACTGTGTTTCCTACACACACGGACCATATCTAGTTCAACTCTGCTTCTGAAACTGATACAAACCACAGGTCCTCAATAATCCAATGCTTTTCAGTTAAGAGCGAGAAACGTGTGAGCTTCGTGAACTATGTAGCTTCGTTTGAGCTGAAAAGTGTCTGCGTTTACCAGAACCAAAATCTTGCTTGTAGGAAGACACAGAGCCTGGCATTTAACTCCGTTTCTGAAGCGAAACACACAGCACAGTTCTCTTCCATGAACCACACTATGCTTTAGAGCAAGAAGCATGTTCTTGCTTTCTAGAGTCTCTAATAAGGCCGGAAACCTGAGTGTGCTCAGAACAAAAGAACTCTGTTACCTACACAAACGGACCATATCTAGTTCAACTCTGCTTCTGAGACTGATAGACCACAGGTCCTCTAACATCCAATACTTTTCAGTTAAGAGCGAGAAACGGGTGAGCTTCTTGAACTATGTAGCTTTTTTGGAGCTGAAAAGTGACTGCGTTTACCAGAAACGAAATCTTGCTTGTAGGAAGACACAGAGCCTGGCATTTTACGCCGTTTCTGAAGGGAAACACACAGCAGAGTTCTCATCCATGAAAAACACTCTGCTTTAGTGCAGGAAGCACGCTCTTGCTTTCTAGATTCTCTAATAAGGTGGGAAACGTGAGTGTGCTCAGAACAAAAGAACTGTGTATCCGACACACACTTTCCATATCTAGTTCAACTCTGCTTCTGAAACTGATAGAGCACAGGTCCTCTAACATCCAATGCTCTTCAGTTAAGAGTGAGAAACGTGTGAGCTTCGTGAACTATGTAGCTTCGTTTGAGCTGAAAAGTGACTACGTTTACCAGAAAAGAAATCTTGCTTGTAGGAAGACACAGAGCCTGGCATTTAACTCCGTTTCTGAAGGGAAACCCACAGCACAGTTCTCATCCATGAAAAACACTCTGCTTTAGAGCAGGAAGCATGCTCTTGCTTTCTAGAGTCTCTAATAAGGTGAGAAACATGAGTGTGCTCAGAACACAGAACTGTGTTACCTACACACACGGACCATATCTAGTTCAACTCTGCTTCTAAGATTGATAGAACACAGGTCCTCTAACATCCAATGCTTTTAAGTTAGGACCGAGAAACGTGTGAGCTTCTTGAACTATGTAGCTTTGTTTGAGCTGAAAAGTGACTGTGTTTAAAAGAAACGAAGTCTTGCTGGTAGGAAGACACAGAGCCTGGCATTTAACTCCGTTTCTGAAGGGAAACACACAGCACAGTTCTCATCCATGAAACACACTCTGCTTTAGAGCAAGAAGCAAGCTCTTGCTTTCTAGAATCTCTAAGAAGTCCGGAAACGTGAGTGTGCTCAGAACAAAAAAATTGTGTTTCCTACACACACGGACCATATCTAGTTCAACTCTGCTTCTGTAACTGATACAAACCACAGGTCCTCTAACATCCAATGCTTTTCAGTTAAGAGCGAGAAACGTGTGAGCTTCGTGAACTATGTAGCTTCGTTTGAGCTAAAAAGTGACTGCGCTTACCAGAAAAGTAGTCTTGCTTGTAGGAAGACACAGAGCCTGGCATTTAACTCCGTTTCTGAAGGGAAACACACAGCACAGTTCTCATCCATGAAACATATTCTGCTTTAGAGCAAGAAACACGCTCTTGCATTGTAGATTCTCTAATAAGGCAGGAAACGTGAGTGTGCTCAGAACAAAAGAACTGTGTTTCCTACACACACGGACCATATCTAGTTCAACTCTGCTTCTGAAACTGATACAAACCACAGGTCCTCAATAATCCAATGCTTTTCAGTTAAGAGCGAGAAACGTGTGAGCTTCGTGAACTATGTAGCTTCGTTTGAGCTGAAAAGTGTCTGCGTTTACCAGAACCAAAATCTTGCTTGTAGGAAGACACAGAGCCTGGCATTTAACTCCGTTTCTGAAGCGAAACACACAGCACAGTTCTCTTCCATGAACCACACTATGCTTTAGAGCAAGAAGCACGTTCTTGCTTTCTAGAGTCTCTAATAAGGCCGGAAACCTGAGTGTGCTCAGAACAAAAGAACTCTGTTACCTACACAAACGGACCATATCTAGTTCAACTCTGCTTCTGAGACTGATAGAACACAGGTCCTCTAACATCCAATACTTTTCAGTTAAGAGCGAGAAACGGGTGAGCTTCTTGAACTATGTAGCTTTTTTGGAGCTGAAAAGTGACTGCGTTTACCAGAAACGAAATCTTGCTTGTAGGAAGACACAGAGCCTGGCATTTTACGCCGTTTCTGAAGGGAAACACACAGCAGAGTTCTCATCCATGAAAAACACTCTGCTTTAGTGCAGGAAGCACGCTCTTGCTTTCTAGATTCTCTAATAAGGTGGGAAACGTGAGTGTGCTCAGAACAAAAGAACTGTGTATCCGACACACACTTTCCATATCTAGTTCAACTCTGCTTCTGAAACTGATAGAGCACAGGTCCTCTAACATCCAATGCTCTTCAGTTAAGAGTGAGAAACGTGTGAGCTTCGTGAACTATGTAGCTTCGTTTGAGCTGAAAAGTGACTACGTTTACCAGAAAAGAAATCTTGCTTGTAGGAAGACACAGAGCCTGGCATTTAACTCCGTTTCTGAAGGGAAACCCACAGCACAGTTCTCATCCATGAAAAACACTCTGCTTTAGAACAAGAAGCATGCTCTTGCTTTCTAGAGTCTCTAATAAGGTGAGAAACCTGAGTGTGCTCAGAACACAGAACTGTGTTACCTACACACACGGACCATATCTAGTTCAACTCTGCTTCTAAGATTGATAGAACACAGGTCCTCTAACATCCAATGCTTTTAAGTTAGGACCGAGAAACGTGTGAGCTTCTTGAACTATGTAGCTTTCTTTGAGCTGAAAAGTGACTGTGTTTAAAAGAAACGAAGTCTTGCTGGTAGGAAGACACAGAGCCTGGCATTTAACTCCGTTTCTGAAGGGAAACACACAGCACAGTTCTCATCCATGAAACACACTCTGCTTTAGAGCAAGAAGCAAGCTCTTGCTTTCTAGAATCTCTAAGAAGTCCGGAAACGTGAGTGTGCTCAGAACAAAAAAATTGTGTTTCCTACACACACGGACCATATCTAGTTCAACTCTGCTTCTGTAACTGATACAAACCACAGGTCCTCTAACATCCAATGCTTTTCAGTTAAGAGCGAGAAACGTGTGAGCTTCGTGAACTATGTAGCTTCGTTTGAGCTAAAAAGTGACTGCGCTTACCAGAAAAGTAGTCTTGCTTGTAGGAAGACACAGAGCCTGGCATTTAACTCCGTTTCTGAAGGGAAACACACAGCACAGTTCTCATCCATGAAACATATTCTGCTTTAGAGCAAGAAACACGCTCTTGCATTGTAGATTCTCTAATAAGGCAGGAAACGTGAGTGTGCTCAGAACAAAAGAACTGTGTTTCCTACACACACGGACCATATCTAGTTCAACTCTGCTTCTGAAACTGATACAAACCACAGGTCCTCAATAATCCAATGCTTTTCAGTTAAGAGCGAGAAACGTGTGAGCTTCGTGAACTATGTAGCTTCGTTTGAGCTGAAAAGTGTCTGCGTTTACCAGAACCAAAATCTTGCTTGTAGGAAGACACAGAGCCTGGCATTTAACTCCGTTTCTGAAGCGAAACACACAGCACAGTTCTCTTCCATGAACCACACTATGCTTTAGAGCAAGAAGCACGTTCTTGCTTTCTAGAGTCTCTAATAAGGCCGGAAACCTGAGTGTGCTCAGAACAAAAGAACTCTGTTACCTACACAAACGGACCATATCTAGTTCAACTCTGCTTCTGAGACTGATAGAACACAGGTCCTCTAACATCCAATACTTTTCAGTTAAGAGCGAGAAACGGGTGAGCTTCTTGAACTATGTAGCTTTTTTGGAGCTGAAAAGTGACTGCGTTTACCAGAAACGAAATCTTGCTTGTAGGAAGACACAGAGCCTGGCATTTTACGCCGTTTCTGAAGGGAAACACACAGCAGAGTTCTCATCCATGAAAAACACTCTGCTTTAGTGCAGGAAGCACGCTCTTGCTTTCTAGATTCTCTAATAAGGTGGGAAACGTGAGTGTGCTCAGAACAAAAGAACTGTGTATCCGACACACACTTTCCATATCTAGTTCAACTCTGCTTCTGAAACTGATAGAGCACAGGTCCTCTAACATCCAATGCTCTTCAGTTAAGAGTGAGAAACGTGTGAGCTTCGTGAACTATGTAGCTTCGTTTGAGCTGAAAAGTGACTACGTTTACCAGAAAAGAAATCTTGCTTGTAGGAAGACACAGAGCCTGGCATTTAACTCCGTTTCTGAAGGGAAACCCACAGCACAGTTCTCATCCATGAAAAACACTCTGCTTTAGAACAAGAAGCATGCTCTTGCTTTCTAGAGTCTCTAATAAGGTGAGAAACATGAGTGTGCTCAGAACACAGAACTGTGTTACCTACACACACGGACCATATCTAGTTCAACTCTGCTTCTAAGATTGATAGAACACAGGTCCTCTAACATCCAATGCTTTTAAGTTAGGACCGAGAAACGTGTGAGCTTCTTGAACTATGTAGCTTTCTTTGAGCTGAAAAGTGACTGTGTTTAAAAGAAACGAAGTCTTGCTGGTAGGAAGACACAGAGCCTGGCATTTAACTCCGTTTCTGAAGGGAAACACACAGCACAGTTCTCATCCATGAAACACACTCTGCTTTAGAGCAAGAAGCAAGCTCTTGCTTTCTAGAATCTCTAAGAAGTCCGGAAACGTGAGTGTGCTCAGAACAAAAAAATTGTGTTTCCTACACACACGGACCATATCTAGTTCAACTCTGCTTCTGTAACTGATACAAACCACAGGTCCTCTAACATCCAATGCTTTTCAGTTAAGAGCGAGAAACGTGTGAGCTTCGTGAACTATGTAGCTTCTTTGGGCTGAAAAGTGACTGAGTTTACCAGAAACGAAGTCTTGCTTGTAGGAAGACACAGAGCCTGGCATTTAACACCGTTTCTGAAGGGAAACACACAGCACAGTTCTCATCCATGAAACACACTCTGCTTTAGAACAAGAAGCATGCTCTTGCTTTCTAGGGTCCCTAATAAGGCGGGAAACATGAGTGTGCTCAGAACAAAAGAACTGTGTTACTTACACACACGGACCATATCTAGTTTAACACTGCTTCTGAAACTGATAGACCACAGGTCCTCAAACATCCAATGCTTTTCAGTTAAGAGCGAGAAACGTGTGAGCTTTGTGAACTATGTAGCTTCTTTGGGCTGAAAAGTGACTGAGTTTACCAGAAACGAAGTCTTGCTTTTAGGAAGACACAGAGCCTGGCATTTAACTCTGTTTCTGAAGGTAAACACACAGCACAGTTCTCATCCATGAAACACACTCTGCTTTAGAGCAAGAAGCACGCTCTTGCTTTCTAGAGTCTCTAATAAGGAGGGAAACATGAGTGTGCTCAGAACGAAAGAACTGTGTTACCTACAAACACGGACCATATCTAGTTCAACTCCGCTTCTGAAACTGATACAAACCACAGGTCCTCTAACATCCAATGCTTTTCAGTTAAGAGCCAGAAACGTGTGAGTTTCGTGAACTATGTAGCTTCGTTTGAGCTGAATAGTGACTGCGTTTACAAGAAACGAAATCTTGATTGTAGGAAGACACAGAGCCTGGCATTTAACTCCGTTTCTGAAGGGAAACCCACAGCACAGTTCTCATCCATGAAACACACTGTGCTTTAGAGCAGGAAGCACGCTCTTGCTTTCTAGAGTCTCTAATAAGGTGGGAAACGTGAGTGTGCTCAGAACAAAAGAACTGTGTATCCGACACACACTTTCCATATCTAGTTCAACTCTGCTTCTGAAACTGATAGAGCACAGGCCCTCTAACATCCAATGCTCTTCAGTTAAGAGTGAGAAACGTGTGAGCTTCGTGAACTATGTACCTTGTTTTGAGCTGAAAAGTGACTGTGTTTACCAGAAACGAAATCTTGCTTGTAGGAAGACACAGAGCCTGGCGTTTAACTCCGTTTCTGAAGGGAAACACACAGCACAGTTTTCATCCATGAAACACACTCTGCTTTAGAGCAAGAAGCACGCTATTGCTTTCTAGAGTCTCTAATAAGGCAGGAAACGTGAGTGTGCTCAGAACAAAAGGACTGTGTTTCCTACACACATGGACGATATCTAGTTCAACTCTACTTCTGAAACTGATACAATCCACAGGTCCTCAATCATCCAATGCTTTTCAGTTAAGAGTGAGAAACGTGTGAGCTTTGTGAACTATGTAGCTTCTTTGGGCTGAAAAGTGACTGAGTTTACCAGAAACGAAGTCTTGCTTGTAGGAAGACACAGAGCCTGGCATTTAACACCGTTTCTGAAGGGAAACACAGAGCACAGTTCTCATCCATGAAACACACTCTGCTTTAGAACAAGAAGCATGCTCTTGCTTTCTAGAGTCTCTAATAAGGCAGGAAACGTGAGTGTGCTCAGAACAAAAGGACTGTGTTTCCTACACACATGGACGATATCTAGTTCAACTCTACTTCTGAAACTGATACAATCCACAGGTCCTCAATCATCCAATGCTTTTCAGTTAAGAGTGAGAAACGTGTGAGCTTTGTGAACTATGTAGCTTCTTTGGGCTGAAAAGTGACTGAGTTTACCAGAAACGAAGTCTTGCTTGTAGGAAGACACAGAGCCTGGCATTTAACACCGTTTCTGAAGGGAAACACAGAGCACAGTTCTCATCCATGAAACACACTCTGCTTTAGAACAAGAAGCATGCTCTTGCTTTCTAGGGTCCCTAATAAGGCGGGAAACATGAGTGTGCTCAGAACAAAAGAACTGTGTTACTTACACACACGGACCATATCTAGTTCAACACTGCTTCTGAAACTGATAGACCACAGGTCCTCAAACATCCAATGCTTTTCAGTTAAGAGCGAGAAACGTGTGAGCTTTGTGAACTATGTAGCTTCTTTGGGCTCAAAAGTGACTGAGTTTACCAGAAACGAAGTCTTGCTTGTAGGAACACACAGAGCCTGGCATTTAACTCTGTTTCTGAAGGGAAACACACAGCACAGTTCTCATCCATGAAACACACTCTGCTTTAGAGCAAGAAGCACGCTCTTGCTTTCTAGAGTCTCTAAAAAGGCAGGAAACGTGAGTGTGCTCAGAACAAAAGAACTGTGTTACCTACACACACGGACCATATCTAGTTCAACTCTGCTTCTGAAACTGATACAAACCACAGGTCCTCAATAATCAAATGCTTTTCAGTTAAGAGCGAGAAACGTGTGAGCTTTGTGAACTATGTATCTTCTTTGGGCTGAAAGGTAACTGTGTTACCAGAAACGAAGTCTTGCTTGTAGGAAGACACAGAGCCTGGCATTTTACGCCGTTTCTGAAGGGAAACAAACAGGAGAGTTCTCATCCATGAAACACTCTGCTTTAGAACAAGAAGCATACTCTTGCTTTCTAGAGTCTCTAATAAGGAGGGAAACATGAGTGTGCTCAGAACGAAAGAACTGTGTTACCTACAAACACGGACCATATCTAGTTCAACTCCGCTTCTGAAACTGATACAAACCACAGGTCCTCTAACATCCAATGCTTTTCAGTTAAGAGCCAGAAACGTGTGAGTTTCGTGAACTATGTAGCTTTGTTTGAGCTGAATAGTGACTGCGTTTACAAGAAACGAAATCTTGATTGGAGGAAGACACAGAGCCTGGCATTTAACTCCGTTTCTGAAGGGAAACCCACAGCACAGTTCTCATCCATGAAACACACTGTGCTTTAGAGCAGGAAGCACGCTCTTGCTTTCTAGAGTCTCTAATAAGGTGGGAAACGTGAGTGTGCTCAGAACAAAAGAACTGTGTATCCGACACACACTTTCCATATCTAGTTCAACTCTGCTTCTGAAACTGATAGAGCACAGGCCCTCTAACATCCAATGCTCTTCAGTTAAGAGTGAGAAACGTGTGAGCTTCGTGAACTATGTAGCTTCGTTTGAGCTGAAAAGTGACTACGTTTACCAGAAAAGAAATCTTGCTTGTAGGAAGACACAGAGCCTGGCATTAAACTCCGTTTCTGCAGGGAAACACACAGAACTGTTCTCATCCATGAAACACACTCTGCTTGAGAGCAAGAATCCCGCTCTTGCTTTCTAGAGTCTCTAATAAGGCGGGAAACGTGAGTGTGCTCAGAACAAAAGAACTGTCTTTCCTACACACACGGACCATATCTAGTTCAACTCTGCTTCTGAAACTGATACAAACCAGAGGCCCACTAACATCCAATGCTTTTCAGTTAAGAGCGAGAAACGTGTGAGCTTCGTGAACTATGTAGCTTCGTTTGAGCTGAAAAGTGACTACGTAAATGCAGAAAAGAAATCTTGCTTGTAGGAAGACACAGAGCCTGGCATTAAACTCCGTTTCTGAAGGGAAACACACAGAACATTTCTCATCCATGAAACACACTCTGCTTTAGAGCAAGAAGCACGCCCTTCTTTGTAGTGTCTCTAATAAGGCAGGAAACATGAGTGTGCTCAGAACAAAAGAACTGTGTTTCCTACACACACGGACCATATCTAGTTCAACTCTGCTTCTGAACCTGATACAAACCACAGGTCCTCAATAATCAAATGCTTTTCAGTTAAGAGCGAGAAACGTGTGAGCTTCGTGAACTATGTAGCTTCTTTGGGCTGAAAGGTGACTACATTTACCAGAAACGAAGTCTTGCTTGTAGGAAGAAACACACCCTGGCATTTAACACCGTTTCTGAAGGGAAACACACAGCACAGTTCTCATCCATGAAACACACTCTGCTTTAGAGCAAGAAGCACGCACTTGCTTTGTAGAATCTCTAATAAGGCAGGAAACGAGAGTGTGCTCAGAAAAAAAGGACTGTGTTTCCTACACACATGGACGATATCTAGTTCAACTCTACTTCTGAAACTGATACAAACCACAGGTCCTTAATCATCCAATGCTTTTCAGTTAAGTGCGAGAAACGTGTGAGCTTTGTGAACTATGTAGCATCTTTGGGCTGAAAAGTGACTGAGTTTACCAGAAACGAAGTCTTGCTTGTAGGAAGAAACACAGCCTGGCATTTAACTCCGTTTCTGAAGGGAAACACACAGCACAGTTCTCATCCATGAAACACACTCTGCTTTAGAACAAGAAGCATGCTCTTGCTTTCTAGGCTCCCTAATAAGGCGGGAAACATGAGTGTGCTCAGAACAAAAGAACTGTGTTACCTACACACACGGACCATATCTAGTTCAACTCTGCTTCTGAAACTGATAGAACACAGGTCCTCTAACATCCAATGCTTTTCAGTTAAGAGCGAGAAACCTGTGAGCTTCGTGAACTATGTACCTTGTTTTGAGCTGAAAAGTGACTGTGTTTACCAGAAACGAAATCTTGCTTGTAGGAAGACACAGAGCCTGGCGTTTAACTCCGTTTCCGAAGGGAAACACACAGCACAGTTTTCATCCATGAAACACACTCTGCTTACAGCAAGAAGCACGCTCTTGCTTTCTAGAGTCTCTAATTAGGCGGGAAACGTGAGTGTGCTCAGAACAAAAGGACTGTGTTTCCTACACACATGGACGATATCTAGTTCAACTCTACTTCTGAAACTGATACAATCCACAGGTCCTCAATCATCCAATGCTTTTCAGTTAAGAGCGAGAAACGTGTGAGATTTGTGAACTATGTAGCTTCTTTGGGCTGAAAAGTGACTGAGTTTACCAGAAACGAAGTCTTGCTTGTAGGAAGAAACAGAGCCTGGCATTTAACACCGTTTCTGAAGGGAAACACACAGCACAGTTCTCATCCATGAAACACACTCTGCTTTAGAGCAAGAAGCACGCTCTTGCTTTCTAGAGTCTCTAAAAAGGCAGGAACGTGAGTGTGCTCAGAACAAAAGAACTGTGTTTCCTACACTCACGGACCATATCTAGTTCAACTCTACTTCTGAAACTGATACAAACCACAGGTCCTATACCATCCAATGCTTTTCAGTTAAGAGCAAGAAACGTGTGAGTTTCGTGAACTATGTAGTTTTGTTTGAGCTGAATAGTGACTGCGTTTACGAGAAATGAAATCTTGATTGTAGGAAGACACAGAGCCTGGCATTTAACTCCGTTTCTGAAGGGAAACCCACAGCACAGTTCTCATCCATGAAACACACTCTGCTTTAGAGCAGGAAGCACGCTCTTGCTTTCTAGAGTCTCTAATAAGGTGGGAAACTTGAGTGTGCTCAGAACAAAAGAACTGTGTATCCGACACACACTTTCCATATCTAGTTCAACTCTGCTTCTGAAACAGATAGAGCACAGGTCCTCTAACATCCAATGCTCCTCAGTTAAGAGTGAGAAACGTGTGAGCTTCGTGAACTATGTAGCTTCCTTTGAGCTGAAAAGTGACTGTGTTTACCAGAAAAGAAGTCTTGCTTACAGGAATACACAGAGCCTGGCATTTAACTTCGTTTCTGAAGGGAAGCACACAGCACAGTTCTCATCCATGAAACACTCTGCTTTAGAACAAGAAGCATGCTCTTGCTTTCTAGAGTCTCTAACAAGGTGAGAAACATGAGTGTGCGCAGAACAAAAGAACTGTGTTTCCTACACACACGGACCATATCTAGTTCAACTCTGCTTCTGAAACTGAAACAAACCACAGGTCCTCAAACACCCAATGCTTTTCAGTTAAGAGCGAGAAACGTGTGAGCTTTGTGAACTATGTAGCTTCTTTGGGCTGAAAAGTGATTGCGTTTACCAAAAACGAAGTCTTGCTTTTAGGAAGACAAAGAGCCTGGCATTTAACTCCGTTTCTGAAGGGAAACACACAGCACAGTTTTCATCCATGAAACACACTCTGATTTAGAGCAAGAAGCACGCTCTTGCTTTCTGGATGCTCTAAAAGGCAGGAAACGTGAGTGTTTTCAGAACAAAAGAACTGTGTTTCCTAAACACATGGACCATATCTAGTTTAACTCCGCTTCTGAAACTGATACAAACCACAGGTCCTCTAACATCCAATGCTTTTCAGTTAAGAGCGAGAAACGTGTGAGCTTCTTGAACTATGTAGCTTCGTTTGAGTTAAACAGTGACTGCGTTTACCAAGAAAAGAAGTCTTGCTTGTAGGAAGACACAGAGCCTGGCATTTTATGCCGTTTCTGAAGGGAAACACACAGCAGAGTTCTCATCCATGAAACAGTCTGCGTTAGAACAAGAAGCATGCTCTTGCTTTCTAGAGTCTCTAATAAGGAGGGAAACATGAGTGTGCTCAGAACAAAAGAACTGTGTTACCTACACACACGGACCATATCTAGTTCAACTCCGCTTCTGAAACTGATACAAAACACAGGTCCTATAACATCCAATGCTTTTCAGTTAAGAGCAAGAAACGTGTGAGTTTCGTGAACTATGTAGCTTTGTTTGAGCTGAATAGTGACTGCGTTTACCAGAAACGAAATCTTGATTTTAGGAAGCCACAGAGCCTGGCATTTAACTCCGTTTCTGAAGGGAAACCCACAGCACAGTTCTCATCCATGAAACACACTCTGCTTTAGAGCAGGAAGCACGCTCTTGCTTTCTAGAGTCTCTAATAAGGTGGGAAACGTGAGTGTGCTCAGAACAAAAGAACTGTGTATCCGACACACACTTTCCATATCTAGTTCAACTCTGCTTCTGAAACTGATAGAGCACAGGTCCTCTAACATCCAATGCTCTTCAGTTAAGAGTGAGAAACGTGTGAGCTTCGTGAACTATTTAGCTTCGTTTGAGCTGAAAAGTGACTGTGTTTACCAGAAACGAATTGTTGATTGTTGGAAGACACAGAGCCTGGCATTTAACTCCGTTTCTGAAGGGAAACTCACAGCACAGTTCTCATCCATGAAACACACTCTGCTTTAGAGCAAGAAGCACGCTCTTGCTATGTAGAGTCTCTAATAAGGCAGGAAACGTGAGTGTGCTCATAAGAAAAGAACTGTGTTTCCTACACACACGGACCATATCTAGTTCAACTGCGCTTCTGAAACTGATACAAACCACAGGTCCTCTAACATCCAATGCTTTTCACTTAGGAGCGAGAAACGTGTGAGCTTCGTGAACTTTGTAGCTACATTTGAGCTAAAAAGTGACTGCATTTACCAGAAAAGAAGTCTTGCTTGTAGGAATACACAGAGCCTGGCATTTAACTCCGTTTCTGAAGGGAAACACACAGCACAGTTCTCATCCATGAATCACTCTGCTATAGAACAAGAAGCATGCTCTTGCTTTCTAGAGTCTCTAATAAGGTGAGAAACATGAGTGTGCTCAGAACAAAAGAACTGTGTTTCCTACACACACGGACCATATCTAGTTCAACTCTGCTTCTGAAACTGAAACAAACCACAGGTCCTCAAACACCCAATGCTATTCAGTTAACAGCGAGAAACGTGTGAGCTTTGTGAACTATGTAGCTTCTTTGGGCTGAAAAATGATTGCGTTTACCAAAAACGAAGTTTTGCTTTTAGGAAGACACAGAGCCTGGCATTTAACTCCTTTTCTGAAGGGAAACACACAGCACAGTTCTCATCCATGAAACACACTCTGCTTTAGAGCAAGAAGCACGCACTTGCTTTCTGGATGCTCTAAAAGGCAGGAAACGTGAGTGTTTTCAGAACAAAAGAACTGTGTTTCCTAAACACACGGACCATATCTAGTTTAACCCCGCTTCTGAAACTGATACAAACCACAGGTCCTCTAACATCCAATGCTTTTCAGGTAAGAGCGAGAAACGTGTGAGTTTCGTGAACTATGTAGCTTCTTTGGGCTGAAAAGTGACTGGGTTTACCAAAAACGAAGTCTTGCTTTTAGGAAGACACAGAGCCTGGCATTTATCTCCGTTTCTGAAGGGAAAAACACAGCACAGTTCTCATCCATCAAACGCACTCCGCTTTAGAGCAAGAAGCACGCTCTTGCTTTCTAGAGTCTCTAATAAGGTGGGAAACGTGAGTGTGCTCAGAACAAAAGAACTGTGTATCCGACACACACTTTCCATATCTAGTTCAATTCTGCTTCTAAAACTGATAGAGCACAGGTCCTCTAACATCCAATGCTCTTCAGTTAAGAGTGAGAAACGTGTGAGCTTCGTGAACTATGTAGCTTCGTTTGAGCTGAAAAGGGACTACGTTTACCAGAAAAGAAATCTTGCTTGTAGGAAGACACAGAGCCTTGCATTAAACTCCGTTTCTGAAGGGAAACACACAGAACAGTTCTCATCCATGAATCACACTCTGCTTTAGAGCAAGAAGCACGCCCTTCTTTGTAGTGTCTCTAATAAGGAGGGAAACATGAGTGTGCTCAGAACAAAAGAACTGTGTTACCTACAAACACGGACCATATCTAGTTCAACTCCGCTTCTGAAACTGAGACAAACCACAGGTCCTCTAACATCCAATGTTTTTCAGTTAAGAGCCAGAAACGTGTGAGTTTCGTGAACTATGTAGCATCTTTGGGCTGAAAAGTGACTGGGTTTACCAAAAACGAAGTCTTGCTTTTAGGAAGACACAGAGCCTGGCATTTAACTCCGTTTCTGAAGGGAAAAACACAGCACAGTTCTCATCCATCAAACGCACTCCGCTTTAGAGCAAGAAGCACGCTCTTGCTTTGTAGAGTCTCTAATAAGGCAGGAAACGTGAGTGTGCTCATAACAAAAGAACTGTGTTTCCTACACACGGACCATATCTAGTTCAACTGCGCTTCTGAAACTGATACAAACCACAGGTCCTATAACATCCAATGCTTTTCAGTTAAGAGCGAGAAACGTGTGAGCTTCTTGAACTTTGTAGCTACATTTGAGCTAAAAAGTGACTGCATTTACCAGAAAAGAAGTCTTGCTTGTAGGAATACACAGAGCCTGGCATTTAACTCCGTTTCTGAAGGGAAACACACAGCACAGTTCTCATCCATGAATCACTCTGCTTTAGAACAAGAAGCACGCTCTTGCTTTCTAGAGTCTCTAATAAGGTGGGAAACGTGAGTGTGCTCAGAACAAAAGAACTGTGTATCCGACACACACTTTCCATATCTAGTTCAACTCTGCTTCTGAAACTGATAGAGCACAGGTCCTCTAACATCCAATGCTCTTCAGTTAAGAGTGAGAAACGTGTGAGCTTCGTGAACTATGTAGCTTCGTTTGAGCTGAAAAGTGACTACGTTTACCAGAAAAGAAATCTTGCTTGTAGGAAGACACAGAGCCTGGCATTTAACTCCATTTCTGAAGGGAAACACACAGCACAGTTCTCATCCATGAAACAATCTGCTTTAGAACAAGAAGCATGCTCTTGCTTTCTAGAGTCTCTAACAAGGTGAGAAACATGAGTGTGCTCAGAACAAAAGAACTGTGTTTCCTACACACACGGACCATATCTAGTTCAACTCTGCTTCTGAAACTGAAACAAACCACAGGTCCTCAAACACCCAATGCTTTTCAGTTAAGAGCGAGAAACGTGTGAGCTTTGTGAACTATGTAGCTTCTTTGGGCTGAAAAGTGATTGCGTTTACCAAAAACGAAGTCTTGCTTTTAGGCAGACACAGAGCCTGGCATTTAACTCCTTTTCTGAAGGGAAACACACAGCACAGTTCTCATCCATGAAACACACTCTGCTTTAGACCAAGAAGCACGCTCTTGCTTTCTGGATGCTCTAAAAGGCAGGAAACGTGAGTGTTTTCAGAACAAAAGAACTGTGTTACCTACACACACGGACCATATCTAGTTCAACTCTGCTTCTGAAACTGATAGAACACAGGTCCTCTAACATCCAATGCTTTTCAGTTAAGAGCGAGAAACCTGTGAGCTTCGTGAACTATGTACCTTGTTTTGAGCTGAAAAGTGACTGTGTTTACCAGAAACGAAATCTTGCTTGTAGGAAGACACAGAGCCTGGCGTTTAACTCCGTTTCCGAAGGGAAACACACAGCACAGTTTTCATCCATGAAACACACTCTGCTTACAGCAAGAAGCACGCTCTTGCTTTCTAGAGTCTCTAATTAGGCGGGAAACGTGAGTGTGCTCAGAACAAAAGGACTGTGTTTCCTACACACATGGACGATATCTAGTTCAACTCTACTTCTGAAACTGATACAATCCACAGGTCCTCAATCATCCAATGCTTTTCAGTTAAGAGCGAGAAACGTGTGAGATTTGTGAACTATGTAGCTTCTTTGGGCTGAAAAGTGACTGAGTTTACCAGAAACGAAGTCTTGCTTGTAGGAAGAAACAGAGCCTGGCATTTAACACCGTTTCTGAAGGGAAACACACAGCACAGTTCTCATCCATGAAACACACTCTGCTTTAGAGCAAGAAGCACGCTCTTGCTTTCTAGAGTCTCTAAAAAGGCAGGAACGTGAGTGTGCTCAGAACAAAAGAACTGTGTTTCCTACACTCACGGACCATATCTAGTTCAACTCTACTTCTGAAACTGATACAAACCACAGGTCCTATACCATCCAATGCTTTTCAGTTAAGAGCAAGAAACGTGTGAGTTTCGTGAACTATGTAGTTTTGTTTGAGCTGAATAGTGACTGCGTTTACGAGAAATGAAATCTTGATTGTAGGAAGACACAGAGCCTGGCATTTAACTCCGTTTCTGAAGGGAAACCCACAGCACAGTTCTCATCCATGAAACACACTCTGCTTTAGAGCAGGAAGCACGCTCTTGCTTTCTAGAGTCTCTAATAAGGTGGGAAACTTGAGTGTGCTCAGAACAAAAGAACTGTGTATCCGACACACACTTTCCATATCTAGTTCAACTCTGCTTCTGAAACAGATAGAGCACAGGTCCTCTAACATCCAATGCTCCTCAGTTAAGAGTGAGAAACGTGTGAGCTTCGTGAACTATGTAGCTTCCTTTGAGCTGAAAAGTGACTGTGTTTACCAGAAAAGAAGTCTTGCTTACAGGAATACACAGAGCCTGGCATTTAACTTCGTTTCTGAAGGGAAGCACACAGCACAGTTCTCATCCATGAAACACTCTGCTTTAGAACAAGAAGCATGCTCTTGCTTTCTAGAGTCTCTAACAAGGTGAGAAACATGAGTGTGCGCAGAACAAAAGAACTGTGTTTCCTACACACACGGACCATATCTAGTTCAACTCTGCTTCTGAAACTGAAACAAACCACAGGTCCTCAAACACCCAATGCTTTTCAGTTAAGAGCGAGAAACGTGTGAGCTTTGTGAACTATGTAGCTTCTTTGGGCTGAAAAGTGATTGCGTTTACCAAAAACGAAGTCTTGCTTTTAGGAAGACAAAGAGCCTGGCATTTAACTCCGTTTCTGAAGGGAAACACACAGCACAGTTTTCATCCATGAAACACACTCTGATTTAGAGCAAGAAGCACGCTCTTGCTTTCTGGATGCTCTAAAAGGCAGGAAACGTGAGTGTTTTCAGAACAAAAGAACTGTGTTTCCTAAACACATGGACCATATCTAGTTTAACTCCGCTTCTGAAACTGATACAAACCACAGGTCCTCTAACATCCAATGCTTTTCAGTTAAGAGCGAGAAACGTGTGAGCTTCTTGAACTATGTAGCTTCGTTTGAGTTAAACAGTGACTGCGTTTACCAAGAAAAGAAGTCTTGCTTGTAGGAAGACACAGAGCCTGGCATTTTATGCCGTTTCTGAAGGGAAACACACAGCAGAGTTCTCATCCATGAAACAGTCTGCGTTAGAACAAGAAGCATGCTCTTGCTTTCTAGAGTCTCTAATAAGGAGGGAAACATGAGTGTGCTCAGAACAAAAGAACTGTGTTACCTACACACACGGACCATATCTAGTTCAACTCCGCTTCTGAAACTGATACAAAACACAGGTCCTATAACATCCAATGCTTTTCAGTTAAGAGCAAGAAACGTGTGAGTTTCGTGAACTATGTAGCTTTGTTTGAGCTGAATAGTGACTGCGTTTACCAGAAACGAAATCTTGATTTTAGGAAGCCACAGAGCCTGGCATTTAACTCCGTTTCTGAAGGGAAACCCACAGCACAGTTCTCATCCATGAAACACACTCTGCTTTAGAGCAGGAAGCACGCTCTTGCTTTCTAGAGTCTCTAATAAGGTGGGAAACGTGAGTGTGCTCAGAACAAAAGAACTGTGTATCCGACACACACTTTCCATATCTAGTTCAACTCTGCTTCTGAAACTGATAGAGCACAGGTCCTCTAACATCCAATGCTCTTCAGTTAAGAGTGAGAAACGTGTGAGCTTCGTGAACTATTTAGCTTCGTTTGAGCTGAAAAGTGACTGTGTTTACCAGAAACGAATTGTTGATTGTTGGAAGACACAGAGCCTGGCATTTAACTCCGTTTCTGAAGGGAAACTCACAGCACAGTTCTCATCCATGAAACACACTCTGCTTTAGAGCAAGAAGCACGCTCTTGCTATGTAGAGTCTCTAATAAGGCAGGAAACGTGAGTGTGCTCATAAGAAAAGAACTGTGTTTCCTACACACACGGACCATATCTAGTTCAACTGCGCTTCTGAAACTGATACAAACCACAGGTCCTCTAACATCCAATGCTTTTCACTTAGGAGCGAGAAACGTGTGAGCTTCGTGAACTTTGTAGCTACATTTGAGCTAAAAAGTGACTGCATTTACCAGAAAAGAAGTCTTGCTTGTAGGAATACACAGAGCCTGGCATTTAACTCCGTTTCTGAAGGGAAACACACAGCACAGTTCTCATCCATGAATCACTCTGCTATAGAACAAGAAGCATGCTCTTGCTTTCTAGAGTCTCTAATAAGGTGAGAAACATGAGTGTGCTCAGAACAAAAGAACTGTGTTTCCTACACACACGGACCATATCTAGTTCAACTCTGCTTCTGAAACTGAAACAAACCACAGGTCCTCAAACACCCAATGCTATTCAGTTAACAGCGAGAAACGTGTGAGCTTTGTGAACTATGTAGCTTCTTTGGGCTGAAAAATGATTGCGTTTACCAAAAACGAAGTTTTGCTTTTAGGAAGACACAGAGCCTGGCATTTAACTCCTTTTCTGAAGGGAAACACACAGCACAGTTCTCATCCATGAAACACACTCTGCTTTAGAGCAAGAAGCACGCACTTGCTTTCTGGATGCTCTAAAAGGCAGGAAACGTGAGTGTTTTCAGAACAAAAGAACTGTGTTTCCTAAACACACGGACCATATCTAGTTTAACCCCGCTTCTGAAACTGATACAAACCACAGGTCCTCTAACATCCAATGCTTTTCAGGTAAGAGCGAGAAACGTGTGAGTTTCGTGAACTATGTAGCTTCTTTGGGCTGAAAAGTGACTGGGTTTACCAAAAACGAAGTCTTGCTTTTAGGAAGACACAGAGCCTGGCATTTATCTCCGTTTCTGAAGGGAAAAACACAGCACAGTTCTCATCCATCAAACGCACTCCGCTTTAGAGCAAGAAGCACGCTCTTGCTTTCTAGAGTCTCTAATAAGGTGGGAAACGTGAGTGTGCTCAGAACAAAAGAACTGTGTATCCGACACACACTTTCCATATCTAGTTCAATTCTGCTTCTAAAACTGATAGAGCACAGGTCCTCTAACATCCAATGCTCTTCAGTTAAGAGTGAGAAACGTGTGAGCTTCGTGAACTATGTAGCTTCGTTTGAGCTGAAAAGGGACTACGTTTACCAGAAAAGAAATCTTGCTTGTAGGAAGACACAGAGCCTTGCATTAAACTCCGTTTCTGAAGGGAAACACACAGAACAGTTCTCATCCATGAATCACACTCTGCTTTAGAGCAAGAAGCACGCCCTTCTTTGTAGTGTCTCTAATAAGGAGGGAAACATGAGTGTGCTCAGAACAAAAGAACTGTGTTACCTACAAACACGGACCATATCTAGTTCAACTCCGCTTCTGAAACTGAGACAAACCACAGGTCCTCTAACATCCAATGTTTTTCAGTTAAGAGCCAGAAACGTGTGAGTTTCGTGAACTATGTAGCATCTTTGGGCTGAAAAGTGACTGGGTTTACCAAAAACGAAGTCTTGCTTTTAGGAAGACACAGAGCCTGGCATTTAACTCCGTTTCTGAAGGGAAAAACACAGCACAGTTCTCATCCATCAAACGCACTCCGCTTTAGAGCAAGAAGCACGCTCTTGCTTTGTAGAGTCTCTAATAAGGCAGGAAACGTGAGTGTGCTCATAACAAAAGAACTGTGTTTCCTACACACGGACCATATCTAGTTCAACTGCGCTTCTGAAACTGATACAAACCACAGGTCCTATAACATCCAATGCTTTTCAGTTAAGAGCGAGAAACGTGTGAGCTTCTTGAACTTTGTAGCTACATTTGAGCTAAAAAGTGACTGCATTTACCAGAAAAGAAGTCTTGCTTGTAGGAATACACAGAGCCTGGCATTTAACTCCGTTTCTGAAGGGAAACACACAGCACAGTTCTCATCCATGAATCACTCTGCTTTAGAACAAGAAGCACGCTCTTGCTTTCTAGAGTCTCTAATAAGGTGGGAAACGTGAGTGTGCTCAGAACAAAAGAACTGTGTATCCGACACACACTTTCCATATCTAGTTCAACTCTGCTTCTGAAACTGATAGAGCACAGGTCCTCTAACATCCAATGCTCTTCAGTTAAGAGTGAGAAACGTGTGAGCTTCGTGAACTATGTAGCTTCGTTTGAGCTGAAAAGTGACTACGTTTACCAGAAAAGAAATCTTGCTTGTAGGAAGACACAGAGCCTGGCATTTAACTCCATTTCTGAAGGGAAACACACAGCACAGTTCTCATCCATGAAACAATCTGCTTTAGAACAAGAAGCATGCTCTTGCTTTCTAGAGTCTCTAACAAGGTGAGAAACATGAGTGTGCTCAGAACAAAAGAACTGTGTTTCCTACACACACGGACCATATCTAGTTCAACTCTGCTTCTGAAACTGAAACAAACCACAGGTCCTCAAACACCCAATGCTTTTCAGTTAAGAGCGAGAAACGTGTGAGCTTTGTGAACTATGTAGCTTCTTTGGGCTGAAAAGTGATTGCGTTTACCAAAAACGAAGTCTTGCTTTTAGGCAGACACAGAGCCTGGCATTTAACTCCTTTTCTGAAGGGAAACACACAGCACAGTTCTCATCCATGAAACACACTCTGCTTTAGACCAAGAAGCACGCTCTTGCTTTCTGGATGCTCTAAAAGGCAGGAAACGTGAGTGTTTTCAGAACAAAAGAACTGTGTTTCCTAAACACACGGACCATATCTAGTTTAACTCCGCTTCTGAAACTGATACAAACCACAGGTCCTCTAACATCCAATGCTTTTCAGTTAAGAGCGAGAAACGTGTGAGCTTCGTGAACTATGTAGCTTCGTTTGAGCTAAAAAGTGACTGCGTTTACCAAGAAAAGAAGTCTTGCTTGTAGGAAGACACAGAGCCTGGCATTTTATGCCGTTTCTGAAGGGAAACACACAGCAGAGTTCTCATCCATGAAAAACACTCTGCTTTATAGCAGGAAGCACGCTCTTGCTTTCTAGATTCTCTAATAAGGTGGGAAACGTGAGTGTGCTCAGAACAAAAGAACTGTGTATCCGACACACACTTTCCATATCTAGTTCAACTCTGCTTCTGAAACTGATAGAGCACAGGTCCTCTAACATCCAATGCTCTTCAGTTAAGAGTGAGAAACGTGTGAGCTTCGTGAACTATGTAGCTTCGTTTGAGCTGAAAAGTGACTACGTTTACCAGAAAAGAAATCTTGCTTGTAGGAGGACACAGAGCCTGGCATTTAACTCCGTTTCTGAAGGGAAACCCACAGCACAGTTCTCATCCATGAAAAACACTCTGCTTTAGAGCAGGAAGCATGCTCTTGCTTTCTAGAATCTCTAATAAGGTGAGAAACATGAGTGTGCTCAGAACACAGAACTGTGTTACCTACACACACGGACCATATCTAGTTCAACTCTGCTTCTAAGATTGATAGAACACAGGTCCTCTAACATCCAATGCTTTTAAGTTAGGACCGAGAAACGTGTGAGCTTCTTGAACTATGTAGCTTTGTTTGAGCTGAAAAGTGACTGTGTTTAAAAGAAACGAAGTCTTGCTGGTAGGAAGACACAGAGCCTGGCATTTAACTCCGTTTCTGAAGGGAAACACACAGCACAGTTCTCATCCATGAAACACACTCTGCTTTAGAGCAAGAAGCAAGCTCTTGCTTTCTAGAATCTCTAAGAAGTCCGGAAACGTGAGTGTGCTCAGAACAAAAAAATTGTGTTTCCTACACACACGGACCATATCTAGTTCAACTCTGCTTCTGTAACTGATACAAACCACAGGTCCTCTAACATCCAATGCTTTTCAGTTAAGAGCGAGAAACGTGTGAGCTTCGTGAACTATGTAGCTTCGTTTGAGCTAAAAAGTGACTGCGCTTACCAGAAAAGTAGTCTTGCTTGTAGGAAGACACAGAGCCTGGCATTTAACTCCGTTTCTGAAGGGAAACACACAGCACAGTTCTCATCCATGAAACATATTCTGCTTTAGAGCAAGAAACACGCTCTTGCATTGTAGATTCTCTAATAAGGCAGGAAACGTGAGTGTGCTCAGAACAAAAGAACTGTGTTTCCTACACACACGGACCATATCTAGTTCAACTCTGCTTCTGAAACTGATACAAACCACAGGTCCTCAATAATCCAATGCTTTTCAGTTAAGAGCGAGAAACGTGTGAGCTTCGTGAACTATGTAGCTTCGTTTGAGCTGAAAAGTGTCTGCGTTTACCAGAACCAAAATCTTGCTTGTAGGAAGACACAGAGCCTGGCATTTAACTCCGTTTCTGAAGCGAAACACACAGCACAGTTCTCTTCCATGAACCACACTATGCTTTAGAGCAAGAAGCACGTTCTTGCTTTCTAGAGTCTCTAATAAGGCCGGAAACCTGAGTGTGCTCAGAACAAAAGAACTCTGTTACCTACACAAACGGACCATATCTAGTTCAACTCTGCTTCTGAGACTGATAGAACACAGGTCCTCTAACATCCAATACTTTTCAGTTAAGAGCGAGAAACGGGTGAGCTTCTTGAACTATGTAGCTTTTTTGGAGCTGAAAAGTGACTGCGTTTACCAGAAACGAAATCTTGCTGGTAGGAAGACACAGAGCCTGGCATTTAACTCCGTTTCTGAAGGGAAACACACAGCACAGTTCTCATCCATGAAACACACTCTGCTTTAGAGCAAGAAGCAAGCTCTTGCTTTCTAGAATCTCTAAGAAGTCCGGAAACGTGAGTGTGCTCAGAACAAAAAAATTGTGGTTCCTACACACACGGACCATATCTAGTTCAACTCTGCTTCTGTAACTGATACAAACCACAGGTCCTCTAACATCCAATGCTTTTCAGTTAAGAGCGAGAAACGTGTGAGCTTCGTGAACTATGTAGCTTCGTTTGAGCTAAAAAGTGACTGCGCTTACCAGAAAAGTAGTCTTGCTTGTAGGAAGACACAGAGCCTGGCATTTAACTCCGTTTCTGAAGGGAAACACACAGCACAGTTCTCATCCATGAAACATATTCTGCTTTAGAGCAAGAAACACGCTCTTGCATTGTAGATTCTCTAATAAGGCAGGAAACGTGAGTGTGCTCAGAACAAAAGAACTGTGTTTCCTACACACACGGACCATATCTAGTTCAACTCTGCTTCTGAAACTGATACAAACCACAGGTCCTCAATAATCCAATGCTTTTCAGTTAAGAGCGAGAAACGTGTGAGCTTCGTGAACTATGTAGCTTCGTTTGAGCTGAAAAGTGTCTGCGTTTACCAGAACCAAAATCTTGCTTGTAGGAAGACACAGAGCCTGGCATTTAACTCCGTTTCTGAAGCGAAACACACAGCACAGTTCTCTTCCATGAACCACACTATGCTTTAGAGCAAGAAGCATGTTCTTGCTTTCTAGAGTCTCTAATAAGGCCGGAAACCTGAGTGTGCTCAGAACAAAAGAACTCTGTTACCTACACAAACGGACCATATCTAGTTCAACTCTGCTTCTGAGACTGATAGAACACAGGTCCTCTAACATCCAATACTTTTCAGTTAAGAGCGAGAAACGGGTGAGCTTCTTGAACTATGTAGCTTTTTTGGAGCTGAAAAGTGACTGCGTTTACCAGAAACGAAATCTTGCTTGTAGGAAGACACAGAGCCTGGCATTTTACGCCGTTTCTGAAGGGAAACACACAGCAGAGTTCTCATCCATGAAAAACACTCTGCTTTAGTGCAGGAAGCACGCTCTTGCTTTCTAGATTCTCTAATAAGGTGGGAAACGTGAGTGTGCTCAGAACAAAAGAACTGTGTATCCGACACACACTTTCCATATCTAGTTCAACTCTGCTTCTGAAACTGATAGAGCACAGGTCCTCTAACATCCAATGCTCTTCAGTTAAGAGTGAGAAACGTGTGAGCTTCGTGAACTATGTAGCTTCGTTTGAGCTGAAAAGTGACTACGTTTACCAGAAAAGAAATCTTGCTTGTAGGAAGACACAGAGCCTGGCATTTAACTCCGTTTCTGAAGGGAAACCCACAGCACAGTTCTCATCCATGAAAAACACTCTGCTTTAGAGCAGGAAGCATGCTCTTGCTTTCTAGAGTCTCTAATAAGGTGAGAAACATGAGTGTGCTCAGAACACAGAACTGTGTTACCTACACACACGGACCATATCTAGTTCAACTCTGCTTCTAAGATTGATAGAACACAGGTCCTCTAACATCCAATGCTTTTAAGTTAGGACCGAGAAACGTGTGAGCTTCTTGAACTATGTAGCTTTGTTTGAGCTGAAAAGTGACTGTGTTTAAAAGAAACGAAGTCTTGCTGGTAGGAAGACACAGAGCCTGGCATTTAACTCCGTTTCTGAAGGGAAACACACAGCACAGTTCTCATCCATGAAACACACTCTGCTTTAGAGCAAGAAGCAAGCTCTTGCTTTCTAGAATCTCTAAGAAGTCCGGAAACGTGAGTGTGCTCAGAACAAAAAAATTGTGTTTCCTACACACACGGACCATATCTAGTTCAACTCTGCTTCTGTAACTGATACAAACCACAGGTCCTCTAACATCCAATGCTTTTCAGTTAAGAGCGAGAAACGTGTGAGCTTCGTGAACTATGTAGCTTCGTTTGAGCTAAAAAGTGACTGCGCTTACCAGAAAAGTAGTCTTGCTTGTAGGAAGACACAGAGCCTGGCATTTAACTCCGTTTCTGAAGGGAAACACACAGCACAGTTCTCATCCATGAAACATATTCTGCTTTAGAGCAAGAAACACGCTCTTGCATTGTAGATTCTCTAATAAGGCAGGAAACGTGAGTGTGCTCAGAACAAAAGAACTGTGTTTCCTACACACACGGACCATATCTAGTTCAACTCTGCTTCTGAAACTGATACAAACCACAGGTCCTCAATAATCCAATGCTTTTCAGTTAAGAGCGAGAAACGTGTGAGCTTCGTGAACTATGTAGCTTCGTTTGAGCTGAAAAGTGTCTGCGTTTACCAGAACCAAAATCTTGCTTGTAGGAAGACACAGAGCCTGGCATTTAACTCCGTTTCTGAAGCGAAACACACAGCACAGTTCTCTTCCATGAACCACACTATGCTTTAGAGCAAGAAGCACGTTCTTGCTTTCTAGAGTCTCTAATAAGGCCGGAAACCTGAGTGTGCTCAGAACAAAAGAACTCTGTTACCTACACAAACGGACCATATCTAGTTCAACTCTGCTTCTGAGACTGATAGAACACAGGTCCTCTAACATCCAATACTTTTCAGTTAAGAGCGAGAAACGGGTGAGCTTCTTGAACTATGTAGCTTTTTTGGAGCTGAAAAGTGACTGCGTTTACCAGAAACGAAATCTTGCTTGTAGGAAGACACAGAGCCTGGCATTTTACGCCGTTTCTGAAGGGAAACACACAGCAGAGTTCTCATCCATGAAAAACACTCTGCTTTAGTGCAGGAAGCACGCTCTTGCTTTCTAGATTCTCTAATAAGGTGGGAAACGTGAGTGTGCTCAGAACAAAAGAACTGTGTATCCGACACACACTTTCCATATCTAGTTCAACTCTGCTTCTGAAACTGATAGAGCACAGGTCCTCTAACATCCAATGCTCTTCAGTTAAGAGTGAGAAACGTGTGAGCTTCGTGAACTATGTAGCTTCGTTTGAGCTGAAAAGTGACTACGTTTACCAGAAAAGAAATCTTGCTTGTAGGAAGACACAGAGCCTGGCATTTAACTCCGTTTCTGAAGGGAAACCCACAGCACAGTTCTCATCCATGAAAAACACTCTGCTTTAGAACAAGAAGCATGCTCTTGCTTTCTAGAGTCTCTAATAAGGTGAGAAACATGAGTGTGCTCAGAACACAGAACTGTGTTACCTACACACACGGACCATATCTAGTTCAACTCTGCTTCTAAGATTGATAGAACACAGGTCCTCTAACATCCAATGCTTTTAAGTTAGGACCGAGAAACGTGTGAGCTTCTTGAACTATGTAGCTTTCTTTGAGCTGAAAAGTGACTGTGTTTAAAAGAAACGAAGTCTTGCTGGTAGGAAGACACAGAGCCTGGCATTTAACTCCGTTTCTGAAGGGAAACACACAGCACAGTTCTCATCCATGAAACACACTCTGCTTTAGAGCAAGAAGCAAGCTCTTGCTTTCTAGAATCTCTAAGAAGTCCGGAAACGTGAGTGTGCTCAGAACAAAAAAATTGTGTTTCCTACACACACGGACCATATCTAGTTCAACTCTGCTTCTGTAACTGATACAAACCACAGGTCCTCTAACATCCAATGCTTTTCAGTTAAGAGCGAGAAACGTGTGAGCTTCGTGAACTATGTAGCTTCGTTTGAGCTAAAAAGTGACTGCGCTTACCAGAAAAGTAGTCTTGCTTGTAGGAAGACACAGAGCCTGGCATTTAACTCCGTTTCTGAAGGGAAACACACAGCACAGTTCTCATCCATGAAACATATTCTGCTTTAGAGCAAGAAACACGCTCTTGCATTGTAGATTCTCTAATAAGGCAGGAAACGTGAGTGTGCTCAGAACAAAAGAACTGTGTTTCCTACACACACGGACCATATCTAGTTCAACTCTGCTTCTGAAACTGATACAAACCACAGGTCCTCAATAATCCAATGCTTTTCAGTTAAGAGCAAGAAACGTGTGAGCTTCGTGAACTATGTAGCTTCGTTTGAGCTGAAAAGTGTCTGCGTTTACCAGAACCAAAATCTTGCTTGTAGGAAGACACAGAGCCTGGCATTTAACTCCGTTTCTGAAGCGAAACACACAGCACAGTTCTCTTCCATGAACCACACTATGCTTTAGAGCAAGAAGCACGTTCTTGCTTTCTAGAGTCTCTAATAAGGCCGGAAACCTGAGTGTGCTCAGAACAAAAGAACTCTGTTACCTACACAAACGGACCATATCTAGTTCAACTCTGCTTCTGAGACTGATAGAACACAGGTCCTCTAACATCCAATACTTTTCAGTTAAGAGCGAGAAACGGGTGAGCTTCTTGAACTATGTAGCTTTTTTGGAGCTGAAAAGTGACTGCGTTTACCAGAAACGAAATCTTGCTTGTAGGAAGACACAGAGCCTGGCATTTTACGCCGTTTCTGAAGGGAAACACACAGCAGAGTTCTCATCCATGAAAAACACTCTGCTTTAGAGCAGGAAGCACGCTCTTGCTTTCTAGATTCTCTAATAAGGTGGGAAACGTGAGTGTGCTCAGAACAAAAGAACTGTGTATCCGACACACACTTTCCATATCTAGTTCAACTCTGCTTCTGAAACTGATAGAGCACAGGTCCTCTAACATCCAATGCTCTTCAGTTAAGAGTGAGAAACGTGTGAGCTTCGTGAACTATGTAGCTTCGTTTGAGCTGAAAAGTGACTACGTTTACCAGAAAAGAAGTCTTGCTTGTAGGAAGACACAGAGCCTGGCATTTAACTCCGTTTCTGAAGGGAAACCCACAGCACAGTTCTCATCCATGAAAAACACTCTGCTTTAGAGCAGGAAGCATGCTCTTGCTTTCTAGAGTCTCTAATAAGGTGAGAAACATGAGTGTGCTCAGAACACAGAACTGTGTTACCTACACACACGGACCATATCTAGTTCAACTCTGCTTCTAAGATTGATAGAACACAGGTCCTCTAACATCCAATGCTTTTAAGTTAGGACCGAGAAACGTGTGAGCTTCTTGAACTATGTAGCTTTCTTTGAGCTGAAAAGTGACTGTGTTTAAAAGAAACGAAGTCTTGCTGGTAGGAAGACACAGAGCCTGGCATTTAACTCCGTTTCTGAAGGGAAACACACAGCACAGTTCTCATCCATGAAACACACTCTGCTTTAGAGCAAGAAGCAAGCTCTTGCTTTCTAGAATCTCTAAGAAGTCCGGAAACGTGAGTGTGCTCAGAACGAAAAAATTGTGTTTCCTACACACACGGACCATATCTAGTTCAACTCTGCTTCTGTAACTGATACAAACCACAGGTCCTCTAACATCCAATGCTTTTCAGTTAAGAGCGAGAAACGTGTGAGCTTCGTGAACTATGTAGCTTCGTTTGAGCTAAAAAGTGACTGCGCTTACCAGAAAAGTAGTCTTGCTTGTAGGAAGACACAGAGCCTGGCATTTAACTCCGTTTCTGAAGGGAAACACACAGCACAGTTCTCATCCATGAAACATATTCTGCTTTAGAGCAAGAAACACGCTCTTGCATTGTAGATTCTCTAATAAGGCAGGAAACGTGAGTGTGCTCAGAACAAAAGAACTGTGTTTCCTACACACACGGACCATATCTAGTTCAACTCTGCTTCTGAAACTGATACAAACCACAGGTCCTCAATAATCCAATGCTTTTCAGTTAAGAGCGAGAAACGTGTGCGCTTCGTGAACTATGTAGCTTCGTTTGAGCTGAAAAGTGTCTGTGTTTACCAGAACCAAAATCTTGCTTGTAGGAAGACACAGAGCCTGGCATTTAACTCCGTTTCTGAAGCGAAACACACAGCACAGTTCTCTTCCATGAACCACACTATGCTTTAGAGCAAGAAGCACGTTCTTGCTTTCTAGAGTCTCTAATAAGGCCGGAAACCTGAGTGTGCTCAGAACAAAAGAACTCTGTTACCTACACAAACGGACCATATCTAGTTCAACTCTGCTTCTGAGACTGATAGAACACAGGTCCTCTAACATCCAATACTTTTCAGTTAAGAGCGAGAAACGGGTGAGCTTCTTGAACTATGTAGCTTTTTTGGAGCTGAAAAGTGACTGCGTTTACCAGAAACGAAATCTTGCTTGTAGGAAGACACAGAGCCTGGCATTTAACTCCGTTTCTGAAGGGAAACACACAGCACAGTTCTCATCCATGAAACATATTCTGCTTTAGAGCAAGAAACACGCTCTTGCATTGTAGATTCTCTAATAAGGCAGGAAACGTGAGTGTGCTCAGAACAAAAGAACTGTGTTTCCTACACACACGGACCATATCTAGTTCAACTCTGCTTCCGAAACTGATACAAACCACAGGTCCTCAATAATCCAATGCTTTTCAGTTAAGAGCGAGAAACGTGTGAGCTTCGTGAACTATGTAGCTTCGTTTGAGCTGAAAAGTGTCTGCGTTTACCAGAACCAAAATCTTGCTTGTAGGAAGACACAGAGCCTGGCATTTAACTCCGTTTCTGAAGCGAAACACACAACACAGTTCTCATCCATGAACCATACTATGCTTTAGAGCAAGAAGCACGTTCTTGCTTTCTAGAGTCTCTAATAAGGCCGGAAACCTGAGTGTGCTCAGAACAAAAGAACTGTGTTTCCTCCACACACGGACCATATCTAGTTCAACTCTGCTTCTGAAACTGATACAAACCACAGGTCCTCAATAATCCAATGCTTTTCAGTTAAGAGCGAGAAACGTGTGAGCTTCATGAACTTTGTAGCTACATTTGAGCTAAAAAGTGACTGCATTTACCAGAAAAGAAGTCTTGCTTGTAGGAAGACACAGAGCCTGGCATTTTACGCCGTTTCTGAAGGGAAACACACAGCAGAGTTCTCATCCATGAAACACTCTGCTTTAGAACAAGAAGCATGCTCTTGCTTTCTAGAGTCTCTAATAAGGCGGGAAACATGAGTGTGCTCAGAACAAAAGAACTGTGTTACCTACACACACGGACCATATCTAGTTCAACTCTGCTTCTGAAACTGAAACAAACCACAGGTACTCAAACACCCAATGCTTTTCAGTTAAGAGCGAGAAACGTGTGAGCTTTGTGAACTATGTAGCTTTTTTGGAGCTGAAAAGTGACTGCGTTTACCAGAAACGAAATCTTGCTTGTAGGAAGACACAGAGCCTGGCATTTAACTCCTTTTCTGAAGGGAAACACACAGCACAGTTCTCATCCATGAAACACACTCTGCTTTAGAGCAAGAAGCACGCTCTTACTTTCTGGATGCTCTAAAAGGCAGGAAACGTGAGTGTTTTCAGAACAAAAGAACTGTGTTTCCTACACACACGGACCATATCTAGTTTAACTCCGCTTCTGAAACTGATACAAACCACAGGTCCTCTAACATCCAATGCTTTTCAGTTAAGAGCGAGAAACGTGTGAGCTTCGTGAACTATGTAGCTTCGTTTGAGCTAAAAAGTGACTGCGCTTACCAGAAAAGTATTCTTGCTTGTAGGAAGACACAGAGCCTGGCATTTAACTCCGTTTCTGAAGGGAAACACACAGCACAGTTCTCATCCATGAAACATATTCTGCTTTAGAGCAAGAAACACGCTCTTGCATTATAGATTCTCTAATAAGGCAGGAAACGTGAGTGTGCTAAGAACAAAAGAACTGTGTTTCCTACACACACGGACCATATCTAGTTCAACTCTGCTTCTGAAACTGATACAAACCACAGGTCCTCAATAATCCAATGCTTTTCAGTTAAGAGCGAGAAACGTGTGAGCTTCGTGAACTATGTAGCTTCGTTTGAGCTGAAAAGTGTCTGCATATACCAGAACCAAAATCTTGCTTGTAGGAAGACACAGAGCCTGGCATTTAACTCCGTTTCTGAAACGAAACACACAGCACAGTTCTCTTCCATGAACCACACTATGCTTTAGAGCAAGAAGCACGTTCTTGCTTTCTAGAGTCTCTAATAAGGCCGGAAACCTGAGTGTGCTCAGAACAAAAGAACTGTGTTACCTACACAAACGGACCATATCTAGTTCAACTCTGCTTCTGAGACTGATAGAACACAGGTCCTCTAACATCCAATACTTTTCAGTTAAGAGCGAGAAACGGGTGAGCTTCTTGAACTATGTAGCTTTGTTTGAGCTGAAAAGTGACTACGTTTACCAGAAAAGAAATCTTGCTTGTAGGAAGACACAGAGCCTGGCATTAAACTCCGTTTCTGAAGGGAAACACACAGCACAGTTCTCATCCATGAAACACACTCTGCTTTAGAGCAAGAAGCCCGCTCTTGCTTTCTAGAGTCTCTAATAAGGCAGGAAACGTGAGTGTGCTCAGAACAAAAGAACTGTGTTTCCTACACACACGGACCATATCTAGTTCAACTCTGCTTCTGAAACTGATACAAACCACAGGCCCTCTAACATCCAATGCTTTTCAGTTAAGAGCGAGAAACGTCTGAGCTTCGTGAACTATGTAGCTTCGTTTGAGCTGAAAAGTGACTGTGTTTACTAGAAACGAATTCTTGATTGTTGGTAGACACAGAGCCTGGCATTTAACTCCGTTTCTGAAGTTAAACACACAGCACAGTTCTCATCGATGAAACACACTCTGCTTTAGAACAAGAAGCATGCTCTTGCTTTCTAGGGTCCCTAATAAGGCGGGAAACATGAGTGTGCTCAGAACAAAAGAACTGTGTTTCCTACACACACGGACCATATCTAGTTCAACTCTGCTTCTGAAACTGATACAAACCACAGGTCCTCAAACACCCAATGCTTTCCAGTTAACAGCGAGAAACGTGTGAGCTTTGTGAACTATGTAGCATCTTTGGGCTGAAAAGTGACTGGGTATACCAAAAACGAAGTCTTGCTTTTAGGAAGACACAGAGCCTGGCATTTAACTCCGTTTCTGAAGGGAAAAACACAGCACAGTTCTCATCCATCAAACGCACTCCGCTTTAGAGCAAGAAGCACGCTCTTGCTTTGTAGAGTCTCTAATAAGGCAGGAAACGTGAGTGTGCTCATAACAAAAGAACTGTGTTCCCTACACACACGGACCATATCTAGTTCAAGTCTGCTTCTGAAACTGAAACAAACCACAGGTCCTCAAACACCCAATGCTATTCATTTAACAGCGAGAAACGTGTGAGCTTTGTGAACTATGTAGCTTCTTTGGGCTGAAAAGTGATTGCGTTTACCAAAAACGAAGTTTTGCTTTTAGGAAGACACAGAGCCTGGCATTTAACTCCTTTTCTGAAGGGAAACACACAGCACAGTTCTCATCCATGAAACACACTCTGCTTTAGAGCAAGAAGCACGCTCTTGCTTTCTGGATGCTCTAAAAGGCAGGAAACGTGAGTGTTTTCAGAACAAAAGAACTGTTTTTCCTAAACACACGGACCATATCTAGTTTAACTCCGATTCTGAAACTGATACAAACCACAGGTCCTCTAACATCCAATGCTTTTCAGTTAAGAGCGAGAAACGTGTGAGCTTCGTGAACTATGTAGCTTCGTTTGAGCTAAAAAGTGACTGCGTTTACCAAGAAAAGAAGTCTTGCTTGTAGGAAGACACAGAGCCTGGCATTTTACGCCGTTTCTGAAGGGAAACACACAGGAGAGTTATCATCCATGAAACACTCTGCTTTAGAACAAGAAGCATGCTCTTACTTTCTAGAGTCTCTAATAAGGAGGGAAACATGAGTGTGCTCAGAACAAAAGAACTGTGTTACCTACAAACACGGACCATATCTAGTTCAACTCCGCTTCTGAAACTGATACAAACCACAGGTCCTCCAACATCCAATGCTTTTCAGTTAAGAGCCAGAAACGTGTGAGTTTCGTGAACTATGTAGCTTCGTTTGAGCTAAATATTGACTGCGTTTACAAGAAACGAAATCTTGATTGTAGGAAGACACAGAGCCTGGCATTTAACTCCGTTTCTGAAGGGAAACCCACAGCACATTCTCATCCATGAAACACACTCTGCTTTAGAGCAGGAAGCACGTTCTTGCTTTCTAGAGTCTCTAATAAGGTGGGAAACTTGAGTGTGCTCAGAACAAAAGAACTGTGTATCCGACACACACTTTCCATATCTAGTTCAACTCTGCTTCTGAAACAGATAGAGCACAGGTCCTCTAACATCCAATGCTCTTCAGTTAAGAGTGAGAAACGTGTGAGCTTCGTGAACTATGTAGCTTCGTTTGAGCTGAAAAGTGACTACGTTTACCAGAAAAGAAATCTTGCTTGTAGGAAGACACAGAGCCTGGCATTAAACTCCGTTTCTGAATGGAAACACACAGAACAGTTCTCATCCATGAAACACACTCTGCTTTAGAGCAAGAAGCCCGCTCTTGCTTTCTAGAGTCTCTAATAAGGCGGGAAACGTGAGTGTGCTCAGAACAAAAGAACTGTGTTTCCTACACACACGGACCATATCTAGTTCAATTCTGCTTCTTAAACTGATACAAACCACAGGTCCTCTAACATCCAATGCTTTTCAGTTAAGAGCCAGAAACGTGTGAGTTTCGTGAACTATGTAGCTTCGTTTGAGCTGAATAGTGACTGCGTTTACGAGAAAAGAAATCTTGATTGTAGGAAGAAACAGAGCCTGGCATTTAACTCCGTTTCTGAAGGGAAACCCACAGCACAGTTCTCATCCATGAAACACACTCTGCTTTAGAGCAAGAAGCCCGCTCTTGCTTTCTAGAGTCTCTAATAAGGCGGGAAACGTGAGTGTGCTCAGAACAAAAGAACTGTGTTTCCTACACACACGGACCATATCTAGTTCAACTCTGCTTCTGAAACTGATACTAACCACAGGCCCTCTAACATCCAATGCTTTTCAGTTAAGAGCGAGAAACGTCTGAGCTTTGTGAACTATGTAGTTCGTTTGAGCTGAAAAGTGACTGTGTTTACTAGAAACGAATTCTTGATTGTTGGTAGACACAGAGCCTGGCATTTAACTCCGTTTCTGAAGGGAAACACACAACACAGTTCTCATCGATGAAACACACTCTGCTTTAGAACAAGAAGCATGCTCTTGCTTTCTAGGGTCCCTAATAAGGCGGGAAACATGAGTGTGCTCAGAACAAAAGAACTGTGTTTCCTACACACACGGACCATATCTAGTTCAACTCTGCTTCTGAAACTCATACAAACCACAGGTCCTCAAACACCCAATGCTTTCCAGTTAACAGCGAGAAACGTGTGAGCTTTGTGAACTTTGTAGCATCTTTGGGCTGAAATGTGACTGGGTTTACCAAAAACGAAGTCTTGCTTTTAGGAAGACACAGAGCCTGGCATTTAACTCCGTTTCTGAAGGGAAAAACACAGCACAGTTCTCATCCATCAAACGCACTCCGCTTTAGAGCAAGAAGCACGCTCTTGCTTTGTAGAGTCTCTAATAAGGCAGGAAACGTGAGTGTGCTCATAACAAAAGAACTGTGTTTCCTACACACAAGGACCATATCTAGTTCAACTGCGCTTCTGAAACTGATACAAACCACAGGTCCTCTAACATCCAATGCTTTTCAGTTAAGAGCGAGAAACGTGTGAGCTTCGTGAACTTTGTAGCTACATTTGAGCTAAAAAGTGACTGCATTTACCAGAAAAGAAGTCTTGCTTGTAGGAATACACAGAGCCTGGCATTTAACTCCGTTTCTGAAGGGAAACACACAGCACAGTTCTCATCCATGAATCACTCTGCTTTAGAACAAGAAGCATGCTCTTGCTTTCTAGAGTCTCTAACAAGGTAAGAAACATGAGTGTGCTCCGAACAAAAGAACTGTGTTTCCTACACACACGGACCATATCTAGTTCAAGTCTGCTTCTGAAACTGAAACAAACCACAGGTCCTCAAACACCCAATGCTATTCAGTTAACAGCGAGAAACGTGTGAGCTTTGTGAACCATGTAGCTTCTTTGGGCTGAAAAGTGATTGCGTTTACCAAAAACGAAGTTTTGCTTTTAGGAAGACACAGAGCCTGGCATTTATCTCCTTTTCTGAAGGGAAACACACAGCACAGTTCTCATCCATGAAACACACTCTGCTTTAGAGCAAGAAGCACCTTCTTGCTTTCTGGATGCTCTAAAAGGCAGGAAACGTGAGTGTTTTCAGAACAAAAGAACTGTGTTTCCTACAAACACGGACCATATCTAGTTCAACTCCGCTTCTGAAACTGATACAAACCACAGGTCCTCTAACATCCAATGCTTTTCAGTTAAGAGCCAGAAACGTGTGAGTTTCGTGAACTATGTAGCTTCGTTTGAGCTGAATAGTGACTGCGTTTACCAGAAACGAAATCTTGATTGTAGGAAGACACAGAGCCTGGCATTTAACTCCGTTTCTGAAGGGAAACCCACAGCACAGTTCTCATCCATGAAACACACTCTGCTTTAGAGCAGGAAGCACGCTCTTGCTTTCTAGAGTCTCTAATAAGGTGGGAAACATGAGTGTGCTCAGAACAAAAGAACTGTGTATCCGACACACACTTTCCATATCTAGTTCAACTCTGCTTCTGAAACTGATAGAGCACAGGTCCTCTAACATCCCATGCTCTTCAGTTAAGAGTGAGAAACGTGTGAGCTTCGTGAACTATGTAGCTTCGTTTGAGCTGAAAAGTGACTACGTTTACCAGAAAAGAAATCTTGCTTGTAGGAAGACACAGAGCCTGGCATTAAACTCCGTTTCTGAAGGGAAACACACAGAACAGTTCTCATCCATGAAACACACTCTGCTTTAGAGCAAGAAGCACGCTCTTGCTTTCTGGATGCTCTAAAAGGCAGGAAACGTGAGTGTTTTCAGAACAAAAGAACTGTGTTTCCTAAACACACGGACCATATCTAGTTTAACTCCTCTTCTGAAACTGATACAAACCACAGGTCCTCTAACATCCAATTCTTTTCTACAAACGTGTGAGCTTGTTGAACTATGTAGCTTCGTTTAAGCTAAAAAGTGACTGCGTTTACCAAGAAAAGAAGTCTTGCTTGGAGGAAGACACAGAGCCTGGCATTTTACGCCGTTTCTGAAGGGAAACACACAGCAGAGTTCTCATCTATGAAACACTCTGCGTTAGAACAAGAAGCATGCTCTTGCTTTCTAGAGTCTCTAATAAGGAGGGAAACATGAGTGTGCTCAGAACAAAAGAACTGTGTTACCTACACACACGGACCATATCTAGTTCAACTCCGCTTCTGAAACTGATACAAACCACAGGTCCTCTAACATCCAATGCTTTTCAGTTAAGAGCCAGAAACGTGTGAGTTTCGTGAACTATGTAGCTTTGTTTGAGCTGAATAGTGACTGCGTTTACCAGAAACGAAATCTTGATTGTAGGAGGACACAGAGCCTGGCATTTAACTCCGTTTCTGAAGGGAAACCCACAGCACAGTTCTCATCAATGAAAAACACTCTGCTTTAGAGCAGGAAGCACGCTCTTGCTTTCTAGAGTCTCTAATAAGGTGGGAAACGTGAGTGTGCTCAGAACAAAAGAACTGTGTATCCGACACACACTTTCCATATCTAGTTCAACTCTGCTTCTGCGACTGATAGAACACAGGTCCTCTAACATCGAATGCTCTTCAGTTAAGAGTGAGAAAGGTGTGAGCTTCGTGAACTATGTAGCTTCGTTTGAGCTGAAAAGTGACTACGTTTACCAGAAAAGAAATCTTGCTTGTAGGAAGACACAGAGCCTGGCATTTAACTCCGTTTCTGAAGGGAAACACACAGCACAGTTCTCATCCATGAAACACACTCTGCTTTAGAGCAAGAATCCCGCTCTTGCTTTCTAGAGTATCTAATAAGGCGGGAAAAGTGAGTGTGCTCAAAAAAAAAGAACTGTTTTTCCTACACTCACAGACCATATGTAGTTCAACTCTGCTTCTGAAACTGATACAAACCACAAGCCCTCTAACATCAAATGCTTTTCAGTTAAGAGCGAGAAACGTGTGAGCTTCGTGAACTATGTAGCTTCGTTTGAGCTGAAAAGTGACAGTGTTTACCAGAAACGAATTCTTGATTGTTGGAAGACACAGAGCCTGGCATTTACCTCCGTTTCTGAAGGGAAACACACAGCACAGTTCTCATGCATGAAACACAGTGTGCTTTAGAGGAAGAAGCTCGCTCTTGCTTTGTAGATTCTCTAATAAGGCAGGAAACGTGAGTGTGCTCAGAACAAAAGAACTGTGTTACCTACACAAACGGACCATATCTAGTTCAACTCTGCTTCTGAGACTGATAGAACACAGGTCCTCTAACATCCAATACTTTTCAGTTAAGAGCGAGAAACGGGTGAGCTTCTTGAACTATGTAGCTTTTTTTGAGCTGAAAAGTGACTGCGTTTACCAGAAACGCAATCTTGCTTGTAGGAAGACACAGAGCCTGGCATTTAAAGCCGTTTCTGAAGGGAAACACACAGCACAGTTCTCATCCATGAAACATATTCTGCTTTAGAACAAGAAACACGCTCTTGCATTGTAGATTCTCTAATAAGGCAGGAAACGTGAGTGTGCTCAGAACAAAAGAACTGTGTTTCCTACACACACGGACCATATCTAGTTTAACTCTGCTTCTGAAACTGAAACAAACCACAGGTCCTCAAACACCCAATGCTTTTCAGTTAAGAGCGAGAAACGTGTGAGCTTTGTGAACTATGTAGCTTCTTTGGGCTGAAAAGTGATTGCGTTTAACAAAAACAAAGTCTTGCTTTTAGGAAGACACAGAGCCTGGCATTTAACTCCTTTTCTGAAGGTAAACACACAGCACAGTTCTCATCCATGAAACACACTCTGCTTTAGAGCAAGAAGCACGCTCTTGCTTTCTGGATGCTCTAAAAGGCAGGAAACGTGAGTGTTTTCAGAACAAAAGAACTGTGTTTCCTAAACACACGGACCATATCTAGTTTAACTCCTCTTCTGAAACTGATACAAACCACAGGTCCTCTAACATCCAATTCTTTTCTACAAACGTGTGAGCTTCTTGAACTATGTAGCTTCGTTTGAGCTAAAAAGTGACTGCGTTTACCAAGAAAAGAAGTCTTGCTTGGAGGAAGACACAGAGCCTGGCATTTTACGCCGTTTCTGAAGGGAAACACACAGCAGAGTTCTCATCCATGAAACACTCTGCGTTAGAACAAGAAGCATGCTCTTGCTTTCTAGAGTCTCTAATAAGGAGGGAAACATGAGTGTGCTCAGAACAAAAGAACTGTGTTACCTACACACACGGACCATATCTAGTTCAACTCCGCTTCTGAAACTGATACAAACCACAGGTCCTCTAACATCCAATGCTTTTCAGTTAAGAGCCAGAAACGTGTGAGTTTCGTGAACTATGTAGCTTTGTTTGAGCTGAATAGTGACTGCGTTTACCAGAAACGAAATCTTGATTGTAGGAAGACACAGAGCCTGGCATTTAACTCCGTTTCTGAAGGGAAACCCACAGCACAGTTCTCATCAATGAAAAACACTCTGCTTTAGAGCAGGAAGCATGCTCTTGCTTTCTAGAGTCTCTAATAAGGTGGGAAACATGAGTGTGCTCAGAACAAAAGAACTGTGTATCCGACACACACTTTCCATATCTTGTTCAACTCTGCTTCTGAGACTGATAGAACACAGGTCCTCTAACATCCAATGCTCTTCAGTTAAGAGTGAGAAAGGTGTGAGCTTCGTGAACTATGTAGCTTCGTTTGAGCTGAAAAGTGACTACGTTTACCAGAAAAGAAATCTTGCTTGTAGGAAGACACAGAGCCTGGCATTTAACTCCGTTTCTGAAGGGAAACACACAGCACAGTTCTCATCCATGAAACACACTCTGCTTTAGAATAAGAATCCCGCTCTTGCTTTCTAGAGTATCTAATAAGGCGGGAAACGTGAGTGTGCTCAAAAAAAATGAACTGTTTTTCCTACACTCACAGACCATATGTAGTTCAACTCTGCTTCTGAAACTGATACAAACCACAGGCCCTCTAACATCCAATGCTTTTCAGTTAAGAGCGAGAAACGTGTGAGCTCCGTGAACTATGTAGCTTCGTTTGAGCTGAAAAGTGACTGTGTTTACCAGAAACGAATTCTTGATTGTTGGAAGACACAGAGCCTGGCATTTAACTCCGTTTCTGAAGGGAAACACACAGCACAGTTCTCATCCATGAAACACAGTGTGCTTTAGAGGAAGAAGCCCGCTCTTGCTTTGTAGATTCTCTAATAAGGCAGGAAACGTGAGTGTGCTCAGAACAAAAGAACTGTGTTACCTACACAAACGGACCATATCTAGTTCAACTCTGCTTCTGAGACTGATAGAACACAGGTCCCCTAACATCCAATACTTTTCAGTTTAGAGCGAGAAACGGGTGAGCTTCTTGAACTATGTAGCTTTTTTTGAGCTGAAAAGTGACTGCGTTTACCAGAAACGCAATCTTGCTTGTAGGAAGACACAGAGCCTGGCATTTAACTCCGTTTCTGAAGGGAAACACACAGCACAGTTCTCATCAATGAAACACACTCTGCTTTAGAGCAAGAAGCATGCTCTTGCTTTCTAGAGTCTCTAATAAGGCGAGAAACATGAGTGTGCTCAGAACAAAAGAACTGTGTTACCTACACACACGGACCATATCTAGTTCAACTCTGCTTCTGAAACTGATACAAACCACAGGTCCTCAATAATCCAATGCTTTTCAGTTAAGAGCGAGAAACGTGTGAGCTTAGTGAACTATGTAGCTTATTTGGGCTGAAAAGTGACTGCCTTTACCAAAAACAAAGTCTTGCTTGTAGGAAGACACAGAGCCTGGCATTCAACTCTGTTTCTGAAGGGAAACACACAGCACAGTTCTCATCAATGAAACACACTCTGCTTTAGAGCAAGAAGCATGCTCTTGCTTTCTATGTCTCTAAGAAGGTAGGAAATGTGAGTGTGCTCAGAACAAAAGAACTGTGTTTCCTACACACACGGACAATATCTAGTTCAACTATGCTTTTGAAACTGATACAAACCACAGGTCCTATAACAACCAATGCTTTTCAGGTAAGAGCGAGAAACGTGGGAGCTTCGTGATCTATGTAGCTTCTTTGGGCTGCAAAGTGACTGCGTTTACGAGAAATGAAGTCCTACTTCTATGAAGACACAGAGCCTGGCATTTAACTCCGTTTCTGAAGGGAAACACACAGCACTGTTCTCATCAATGAAACACAATCTGCTTTAGAGCAAGAAGCATGCTCTTGCTTTCTAGTGTCTCTAATAAGGCGGGAAACGTGAGTGTGTTCTTAAATAAAGAATTGTGTTTCCGACACTCACGGACCATATCTAGTTCAACACTGCTTCTGAAACTGATACAAACCACAGGTCCTCTAACCTCCAATGCTTTTCAATAAAGAGCGAGAAACGTGTGAGCTTCGTGAACTATGTAGCTTCGTTCGAGCTGAAAAGTGACTGTGTTTACCAGAAACGAATTCTTGCTTGTTGGAAGACACAGAGCCTGGCATTTAACTCCGTTTCTGAAGGGAAACACACAGCATAGTTGTCATCGATGAAACACACTCTGCTTTAGAGCAAGAAGCATGCTCTTGCTTTCTAGGTTCTCTAATAAGGCGGGAAACGTGAGTGTGCTCAGAACAAAAGAACTGTGTTTCCTACACACACGGACCATATCTAGTTCATCTGTGCTTCTGAAACTGATACAAACCACAGGTCCTCTAACATCCAATGCTTTTCAGTTAAGAGTGAGAAACGTGTGAGCTTAGTGAACTATTTAGCTTCTTTGGACTGAAAGGTGACTGCGTTTACCAGAAACGAAGTCTTGCTTGTAGGAAGACACAGAGCCTGGCATTTAACTCCGTTTCTGAAGGGAAATACACAGCACAGTTCTCATCCATGAAACACACTCTGCTTTAGAGCAAGAAGCTCGCTCTTGCTTTCTTGAGTCTCTAATATGGCCGGAAACCTGAGTGTGCTCAGAACAAAAGAACTGTGTTTCCTACACACACGGACCATATCTAGTTCAACTCTGCTTCTGAAACTGATACAAACCATAGGTCCTCTAACATCCAATGCTTTTCAGTTAAGAATGAGAAACGTGTTAGCTTCGTGAACTATGTAACTTCTTTGGGCTAAAATGTGACTGCCTATAACAGAAACGAAGTCTTGCTTGTATTAAGACACAGAACCTGGCATTTAACTCCGTTTCTGAAGGGAAACCCACAGCACAGTTCTCCTCCATGAAACACACTCTGCTTTAGATCAAGAAGCACACTCTTGCTTTCTAGAGTCTCTAATAAGGCGGGAAACGTGAGTGTGCTCAGAAAAAAAGAACTGTGTTTCCTACACACACGGACCATATCTAGTTCAACTCTGCTTCTGTAACTTATACAAACCACAGGTCCTCTAACATCCAATGATTTTCAGTTAAGAGCGAGAAACGTGTGAGCTTCGTGAACTATGTAGCTTCGTTTGAGCTAAAAATTGACTGCGCTTACCAGAAAAGTAGTCTTGCTTGTAGGAAGACACAGAGCCTGGCATTTAACTCCGTTTCTGAAGGGAAACACACAGCACAGTTCTCATCCATGAAACACTCGGCTTTAGAACAAGAAGCATGCTCTTGCTTTCTAGAATCTCTAATAAGGTGAGAAACATGAGTGTGCTCAGAAGAAAAGAACTGTGTTACCTACACAAACGGACCATATCTAGTTCAACTCTGCTTCTGAGACTGATAGAACACAGGTCCTCTAACATCCAATGCTTTTCAGTTAAGAGCCTGAAACGGGTGAGCTTCTTGAACTATGTAGCTTTTTTTGAGCTGAAAAGTGACTGCGTTTACCAGAAACGAAATCTTGCTTGTAGGAAGACACAGAGCCTGGCATTAAACTCCGTTTCTGAAGGGAAACACACAGCACAGTTCTCATCGATGAAACACACTCTGCTTTAGAGCAAGAAGCACGCTCTTGCTATGTAGAGTCTCTAATAAGGCAGGAAACGTGAGTGTGCTCAGAACAAAATAACTGTGTTTCCTACACACACGGACGATATCTAGTTAAACCCTGCTTCTGAAACTGATACAAACCCCAGGTCCTCAAACACCCAATGCTTTCCAGTTAACAGCGAGAAACGTGTGAGCTTTGTGAACAAGTAACTTCTTTGGGCTGAAAAGTGACTGGGTTTACCAAAAACGAAATCTTGCTTTTAGGAAGACACAGAGCCTGGCATTTAACTCCGTTTCTGAAGGGAAAAACACAGCACAGTTCTCATCCATCAAACGCACTCCTCTTTAGAGCAAGAAGCACGCTCTTGCTTTGTAGAGTCTCTAATAAGGCAGGAAACGTGAGTGTGCTCATAACAAAAGAACTGTGTTTCCTACACACACGGACCATATCTAGTTCAACTGCGCTTCTGAAACTGATACACACCACAGGTCCTCTAACATCCAATGCTTTTCAGTTAAGAGCGAGAAACGTGTGAGCTTCGTGAACTATGTAGCTTCATTTGAGCTAAAAAGTGACTGCATTTACCAGAAAAGAAGTCTTGATTGTAGGAATACACAGAGCCTGGCATTTAACTCCGTTTCTGAAGGGAAACACACAGCACAGTTCTCATCCATGAAACACTCTGCTTTAGAACAAGAAGCATGCTCTTGCTTTCTAGAGTCTCTAACAAGGTGAGAAACATGAGTGTGCTCAGAACAAAAGAACTGTGTTTCCTACACACACGGGCCATATCTAGTTCAAGTCTGCTTCTGAAACTGAAACAAACCACAGGTCCTCTAACACCCAATGGTTTTCAGTTAAGAGCGAGAAACGTGTGAGCTTTGTGAACTATGTAGCTTCTTTTTGGGCTGAAAAGTGATTGCGTTTACCAATAACGAAGTCTTGCTTTTAGGAAGACAAAGAGCCTGGCATTTAACTCCTTTTCTGAAGGTAAACACACAGCACAGTTCTCATCCATGAAACACACTCTGCTTTAGAGCAAGAAGCACGCTCTTGCTTTCTGGATGCTCTAAAAGGCAGGAAACGTGAGTGTTATCAGAACAAAAGAACTGTGTTTCCTAAACACACGGACCATATCGAGTTTAACTCCGCTTCTGAAACTGATACAAACCACAGGTCCTCTAACATCCAATTCTTTCCAGTTAAGAGCGAGAAACGTGTGAGCTTCTTGAACTATGTAGCTTCGTTTGAGCTAAAAAGTGACTGCGTTTACCAAGAAAAGAAGTCTTGCTTGTAGGAAGACACAGAGCCTGGCATTTTACGCCGTTTCTGAAGGGAAACACACAGCAGAGTTCTCATCCATGAAACACTCTGCTTTAGAACAAGAAGCATGCTCTTGCTTTCTAGAGTCTCTAATAAGGAGGGAAACATGAGTGTGCTCAGAACAAAAGAACTGTGTTACCTACACACACGGACCATATCTAGTTCAACTCCGCTTCTGAAACTGATACAAACCACAGGTCCTCTATCATCCAATGCTTTTCAGTTAAGAGCCAGAAACGTGTGAGTTTCGTGAACTATGTAGCTTTGTTTGAGCTGAATAGTGACTGCGTTTAACAGAAACGAAATCTTGATTGTAGGAAGACACAGAGCCTGGCATTTAACTCCGTTTCTGAAGGGAAACCCACAGCACAGTTCTCATCCATGAAAAACACTCTGCTTTAGAGCAGGAAGCACGCTCTTGCTTTCTAGAGTCTCTAATAAGGTGGGAAACGTGAGTGTGCTCAGAACAAAAGAACTGTGTATCCGACACACACTTTCCATATCTGGTTCAACTCTGCTTCTGAGACTGGTAGAACACAGGTCCTCTAACATCCAATGCTCTTCGGTTAAGAGTGAGAAAGGTGTGAGCTTCGTGAACTATGTAGCTTCGTTTGAGCTGAAAAGTGACTACGTTTACCAGAAAAGAAATCTTGGTTGTAGGAAGACACAGAGCCTGGCATTAAACTCCGTTTCTGAAGGGAAACACACAGAACAGTTCTCATCCATGAAACACACTCTGCTTTAGAGCAAGAAGCACGCTCTTGCTTTCTGGATGCTCTAAAAGGCAGGAAACGTGAGTGTTTTCAGAACAAAAGAACTGTGTTTCCTAAACACACGGACCATATCTAGTTTAACTCCTCTTCTGAAACTGATACAAACCACAGGTCCTCTAACATCCAATTCTTTTCTACAAACGTGTGAGCTTGTTGAACTATGTAGCTTCGTTTAAGCTAAAAAGTGACTGCGTTTACCAAGAAAAGAAGTCTTGCTTGTAGGAAGACACAGAGCCTTGCATTTTACGTCGTTTCTGAAGGGAAACACACAGCAGAGTTCTCATCCATGAAACACTCTGCGTTAGAACAAGAAGCATGCTCTTGCTTTCTAGAGTCTCTAATAAGGAGGGAAACATGAGTGTGCTCAGAACAAAAGAACTGTGTTACCTACACACACGGACCATATCTAGTTCAACTCCGCTTCTGAAACTGATACAAACCACAGGTCCTCTAACATCCAATGCTTTTCAGTTAAGAGCCAGAAACGTGTGAGTTTCGTGAACTATGTAGCTTTGTTTGAGCTGAATAGTGACTGCGTTTACCAGAAACGAAATCTTGATTGTAGGAAGACACAGAGCCTGGCATTTAACTCCGTTTCTGAAGGGAAACCCACAGCACAGTTCTCATCAAGGAAAAACACTCTGCTTTAGAGCAGGACGCACGCTCTTGCTTTCTAGAGTCTCTAATAAGGTGGGAAACGTGAGTGTGCTCAGAACAAAAGAACTGTGTATCCGACACACACTTTCCATATCTAGTTCAACTCTGCTTCTGAGACTGATAGAACACAGGTCCTCTAACATCCAATGCTCTTCAGTTAAGAGTGAGAAAGGTGTGAGCTTCGTGAACTATGTAGCTTCGTTTGAGCTGAAAAGTGACTACGTTTACCAGAAAAGAAATCTTGCTTGTAGGAAGACACAGAGCCTGGCATTTAACTCCGTTTCTGAAGGGAAACACACAGCACAGTTCTCATCCATGAAACACACTCTGCTTTAGAGCAAGAATCCTGCTCTTGCTTTCTAGAGTATCTAATAAGGCGGGAAACGTGAGTGTGCTCAAAAAAAATGAACTGTTTTTCCTACACTCACAGACCATATGTAGTTCAACTCTGCTTCTGAAACTGATACAAACCACAAGCCCTCTAACATCCAATGCTTTTCAGTTAAGAGCGAGAAACGTGTGAGCTTCGTGAACTATGTAGCTTCGTTTGAGCTGAAAAGTGACTGTGTTTACCAGAAACGAATTCTTCATTGTTGGAAGACACAGAGCCTGGCATTTACCTCCGTTTCTGAAGGGAAACACACAGCACAGTTGTCATGCATGAAACACAGTGTGCTTTAGAGGAAGAAGCCCGCTCTTGCTTTGTAGATTCTCTAATAAGGCAGGAAACGTGAGTGTGCTCAGAACAAAAGAACTGTGTTACCTACACAAACGGACCATATCTAGTTCAACTCTGCTTCTGAGACTGATAGAACACAGGTCCTCTAACATCCAATACTTTTCAGTTAAGAGCGAGAAACGGGTGAGCTTCTTGAACTATGTAGCTTTTTTTGAGCTGAAAAGTGACTGCGTTTACCAGAAACGCAATCTTGCTTGTAGGAAGACACAGAGCCTGGCATTTAACTCCGTTTCTGAAGGGAAACACACAGCACAGTTCTCATCCATGAAACATATTCTGCTTTAGAACAAGAAACACGCTCTTGCATTGTAGATTCTCTAATAAGGCAGGAAACGTGAGTGTGCTCAGAACAAAAGAACTGTGTTTCCTACACACACGGACCATATCTAGTTTAACTCTGCTTCTGAAACTGAAACAAACCACAGGTCCTCAAACACCCAATGCTTTTCAGTTAAGAGCGAGAAACGTGTGAGCTTTGTGAACTATGTAGCTTCTTTGGGCTGAAAAGTGATTGCGTTTACCAAAAACAAAGTCTTGCTTTTAGGAAGACACAGAGCCTGGCATTTAACTCCTTTTCTGAAGATAAACACACAGCACAGTTCTCATCCATGAAACACACTCTGCTTTAGAGCAAGAAGCACGCTCTTGCTTTCTGGATGCTCTAAAAGACAGGAAACGTGAGTGTTTTCAGAACAAAAGAACTGTGTTTCCTAAACACACGGACCATATCTAGTTTAACTCCTCTTCTGAAACTGATACAAACCATAGGTCCTCTAACATCCAATGCTTTTCAGTTAAAAATGAGAAACGTGTTAGCTTCGTGAACTATGTAACTTCTTTGGGCTAAAATGTGACTGCCTATAACAGAAACGAAGTCTTGCTTGTATTAAGACACAGAACCTGGCATTTAACTCCGTTTCTGAAGGGAAACCCACAGCACAGTTCTCCTCCATGAAACACACTCTGCTTTAGATCAAGAAGCACACTCTTGCTTTCTAGAGTCTCTAATAAGGCGGGAAACGTGAGTGTGCTCAGAAAAAAAGAACTGTGTTTCCTACACACACGGACCATATCTAGTTCAACTCTGCTTCTGTAACTTATACAAACCACAGGTCCTCTAACATCCAATGATTTTCAGTTAAGAGCGAGAAACGTGTGAGCTTCGTGAACTATGTAGCTTCGTTTGAGCTAAAAATTGACTGCGCTTACCAGAAAAGTAGTCTTGCTTGTAGGAAGACACAGAGCCTGGCATTTAACTCCGTTTCTGAAGGGAAACACACAGCACAGTTCTCATCCATGAAACACTCGGCTTTAGAACAAGAAGCATGCTCTTGCTTTCTAGAATCTCTAATAAGGTGAGAAACATGAGTGTGCTCAGAAGAAAAGAACTGTGTTACCTACACAAACGGACCATATCTAGTTCAACTCTGCTTCTGAGACTGATAGAACACAGGTCCTCTAACATCCAATGCTTTTCAGTTAAGAGCCTGAAACGGGTGAGCTTCTTGAACTATGTAGCTTTTTTTGAGCTGAAAAGTGACTGCGTTTACCAGAAACGAAATCTTGCTTGTAGGAAGACACAGAGCCTGGCATTAAACTCCGTTTCTGAAGGGAAACACACAGCACAGTTCTCATCGATGAAACACACTCTGCTTTAGAGCAAGAAGCACGCTCTTGCTATGTAGAGTCTCTAATAAGGCAGGAAACGTGAGTGTGCTCAGAACAAAATAACTGTGTTTCCTACACACACGGACGATATCTAGTTAAACCCTGCTTCTGAAACTGATACAAACCCCAGGTCCTCAAACACCCAATGCTTTCCAGTTAACAGCGAGAAACGTGTGAGCTTTGTGAACAAGTAACTTCTTTGGGCTGAAAAGTGACTGGGTTTACCAAAAACGAAATCTTGCTTTTAGGAAGACACAGAGCCTGGCATTTAACTCCGTTTCTGAAGGGAAAAACACAGCACAGTTCTCATCCATCAAACGCACTCCTCTTTAGAGCAAGAAGCACGCTCTTGCTTTGTAGAGTCTCTAATAAGGCAGGAAACGTGAGTGTGCTCATAACAAAAGAACTGTGTTTCCTACACACACGGACCATATCTAGTTCAACTGCGCTTCTGAAACTGATACACACCACAGGTCCTCTAACATCCAATGCTTTTCAGTTAAGAGCGAGAAACGTGTGAGCTTCGTGAACTATGTAGCTTCATTTGAGCTAAAAAGTGACTGCATTTACCAGAAAAGAAGTCTTGATTGTAGGAATACACAGAGCCTGGCATTTAACTCCGTTTCTGAAGGGAAACACACAGCACAGTTCTCATCCATGAAACACTCTGCTTTAGAACAAGAAGCATGCTCTTGCTTTCTAGAGTCTCTAACAAGGTGAGAAACATGAGTGTGCTCAGAACAAAAGAACTGTGTTTCCTACACACACGGGCCATATCTAGTTCAACTCTGCTTCTGAAACTGAAACAAACCACAGGTCCTCTAACACCCAATGCTTTTCAGTTAAGAGCGAGAAACGTGTGAGCTTTGTGAACTATGTAGCTTCTTTTTGGGCTGAAAAGTGATTGCGTTTACCAATAACGAAGTCTTGCTTTTAGGAAGACAAAGAGCCTGGCATTTAACTCCTTTTCTGAAGGTAAACACACAGCACAGTTCTCATCCATGAAACACACTCTGCTTTAGAGCAAGAAGCACGCTCTTGCTTTCTGGATGCTCTAAAAGGCAGGAAACGTGAGTGTTTTCAGAACAAAAGAACTGTGTTTCCTAAACACACGGACCATATCGAGTTTAACTCCGCTTCTGAAACTGATACAAACCACAGGTCCTCTAACATCCAATTCTTTCCAGTTAAGAGCGAGAAACGTGTGAGCTTCTTGAACTATGTAGCTTCGTTTGAGCTAAAAAGTGACTGCGTTTACCAAGAAAAGAAGTCTTGCTTGTAGGAAGACACAGAGCCTGGCATTTTACGCCGTTTCTGAAGGGAAACACACAGCAGAGTTCTCATCCATGAAACACTCTGCTTTAGAACAAGAAGCATGCTCTTGCTTTCTAGAGTCTCTAATAAGGAGGGAAACATGAGTGTGCTCAGAACAAAAGAACTGTGTTACCTACACACACGGACCATATCTAGTTCAACTCCGCTTCTGAAACTGATACAAACCACAGGTCCTCTAACATCCAATGCTTTTCAGTTAAGAGCCAGAAACGTGTGAGTTTCGTGAACTATGTAGCTTTGTTTGAGCTGAATAGTGACTGCGTTTAACAGAAACGAAATCTTGATTGTAGGAAGACACAGAGCCTGGCATTTAACTCCGTTTCTGAAGGGAAACCCACAGCACAGTTCTCATCCATGAAAAACACTCTGCTTTAGAGCAGGAAGCACGCTCTTGCTTTCTAGAGTCTCTAATAAGGTGGGAAACGTGAGTGTGCTCAGAACAAAAGAACTGTGTATCCGACACACACTTTCCATATCTGGTTCAACTCTGCTTCTGAGACTGGTAGAACACAGGTCCTCTAACATCCAATGCTCTTCGGTTAAGAGTGAGAAAGGTGTGAGCTTCGTGAACTATGTAGCTTCGTTTGAGCTGAAAAGTGACTACGTTTACCAGAAAAGAAATCTTGGTTGTAGGAAGGCACAGAGCCTGGCATTAAACTCCGTTTCTGAAGGGAAACACACAGAACAGTTCTCATCCATGAAACACACTCTGCTTTAGAGCAAGAAGCACGCCCTTGCTTTCTGGATGCTCTAAAAGGCAGGAAACGTGAGTGTTTTCAGAACAAAAGAACTGTGTTTCCTAAACACACGGACCATATCTAGTTTAACTCCTCTTCTGAAACTGATACAAACCACAGGTCCTCTAACATCCAATTCTTTTCTACAAACGTGTGAGCTTGTTGAACTATGTAGCTTCGTTTAAGCTAAAAAGTGACTGCGTTTACCAAGAAAAGAAGTCTTGCTTGTAGGAAGACACAGAGCCTGGCATTTTACGTCGTTTCTGAAGGGAAACACACAGCAGAGTTCTCATCCATGAAACACTCTGCGTTAGAACAAGAAGCATGCTCTTGCTTTCTAGAGTCTCTAATAAGGAGGGAAACATGAGTGTGCTCAGAACAAAAGAACTGTGTTACCTACACACACGGACCATATCTAGTTCAACTCCGCTTCTGAAACTGATACAAACCACAGGTCCTCTAACATCCAATGCTTTTCAGTTAAGAGCCAGAAACGTGTGAGTTTCGTGAACTATGTAGCTTTGTTTGAGCTGAATAGTGACTGCGTTTACCAGAAACGAAATCTTGATTGTAGGAAGACACAGAGCCTGGCATTTAACTCCGTTTCTGAAGGGAAACCCACAGCACAGTTCTCATCAAGGAAAAACACTCTGCTTTAGAGCAGGAAGCACGCTCTTGCTTTCTAGAGTCTCTAATAAGGTGGGAAACGTGAGTGTGCTCAGAACAAAAGAACTGTGTATCCGACACACACTTTCCATATCTAGTTCAACTCTGCTTCTGAGACTGATAGAACACAGGTCCTCTAACATCCAATGCTCTTCAGTTAAGAGTGAGAAAGGTGTGAGCTTCGTGAACTATGTAGCTTCGTTTGAGCTGAAAAGTGACTACGTTTACCAGAAAAGAAATCTTGCTTGTAGGAAGACACAGAGCCTGGCATTTAACTCCGTTTCTGAAGGGAAACACACAGCACAGTTCTCATCCATGAAACACACTCTGCTTTAGAGCAAGAATCCCGCTCTTGCTTTCTAGAGTATCTAATAAGGCGGGAAACGTGAGTGTGCTCAAAAAAAATGAACTGTTTTTCCTACACTCACAGACCATATGTAGTTCAACTCTGCTTCTGAAACTGATACAAACCACAAGCCCTCTAACATCCAATGCTTTCCAGTTAAGAGCGAGAAACGTGTGAGCTTCGTGAACTATGTAGCTTCGTTTGAGCTGAAAAGTGACTGTGTTTACCAGAAACGAATTCTTCATTGTTGGAAGACACAGAGCCTGGCATTTACCTCCGTTTCTGAAGGGAAACACACAGCACAGTTCTCATGCATGAAACACAGTGTGCTTTAGAGGAAGAAGCCCGCTCTTGCTTTGTAGATTCTCTAATAAGGCAGGAAACGTGAGTGTGCTCAGAACAAAAGAACTGTGTTACCTACACAAACGGACCATATCTAGTTCAACTCTGCTTCTGAGACTGATAGAACACAGGTCCTCTAACATCCAATACTTTTCAGTTAAGAGCGAGAAACGGGTGAGCTTCTTGAACTATGTAGCTTTTTTTGAGCTGAAAAGTGACTGCGTTTACCAGAAACGCAATCTTGCTTGTAGGAAGACACAGAGCCTGGCATTTAACTCCGTTTCTGAAGGGAAACACACAGCACAGTTCTCATCCATGAAACATATTCTGCTTTAGAACAAGAAACACGCTCTTGCATTGTAGATTCTCTAATAAGGCAGGAAACGTGAGTGTGCTCAGAACAAAAGAACTGTGTTTCCTACACACACGGACCATATCTAGTTTAACTCTGCTTCTGAAACTGAAACAAACCACAGGTCCTCAAACACCCAATGCTTTTCAGTTAAGAGCGAGAAACGTGTGAGCTTTGTGAACTATGTAGCTTCTTTGGGCTGAAAAGTGATTGCGTTTACCAAAAACAAAGTCTTGCTTTTAGGAAGACACAGAGACTGGCATTTAACTCCTTTTCTGAAGATAAACACACAGCACAGTTCTCATCCATGAAACACACTCTGCTTTAGAGCAAGAAGCACTCTCTTGCTTTCTGGATGCTCTAAAAGACAGGAAACGTGAGTGTTTTCAGAACAAAAGAACTGTGTTTCCTAAACACACGGACCATATCTAGTTTAACTCCTCTTCTGAAACTGATACAAACCACAGGTCCTCTAACATCCAATTCTTTTCTACAAACGTGTGAGCTTCTTGAACTATGTAGCTTCGTTTGAGCTAAAAAGTGACTGCGTTTACCAAGAAAAGAAGTCTTGCTTGGAGGAAGACACAGAGCCTGGCATTTTACGCCATTTCTGAAGGGAAACACACAGCAGAGTTCTCATCCATGAAACACTCTGCGTTAGAACAAGAAGCATGCTCTTGCTTTCTAGAGTCTCTAATAAGGAGGGAAACATGAGTGTGCTCAGAACAAAAGAACTGTGTTACCTACACACACGGACCATATCTAGTTCAACTGCGCTTCTGAAACTGATACAAACCACAGGTCCTCTAACATCCAATGCTTTTCAGTTAAGAGCCAGAAACGTGTGAGTTTCGTGAACTATGTAGCTTTGTTTGAGCTGAATAGTGACTGCGTTTACCAGAAACGAAATCTTGATTGTAGGAAGACACAGAGCCTGGCATTTAACTCCGTTTCTGAAGGGAAACCCACAGCACAGTTCTCATCCATGAAACACACTCTGCTTTAGAGCAAGAATCCCGCTCTTGCTTTCTAGAGTATCTAATAAGGCGGGAAACGTGAGTGTGCTAAAAAAAAATGAACTGTTTTTCCTACACTCACAGACCATATGTAGTTCAACTCTGCTTCTGAAACTGATACAAACCACAAGCCCTCTAACATCCAATGCTTTTCAGTTAAGAGCGAGAAACGTGTGAGCTTCGTGAACTATGTAGCTTCGTTTGAGCTGAAAAGTGACTGTGTTTACCAGAAACGAATTCTTCATTGTTGGAAGACACAGAGCCTGGCATTTAACTCCGTTTCTGAAGGGAAACACACAGCACAGTTCTCATGCATGAAACACAGTGTGCTTTAGAGGAAGAAGCCCGCTCTTGCTTTGTAGATTCTCTAATAAGGCAGGAAACGTGAGTGTGCTCAGAACAAAAGAACTGTGTTACCTACACAAACGGACCATATCTAGTTCAACTCTGCTTCTGAGACTGATAGAACACAGGTCCTCTAACATCCAATACTTTTCAGTTAAGAGCGAGAAACGGGTGAGCTTCTTGAACTATGTAGCTTTTTTTCAGCTGAAAAGTGACTGCGTTTACCAGAAACGCAATCTTGCTTGTAGGAAGACACAGAGCCTGGCATTTACCTCCGTTTCTGAAGGGAAACACACAGCACAGTTCTCATCCATGAAACATATTCTGCTTTAGAACAAGAAACACGCTCTTGCATTGTAGATTCTCTAATAAGGCAGGAAACGTGAGTGTGCTCAGAACAAAAGAACTGTGTTTCCTACACACACGGACCATATCTAGTTTAACTCTGCTTCTGAAACTGAAACAAACCACAGGTCCTCAAACACCCAATGCTTTTCAGTTAAGAGCGAGAAACGTGTGAGCTTTGTGAACTATGTAGCTTCTTTGGGCTGAAAAGTGATTGCGTTTACCAAAAACAAAGTCTTGCTTTTAGGAAGACACAGAGCCTGGCATTTAACTCCTTTTCTGAAGATAAACACACAGCACAGTTCTCATCCATGAAACACACTCTGCTTTAGAGCAAGAAGCACGCTCTTGCTTTCTGGATGCTCTAAAAGACAGGAAACGTGAGTGTTTTCAGAACAAAAGAACTGTGTTTCCTAAACACACGGACCATATCTAGTTTAACTCCTCTTCTGAAACTGATACAAACCACAGGTCCTCTAACATCCAATTCTTTTCTACAAACGTGTGAGCTTCTTGAACTATGTAGCTTCGTTTGAGCTAAAAAGTGACTGCGTTTACCAAGAAAAGAAGTCTTGCTTGGAGGAAGACACAGAGCCTGACATTTTACGCCGTTTCTGAAGGGAAACACACAGCAGAGTTCTCATCCATGAAACACTCTGCGTTAGAACAAGAAGCATGCTCTTGCTTTCTAGAGTCTCTAATAAGGAGGGAAACATGAGTGTGCTCAGAACAAAAGAACTGTGTTACCTACACACACGGACCATATCTAGTTCAACTGCGCTTCTGAAACTGATACAAACCACAGGTCCTCTAACATCCAATGCTTTTCAGTTAAGAGCCAGAAACGTGTGAGTTTCGTGAACTATGTAGCTTTGTTTGAGCTGAATAGTGACTGCGTTTACCAGAAACGAAATCTTGATTGTAGGAAGACACAGAGCCTGGCATTTAACTCCGTTTCTGAAGGGAAACCCACAGCACAGTTCTCATCCATGAAACACACTCTGCTTTAGAGCAAGAATCCCGCTCTTGCTTTCTAGAGTATCTAATAAGGCGGGAAACGTGAGTGTGCTAAAAAAAAATGAACTGTTTTTCCTACACTCACAGACCATATGTAGTTCAACTCTGCTTCTGAAACTGATACAAACCACAAGCCCTCTAACATCCAATGCTTTTCAGTTAAGAGCGAGAAACGTGTGAGCTTCGTGAACTATGTAGCTTCGTTTGAGCTGAAAAGTGACTGTGTTTACCAGAAACGAATTCTTCATTGTTGGAAGACACAGAGCCTGGCATTTAACTCCGTTTCTGAAGGGAAACACACAGCACAGTTCTCATGCATGAAACACAGTGTGCTTTAGAGGAAGAAGCCCGCTCTTGCTTTGTAGATTCTCTAATAAGGCAGGAAACGTGAGTGTGCTCAGAACAAAAGAACTGTGTTACCTACACAAACGGACCATATCTAGTTCAACTCTGCTTCTGAGACTGATAGAACACAGGTCCTCTAACATCCAATACTTTTCAGTTAAGAGCGAGAAACGGGTGAGCTTCTTGAACTATGTAGCTTTTTTTGAGCTGAAAAGTGACTGCGTTTACCAGAAACGCAATCTTGCTTGTAGGAAGACACAGAGCCTGGCATTTACCTCCGTTTCTGAAGGGAAACACACAGCACAGTTCTCATCCATGAAACATATTCTGCTTTAGAACAAGAAACACGCTCTTGCATTGTAGATTCTCTAATAAGGCAGGAAACGTGAGTGTGCTCAGAACAAAAGAACTGTGTTTCCTACACACACGGACCATATCTAGTTTAACTCTGCTTCTGAAACTGAAACAAACCACAGGTCCTCAAACACCCAATGCTTTTCAGTTAAGAGCGAGAAACGTGTGAGCTTTGTGAACTATGTAGCTTCTTTGGGCTGAAAAGTGATTGCGTTTACCAAAAACAAAGTCTTGCTTTTAGGAAGACACAGAGCCTGGCATTTAACTCCGTTTCTGAAGGGAAACACACAGCACAGTTCTCATCAATGAAACACACTCTGCTTTAGAGCAAGAAGCATGCTCTTGCTTTCTAGAGTCTCTAATAAGGCGAGAAACATGAGTGTGCTCAGAACAAAAGAACTGTGTTACCTACACACACGGACCATATCTAGTTCAACTCTGCTTCTGAAACTGATACAAACCACAGGTCCTCAATAATCCAATGCTTTTCATTTAAGAGCGAGAAACGTGTGAGCTTAGTGAACTATGTAGCTTATTTGGGCTGAAAAGTGACTGCCTTTACCAAAAACAAAATCTTGCTTGTAGGAAGACACAGAGCCTGGCATTTAACTCCGTTTCTGAAGGGAAACACACAGCACTGTTCTCATCAATGAAACACAATCTGCTTTAGAGCAAGAAGCATGCTCTTGCTTTCTAGGTTCTCTAATAAGGCGGGAAACGTGAGTGTGCTCAGAACAAAAGAACTGTGTTTCCTACACACACGGACCATATCTAGTTCATCTGTGCTTCTGAAACTGATACAAACCACAGGTCCTCTAACATCCAATGCTTTTCAGTTAAGAGCGAGAAATGTGTGAGCTTAGTGAACTATTTAGCTTCTTTGGACTGAAAGGTGACTGCGTTTACCAGAAACGAAGTCTTGCTTGTAGGAAGACACAGAGCCTGGCATTTAACTCCGTTTCTGAAGGGAAATACACAGCACAGTTCTCATCCATGAAACACACTCTGCTTTAGAGCAAGAAGCTCGCTCTTGCTTTCTTGAGTCTCTAATATGGCCGGAAACCTGAGTGTGCTCAGAACAAAAGAACTGTGTTTCCTACACACACGGACCATATCTAGTTCAACTCTGCTTCTGAAACTGATACAAACCACAGGTCCTCTAACATCCAATGCTTTTCAGTTAAGAACGTGAAACGTGTTAGCTTCGTGAACTATGTAACTTCTTTGGGCTAAAATGTGACTGCCTTTAACAGAAACGAAGTCTTGCTTGTATTAAGACACAGAACCTGGCATTTAACTCCGTTTCTGAAGGGAAACCCACAGCACAGTTCTCCTCCATGAAACACACTCTGCTTTAGATCAAGAAGCACACTCTTGCTTTCTAGAGACTCTAATAAGGCGGGAAAAGTGAGTGTGATCAGAAAAAAAGAACTGTGTTTCCTACACACACGGACCATATCTAGTTCAACTCTGCTTCTGTAACTGATACAAACCACAGGTCCTCTAACATCCAATGCTTTTCAGTTAAGATCGAGAAACGTGTGAGCTTCGTGAACTATGTAGCTTCGTTTGAGCTAAAAATTGACTGCGCTTACCAGAAAAGTAGTCTTGCTTGTAGGAAGACACAGAGCCTGGCATTTAACTCCGTTTCTGAAGGGAAACACACAGCACAGTTCTCATCCATGAAACACTCTGCGTTAGAACAAGAAGCATGCTCTTGCTTTCTAGAGTCTCTAATAAGGAGGGAAACATGAGTGTGCTCAGAACAAAAGAACTGTGTTACCTACACACACGGACCATATCTAGTTCAACTGTGCTTCTGAAACTGATACAAACCACAGGTCCTCTAACATCCAATGCTTTTCAGTTAAGAGCCAGAAACGTGTGAGTTTCGTGAACTATGTAGCTTTGTTTGAGCTGAATAGTGACTGCGTTTACCAGAAACGAAATCTTGATTGTAGGAAGACACAGAGCCTGGCATTTAACTCCGTTTCTGAAGGGAAACCCACAGCACAGTTCTCATCAATGAAAAACACTCTGCTTTAGAGCAGGAAGCACGCTCTTGCTTTCTAGAGTCTCTAATAAGGTGGGAAACATGAGTGTGCTCAGAACAAAAGAACTGTGTATCCGACACACACTTTCCATATCTAGTTCAACTCTGCTTCTGAGACTGATAGAACACAGGTCCTCTAACATCCAATGCTCTTCAGTTTAGAGTGAGAAAGGTGTGAGCTTCGTGAACTATGTAGCTTCGTTTGAGTTGAAAAGTGACTACGTTTACCAGAAAAGAAATCTTGCTTGTAGGAAGACACAGAGCCTGGCATTTAACTCCGTTTCTGAAGGGAAACACACAGCACAGTTCTCATCCATGAAACACACTCTGCTTTAGAGCAAGAATCCCGCTCTTGCTTTCTAGAGTATCTAATAAGGCGGGAAACGTGAGTGTGCTCAAAAAAAATGAACTGTTTTTCCTACATTCACAGACCATATGTAGTTCAACTCTGCTTCTGAAACTGATACAAACCACAAGCCCTCTAACATCCAATGCTTTTCAGTTAAGAGCGAGAAACGTGTGAGCTTCGTGAACTATGTAGCTTCGTTTGAGCTGAAAAGTGACTGTGTTTACCAGAAACGAATTCTTCATTGTTGGAAGACACAGAGCCTGGCATTTACCTCCGTTTCTGAAGGGAAACACACAGCACAGTTGTCATGCATGAAACACAGTGTGCTTTAGAGGAAGAAGCCCGCTCTTGCTTTGTAGATTCTCTAATAAGGCAGGAAACGTGAGTGTGCTCAGAACAAAAGAACTGTGTTACCTACACAAACGGACCATATCTAGTTCAACTCTGCTTCTGAGACTGATAGAACACAGGTCCTCTAACATCCAATACTTTTCAGTTAAGAGCGAGAAACGGGTGAGCTTCTTGAACTATGTAGCTTTTTTTGAGCTGAAAAGTGACTGCGTTTACCAGAAACGCAATCTTGCTTGTAGGAAGACACAGAGCCTGGCATTTACCTCCGTTTCTGAAGGGAAACACACAGCACAGTTCTCATCCATGAAACATATTCTGCTTTAGAACAAGAAACACGCTCTTGCATTGTAGATTCTCTAATAAGGCAGGAAACGTGAGTGTGCTCAGAACAAAAGAACTGTGTTTCCTACACACACGGACCATATCTAGTTTAACTCTGCTTCTGAAACTGAAACAAACCACAGGTCCTCAAACACCCAATGCTTTTCAGTTAAGAGCGAGAAACGTGTGAGCTTTGTGAACTATGTAGCTTCTTTGGGCTGAAAAGTGATTGCGTTTACCAAAAACAAAGTCTTGCTTTTAGGAAGACACAGAGCCTGGCATTTAACTCCGTTTCTGAAGGGAAACACACAGCACAGTTCTCATCAATGAAACACACTCTGCTTTAGAGCAAGAAGCATGCTCTTGCTTTCTAGAGTCTCTAATAAGGCGAGAAACATGAGTGTGCTCAGAACAAAAGAACTGTGTTACCTACACACACGGACCATATCTAGTTCAACTCTGCTTCTGAAACTGATACAAACCACAGGTCCTCAATAATCCAATGCTTTTCAGTTAAGAGCGAGAAACGTGTGAGCTTAGTGAACTATGTAGCTTATTTGGGCTGAAAAGTGACTGCCTTTACCAAAAACAAAATCTTGCTTGTAGGAAGACACAGAGCCTGGCATTTAACTCCGTTTCTGAAGGGAAACACACAGCACTGTTCTCATCAATGAAACACAATCTGCTTTAGAGCAAGAAGCATGCTCTTGCTTTCTAGGTTCTCTAATAAGGCGGGAAACGTGAGTGTGCTCAGAACAAAAGAACTGTGTTTCCTACACACACGGACCATATCTAGTTCATCTGTGCTTCTGAAACTGATACAAACCACAGGTCCTCTAACATCCAATGCTTTTCAGTTAAGAGCGAGAAACGTGTGAGCTTAGTGAACTATTTAGCTTCTTTGGACTGAAAGGTGACTGCGTTTACCAGAAACGAAGTCTTGCTTGTAGGAAGACACAGAGCCTGGCATTTAACTCCGTTTCTGAAGGGAAATACACAGCACAGTTCTCATCCATGAAACACACTCTGCTTTAGAGCAAGAAGCTCGCTCTTGCTTTCTTGAGTCTCTAATATGGCCGGAAACCTGAGTGTGCTCAGAACAAAAGAACTGTGTTTCCTACACACACGGACCATATCTAGTTCAACTCTGCTTCTGAAACTGATACAAACCACAGGTCCTCTAACATCCAATGCTTTTCAGTTAAGAACGAGAAACGTGTTAGCTTCGTGAACTATGTAACTTCTTTGGGCTAAAATGTGACTGCCTTTAACAGAAACGAAGTCTTGCTTGTATTAAGACACAGAACCTGGCATTTAACTCCGTTTCTGAAGGGAAACCCACAGCACAGTTCTCCTCCATGAATCACACTCTGCTTTAGATCAAGAAGCACACTCTTGCTTTCTAGAGACTCTAATAAGGTGGGAAACGTGAGTGTGATCAGAAAAAAAGAACTGTGTTTCCTACACACACGGACCATATCTAGTTCAACTCTGCTTCTGTAACTGATACAAACCACAGGTCCTCTAACATCCAATGCTTTTCAGTTAAGATCGAGAAACGTGTGAGCTTCGTGAACTATGTAGCTTCGTTTGAGCTAAAAATTGACTGCGCTTACCAGAAAAGTAGTCTTGCTTGTAGGAAGACACAGAGCATGGCATTTAACTCCGTTTCTGAAGGGAAACACACAGCACAGTTCTCCTCCATGAAACACTCGGCTTTAGAACAAGAAGCATGCTCTTACTTTCTAGAATCTCTAATAAGGTGAGAAACATGAGTGTGCTCAGAAGAAAAGAACTGTGTTACCTACACAAACGGACCATATCTAGTTGAACTCTGCTTCTAAGACAGATAGAACACAGGTCCTCTAACATCCAATGCTTTTCAGTTAAGAGCGAGAAATGGGTGAGCTTCTTGAACTATGTAGCTTTTTTTGAGCTGAAAAGTGACTGCGTTTACCAGAAACGAAATCTTGCTTGTAGGAAGACACAGAGACTGGCATTTAACTCCGTTTCTGAAGGGAAACACACAGCACAGTTCTCATCGATGAAACACACTCTGCTTTAGAGCAATAAGCACGCTCTTGCTATGTAGAGTCTCTAATAAGGCAGGAAACGTGAGTGTGCTCAGAACAAAATAACTGTGTTTCCTACACACACGGACGATATCTAGTTAAACTCTGCTTCTGAAACTGATACAAACCCCAGGTCCTCAAACACCCAATGCTTTCCAGTTAACAGCGAGAAACGTGTGAGCTTTGTGAACAAGTAACTTCTTTGGGCTGAAAAGTGACTGGGTTTACCAAAAACGAAGTCTTGCTTTTAGGAAGACACAGAGCCTGGCATTTAACTCCGTTTCTGAAGGGAAAAACACAGCACAGTTCTCTTCCATCAAACGCACTCCTCTTTAGAGCAAGAAGCATGCTCTTGCTTTCTAGAGTCTCTAACAAGGTGAGAAACATGAGTGTGCTCAGAACAAAAGAACTGTGTTTCCTACACACACGGGCCATATCTAGTTCAACTCTGCTTCTGAAACTGAAACAAACCACAGGTCCTCTAACACCCAATGCTATTCAGTTAACAGCGAGAAACGTGTGAGCTTTGTGAACTATGTAGCTTCTTTTTGGGCTGAAAAGTGATTGCGTTTACCAATAACGAAGTCTTGCTTTTAGGAAGACAAAGTGCCTGGCATTTAACTCCTTTTCTGAAGGTAAACACACAGCACAGTTCTCATCCATGAAACACACTCTGCTTTAGAGCAAGAAGCACGCTCTTGCTTTCTGGATGCTCTAAAATGCAGGAAACGTGAGTGTTTTCAGAACAAAAGAACTGTGTTTCCTAAACACACGGACCATATCGAGTTTAACTCCGCTTCTGAAACTGATACAAACCACAGGTCCTCTAACATCCAATTCTTTTCAGTTAAGAGCGAGAAACGTGTGAGCTTCTTGAACTATGTAGCTTCGTTTGAGCTAAAAAGTGACTGCGTTTACCAAGAAAAGAAGTCTTGCTTGTAGGAAGACACAGAGCCTGGCATTTTACGCCGTTTCTGAAGGGAAACACACAGCAGAGTTCTCATCCATGAAACACTCTGCGTTAGAACAAGAAGCATGCTCTTGCTTTCTAGAGTCTCTAATAAGGAGGGAAACATGAGTGTGCTCAGAACAAAAGAACTGTGTTACCTACACACACGGACCATATCTAGTTCAACTCTGCTTCTGAAACTGATACAAACCACAGGTCCTCTAACATCCAATGCTTTTCAGTTAAGAGCCAGAAACGTGTGAGTTTCGTGAACTATGTAGCTTTGTTTGAGCTGAATAGTGACTGCGTTTAACAGAAACGAAATCTTGATTGTAGGAAGACACAGAGCCTGGCATTTAACTCCGTTTCTGAAGGGAAACCCACAGCACAGTTCTCATCCATGAAAAACACTCTGCTTTAGAGCAGGAAGCACGCTCTTGCTTTCTAGAGTCTCTAATAAGGTGGGAAACGTGAGTGTGCTCAGAACAAAAGAACTGTGTATCCGACACACACTTTCCATATCTGGTTCAACTCTGCTTCTGAGACTGGTAGAACACAGGTCCTCTAACATCCAATGCTCTTCAGTTAAGAGTGAGAAACGTGTGAGCTTCGTGAACTATGTAGCTTCGTTTGAGCTGAAAAGTGACTACGTTTACCATAAAGAAATCTTGCTTGTAGGAAGACACAGAGCCTGGCATTAAACTCCGTTTCTGAAGGGAAACACACAGAACAGTTCTCATCCATGAAACACACTCTGCTTTAGAGCAAGAAGCACGCCCTTCTTTGTAGTGTCTCTAATAAGGCAGGAAACATGAGTGTGCTCAGAACAAAAGAACTGTGTTTCCTACACACACGGACCATATCTAGTTCAACTCTGCTTCTGAAACTGATACAAACCACAGGTCCTCTAACATCCAATGCTTTTCAGTTAAGAGCGAGAAACGTGTTAGCTTCGTGGACTATGTAGCTTCTTTGGACTGAAATGTTACTGCCTTTACCAGAAAAGAAGTCTTGCTTGTATGAAGACACAGAGCCTGGCATTTAACTCCGTTTCTGAAGGGAAACACCCAGCACAGTTCTCATCCATGAAACACACTCTGCTTTAGAGCAAGAAGCCCGCTCTTGCTTTCTAGAGTATCTAATAAGGCGGGAAACGTGAGTGTGCTCCAAAAAAATGAACTGTTTTTCCTACACTCACAGACCATATGTAGTTCAACTCTGCTTCTGAAACTGATACAAACCACAGGCCCTCTAACATCCAATGCTTTTCAGTTAAGAGCGAGAAACGTGTGAGCTTCGTGAACTATGTAGCTTCGTTTGAGCTGAAAAGTGACTGTGTTTACCAGAAACGAATTCTTGATTGTTGGAAGACACAGAGCCTGGCATTTAACTCCGTTTCTGAAGGGAAAAACACAGCACAGTTCTCATCCATCAAACGCACTCCGCTTTAGAGCAAGAAGCACGCTCTTGCTTTGTAGAGTCTCTAATAAGGCAGGAAACGTGAGTGTGCTCATAACAAAAGAACTGTGTTTCCTACACACACGGACCATATCTAGTTCAACTGCGCTTCTGAAACTGATACACACCACAGGTCCTCTAACATCCAATGCTTTTCAGTTAAGAGCGAGAAACGTGTGAGCTTCGTGAACTATGTAGCTTCATTTGAGCTAAAAAGTGACTGCATTTACCAGAAAAGAAGTCTTGATTGTAGGAATACACAGAGCCTGGCATTTAACTCCGTTTCTGAAGGGAAACACACAGCACAGTTCTCATCCATGAAACACTCTGCTTTAGAACAAGAAGCATGCTCTTGCTTTCTAGAGTCTCTAACAAGGTGAGAAACATGAGTGTGCTCAGAACAAAAGAACTGTGTTTCCTACACACACGGAAAATATCTAGTTCAACTCTGCTTCTGAAACTGATACAAACCACAGGTCCTCAAACACACAATGCTTTCCAGTTAACAGCGAGAAACGTGTGAGCTTTGAGAACTATGTAGCTTCTTTGGGATGAAAAGTGACTGGGTTTACCAAAAACGAAGTCTTGCTTTTAGGAAAACACAGAGCCTGGCATTTAACTCCGTTTCTGAAGGGAAAAACACATCACAGTTCTCATCCATCAAACGCACTCCGCTTTAGAGCAAAAAGCACGCTCTTGCTTTCTTGAGTCTCTAATAAGGCCGGAAACCTGAGTGTGCTCAGAACAAAAGAACTGTGTTTCCTACACACACGGACCATATCTAGTTCAACTCTGCTTCTGAAACTGATACAAACCACAGGTCCTCTAACATCCAATGCTTTTCAGTTAAGAACGAGAAACGTGTTAGCTTCGTGAACTATGTAACTTCTTTGGGCTAAAATGTGACTGCCTTTAACAGAAACGAAGTCTTGCTTGTAGGAAGACACAGAACCTGGCATTTAACTCCGTTTCTGAAGGGAAACCCCCAGCACAGTTCTCATCCATGAAACACACTCTGCTTTAGATCAAGAAGCACACTCTTGCTTTCTAGAGTCTCTAATAAGGCGGGAAACGTGAGTGTGCTCAGAAAAAAAGAACTGTGTTTCCTACACACACGGACCATATCTAAGTTCAACTCTGCTTCTGTAACTGATACAAACCACAGGTCCTCTAACATCCAATGCTTTTTAGTTAAGAGCGAGAAACGTGTGAGCTTCGTGAACTCTGTAGCTTCGTTTGAGCTAAAAAGTGACTGCGCTTACCAGAAAAGTAGTCTTGCTTGTAGGAAGACACAGAGCCTGGCATTTAACTCCGTTTCTGAAGGGAAACACACAGCACAGTTCTCATCCATGAAACACTCGGCTTTAGAACAAGAAGCATGCTCTTTCTTTCTAGAATCTCTAATAAGGCGAGAAACATGAGTGTGCTCAGAACAAAAGAACTGTGTTACCTACACAAACGGACCATATCTAGTTGAACTCTGCTTCTGAGACTGATAGAACACAGGTCCTCTAACATCCAATGATTTTCAGTTAAAAGCGAGAAACGTGTGAGCTTCGTGAACTATGTAGCTTCTTTGGGCTGAAAGGTGACTGCGTTTAACGGAAACGAAGAATTGATTGTAGGAAGACACAGAGCCTGGCATTTAACTCTGTTTCTGAAGGGAAACACACAGCACAGTTCTCATCCATCAAACGCACTCCGCTTTAGAGCAAAAAGCACGCTCTTGCTTTCTTGAGTCTCTAATAAGGCCGGAAACCTGAGTGTGCTCAGAACAAAAGAACTGTGTTTCCTACACACACGGACCATATCTAGTTCAACTCTGCTTCTGAAACTGATACAAACCACAGGTCCTCTAACATCCAATGCTTTTCAGTTAAGAACGAGAAACGTGTTAGCTTCGTGAACTATGTAACTTCTTTGGGCTAAAATGTGACTGCCTTTAACAGAAACGAAGTCTTGCTTGTAGGAAGACACAGAACCTGGCATTTAACTCCGTTTCTGAAGGGAAACCCACAGCACAGTTCTCATCCATGAAACACACTCTGCTTTAGATCAAGAAGCACACTCTTGCTTTCTAGAGTCTCTAATAAGGCGGGAAACGTGAGTGTGCTCAGAAAAAAAGAACTGTGTTTCCTACACACACGGACCATATCTAAGTTCAACTCTGCTTCTGTAACTGATACAAACCACAGGTCCTCTAACATCCAATGCTTTTCAGTTAAGAGCGAGAAACGTGTGAGCTTCGTGAACTCTGTAGCTTCGTTTGAGCTAAAAAGTGACTGCGCTTACCAGAAAAGTAGTCTTGCTTGTAGGAAGACACAGAGCCTGGCATTTAACTCCGTTTCTGAAGGGAAACACACAGCACAGTTCTCATCCATGAAACACTCGCGGCTTTAGAACAAGAAGCATGCTCTTTCTTTCTAGAATCTCTAATAAGGCGAGAAACATGAGTGTGCTCAGAACAAAAGAACTGTGTTACCTACACAAACGGACCATATCTAGTTGAACTCTGCTTCTGAGACTGATAGAACACAGGTCCTCTAACATCCAATGATTTTCAGTTAAGAGCGAGAAACGTGTGAGCTTCGTGAACTATGTAGCTTCTTTGGGCTGAAAGGTGACTGCGTTTAACGGAAACGAAGAATTGATTGTAGGAAGACACAGAGCCTGGCATTTAACTCTGTTTCTGAAGGGAAACACACAGCACAGTTCTCATCCATGAAACACACTCTGCTTTAGAGCAAGAAGCACGCCCTTCTTTGTAGTGTCTCTAATAAGGCAGGAAACATGAGTGTGCTCATAACAAAAGAACTGTGTTTCCTACACACACGGACCATATCTAGTTCAACTGCGCTTCGGAAACTGATACACACCACAGGTCCTCTAACATCCAATGCTTTTCAGTTAAGAGCGAGAAACGTGTGAGCTTCGTGAACTATGTAGCTTCATTTGAGCTAAAAAGTGACTGCATTTACCAGAAAAGAAGTCTTGATTGTAGGAATACACAGAGCCTGGCATTTAACTCCGTTTCTGAAGGGAAACACACAGCACAGTTCTCATCCATGAAACACTCTGCTTTAGAACAAGAAGCATGCTCTTGCTTTCTAGAGTCTCTAACAAGGTGAGAAACATGAGTGTGCTCAGAACAAAAGAACTGTGTTTCCTACACACACGGAAAATATCTAGTTCAACTCTGCTTCTGAAACTGATACAAACCACAGGTCCTCAAACACACAATGCTTTCCAGTTAACAGCGAGAAACGTGTGAGCTTTGAGAACTATGTAGCTTCTTTGGGATGAAAAGTGACTGGGTTTACCAAAAACGAAGTCTTGCTTTTAGGAAAACACAGAGCCTGGCATTTAACTCCGTTTCTGAAGGGAAAAACACATCACAGTTCTCATCCATCAAACGCACTCCGCTTTAGAGCAAAAAGCACGCTCTTGCTTTCTTGAGTCTCTAATAAGGCCGGAAACCTGAGTGTGCTCAGAACAAAAGAACTGTGTTTCCTACACACACGGACCATATCTAGTTCAACTCTGCTTCTGAAACTGATACAAACCACAGGTCCTCTAACATCCAATGCTTTTCAGTTAAGAACGAGAAACGTGTTAGCTTCGTGAACTATGTAACTTCTTTGGGCTAAAATGTGACTGCCTTTAACAGAAACGAAGTCTTGCTTGTAGGAAGACACAGAACCTGGCATTTAACTCCGTTTCTGAAGGGAAACCCCCAGCACAGTTCTCATCCATGAAACACACTCTGCTTTAGATCAAGAAGCACACTCTTGCTTTCTAGAGTCTCTAATAAGGCGGGAAACGTGAGTGTGCTCAGAAAAGAAGAACTGTGTTTCCTACACACACGGACCATATCTAGTTCAACTCTGCTTCTGTAACTGATACAAACCACAGGTCCTCTAACATCCAATGCTTTTCAGTTAAGAGCGAGAAACGTGTGAGCTTCGTGAACTCTGTAGCTTCGTTTGAGCTAAAAAGTGACTGCGCTTACCAGAAAAGTAGTCTTGCTTGTAGGAAGACACAGAGCCTGGCATTTAACTCCGTTTCTGAAGGGAAACACACAGCACAGTTCTCATCCATGAAACACTCGGCTTTAGAACAAGAAGCATGCTCTTTCTTTCTAGAATCTCTAATAAGGCGAGAAACATGAGTGTGCTCAGAACAAAAGAACTGTGTTACCTACACAAACGGACCATATCTAGTTGAACTCTGCTTCTGAGACTGATAGAACACAGGTCCTCTAACATCCAATGATTTTCAGTTAAGAGCGAGAAACGTGTGAGCTTCGTGAACTATGTAGCTTCTTTGGGCTGAAAGGTGACTACGTTTAACGGAAACGAAGAATTGATTGTAGGAAGACACAGAGCCTGGCATTTAACTCTGTTTCTGAAGGGAAACACACAGCACAGTTCTCATCCATGAAACACACTCTGCTTTAGAGCAAGAAGCACGCCCTTCTTTGTAGTGTCTCTAATAAGGCAGGAAACATGAGTGTGCTCATAACAAAAGAACTGTGTTTCCTACACACACGGACCATATCTAGTTCAACTGCGCTTCTGAAACTGATACACACCACAGGTCCTCTAACATCCAATGCTTTTCAGTTAAGAGCGAGAAACGTGTGAGCTTCGTGAACTATGTAGCTTCATTTGAGCTAAAAAGTGACTGCATTTACCAGAAAAGAAGTATTGATTGTAGGAATACACAGAGCCTGGCATTTAACTCCGTTTCTGAAGGGAAACACACAGCACAGTTCTCATCCATGAAACACTCTGCTTTAGAACAAGAAGCATGCTCTTGCTTTCTAGAGTCTCTAACAAGGTGAGAAACATGAGTGTGCTCAGAACAAAAGAACTGTGTTTCCTACACACACGGACCATATCTAGTTCAACTCTGCTTCTGAAACTGATACAAACCACAGGTCCTCAAACACACAATGCTTTCCAGTTAACAGCGAGAAACGTGTGAGCTTTGAGAACTATGTAGCTTCTTTGGGATGAAAAGTGACTCGGTTTACCAAAAACGAAGTCTTGCTTTTAGGAAAACACAGAGCCTGGCATTTAACTCCGTTTCTGAAGGGAAAAACACAGCACAGTTCTCATCCATCAAACGCACTCCGCTTTAGAGCAAAAAGCACGCTCTTGCTTTCTTGAGTCTCTAATAAGGCCGGAAACCTGAGTGTGCTCAGAACAAAAGAACTGTGTTTCCTACACACACGGACCATATCTAGTTCAACTCTGCTTCTGAAACTGATACAAACCACAGGTCCTCTAACATCCAATGCTTTTCAGTTAAGAACGAGAAACGTGTTAGCTTCGTGAACTATGTAACTTCTTTGGGCTAAAATGTGACTGCCTTTAACAGAAACGAAGTCTTGCTTGTAGGAAGACACAGAACCTGGCATTTAACTCCGTTTCTGAAGGGAAACCCACAGCACAGTTCTCATCCATGAAACACACTCTGCTTTAGATCAAGAAGCACACTCTTGCTTTCTAGAGTCTCTAATAAGGCGGGAAACGTGAGTGTGCTCAGAAAAAAAGAACTGTGTTTCCTACACACACGGACCATATCTAAGTTCAACTCTGCTTCTGTAACTGATACAAACCACAGGTCCTCTAACATCCAATGCTTTTCAGTTAAGAGCGAGAAACGTGTGAGCTTCGTGAACTCTGTAGCTTCGTTTGAGCTAAAAAGTGACTGCGCTTACCAGAAAAGTAGTCTTGCTTGTAGGAAGACACAGAGCCTGGCATTTAACTCCGTTTCTGAAGGGAAACACACAGCACAGTTCTCATCCATGAAACACTCGCGGCTTTAGAACAAGAAGCATGCTCTTTCTTTCTAGAATCTCTAATAAGGCGAGAAACATGAGTGTGCTCAGAACAAAAGAACTGTGTTACCTACACAAACGGACCATATCTAGTTGAACTCTGCTTCTGAGACTGATAGAACACAGGTCCTCTAACATCCAATGATTTTCAGTTAAGAGCGAGAAACGTGTGAGCTTCGTGAACTATGTAGCTTCTTTGGGCTGAAAGGTGACTGCGTTTAACGGAAACGAAGAATTGATTGTAGGAAGACACAGAGCCTGGCATTTAACTCTGTTTCTGAAGGGAAACACACAGCACAGTTCTCATCCATGAAACACACTCTGCTTTAGAGCAAGAAGCACGCCCTTCTTTGTAGTGTCTCTAATAAGGCAGGAAACATGAGTGTGCTCATAACAAAAGAACTGTGTTTCCTACACACACGGACCATATCTAGTTCAACTGCGCTTCGGAAACTGATACACACCACAGGTCCTCTAACATCCAATGCTTTTCAGTTAAGAGCGAGAAACGTGTGAGCTTCGTGAACTATGTAGCTTCATTTGAGCTAAAAAGTGACTGCATTTACCAGAAAAGAAGTATTGATTGTAGGAATACACAGAGCCTGGCATTTAACTCCGTTTCTGAAGGGAAACACACAGCACAGTTCTCATCCATGAAACACTCTGCTTTAGAACAAGAAGCATGCTCTTGCTTTCTAGAGTCTCTAACAAGGTGAGAAACATGAGTGTGCTCAGAACAAAAGAACTGTGTTTCCTACACACACGGACCATATCTAGTTCAACTCTGCTTCTGAAACTGATACAAACCACAGGTCCTCAAACACACAATGCTTTCCAGTTAACAGCGAGAAACGTGTGAGCTTTGAGAACTATGTAGCTTCTTTGGGATGAAAAGTGACTCGGTTTACCAAAAACGAAGTCTTGCTTTTAGGAAAACACAGAGCCTGGCATTTAACTCCGTTTCTGAAGGGAAAAACACAGCACAGTTCTCATCCATCAAACGCACTCCGCTTTAGAGCAAAAAGCACGCTCTTGCTTTCTTGAGTCTCTAATAAGGCCGGAAACCTGAGTGTGCTCAGAACAAAAGAACTGTGTTTTCTACACACACGGACCATATCTAGTTCAACTCTGCTTCTGAAACTGATACAAACCACAGGTCCTCTAACATCCAATGCTTTTCAGTTAAGAATGAGAAACGTGTTAGCTTCGTGAACTATGTAACTTCTTTGGGCTAAAATGTGACTGCCTTTAACAGAAACGAAGTCTTGCTTGTAGGAAGACACAGAACCTGGCATTTAACTCCGTTTCTGAAGGGAAACCCACAGCACAGTTCTCATCCATGAAACACACTCTGCTTTAGATCAAGAAGCACACTCTTGATTTCTAGAGTCTCTAATAAGGCGGGAAACGTGAGTGTGCTCAGAAAAAAAGAACTGTGTTTCCTACACACACGGACCATATCTAGTTCATCTCTGCTTCTGTAACTGATAAAAAACCACAGGTCCTCTAACATCCAATGCTTTTCAGTTAAGAGCGAGAAACGTGTGAGCTTCGTGAACTCTGTAGCTTCGTTTGAGCTAAAAAGTGACTGCGCTTACCAGAAAAGTAGTCTTGCTTGTAGGAAGACACAGAGCCTGGCATTTAACTCCGTTTCTGAAGGGAAACACACAGCACAGTTCTCATCCATGAAACATATTCTGCTTTAGAGCAAGAAACACGCTCTTGCATTGTAGATTCTCTAATAAGGCAGGAAACGTGAGTGTGCTCAGAACAAAAGAACTGTGTTTCCTACACTCACGGACCATATCTAGTTCAACTGCGCTTCTGAAACTGATACAAACCACAGGTCCTCTAACATCCAATGCTTTTCAGTTAAGAGCGAGAAACGTGTGATCTTCCTGTACTTTGTAGCTACATTTGAGCTAAAAAGTGACTGCATTTACCACAAAAGAAGTCTTGCTTGTAGGAAGACACAGAGCCTGGCATTTTACGCCATTTCTGAAGGGAAACACACAGCAGAGTTCTCATCCATGAAACACTCTGCTTTAGAACAAGAAGCATGCTCTTGCTTTCTAGAGTCTCTAATAAGGCAGGAAACATGAGTGTGCTCAGAACAAAAGAACTGTGTTACCTACACACACGGACCATATCTAGTTCAACTCTGCTTCTGAAACTGATACAAACCACAGGTCCTCTAACATCCAATGCTTTTCAGTTAAGAGCGAGAAACGTGTGAGCTTCGCGAACTATGTAGCTTCGTTTGAGCTGAAAAGTGACTACGTTTACCAGAAAAGAAATCTTGCTTGTAGGAAGACACAGAGCCTGGCATTAAACTCCGTTTCTGAAGGGAAACACACAGAACAGTTCTCATCCATGAAACACACTCTGCTTTAGAGCAAGAAGCCCGCTCTTGCTTTCTAGAGTCTCTAATAAGGCAGGAAACGTGAGTGTGCTCAGAACAAAAGAACTGTGTTTCCTACACACACGGACCATATCTAGTTAAACTCTGCTTCTGAACCTGATACAAACCACAGGTCCTCAAACACACAATGCTTTCCAGTTAACAGCGAGAAACGTGTGAGCTTTGTGAACTATGTAACTTCTTTGGGCTGAAAAGTGACTGGGTTTACCAAAAACGAAGTCTTGCTTTTAGGAAGACACAGAGCCTGGCATTTAACTCCGTTTCTGAAGGGAAAAACACAGCACAGTTCTCATCCATCAAACGCACTCCGCTTTAGAGCAAGAAGCACGCTCTTGCTTTGTAGATTCTCTAATAAGGCAGGAAACGTGAGTGTGCTCATAACAAAAGAACTGTGTTTCCTACACACACGGACCATATCTAGTTCAACTGCGCTTCTGAAACTGATACACACCACAGGTCCTCTAACATCCAATGCTTTTCAGTTAAGAGCGAGAAACGTGTGAGCTTCGTGAACTATGTAGCTTCATTTGAGCTAAAAAGTGACTGCATTTACCAGAAAAGAAGTCTTGATTGTAGGAATACACAGAGCCTGGCATTTAACTCCGTTTCTGAAGGGAAACACACAGCACAGTTCTCATCCATGAAACACTCTGCTTTAGAACAAGAAGCATGCTCTTGCTTTCTAGAGTCTCTAACAAGGTGAGAAACATGAGTGTGCTCAGAACAAAAGAACTGTGTTTCCTACACACACGGAAAATATCTAGTTCAACTCTGCTTCTGAAACTGATATAAACCACAGGTCCTCAAACACACAATGCTTTCCAGTTAACAGCGAGAAACGTGTGAGCTTTGAGAACTATGTAGCTTCTTTGGGATGAAAAGTGACTGGGTTTACCAAAAACGAAGTCTTGCTTTTAGGAAAACACAGAGCCTGGCATTTAACTCCGTTTCTGAAGGGAAAAACACATCACAGTTCTCATCCATCAAACGCACTCCGCTTTAGAGCAAAAAGCACGCTCTTGCTTTCTTGAGTCTCTAATAAGGCCGGAAACCTAGTGTGCTCTGAACAAAAGAACTGTTTTTCCAACACACACGGACTATATCTAGTTCAACTCTGCTTCTGAAACTGATACAAACCACAGGTCCTCTAACATCCAATGCTTTTCAGTTCAGAACGAGAAACGTGTTAGCTTCGTGAACTATGTAACTTCTTTGGGCTAAAATGTGACTGCCTTTAACAGAAACGAAGTCTTGCTTGTAGGAAGACACAGAACCTGGCATTTAACTCCGTTTCTGAAGGGAAACCCACAGCACAGTTCTCATCCATGAAACACACTCTGCTTTAGATCAAGAAGCACACTCTTGCTTTCTAGAGTCTCTAATAAGGCGGGAAACGTGAGTGTGCTCAGAAAAAAAGAACTGTGTTTCCTACACACACGGACCATATCTAGTTCAACTCTGCTTCTGTAACTGATACAAACCACAGGTCCTCTAACATCCAATGCTTTTCAGTTAAGAGCGAGAAACGTGTGAGCTTCGTGAACTCTGTAGCTTCGTTTGAGCTAAAAAGTGACTGCGCTTACCAGAAAAGTAGTCTTGCTTGTAGGAAGACACAGAGCCTGGCATTTAACTCCGTTTCTGAAGGGAAACACACAGCACAGTTCTCATCCATGAAACACTCGGCTTTAGATCTAGAAGCATGCTCTTTCTTTCTAGAATCTCTAATAAGGCGAGAAACATGAGTGTGCTCAGAACAAAAGAACTGTGTTACCTACACAAATGGACCATATCTAGTTGAACTCTGCTTCTGAGACTGATAGAACACAGGTCCTCTAACATCCAATGATTTTCAGTTAAGAGCGAGAAACGTGTGAGCTTCGTGAACTATGTAGCTTCTTTGGGCTGAAAGGTGACTGCGTTTAACGGAAATGAAGAATTGATTGTAGGAAGACACAGAGCCTGGCATTTAACTCTGTTTCTGAAGGGAAACACACAGCACAGTTCTCATCCATGAAACACACTCTGCTTTAGAGCAAGAAGCACGCCCTTCTTTGTAGTGTCTCTAATAAGGCAGGAAACATGAGTGTGCTCATAACAAAAGAACTGTGTTTCCTACACACACGGACCATATCTAGTTCAACTCTGCTTCTGAAACTGATACAAACCACAGGTCCTCTAACATCCAATGCTTTTCAGTTAACAACGAGAAACGTGTTAGCTTCGTGAACTATGTAACTTCTTTGGGCTAAAATGTGACTGCCTTTAACAGAAACGAAGTCTTGCTTGTAGGAAGACACAGAACCTGGCATTTAACTCCGTTTCTGAAGGGAAACCCACAGCACAGTTCTCATCCATGAAACACACTCTGCTTTAGATCAAGAAGCACACTCTTGCTTTCTAGAGTCTCTAGTAAGGCGGGAAACGTGAGTGTGCTCAGAAAAAAAAGAACTGTGTTTCCTACACACACGGACCATATCTAGTTCAACTCTGCTTCTGTAAGTGATACAAACCACAGGTCCTCTAACATCCAATGCTTTTCAGTTAAGAGCGAGAAACGTGTGAGCTTCGTGAACTCTGTAGCTTCGTTTGAGCTAAAAAGTGACTGCGCTTACCAGAAAAGTAGTCTTGCTTGTAGGAAGACACAGAGCCTGGCATTTAACTCCGTTTCTGAAGGGAAACACACAGCACAGTTCTCATCCATGAAACACTCGGCTTTAGAACAAGAAGCATGCTCTTTCTTTCTAGAATCTCTAATAAGGCGAGAAACATGAGTGTGCTCAGAACAAAAGAACTGTGTTACCTACACAAACGGACCATATCTAGTTGAACTCTGCTTCTGAGACTGATAGAACACAGGTCCTCTAACATCCAATGATTTTCAGTTAAGAGCGAGAAACGTGTGAGCTTCGTGAACTATGTAGCTTCTTTGGGCTGAAAGGTGACTGCGTTTAACGGAAACGAAGAATTGATTGTAGGAAGACACAGAGCCTGGCATTTAACTCTGTTTCTGAAGGGAAACACACAGCACAGTTCTCATCCATGAAACACACTCTGCTTTAGAGCAAGAAGCACGCCCTTCTTTGTAGTGTCTCTAATAAGGCAGGAAACATGAGTGTGCTCATAACAAAAGAACTGTGTTTCCTACACACACGGACCATATCTAGTTCAACTGCGCTTCTGAAACTGATACACACCACAGGTCCTCTAACATCCAATGCTTTTCAGTTAAGAGCGAGAAACGTGTGAGCTTCGTGAACTATGTAGCTTCATTTGAGCTAAAAAGTGACTGCATTTACCAGAAAAGAAGTATTGATTGTAGGAATACACAGAGCCTGGCATTTAACTCCGTTTCTGAAGGGAAACACACAGCACAGTTCTCATCCATGAAACACTCTGCTTTAGAACAAGAAGCATGCTCTTGCTTTCTAGAGTCTCTAACAAGGTGAGAAACATGAGTGTGCTCAGAACAAAAGAACTGTGTTTCCTACACACACGGACCATATCTAGTTCAACTCTGCTTCTGAAACTGATACAAACCACAGGTCCTCAAACACACAATGCTTTCCAGTTAACAGCGAGAAACGTGTGAGCTTTGAGAACTATGTAGCTTCTTTGGGATGAAAAGTGACTGGGTTTACCAAAAACGAAGTCTTGCTTTTAGGAAAACACAGAGCCTGGCATTTAACTCCGTTTCTGAAGGGAAAAACACAGCACAGTTCTCATCCATCAAACGTACTCCGCTTTAGAGCAAAAAGCACGCTCTTGCTTTCTTGAGTCTCTAATAAGGCCGGAAACCTGAGTGTGCTCAGAACAAAAGAACTGTGTTTCCTACACACACGGACCATATCTAGTTCAACTCTGCTTCTGAAACTGATACAAACCACAGGTCCTCTAACATCCAATGCTTTTCAGTTAAGAATGAGAAACGTGTTAGCTTCGTGAACTATGTAACTTCTTTGGGCTAAAATGTGACTGCCTTTAACAGAAACGAAGTCTTGCTTGTAGGAAGACACAGAACCTGGCATTTAACTCCGTTTCTGAAGGGAAACCCACAGCACAGTTCTCATCCATGAAACACACTCTGCTTTAGATCAAGAAGCACACTCTTGCTTTCTAGAGTCTCTAATAAGGCGGGAAACGTGAGTGTGCTCAGAAAAAAAGAACTGTGTTTCCTACACACACGGACCATATCTAGTTCAACTCTGCTTCTGTAACTGATACAAACCACAGGTCCTCTAACATCCAATGCTTTTCAGTTAAGAGCGAGAAACGTGTGATCTTCGTGAACTCTGTAGCTTCGTTTGAGCTAAAAAGTGACTGCGCTTACCAGAAAAGTAGTCTTGCTTGTAGGAAGACACAGAGCCTGGCATTTAACTCCGTTTCTGAAGGGAAACACACAGCACAGTTCTCATCCATGAAACACTCGGCTTTAGAACAAGAAGCATGCTCTTGCTTTCTAGAATCTCTAATAAGGCGAGAAACATGAGTGTGCTCAGAACAAAAGAACTGTGTTACCTACACAAACGGACCATATCTAGTTCAACTCTGCTTCTGAGACTGATAGAACACAGGTCCTCTAACATCCAATGATTTTCAGTTAAGAGCGAGAAACGTGTGAGCTTCGTGAACTATGTAGCTTCTTTGGGCTGAAAGGTGACTGCGTTTAACAGAAACGAAGTCTTGATTGTAGGAAGACACAGAGCCTGGCATTTAACTCTGTTTCTGAAGGGAAACACACAGCACAGTTCTCATCCATGAAACACACTCTGCTTTAGAGCAAGAAGCACGCCCTTCTTTGTAGTGTCTCTAATAAGGCAGGAAACATGAGTGTGCTCATAACAAAAGAACTGTGTTTCCTACACACACGGACCATATCTAGTTCAACTGCGCTTCTGAAACTGATACACACCACAGGTCCTCTAACATCCAATGCTTTTCAGTTAAGAGCGAGAAACGTGTGAGCTTCGTGAACTATGTAGCTTCATTTGAGCTAAAAATGACTGCATTTACCAGAAAAGAAGTATTGATTATAGGAATACACAGAGCCTGGCATTTAACTCCGTTTCTGAAGGGAAACACACAGCACAGTTCTCATCCATGAAACACTCTGCTTTAGAACAAGAAGCATGCTCTTGCTTTCTAGAGTCTCTAACAAGGTGAGAAACATGAGTGTGCTCAGAACAAAAGAACTGTGTTTCCTACACACACGGACCATATCTAGTTCAACTCTGCTTCTGAAACTGATACAAACCACAGGTCCTCAAACACACAATGCTTTCCAGTTAACAGCGAGAAACGTGTGAGCTTTGAGAACTATGTAGCTTCTTTGGGATGAAAAGTGACTGGGTTTACCAAAAACGAAGTCTTGCTTTTAGGAAAACACAGAGCCTGGCATTTAACTCCGTTTCTGAAGGGAAAAACACAGCACAGTTCTCATCCATCAAACGCACTCCGCTTTAGAGCAAAAAGCACGCTCTTGCTTTCTTGAGTCTCTAATAAGGCCGGAAACCTGAGTGTGCTCAGAACAAAAGAACTGTGTTTCCTACACACACGGACCATATCTAGTTCAACTCTGCTTCTGAAACTGATACAAACCACAGGTCCTCTAACATCCAATGCTTTTCAGTTAAGAATGAGAAACGTGTTAGCTTCGTGAACTATGTAATTTCTTTGGGCTAAAATGTGACTGCCTTTAACAGAAACGAAGTCTTGCTTGTAGGAAGACACAGAACCTGGCATTTAACTCCGTTTCTGAAGGGAAACCCACAGCACAGTTCTCATCCATGAAACACACTCTGCTTTAGATCAAGAAGCACACTCTTGCTTTCTAGAGTCTCTAATAAGGCGGGAAACGTGAGTGTGCTCAGAAAAAACGAACTGTGTTTCCTACATACACGGACCATATCTAGTTCAACTCTGCTTCTGTAACTGATACAAACCACAGGTCCTCTAACATCCAATGCTTTTCAGTTAAGAGCGAGAAACGTGTGAGCTTCGTGAACTCTGTAGCTTCGTTTTAGCTAAAAAGTGTCTGCGCTTACCAGAAAAGTAGTCTTGCTTGTAGGAAGACACAGAGCCTGGCATTTAACTCCGTTTCTGAAGGGAAACACACAGCACAGTTCTCATCCATGAAACACTCGGCTTTAGAACAAGAAGCATGCTCTTGCTTTCTAGAATCTCTAATAAGGCGAGAAACATGAGTGTGCTCAGAACAAAAGAACTGTGTTACCTACACAAACGGACCATATCTAGTTCAACTCTGCTTCTGAGACTGATAGAACACAGGTCCTCTAACATCCAATGCTTTTCAGTTAACAACGAGAAACGTGTTAGCTTCGTGAACTATGTAACTTCTTTGGGCTAAAATGTGACTGCCTTTAACAGAAACGAAGTCTTGCTTGTAGGAAGACACAGAACCTGGCATTTAACTCCGTTTCTGAAGGGAAACCCACAGCACAGTTCTCATCCATGAAACACACTCTGCTTTAGATCAAGAAGCACACTCTTGCTTTCTAGAGTCTCTAGTAAGGCGGGAAACGTGAGTGTGCTCAGAAAAAAAAGAACTGTGTTTCCTACACACACGGACCATATCTAGTTCAACTCTGCTTCTGTAAGTGATACAAACCACAGGTCCTCTAACATCCAATGCTTTTCAGTTAAGAGCGAGAAACGTGTGAGCTTCGTGAACTCTGTAGCTTCGTTTGAGCTAAAAAGTGACTGCGCTTACCAGAAAAGTAGTCTTGCTTGTAGGAAGACACAGAGCCTGGCATTTAACTCCGTTTCTGAAGGGAAACACACAGCACAGTTCTCATCCATGAAACACTCGGCTTTAGAACAAGAAGCATGCTCTTTCTTTCTAGAATCTCTAATAAGGCGAGAAACATGAGTGTGCTCAGAACAAAAGAACTGTGTTACCTACACAAACGGACCATATCTAGTTGAACTCTGCTTCTGAGACTGATAGAACACAGGTCCTCTAACATCCAATGATTTTCAGTTAAGAGCGAGAAACGTGTGAGCTTCGTGAACTATGTAGCTTCTTTGGGCTGAAAGGTGACTGCGTTTAACGGAAACGAAGAATTGATTGTAGGAAGACACAGAGCCTGGCATTTAACTCTGTTTCTGAAGGGAAACACACAGCACAGTTCTCATCCATGAAACACACTCTGCTTTAGAGCAAGAAGCACGCCCTTCTTTGTAGTGTCTCTAATAAGGCAGGAAACATGAGTGTGCTCATAACAAAAGAACTGTGTTTCCTACACACACGGACCATATCTAGTTCAACTGCGCTTCTGAAACTGATACACACCACAGGTCCTCTAACATCCAATGCTTTTCAGTTAAGAGCGAGAAACGTGTGAGCTTCGTGAACTATGTAGCTTCATTTGAGCTAAAAAGTGACTGCATTTACCAGAAAAGAAGTATTGATTGTAGGAATACACAGAGCCTGGCATTTAACTCCGTTTCTGAAGGGAAACACACAGCACAGTTCTCATCCATGAAACACTCTGCTTTAGAACAAGAAGCATGCTCTTGCTTTCTAGAGTCTCTAACAAGGTGAGAAACATGAGTGTGCTCAGAACAAAAGAACTGTGTTTCCTACACACACGGACCATATCTAGTTCAACTCTGCTTCTGAAACTGATACAAACCACAGGTCCTCAAACACACAATGCTTTCCAGTTAACAGCGAGAAACGTGTGAGCTTTGAGAACTATGTAGCTTCTTTGGGATGAAAAGTGACTGGGTTTACCAAAAACGAAGTCTTGCTTTTAGGAAAACACAGAGCCTGGCATTTAACTCCGTTTCTGAAGGGAAAAACACAGCACAGTTCTCATCCATCAAACGCACTCCGCTTTAGAGCAAAAAGCACGCTCTTGCTTTCTTGAGTCTCTAATAAGGCCGGAAACCTGAGTGTGCTCAGAACAAAAGAACTGTGTTTCCTACACACACGGACCATATCTAGTTCAACTCTGCTTCTGAAACTGATACAAACCACAGGTCCTCTAACATCCAATGCTTTTCAGTTAAGAATGAGAAACGTGTTAGCTTCGTGAACTATGTAACTTCTTTGGGCTAAAATGTGACTGCCTTTAACAGAAACGAAGTCTTGCTTGTAGGAAGACACAGAACCTGGCATTTAACTCCGTTTCTGAAGGGAAACCCACAGCACAGTTCTCATCCATGAAACACACTCTGCTTTAGATCAAGAAGCACACTCTTGCTTTCTAGAGTCTCTAATAAGGCGGGAAACGTGAGTGTGCTCAGAAAAAAAGAACTGTGTTTCCTACACACACGGACCATATCTAGTTCAACTCTGCTTCTGTAACTGATACAAACCACAGGTCCTCTAACATCCAATGCTTTTCAGTTAAGAGCGAGAAACGTGTGAGCTTCGTGAACTCTGTAGCTTCGTTTGAGCTAAAAAGTGACTGCGCTTACCAGAAAAGTAGTCTTGCTTGTAGGAAGACACAGAGCCTGGCATTTAACTCCGTTTCTGAAGGGAAACACACAGCACAGTTCTCATCCATGAAACACTCGGCTTTAGAACAAGAAGCATGCTCTTGCTTTCTAGAATCTCTAATAAGGCGAGAAACATGAGTGTGCTCAGAACAAAAGAACTGTGTTACCTACACAAACGGACCATATCTAGTTCAACTCTGCTTCTGAGACTGATAGAACACAGGTCCTCTAACATCCAATGATTTTCAGTTAAGAGCGAGAAACGTGTGAGCTTCGTGAACTATGTAGCTTCTTTGGGCTGAAAGGTGACTGCGTTTAACAGAAACGAAGTCTTGATTGTAGGAAGACACAGAGCCTGGCGTTTAACTCTGTTTCTGAAGGGAAACACACAGCACAGTTCTCATCCATGAAACACACTCTGCTTTAGAGCAAGAAGCACGCCCTTCTTTGTAGTGTCTCTAATAAGGCAGGAAACATGAGTGTGCTCATAACAAAAGAACTGTGTTTCCTACACACACGGACCATATCTAGTTCAACTGCGCTTCTGAAACTGATACACACCACAGGTCCTCTAACATCCAATGCTTTTCAGTTAAGAGGGAGAAACGTGTGAGCTTCGTGAACTATGTAGCTTCATTTGAGCTAAAAATGACTGCATTTACCAGAAAAGAAGTATTGATTATAGGAATACACAGAGCCTGGCATTTAACTCCGTTTCTGAAGGGAAACACACAGCACAGTTCTCATCCATGAAACACTCTGCTTTAGAACAAGAAGCATGCTCTTGCTTTCTAGAGTCTCTAACAAGGTGAGAAACATGAGTGTGCTCAGAACAAAAGAACTGTGTTTCCTACACACACGGACCATATCTAGTTCAACTCTGCTTCTGAAACTGATACAAACCACAGGTCCTCAAACACACAATGCTTTCCAGTTAACAGCGAGAAACGTGTGAGCTTTGAGAACTATGTAGCTTCTTTGGGATGAAAAGTGACTGGGTTTACCAAAAACGAAGTCTTGCTTTTAGGAAAACACAGAGCCTGGCATTTAACTCCGTTTCTGAAGGGAAAAACACAGCACAGTTCTCATCCATCAAACGCACTCCGCTTTAGAGCAAAAAGCACGCTCTTGCTTTCTTGAGTCTCTAATAAGGCCGGAAACCTGAGTGTGCTCAGAACAAAAGAACTGTGTTTCCTACACACACGGACCATATCTAGTTCAACTCTGCTTCTGAAACTGATACAAACCACAGGTCCTCTAACATCCAATGCTTTTCAGTTAAGAATGAGAAACGTGTTAGCTTCGTGAACTATGTAATTTCTTTGGGCTAAAATGTGACTGCCTTTAACAGAAACGAAGTCTTGCTTGTAGGAAGACACAGAACCTGGCATTTAACTCCGTTTCTGAAGGGAAACCCACAGCACAGTTCTCATCCATGAAACACACTCTGCTTTAGATCAAGAAGCACACTCTTGCTTTCTAGAGTCTCTAATAAGGCGGGAAACGTGAGTGTGCTCAGAAAAAACGAACTGTGTTTCCTACACACACGGACCATATCTAGTTCAACTCTGCTTCTGTAACTGATACAAACCACAGGTCCTCTAACATCCAATGCTTTTCAGTTAAGAGCGAGAAACGTGTGAGCTTCGTGAACTCTGTAGCTTCGTTTTAGCTAAAAAGTGTCTGCGCTTACCAGAAAAGTAGTCTTGCTTGTAGGAAGACACAGAGCCTGGCATTTAACTCCGTTTCTGAAGGGAAACACACAGCACAGTTCTCATCCATGAAACACTCGGCTTTAGAACAAGAAGCATGCTCTTGCTTTCTAGAATCTCTAATAAGGCGAGAAACATGAGTGTGCTCAGAACAAAAGAACTGTGTTACCTACACAAACGGACCATATCTAGTTCAACTCTGCTTCTGAGACTGATAGAACACAGGTCCTCTAACATCCAATGATTTTCAGTTAAGAGCGAGAAACGTGTGAGCTTCGTGAACTATGTAGCTTCTTTGGGCTGAAAGGTGACTGCGTTTAACAGAAACGAAGTCTTGATTGTAGGAAGACACAGAGCCTGGCATTTAACTCTGTTTCTGAAGGGAAACACACAGCACAGTTCTCATCCATGAAACACACTCTGCTTTAGAGCAAGAAGCACGCTCTTGGTATGTAGAGTCTCTAATAAGGCCGGAAACCTGAGTGTGCTCAGAACAAAAGAACTGTGTTTCCTACACACACAGAAAATATCTAGTTCAACTCTGCTTCTTAAACTGATACAAACCACAGGTCCTCAAACACCCAATGCTTTCCAGTTAACAGCGAGAAACGTGTGAGCTTTGTGAACTATGTAGCTTCTTTGGGCTGAAAAGTGACTGGGTTTACCAAAAACGAAGTCTTGCTTTTAGGAAAACACATAGCCTGGCATTTAACTCCGTTTCTGAAGGGAAAAACACAGCACAGTTCTCATTCATCAAACGCACTCCGCTTTAGAGCAAGAAGCACGCACTTGCTTTGTAGAGTCTCTAATAAGGCAGGAAACGTGAGTGTGCTCATAACAAAAGAACTGTGTTTCCTACACACACAGACCATATCTAGTTCAACTGCGCTTCTGAAACTGATACAAACCACAGGTCCTCAATAATCCAATGCTTTTCAGTTAAGAGCGAGAAACGTGTGAGCTTAGTGAACTATGTAGCTTCATTTGAGCTGAAAAGTGACTGTGTTTACCAGAAACGAATTCTTGATTGTTGGAAGACACAGAGCCTGGCATTTAACTCCGTTTCTGAAGGGAAACACACAGCACAGTTCTCATCGATGAAACACACTCTGCTTTAGAGCAAGAAGCACGCTCTTGCTATGTAGAGTCTCTAATAAGGCCGGAAACCTGAGTGTGCTCAGAACAAAAGAACTGTGTTTCCTACACACACGGAAAATATCTAGTTCAACTCTGCTTCTGAAACTGATACAAACCACAGGTCCTCAAACACCCAATGCTTTCCAGTAAACAGCGAGAAACGTGTGAGCTTTGTGAACTATGTAGCTTCTTTGGGCTGAAAATGACTGGGTTTACCAAAAACGAAGTCTTGCTTTTAGGAAAACACAGAGCCTGGCATTTAACTCCGTTTCTGAAGGGAAAAACACAGCACAGTTCTCATCCATCAAACGCACTCCGCTTTAGAGCAAGAAGCACGCTCTTGCTTTCTTGAGTCTCTAATAAGGCCGGAAACCTGAGTGTGCTCAGAACAAAAGAACTGTGTTTCCTACACACAAGGACCATATCTAGTTCAACTCTGCTTCTGAAACTGATACAAACCACAGGTCCTCTAACATCCAATGCTTTTCAGTTAAGAACGAGAAACGTGTTAGCTTCGTGAACTATGTAACTTCTTTGGGCTAAAATGTGACTGCCTTTAACAGAAACGAAGTCTTGCTTGTAGGAAGACACAGAACCTGGCATTTAACTCCGTTTCTGAAGGGAAACCCACAGCACAGTTCTCATCCATGAAACACACTCTGCTTTAGATCAAGAAGCACACTCTTGCTTTCTAGAGTCTCTAATAAGGCGGGAAACGTGAGTGTGCTCAGAAAAAAAGAACTGTGTTTCCTACACACACGGACCATATCTAGTTCAACTCTGCTCTGTAACTGATACAAACCACAGGTCCTCTAACATCCAATGCTTTTCAGTTAAGAGCGAGCAACGTGTGAGCTTCGTGAACTATGTAGCTTCGTTTGAGCTAAAAAGTGACTGCGCTTACCAGAAAAGTAGTCTTGCTTGTAGGAAGACACAGAGCCTGGCATTTAACTCCGTTTCTGAAGAGAAACACACAGCCCAGTTCTCATCCATGAAACACTCGGCTTTAGAACAAGAATCATGCTCTTGCTTTCTAGAATCTCTAATAAGGCGAGAAACATGAGTGTGCTCAGAACAAAAGAACTGCGTTACCTACACAAACGGACCATATCTAGTTCAACTGTGCTTCTGAGACTGATAGAACACAGGTCCTCTAACATCCAATGATTTTCAGTTAAGAGCGAGAAACGTGTGAGCTTCGTGAACTATGTAGCTTCTTTGGGCTGAAAGGTGACTGCGTTTAACAGAAACGAAGTCTTGATTGTAGGAAGACACAGAGCCTGGCATTTAACTCTGTTTCTGAAGGGAAACACACAGCACAGTTCTCATCCATGAAACACACTCTGCTTTAGAGCAAGAAGCACGCCCTTCTTTGTAGTGTCTCTAATAAGGCAGGAAACATGAGTGTGCTCAGAACAAAAGAACTGTGTTTCCTACACACACGGACCATATCTAGTTCAACTCTGCTTCTGAAACCGATACAAACCACAGGTCCTCAAACACCCAATGCTTTCCAGTTAACAGCGAGAAACGTGTGAGCTTTGTGAACTATGTAGCTTCTTTGGGCTGTAAAGTGACTGGGTTTACCAAAAACGAAGTCTTGCTTTTAGGAAAACACAGAGCCTGGCATTTAACTCCGTTTCTGAAGGGAAAAACACAGCACAGTTCTCATCCATCAAACGCACTCTGCTTTAGAGCAAGAAGCACGCTCTTGATTTCTTGAGTCTCTAATAAGGCCGGAAACCTGAGTGTGCTCAGAACAAAAGAACTGTGTTTCCTACACACACAGACCATATCTAGTTCAACTCTGCTTCTGAAACTGATACAAACCACAGGTCCTCTAACATCCAATGCTTTTCAGTTAAGAACGAGAAACGTGTTAGCTTCGTGAACTATGTAACTTCTTTGGGCTAAAATGTGACTGCCTTTAACAGAAACGAAGTCTTGCTTGTAGGAAGACACAGAACCTGGCATTTAACTCCGTTTCTGAAGGGAAACCCACAGCACAGTTCTCATCCATGAAACACACTCTGCTTTAGATCAAGAAGCATGCTCTTGCTTTCTAGAGTCTCTAACAAGGTGAGAAACATGAGTGTGCTCAGAACAAAAGAACTGTGTTTCCTACACACACGGACCATATCTAATTCAAATCTCCTTCTGAAATAGAAACAAACCACAGGTCCTCAAACACCCAATGCTTTTCAGTTAAGAGCGAGAAACGTGTGAGCTTTGTGAACTATGTAGCTTCTTTGGGCTGAAAAGTGATTGCGTTTACCAAAAACGAAGTGTTGCTTTTAGGAAGACAAAGAGCCTGGCATTTAACTCCTTTTCTGAAGGTAAACACAAAGCACAGTTCTCATCCATGAAACACACTCTGCTTTAGAGCAAGAAGCACGCTCTTGGTTTCTGGATGCTCTAAAAGGCAGGAAACGTGAGTGTTTTCAGAACAAAAGAACTGTGTTTCCTAATCACACGGACCATATCTAGTTTAACTCTGCTTCTGAAACTGATACAAACCACAGGTCCTCTAACATCCAATTCTTTTCAGTTAAGAGCGAGAAACGTGTGAGCTTCTTGAACTATGTAGCTTCGTTTGAGCTAAAAAGTGACTGCGTTTACCAAGAAAAGAAGTCTTGCTTGTAGGAAGACACAGAGCCTGGCATTTTACGCCGTTTCTGAAGGGAAACACACAGCAGAGTTCTCATCCATGAAACACTCTGCGTTAGAACAAGAAGCATGCTCTTGCTTTCTAGAGTCTCTAATAAGGAGGGAAACATGAGTGTGCTCAGAACAAAAGAACTGTGTTACCTACACACACGGACCATATCTAGTTCAAATCCGCTTCTGAAACTGATACAAACCACAGGTCCTCTAACATCCAATGCTTTTCAGTTAAGAGCAGAAACGTGTGAGTTTCGTGAACTATGTAGCTTTGTTTGAGCTGAATAGTGACTGCGTTTACCAGAAACGAAATCTTGATTGTAGGAAGACACAGAGCCTGGCATTTATATCCGTTTCTGAAGGGAAACCCACAGCACAGTTCTCATTCATGAAAAACACTCTGCTTTAGAGCAGGAAGCACGCTCTTGCTTTCTAGAGTCTCTAATAAGGTGGGAAACGTGAGTGTGCTCAGAACAAAAGAACTGTGTATCCGACACACACTTTCCATATCTAGTTCAACTCTGCTTCTGAGACTGATAGAACACAGGTCCTCTAACATCCAATGCTCTTCAGTTAAGAGTGAGAAACGTGTGAGCTTCGTGAACTATGTAGCTTCGTTTGAGCTGAAAAGTGACTACGTTTACCAGAAAAGAAATCTTGCTTGTAGGAAGACACAGAGCCTGGCATTAAACTCCGTTTCTGAAGGGAAACACACAGAACAGTTCTCATCCATGAAACACACTCTGCTTTACAGCAAGAAGCACTCCCTTCTTTGTAGTGTCTCTAATAAGGCAGGAAACATGAGTGTGCTCAGAACAAAAGAACTGTGTTTCCTACACACACGGACCATATCTAGTTCAACTCTGCTTCTGAAACTAATACAAACCACAGGTCCTCTAACATCCAATGCTTTTCAGTTAAGAGCGAGAAACGTGTTAGCTTCGTGAACTATGTAGCTTCTTTGGACTGAAATGTTACTGCCTTTACCAGAAACGAAGTCTTGCTTGTATGAAGACACAGAGCCTGGCATTTAACTCCATTTCTGAAGGGAAACACACAGCACAGTTCTCATCCATGAAACACACTCTGCTTTAGAGCAAGAATCCCGCTCTTGCTTTCTAGAGTATCTAATAAGGCGGGAAACATGAGTGTGCTCAGAACAAAAGAACTGTTTTCCCTACACTCACAGACCATAGGTAGTTCAACTGTGCTTCTGAAACTGATACAAACCACAGGCCCTCTAACATCCAATGCTTTTCAGTTAAGAGCGAGAAACGTGTGAGCTTCGTGAACTATGTAGCTTCATTTGACCTGAAAAGTGACTGTGTTTACCAGAAACGAATTCTTGATTGTTGGAAGACACAGAGCCTGGCATTTAACTCCGTTTCTGAAGGGAAACACACAGAACAGTTCTCATCCATGAGACACACTCTGCTTTAGAGCAAGAAGCACGCCCTTCTTTGTAGTGTCTCTAATAAGGCAAGAAACATGAGTGTGCTCAGAACAAAAGAACTGTGTTTCCTACACACACGGACCATATCTAGTTCAACTCTGCTTCTGAAAGTGATACAAACCACAGGTCCTCTAACATCCAATGCTTTTCAGTTAAGAGCGAGAAACGTGTGAGCTTCGTGAACTATGTAGCTTCTTTGGACTGAAATGTTACTGCCTTTACCAGAAACGAAGTCTTGCTTGTATGAAGACACAAAGCCTGGCATTTAACACCGTTTATGAAGGGAAACACACAGCACAGTTCTCATCCATGAAACACACTCTGCTTTAGAGCAAGAATCCCGCTCTTGCTTTCTAGAGTATCTAATAAGGCGGGAAACATGAGTGTGCTCAGAACAAAGAACTGTTTTTCCTACACTCACAGACCATATGTAGTTCAACTCTGCTTCTGAAACTGATACAAACCACAGGCCCTCTAACATCCAATGCTTTTCAGTTAAGAGCGAGAAACGTGTGAGCTTCGTGAACTATGTAGCTTCATTTGAGCTGAAAAGTGACTGTGTTTACCAGAAACGAATTCTTGATTGTTGGAAGACACAGAGCCTGGCATTTAACTCCGTTTCTGAAGGGAAACACACAGCACAGTTCTCATCGATGAAACACACTCTGCTTTAGAGCAAGAAGCACGCTCTTGCTATGTAGAGTCTCTAATAAGGCCGGAAACCTGAGTGTGCTCAGAACAAAAGAACTGTGTTTCCTACACACACGGAAAATATCTAGTTCAACTCTGCTTCTGAAACTGATACAAACCACAGGTCCTCAAACACCCAATGCTTTCCAGTAAACAGCGAGAAACGTGTGAGCTTTGTGAACTATGTAGCTTCATTGGGCTGAAAATGACTGGGTTTACCAAAAACGATGTCTTGCTTTTAGGAAAACACAGAGCCTGGCATTTAACTCCGTTTCTGAAGGGAAAAACACAGCACAGTTCTCATCCATCAAACGCACTCCGCTTTAGAGCAAGAAGCACGCTCTTGCTTTCTTGAGTCTCTAATAAGGCCGGAAACCTGAGTGTGCTCAGAACAAAAGAACTGTGTTTCCTACACACAAGGACCATATCTAGTTCAACTCTGCTTCTGAAACTGATACAAACCACAGGTCCTCTAACATCCAATGCTTTTCAGTTAAGAACGAGAAACGTGTTAGCTTCGTGAACTATGTAACTTCTTTGGGCTAAAATGTGACTGCCTTTAACAGAAACGAAGTCTTGCTTGTAGGAAGACACAGAACCTGGCATTTAACTCCGTTTCTGAAGGGAAACCCACAGCACAGTTCTCATCCATGAAACACACTCTGCTTTAGATCAAGAAGCACACTCTTGCTTTCTAGAGTCTCTAATAAGGCGGGAAACGTGAGTGTGCTCAGAAAAAAAGAACTGTGTTTCCTACACACACGGACCATATCTAGTTCAACTCTGCTCTGTAACTGATACAAACCACAGGTCCTCTAACATCCAATGCTTTTCAGTTAAGAGCGAGAAACGTGTGAGCTTCGTGAACTATGTAGCTTCGTTTGAGCTAAAAAGTGACTGCGCTTACCAGAAAAGTAGTCTTGCTTGTAGGAAGACACAGAGCCTGGCATTTAACTCCGTTTCTGAAGAGAAACACACAGCCCAGTTCTCATCCATGAAACACTCGGCTTTAGAACAAGAATCATGCTCTTGCTTTCTAGAATCTCTAATAAGGCGAGAAACATGAGTGTGCTCAGAACAAAAGAACTGCGTTACCTACACAAACGGACCATATCTAGTTCAACTGTGCTTCTGAGACTGATAGAACACAGGTCCTCTAACATCCAATGATTTTCAGTTAAGAGCGAGAAACGTGTGAGCTTCGTGAACTATGTAGCTTCTTTGGGCTGAAAGGTGACTGCGTTTAACAGAAACGAAGTCTTGATTGTAGGAAGACACAGAGCCTGGCATTTAACTCTGTTTCTGAAGGGAAACACACAGCACAGTTCTCATCCATGAAACACACTCTGCTTTAGAGCAAGAAGCACGCCCTTCTTTGTAGTGTCTCTAATAAGGCAGGAAACATGAGTGTGCTCATAACAAAAGAACTGTGTTTCCTACACACACGGACCATATCTAGTTCAACTGCACTTCTGAAACTGATACACACCACAGGTCCTCTTACATCCAATGCTTTCCAGTTAACAGCGAGAAACGTGTGAGCTTTGTGAACTATGTAGCTTCTTTGGGCTGAAAAGTGACTGGGTTTACCAAAAACGAAGTCTTGCTTTTAGGAAAACACAGAGCCTGGCATTTAACTCCGTTTCTGAAGGGAAAAACACATCACAGTTCTCATCCATCAAACGCCCTCTGCTTTAGAGCAAGAAGCACGCTCTTGATTTCTTGAGTCTCTAATAAGGCCGGAAACCTGAGTGTGCTCAGAACAAAAGAACTGTGTTTCCTACACACACAGACCATATCTAGTTCAACTCTGCTTCTGAAACTGATACAAACCACAGGTCCTCTAACATCCAATGCTTTTCAGTTAAGAACGAGAAACGTGTTAGCTTCGTGAACTATGTAACTTCTTTGGGCTAAAATGTGACTGCCTTTAACAGAAACGAAGTCTTGCTTGTAGGAAGACACAGAACCTGGCATTTAACTCCGTTTCTGAAGGGAAACCCACAGCACAGTTCTCATCCATGAAACACACTCTGCTTTAGATCAAGAAGCACGCTCTTGCTTTCTAGAGTCTCTAACAAGGTGAGAAACATGAGTGTGCTCAGAACAAAAGAACTGTGTTTCCTACACACACGGACCATATCTAGTTCAAATCTCCTTCTGAAAAAGAAACAAACAACAGGTCCTCAAACACCCAATGCTTTTCAGTTAAGAGCGAGAAACGTGTGAGCTTTGTGAACTATGTAGCTTCTTTGGGCTGAAAAGTGATTGCGTTTACTAAAAACGAAGTGTTGCTTTTAGGAAGACAAAGAGCCTGGCATTTAACTCCTTTTCTGAAGGTAAACACAAAGCACAGTTCTCATCCATGAAACACACTCCTCTTTAGAGCAAGAAGCACGCTCTTGGTTTCTGGGTGCTCTAAAAGGCAGGAAACGTGAGTGTTTTCAGAACAAAAGAACTGTGTTTCCTAATCACACGGACCATATCTAGTTTAACTCTGCTTCTGAAACTGATACAAACCACAGGTCCTCTAACATCCAATTCTTTTCAGTTAAGAGCGAGAAACGTGTGAGCTTCTTGAACTATGTAGCTTCGTTTGAGCTAAAAAGTGACTGCGTTTACCAAGAAAAGAAGTCTTGCTTGTAGGAAGACACAGAACCTGGCATTTTACGCCGTTTCTGAAGGGAAACACACAGCAGAGTTCTCATCCATGAAACATTCTGCGTTAGAACAAGAAGCATGCTCTTGCTTTCTAGAGTCTCTAATAAGGAGGGAAACATGAGTGTGCTCAGAACAAAAGAACTGTGTTACCTACACACACGGACCATATCTAGTTCAAATCCGCTTCTGAAACTGATACAAACCACAGGTCCTCTAACATCCAATGCTTTTCAGTTAAGAGCAGAAACGTGTGAGTTTCGTGAACTATGTAGCTTTGTTTGAGCTGAATAGTGACTGCGTTTACCAGAAACGAAATCTTGATTGTAGGAAGACACAGAGCCTGGCATTTAACTCCGTTTCTGAAGGGAAACCCACAGCACAGTTCTCATTCATGAAAAACACTCTGCTTTAGAGCAGGAAGCACGCTCTTGCTTTCTAGAGTCTCTAATAAGGTGGGAAACGTGAGTGTGCTCAGAACAAAAGAACTGTGTATCCGACACACACTTTCCATATCTAGTTCAACTCTGCTTCTGAGACTGATAGAACACAGGTCCTCTAACATCCAATGCTCTTCAGTTAAGAGTGAGAAACGTGTGAGCTTCGTGAACTATGTAGCTTCGTTTGAGCTGAAAAGTGACTACGTTTACCAGAAAAGAAATCTTGCTTGTAGGAAGACACAGAGCCTGGCATTAAACTCCGTTTCTGAAGGGAAACCCACAGCACAGTTCTCATCCATGAAACACACTCTGCTTTAGATCAAGAAGCACACTCTTGCTTTCTAGAGTCTCTAATAAGGCAGGAAACCTGAGTGTGCTCAGAAAAAAAGAACTGTGTTTCCTACACACACGGACCATATCTTGTTCAAATCTGCTTCTGTAACTGATACAAACCACAGGTCCTCTAACATCCAATGCTTTTCAGTTAAGAGCGAGAAACGTGTGAGCTTCGTGAACTATGTAGCTTCGTTTGAGCTAAAAAGTGACTGTGCTTACCAGAAAAGTAGTCTTGCTTGTAGGAAGACACAGAGCCTGGCATTTAACACCGTTTCTGAAGGGAAACACACAGCACAGTTCTCATCCATGAAACACTCGGCTTTAGAACAAGAAGCATGCTCTTGCTTTCTAGAATCTCTAATAAGGCGAGAAACATGAGTGTGCTCAGAACAAAAGAACTGTGTTACCTACACAAACGGACCATATCTAGTTCAACTCTGCTTCTGAGACTGATAGAACACAGGTCCTCTAACATCCAATGATTTTCAGTTAAGAGCGAGAAACGTGTGAGCTTCGTGAACTATGTAGCTTCTTTGGGCTGAAAGGTGACTGCGTTTAACAGAAACGAAGTCTTGATTGTAGGAAGACACAGAGCCTGGCATTTAACTCTGTTTCTGAAGGGAAACACACAGCACAGTTCTCATCCATGAAACACACTCTGCTTTAGAGCAAGAAGTACGCCCTTCTTTGTAGTGTCTCTAATAAGGCAGGAAACATGAGTGTGCTCATAACAAAAGAACTGTGTTTCCTACACACACGGACCATATCTCGTTCAACTCTGCTTCTGAAACTGATACAAACCACAGGTCCTCTAACATCCAATGCTTTTCAGTTAAGAGTGAGAAACGTGTGAGCTTCGTGAACTATGTAGCTTCGTTTGAGCTGAAAAGTGACTGCGTTTACCCGAAAAGAAGTCTTGCTTGTAGGAAGACATAGAGCCTGGCATTTAACTCCGTTTCTGAAGGGAAACACACAGCACAGTTCTCATCCATGAAACACTCGGCTTTAGAGCAAGAAACACGCTCTTGCATTGTAGATTCTCTAATAAGGCAGGAAACGTGAGTGTGCTCAGAACAAAAGAAATGTGTTTCCTACACACACGGACCATATCTAGTTCAACTCTGCTTCTGAAACTGATACAAACAACAGGTCCTCAATAATCCAATGCTTTTCAGTTAAGAGCGAGAAACGTGTGAGCTTCGTGAACTATGTAGCTTCGTTTGAGCTGAAAAGTGTCTGCGTTTACCAGAACCAAAATCTTGCTTGTTGGAAGACACAGAGCCTGGCATTTAACTCCGTTTCTGAAGCGAAAAACACAGCACAGTTCTCATCCATGAACCACACTATGCTTTAGAGCAAGAAGCACGTTCTTGCTTTCTAGAGTCTCTAATAAGGCCGGAAACGTGAGTGTGCTCAGAACAAAAGAACTGTGTTTCCTACACACACGGACCATATCTAGTTCAACTCTGCTTCTGAAACTGATACAAACCACAGGTCCTCAAACACCCAATGATTTCCAGTTAACAGCGAGAAATGTGTGAGCTTTATGAACTATGTAGCTTCTTTGGGCTGAAAAGTGACTGGGTTTACCAAAAACGAAGTCTTGCTTTTAGGAAAACACATAGCCTGGCATTTAACTCCGTTTCTGAAGGGAAAAACACAGCACAGTTCTCATTCATCAAACGCACTCCGCTTTAGAGCAAGAAGCACGCACTTGCTTTGTAGAGTCTCTAATAAGGCAGGAAACGTGAGTGTGCTCATAACAAAAGAACTGTGTTTCCTACACACACAGACCATATCTAGTTCAACTGCGCTTCTGAAACTGATACAAACCACAGGTCCTCAATAATCCAATGCTTTTCAGTTAAGAGCGAGAAACGTGTGAGCTTAGTGAACTATGTAGCTTCATTTGAGCTGAAAAGTGACTGTGTTTACCAGAAACGAATTCTTGATTGTTGGAAGACACAGAGCCTGGCATTTAACTCCGTTTCTGAAGGGAAACACACAGCACAGTTCTCATCGATGAAACACACTCTGCTTTAGAGCAAGAAGCACGCTCTTGCTATGTAGAGTCTCTAATAAGGCCGGAAACCTGAGTGTGCTCAGAACAAAAGAACTGTGTTTCCTACACACACGGAAAATATCTAGTTCAACTCTGCTTCTGAAACTGATACAAACCACAGGTCCTCAAACACCCAATGCTTTCCAGTAAACAGCGAGAAACGTGTGAGCTTTGTGAACTATGTAGCTTCTTTGGGCTGAAAATGACTGGGTTTACCAAAAACGAAGTCTTGCTTTTAGGAAAACACAGAGCCTGGCATTTAACTCCGTTTCTGAAGGGAAAAACACAGCACAGTTCTCATCCATCAAACGCACTCCGCTTTAGAGCAAGAAGCACGCTCTTGCTTTCTTGAGTCTCTAATAAGGCCGGAAACCTGAGTGTGCTCAGAACAAAAGAACTGTGTTTCCTACACACAAGGACCATATCTAGTTCAACTCTGCTTCTGAAACTGATACAAACCACAGGTCCTCTAACATCCAATGCTTTTCAGTTAAGAACGAGAAACGTGTTAGCTTCGTGAACTATGTAACTTCTTTGGGCTAAAATGTGACTGCCTTTAACAGAAACGAAGTCTTGCTTGTAGGAAGACACAGAACCTGGCATTTAACTCCGTTTCTGAAGGGAAACCCACAGCACAGTTCTCATCCATGAAACACACTCTGCTTTAGATCAAGAAGCACACTCTTGCTTTCTAGAGTCTCTAATAAGGCGGGAAACGTGAGTGTGCTCAGAAAAAAAGAACTGTGTTTCCTACACACACGGACCATATCTAGTTCAACTCTGCTCTGTAACTGATACAAACCACAGGTCCTCTAACATCCAATGCTTTTCAGTTAAGAGCGAGCAACGTGTGAGCTTCGTGAACTATGTAGCTTCGTTTGAGCTAAAAAGTGACTGCGCTTACCAGAAAAGTAGTCTTGCTTGTAGGAAGACACAGAGCCTGGCATTTAACTCCGTTTCTGAAGAGAAACACACAGCCCAGTTCTCATCCATGAAACACTCGGCTTTAGAACAAGAATCATGCTCTTGCTTTCTAGAATCTCTAATAAGGCGAGAAACATGAGTGTGCTCAGAACAAAAGAACTGCGTTACCTACACAAACGGACCATATCTAGTTCAACTGTGCTTCTGAGACTGATAGAACACAGGTCCTCTAACATCCAATGATTTTCAGTTAAGAGCGAGAAACGTGTGAGCTTCGTGAACTATGTAGCTTCTTTGGGCTGAAAGGTGACTGCGTTTAACAGAAACGAAGTCTTGATTGTAGGAAGACACAGAGCCTGGCATTTAACTCTGTTTCTGAAGGGAAACACACAGCACAGTTCTCATCCATGAAACACACTCTGCTTTAGAGCAAGAAGCACGCCCTTCTTTGTAGTGTCTCTAATAAGGCAGGAAACATGAGTGTGCTCAGAACAAAAGAACTGTGTTTCCTACACACACGGACCATATCTAGTTCAACTCTGCTTCTGAAACCGATACAAACCACAGGTCCTCAAACACCCAATGCTTTCCAGTTAACAGCGAGAAACGTGTGAGCTTTGTGAACTATGTAGCTTCTTTGGGCTGTAAAGTGACTGGGTTTACCAAAAACGAAGTCTTGCTTTTAGGAAAACACAGAGCCTGGCATTTAACTCCGTTTCTGAAGGGAAAAACACAGCACAGTTCTCATCCATCAAACGCACTCTGCTTTAGAGCAAGAAGCACGCTCTTGATTTCTTGAGTCTCTAATAAGGCCGGAAACCTGAGTGTGCTCAGAACAAAAGAACTGTGTTTCCTACACACACAGACCATATCTAGTTCAACTCTGCTTCTGAAACTGATACAAACCACAGGTCCTCTAACATCCAATGCTTTTCAGTTAAGAACGAGAAACGTGTTAGCTTCGTGAACTATGTAACTTCTTTGGGCTAAAATGTGACTGCCTTTAACAGAAACGAAGTCTTGCTTGTAGGAAGACACAGAACCTGGCATTTAACTCCGTTTCTGAAGGGAAACCCACAGCACAGTTCTCATCCATGAAACACACTCTGCTTTAGATCAAGAAGCATGCTCTTGCTTTCTAGAGTCTCTAACAAGGTGAGAAACATGAGTGTGCTCAGAACAAAAGAACTGTGTTTCCTACACACACGGACCATATCTAATTCAAATCTCCTTCTGAAATAGAAACATCCACAGGTCCTCAAACACCCAATGCTTTTCAGTTAAGAGCGAGAAACGTGTGAGCTTTGTGAACTATGTAGCTTCTTTGGGCTGAAAAGTGATTGCGTTTACCAAAAACGAAGTGTTGCTTTTAGGAAGACAAAGAGCCTGGCATTTAACTCCTTTTCTGAAGGTAAACACAAAGCACAGTTCTCATCCATGAAACACACTCTGCTTTAGAGCAAGAAGCACGCTCTTGGTTTCTGGATGCTCTAAAAGGCAGGAAACGTGAGTGTTTTCAGAACAAAAGAACTGTGTTTCCTAATCACACGGACCATATCTAGTTTAACTCTGCTTCTGAAACTGATACAAACCACAGGTCCTCTAACATCCAATTCTTTTCAGTTAAGAGCGAGAAACGTGTGAGCTTCTTGAACTATGTAGCTTCGTTTGAGCTAAAAAGTGACTGCGTTTACCAAGAAAAGAAGTCTTGCTTGTAGGAAGACACAGAACCTGGCATTTTACGCCGTTTCTGAAGGGAAACACACAGCAGAGTTCTCATCCATGAAACACTCTGCGTTAGAACAAGAAGCATGCTCTTGCTTTCTAGAGTCTCTAATAAGGAGGGAAACATGAGTGTGCTCAGAACAAAAGAACTGTGTTACCTACACACACGGACCATATCTAGTTCAAATCCGCTTCTGAAACTGATACAAACCACAGGTCCTCTAACATCCAATGCTTTTCAGTTAAGAGCAGAAACGTGTGAGTTTCGTGAACTATGTAGCTTTGTTTGAGCTGAATAGTGACTGCGTTTACCAGAAACGAAATCTTGATTGTAGGAAGACACAGAGCCTGGCATTTATATCCGTTTCTGAAGGGAAACCCACAGCACAGTTCTCATTCATGAAAAACACTCTGCTTTAGAGCAGGAAGCACGCTCTTGCTTTCTAGAGTCTCTAATAAGGTGGGAAACGTGAGTGTGCTCAGAACAAAAGAACTGTGTATCCGACACACACTTTCCATATCTAGTTCAACTCTGCTTCTGAGACTGATAGAACACAGGTCCTCTAACATCCAATGCTCTTCAGTTAAGAGTGAGAAACGTGTGAGCTTCGTGAACTATGTAGCTTCGTTTGAGCTGAAAAGTGACTACGTTTACCAGAAAAGAAATCTTGCTTGTAGGAAGACACAGAGCCTGGCATTAAACTCCGTTTCTGAAGGGAAACACACAGAACAGTTCTCATCCATGAAACACACTCTGCTTTACAGCAAGAAGCACTCCCTTCTTTGTAGTGTCTCTAATAAGGCAGGAAACATGAGTGTGCTCAGAACAAAAGAACTGTGTTTCCTACACACACGGACCATATCTAGTTCAACTCTGCTTCTGAAACTAATACAAACCACAGGTCCTCTAACATCCAATGCTTTTCAGTTAAGAGCGAGAAACGTGTTAGCTTCGTGAACTATGTAGCTTCTTTGGACTGAAATGTTACTGCCTTTACCAGAAACGAAGTCTTGCTTGTATGAAGACACAGAGCCTGGCATTTAACTCCATTTCTGAAGGGAAACACACAGCACAGTTCTCATCCATGAAACATACTCTGCTTTAGAGCAAGAATCCCGCTCTTGCTTTCTAGAGTATCTAATAAGGCGGGAAACATGAGTGTGCTCAGAACAAAAGAACTGTTTTCCCTACACTCACAGACCATAGGTAGTTCAACTGTGCTTCTGAAACTGATACAAACCACAGGCCCTCTAACATCCAATGCTTTTCAGTTAAGAGCGAGAAACGTGTGAGCTTCGTGAACTATGTAGCTTCATTTGACCTGAAAAGTGACTGTGTTTACCAGAAACGAATTCTTGATTGTTGGAAGACACAGAGCCTGGCATTTAACTCCGTTTCTGAAGGGAAACACACAGAACAGTTCTCATCCATGAGACACACTCTGCTTTAGAGCAAGAAGCACGCCCTTCTTTGTAGTGTCTCTAATAAGGCAAGAAACATGAGTGTGCTCAGAACAAAAGAACTGTGTTTCCTACACACACGGACCATATCTAGTTCAACTCTGCTTCTGAAAGTGATACAAACCACAGGTCCTCTAACATCCAATGCTTTTCAGTTAAGAGCGAGAAACGTGTGAGCTTCGTGAACTATGTAGCTTCTTTGGACTGAAATGTTACTGCCTTTACCAGAAACGAAGTCTTGCTTGTATGAAGACACAAAGCCTGGCATTTAACACCGTTTATGAAGGGAAACACACAGCACAGTTCTCATCCATGAAACACACTCTGCTTTAGAGCAAGAATCCCGCTCTTGCTTTCTAGAGTATCTAATAAGGCGGGAAACATGAGTGTGCTCAGAACAAAGAACTGTTTTTCCTACACTCACAGACCATATGTAGTTCAACTCTGCTTCTGAAACTGATACAAACCACAGGCCCTCTAACATCCAATGCTTTTCAGTTAAGAGCGAGAAACGTGTGAGCTTCGTGAACTATGTAGCTTCATTTGAGCTGAAAAGTGACTGTGTTTACCAGAAACGAATTCTTGATTGTTGGAAGACACAGAGCCTGGCATTTAACTCCGTTTCTGAAGGGAAACACACAGCACAGTTCTCATCGATGAAACACACTCTGCTTTAGAGCAAGAAGCACGCTCTTGCTATGTAGAGTCTCTAATAAGGCCGGAAACCTGAGTGTGCTCAGAACAAAAGAACTGTGTTTCCTACACACACGGAAAATATCTAGTTCAACTCTGCTTCTGAAACTGATACAAACCACAGGTCCTCAAACACCCAATGCTTTCCAGTAAACAGCGAGAAACGTGTGAGCTTTGTGAACTATGTAGCTTCATTGGGCTGAAAATGACTGGGTTTACCAAAAACGATGTCTTGCTTTTAGGAAAACACAGAGCCTGGCATTTAACTCCGTTTCTGAAGGGAAAAACACAGCACAGTTCTCATCCATCAAACGCACTCCGCTTTAGAGCCAGAAGCACGCTCTTGCTTTCTTGAGTCTCTAATAAGGCTGGAAACCTGAGTGTGCTCAGAACAAAAGAACTGTGTTTCCTACACACAAGGACCATATCTAGTTCAACTCTGCTTCTGAAACTGATACAAACCACAGGTCCTCTAACATCCAATGCTTTTCAGTTAAGAACGAGAAACGTGTTAGCTTCGTGAACTATGTAACTTCTTTGGGCTAAAATGTGACTGCCTTTAACAGAAACGAAGTCTTGCTTGTAGGAAGACACAGAACCTGGCATTTAACTCCGTTTCTGAAGGGAAACCCACAGCACAGTTCTCATCCATGAAACACACTCTGCTTTAGATCAAGAAGCACACTCTTGCTTTCTAGAGTCTCTAATAAGGCGGGAAACGTGAGTGTGCTCAGAAAAAAAGAACTGTGTTTCCTACACACACGGACCATATCTAGTTCAACTCTGCTCTGTAACTGATACAAACCACAGGTCCTCTAACATCCAATGCTTTTCAGTTAAGAGCGAGCAACGTGTGAGCTTCGTGAACTATGTAGCTTCGTTTGAGCTAAAAAGTGACTGCGCTTACCAGAAAAGTAGTCTTGCTTGTAGGAAGACACAGAGCCTGGCATTTAACTCCGTTTCTGAAGAGAAACACACAGCCCAGTTCTCATCCATGAAACACTCGGCTTTAGAACAAGAATCATGCTCTTGCTTTCTAGAATCTCTAATAAGGCGAGAAACATGAGTGTGCTCAGAACAAAAGAACTGCGTTACCTACACAAACGGACCATATCTAGTTCAACTGTGCTTCTGAGACTGATAGAACACAGGTCCTCTAACATCCAATGATTTTCAGTTAAGAGCGAGAAACGTGTGAGCTTCGTGAACTATGTAGCTTCTTTGGGCTGAAAGGTGACTGCGTTTAACAGAAACGAAGTCTTGATTGTAGGAAGACACAGAGCCTGGCATTTAACTCTGTTTCTGAAGGGAAACACACAGCACAGTTCTCATCCATGAAACACACTCTGCTTTAGAGCAAGAAGCACGCCCTTCTTTGTAGTGTCTCTAATAAGGCAGGAAACATGAGTGTGCTCATAACAAAAGAACTGTGTTTCCTACACACACGGACCATATCTAGTTCAACTGCACTTCTGAAACTGATACACACCACAGGTCCTCTTACATCCAATGCTTTCCAGTTAACAGCGAGAAACGTGTGAGCTTTGTGAACTATGTAGCTTCTTTGGGCTGAAAAGTGACTGGGTTTACCAAAAACGAAGTCTTGCTTTTAGGAAAACACAGAGCCTGGCATTTAACTCCGTTTCTGAAGGGAAAAACACAGCACAGTTCTCATCCATCAAACGCACTCTGCTTTAGAGCAAGAAGCACGCTCTTGATTTCTTGAGTCTCTAATAAGGCCGGAAACCTGAGTGTGCTCAGAACAAAAGAACTGTGTTTCCTACACACACAGACCATATCTAGTTCAACTCTGCTTCTGAAACTGATACAAACCACAGGTCCTCTAACATCCAATGCTTTTCAGTTAAGAACGAGAAACGTGTTAGCTTCGTGAACTATGTAACTTCTTTGGGCTAAAATGTGACTGCCTTTAACAGAAACGAAGTCTTGCTTGTAGGAAGACACAGAACCTGGCATTTAACTCCGTTTCTGAAGGGAAACCCACAGCACAGTTCTCATCCATGAAACACACTCTGCTTTAGATCAAGAAGCATGCTCTTGCTTTCTAGAGTCTCTAACAAGGTGAGAAACATGAGTGTGCTCAGAACAAAAGAACTGTGTTTCCTACACACACGGACCATATCTAGTTCAAATCTCCTTCTGAAAAAGAAACAAACAACAGGTCCTCAAACACCCAATGCTTTTCAGTTAAGAGCGAGAAACGTGTGAGCTTTGTGAACTATGTAGCTTCTTTGGGCTGAAAAGTGATTGCGTTTACTAAAAACGAAGTGTTGCTTTTAGGAAGACAAAGAGCCTGGCATTTAACTCCTTTTCTGAAGGTAAACACAAAGCACAGTTCTCATCCATGAAACACACTCTGCTTTAGAGCAAGAAGCACGCTCTTGGTTTCTGGGTGCTCTAAAAGGCAGGAAACGTGAGTGTTTTCAGAACAAAAGAACTGTGTTTCCTAATCACACGGACCATATCTAGTTTAACTCTGCTTCTGAAACTGATACAAACCACAGGTCCTCTAACATCCAATTCTTTTCAGTTAAGAGCGAGAAACGTGTGAGCTTCTTGAACTATGTAGCTTCGTTTGAGCTAAAAAGTGACTGCGTTTACCAAGAAAAGAAGTCTTGCTTGTAGGAAGACACAGAACCTGGCATTTTACGCCGTTTCTGAAGGGAAACACACAGCAGAGTTCTCATCCATGAAACATTCTGCGTTAGAACAAGAAGCATGCTCTTGCTTTCTAGAGTCTCTAATAAGGAGGGAAACATGAGTGTGCTCAGAACAAAAGAACTGTGTTACCTACACACACGGACCATATCTAGTTCAAATCCGCTTCTGAAACTGATACAAACCACAGGTCCTCTAACATCCAATGCTTTTCAGTTAAGAGCAGAAACGTGTGAGTTTCGTGAACTATGTAGCTTTGTTTGAGCTGAATAGTGACTGCGTTTACCAGAAATGAAATCTTGATTGTAGGAAGACACAGAGCCTGGCATTTAACTCCGTTTCTGAAGGGAAACCCACAGCACAGTTCTCATTCATGAAAAACACTCTGCTTTAGAGCAGGAAGCACGCTCTTGCTTTCTAGAGTCTCTAATAAGGTGGGAAACGTGAGTGTGCTCAGAACAAAAGAACTGTGTATCCGACACACACTTTCCATATCTAGTTCAACTCTGCTTCTGAGACTGATAGAACACAGGTCCTCTAACATCCAATGCTCTTCAGTTAAGAGTGAGAAATGTGTGAGCTTCGTGAACTATGTAGCTTCGTTTGAGCTGAAAAGTGACTACGTTTACCAGAAAAGAAATCTTGCTTGTAGGAAGACACAGAGCCTGGCATTAAACTCCGTTTCTGAAGGGAAACACACAGAACAGTTCTCATCCATGAAACACACTCTGCTTTACAGCAAGAAGCACGCCCTTCTTTGTAGTGTCTCTAATAAGGCAGGAAACATGAGTGTGCTCAGAACAAAAGAACTGTGTTTCCTACACACACGGACCATATCTAGTTCAACTCTGCTTCTGAAACTAATACAAACCACAGGTCCTCTAACATCCAATGCTTTTCAGTTAAGAGCGAGAAACGTGTTAGCTTCGTGAACTATGTAGCTTCTTTGGACTGAAATGTTACTGCCTTTACCAGAAACGAAGTCTTGCTTGTATGAAGACACAGAGCCTGGCATTTAACTCCGTTTCTGAAGGGAAACACACAGCACAGTTCTCATCCATGAAACACACTCTGCTTTAGAGCAAGAATCCCGCTCTTGCTTTCTAGAGTATCTAATAAGGCGGGAAACATGAGTGTGCTCAGAACAAAAGAACTGTTTTCCCTACACTCACAGACCATAGGTAGTTCAACTGTGCTTCTGAAACTGATACAAACCACAGGCCCTCTAACATCCAATGCTTTTCAGTTAAGAGCGAGAAACGTGTGAGCTTCGTGAACTATGTAGCTTCATTTGACCTGAAAAGTGACTGTGTTTACCAGAAACGATTCTTGATTGTTGGAAGACACAGAGCCTGGCATTTAACTCCGTTTCTGAAGGGAAACACAATGCACAGTTCTCATTGATGAAACACACTCTGCTTTAGAGCAAGAAGCACGCTCTTGCTATGTAGAGTCTCTAATAAGGCCGGGAACCTGTGTGTGCTCAGAACAAAAGAACTGTGTTTCCTACACACACGGAAAATATCTAGTTCAACCCTGCTTCTGAAACTGATACAAACCACAGGTCCTCAAACACCCAAGGCTTTCCAGTTAACAGCGAGAAACGTGTGAGCTTTGTGAACTATGTAGCTTCTTTGGGCTGAAAAGTGACTGGGTTTACCAAAAACGAAGTCTTGCTTTTAGGAAAACACAGAGCCTGGCATTTAACTCCGTTTCTGAAGGGAAAAACACAGCACAGTTCTCATCCATCAAACGCACTCCACTTTAGAGCAAGAAGCACGCTCTTGCTTTCTTGAGTCTCTAATAAGGCCGGAAACCTGAGTGTGCTCAGAACAAAAGAACTGTGTTTCCTACACACACGGACCATATCTAGTTCAACTCTGCTTCTGAAACTGATACAAACCACAGGTCCTCTAACATCCAATGCTTTTCAGTTAAGAACGAGAAACGTGTTAGCTTCGTGAACTATGTAACTTCTTTGGGCTAAAATGTGACTGCCTTTAACAGAAACGAAGTCTTGCTTGTAGGAAGACACAGAACCTGGCATTTAACTCCGTTTCTGAAGGGAAACCCACAGCACAGTTCTCATCCATGAAACACACTCTGCTTTAGATCAAGAAGCACACTCTTGCTTTCTAGAGTCTCTAATAAGGCAGGAAACCTGAGTGTGCTCAGAAAAAAAGAACTGTGTTTCCTACACACACGGACCATATCTTGTTCAAATCTGCTTCTGTAACTGATACAAACCACAGGTCCTCTAACATCCAATGCTTTTCAGTTAAGAGCGAGAAACGTGTGAGCTTCGTGAACTATGTAGCTTCGTTTGAGCTAAAAAGTGACTGTGCTTACCAGAAAAGTAGTCTTGCTTGTAGGAAGACACAGAGCCTGGCATTTAACACCGTTTCTGAAGGGAAACACACAGCACAGTTCTCATCCATGAAACACTCGGCTTTAGAACAAGAAGCATGCTCTTGCTTTCTAGAATCTCTAATAAGGCGAGAAACATGAGTGTGCTCAGAACAAAAGAACTGTGTTACCTACACAAACGGACCATATCTAGTTCAACTCTGCTTCTGAGACTGATAGAGCACAGGTCCTCTAACATCCAATGATTTTCAGTTAAGAGCGAGAAACGTGTGAGCTTCGTGAACTATGTAGCTTCTTTGGGCTGAAAGGTGACTGCGTTTAACAGAAACGAAGTCTTGATTGTAGGAAGACACAGAGCCTGGCATTTAACTCTGTTTCTGAAGGGAAACACACAGCACAGTTCTCATCCATGAAACACACTCTGCTTTAGAGCAAGAAGCACGCCCTTCTTTGTAGTGTCTCTAATAAGGCAGGAAACATGAGTGTGCTCATAACAAAAGAACTGTGTTTCCTACACACACGGACCATATCTCGTTCAACTCTGCTTCTGAAACTGATACAAACCACAGGTCCTCTAACATCCAATGCTTTTCAGTTAAGAGTGAGAAACGTGTGAGCTTCGTGAACTATGTAGCTTCGTTTGAGCTGAAAAGTGACTGCGTTTACCCGAAAAGAAGTCTTGCTTGTAGGAAGACATAGAGCCTGGCATTTAACTCCGTTTCTGAAGGGAAACACACAGCACAGTTCTCATCCATGAAACACTCGGCTTTAGAGCAAGAAACACGCTCTTGCATTGTAGATTCTCTAATAAGGCAGGAAACGTGAGTGTGCTCAGAACAAAAGAACTGTGTTTCCTACACACACGGACCATATCTAGTTCAACTCTGCTTCTGAAACTGATACAAACAACAGGTCCTCAATAATCCAATGCTTTTCAGTTAAGAGCGAGAAACGTGTGAGCTTCGTGAACTATGTAGCTTCGTTTGAGCTGAAAAGTGTCTGCGTTTACCAGAACCAAAATCTTGCTTGTTGGAAGACACAGAGCCTGGCATTTAACTCCATTTCTGAAGCGAAAAACACAGCACAGTTCTCATCCATGAACCACACTATGCTTTAGAGCAAGAAGCACGTTCTTGCTTTCTAGAGTCTCTAATAAGGCCGGAAACGTGAGTGTGCTCAGAACAAAAGAACTGTGTTTCCTACACACACGGACCATATCTAGTTCAACTCTGCTTCTGAAACTGATACAAACCACAGGTCCTCAAACACCCAATGATTTCCAGTTAACAGCGAGAAATGTGTGAGCTTTATGAACTATGTAGCTTCTTTGGGCTGAAAAGTGACTGGGTTTACCAAAAACGAAGTCTTGCTTTTAGGAAAACACAGAGCCTGGCATTTAACTCCGTTTCTGAAGGGAAAAACACAGCACAGTTCTCATCCATCAAACGCACTCCGCTTTAGAGCAAGAAGCATGCTCTTGCTTTCTAGAGTCTCTAATAAGGCAGGAAACGTGAGTGTGCTCAGAAAAAAAGAACTGTGTTTCCTACACACACGGACCATATCTAGTTCAACTGCGATTCTGAAAATGATACAAACCACAGGTCCTCTAACATCCAATGCTTTTCAGTTAAGAGCGAGAAACGTGTGAGCTTCGTGAACTTTGTAGCTACATTTGAGCTAAAAAGTGACTGCATTTACCAGAAAAGAAGTCTTGCTTGTAGGAAGACACAGAGCCTGGCATTTTACGCCGTTTCTGAAGGGAAACACACAGCAGAGTTCTCATCCATGAAACACTCTGCTTTAGAACAAGAAGCATGCTCTTGCTTTCTAGAGTCTCTAATAAGGCGGGAAACATGAGTGTGCTCAGAACAAAAGAACTGTGTTACCTACACACACGGACCATATCTAGTTCAACTCTGCTTCTGAAACTGATACAAACCACAGGTCCTCTAACATCCAATTCTTTTCAGTTAAGAGCAAGAAACGTGTGAGCTTCGTGAACTATGTAGCTTCGTTTGAGCTGAAAAGTGACTGTGTTTACCAGAAACGAATTCTTGATTGTTGGAAGACACAGAGCATGGCATTTAACTCCGTTTCTGAAGGGAAACACACAGCACAGTTCTCATCGATGAAACACACTCTGCTTTAGAGCAAGAAGCACGCTCTTGCTATCTAGAGTCTCTAATAAGGCCAGAAACCTGAGTGTGCTCAGAACAAAAGAACTGTGTTTCCTACACACACGGACCATTTCTAGTTCAACTCTGCTTCTGAAACTGATACAAACCACAGGTCCTCAAACACCCAATGCTTTTCAGTTAACAGCAAGAAACGTGTGAGCTTTGTGAACTATGTAGCTTCTTTGGGCTGAAAAGTGACTGGGTTTACCAAAAACGAAGTCTTGCTTTTAGGAAGACAAAGAGCCTGGCATTTAACTCCGTTTCTGAAGGGAAAAACACAGCACAGTTCTCATCCATCAAACACACTCCGCTTTAGAGCAAGAAGCACGCTCTTGCTTTGTAGAGTCTCTAATAAGGCAGGAAACGAGAGTGTGCTCACAACAAAAGAACTGTGTTTCCTACACACACGGACCATATCTAGTTCAACTGCGCTTCTGAAACTGATACAAACCACAGGTCCTCTAACATCCAATGCTTTTCAGTTAAGAGCGAGAAACGTGTGAGCTTCGTGAACTATGTAGCTTCATTTGAGCTAAAAAGTGACTGCATTTACCAGAAAAGAAGTCTTGCTTGTAGGAATACACAGAGCCTGGCATTTAACTCCGTTTCTGAAGGGAAACACACAGCACAGTTCTCATCCATGAAACACACTGCTTTAGGACAAGAAGCATGCTCTTGCTTTCTAGAGTCTCTAATAAGTCCTGAAACGTGAGTGTGCTAGGAACAAAAAAAAATGTGTTTCCTACACACACGAACCACATCTAGTTCAACTCTGCTTCTGAGACTGATAGAACACAGGTCCTCTAACATCCAATGCTTTTCAGTTAAGAGCGAGAAACGGGTGAGCTTCTTGAACTATGTAGCTTTTTTTGAGCTGAAAAGTGACTGCGTTTACCAGAAACGAAATCTTGCTTGTAGGAAGACACAGAGCCTGGCATTTAACTCCATTTCTGAAGGGAAACACACAGCACAGTTCTCATCCATGAAACACATTCTGCTTTAGAGCAAGAAACACGCTCTTGCATTGTAGATTCTCTAATAAGGCAGGAAACGTGAGTGTGCTCATAACAAAAGAACTGTGTTTCCTACACACACGGACCATATCTAGTTCAACTCTACTTCTGAAAATGATACAAAACACAGGTCCTCAATAATCCAATGCTTTTCAGTTAAGAGCGAGAAACGTGTGAGCTTCGTGAACTATGTAGCTTCGTTTGAGCTGAAAAGTGTCTGCGTTTACCAGAACCAAAATCTTGCTTGTAGGAAGACACAGAGCCTGGCATTTAACTCCGTTTCTGAAGCGAAACACACAGCACAGTTCTCATCCATGAACCACACTATGCTTTAGAGCAAGAAGCACGTTCTTGCTTTCTAGAGTCTCTAATAAGGCCGGAAACCTGAGTGTGCTCAGAACAAAAGAACTGTGTTTCCTACACACACGGACCATATCTAGTTCAACTCTGCTTCTGATACTGATACAAACCACAGGTCCTCTAACATCCAATGCTTTTCAGTTAAGAACGAGAAACGTGTAAGCTTCGTGAACTATGTAGCTTCTTTGGGCTAAAATGTGACTGCCTTTAACAGAAACGAAGTCTTGCTTGTAGGCAGACACAGAGCCTGGCATTTAACTCCGTTTCTGAAGGGAAACCCTCAGCACAGTTCTCATCAATGAAACAAACTCTGCTTTAGAGCAAGAAGCATGCTCTTGCTTTCTAGAGACTCTAATAAGGCGAGAAACATGAGTGTGCTCAGAACAAAAGAACTGTGTTACCTACACACATGGACCATATCTAGTTCAACTCTGCTTCTGAAACTGATACAAACCACAGGTCCTCAATAATCCAATGCTTTTCAGTTAAGAGCGAGAAACGTGTGAGCTTAGTGAACTATGTAGCTTCTTTGGGCTGAAAGGTGACTGCGTTTACCAGAAACGAAGTCTTGCTTGTAGGAAGACACAGAGCCTGGCATTTAACTCCGTTTCTGAAGGGAAACACACAGCACAGTTCTCATCCATGAAAAACACTCTGCTTTAGAGCAGGAAGCACGCTCTTGCTTTCTAGAGTCTCTAATAAGGTGGGAAACGTGAGTGTGCTCAGAACAAAAGAACTGTGTATCCGACACACACTTTCCATATCTAGTTCAACTCTGCTTCTGAGACTGATAGAACACAGGTCCTCTAACATCCAATGCTCTTCAGTTAAGAGTGAGAAACGTGTGAGCTTCGTGAACTATGTAGCTTCGTTTGAGCTGAAAAGTGACTACGTTTACCAGAAAAGAAATCTTGCTTGTAGGAAGACACAGAACCTGGCATTAAACTCCGTTTCTGAAGGGAAACACACAGAACAGTTCTCATCCATGAAACACACTCTGCTTTAGAGCAAGAAGCACGCCCTTCTTTGTAGTGTCTCTAATAAGGCAGGAAACATGAGTGTGCTCAGAACAAAAGAACTGTGTTTCCTACACACACGGACCATATCTAGTTCAACTCTGCTTCTGAAACTGATACAAACCACAGGTCCTCTAACATCCAATGCTTTTCAGTTAAGAGCGAGAAACGTGTGAGCTACGTGAACTATGTAGCTTCTTTGGACTGAAATGTTACTGCCTTACCAGAAACGAAGTCTTGCTTGTATGAAGACACAGAGCCTGGCATTTAACTACGTTTCTGAAGGGAAACACACAGCACAGTTCTCATCCATGAAACACACTCTGCTTTAGAGCAAGAATCCCGCTCTTGCTTTCTAGAGTATCTAATAAGGCGGGAAACGTGAGTGTGCTCAAAAAAAAAGGAACTGTTTTTCCTACACTCACAGACCATATGTAGTTCAACTCTGCTTCTGAAACTGATACAAACCACAGGCCCTCTAACATCCAATGCTTTTCAGTTATGAGCGAGAAACGTGTGAGCTTCGTGAACTATGTAGCTTCGTTTGAGCTGAAAAGTGACTGTGTTTACCAGAAACGAATTCTTGATTGTTGGAAGACACAGAGCCTGGCATTTAACTCTGTTTCTGAAGGGAAACACACAGCACAGTTCTCATCGATGAAACACACTCTGCTCTAGAGCAAGAAGCACGCTCTTGCTATGTAGAGTCTCTAATAAGGCCGGAAACCTGAGTGTGCTCAGAACAAAAGAACTGTGTTTCCTACACACACGGACCATATCTAGTTCAACTCTGCTTCTGAAACTGATACAAACCACAAGTCCTCTAACATCCAATGCTTTTCAGTTAAGAGCGTGAAACGTGTGAGCTTTGTGAACTATGTAGCTTCTTTGGGCTGAAAAGTGACTGGGTTTACCAAACACGAAGTCTTGCTTTTAGGAAAACACAGAGCCTGGCATTTAACTCCGTTTCTGAAGGGAAAAACACAGCACAGTTCTCATCCATCAAACGCACTCCGCTTTAGAGCAAGAAGCACGCTCTTGCTTTCTTGAGTCTCTAATAAGGCCGGAAACCTGAGTGTGCTCATAACAAAAGAACTGTGTTTCCTACACACACGGACCATATCTAGTTCAACTCTGCTTCTGAAACTGATACAAACCACAGGTCCTCTAACATCCAATGCTTTTCAGTTAAGAACGAGAAACGTGTTAGCTTCGTGAACTATGTAACTTCTTTGGGATAAAATGTGACTGCCTTTAACAGAAACGATGTCTTGCTTGTAGGAAGACACAGAACCTGGCATTTAACTCCGTTTCTGAAGGGAAACCCACAGCACAGTTCTCATCCATGAAACACACTCTGCTTTAGATCAAGAAGCACACTCTTGCTTTCTAGAGTCTCTAATAAGGCAGGAAACCTGAGTGTGCTCAGAAAAAAAGAACTGTGTTTCCTACACACACGGACCATATCTTGTTCAAATCTGCTTCTGTAACTGATACAAACCACAGGTCCTCTAACATCCAATGCTTTTCAGTTAAGAGCGAGAAACGTGTGAGCTTCGTGAACTATGTAGCTTCGTTTGAGTTAAAAGGGACTGCGCTTACCAGAAAAGTAGTCTTGCTTGTAGGAAGACACAGAGCCTGGCATTTAACACCGTTTCTGAAGGGAAACACACAGCACAGTTCTCATCCATGAAACACTCGGCTTTAGAACAAGAAGCATGCCCTTCTTTGTAGTGTCTCTAATAAGGCAGGAAACATGAGTGTGCTCATAACAAAAGAACTGTGTTTCCTACACACACGGACCATATCTAGTTCAACTCTGCTTCTGAAACTGATACAAACCACAGGTCCTCTAACATCCAATGCTTTTCAGTTAAGAGCGAGAAACGTGTGAGCTTTGTGAACTATGTAGCTTCTTTGAGCTAAAAATGACTGTGCTTACCAGAAAAGTAGTCTTGCTTGTAGGAAGACACAGAGCCTGGCATTTAACTCCGTTTCTGAAGGGAAACACACAGCACAGTTCTCATCGATATAACACACTCTGCTTTAGAGCAAGAAGCACGCTCTTGCTATCTAGAGTCTCTAATAAGGCCAGAAACCTGAGTGTGCTCAGAACAAAAGAACTGTGTTTCCTACACACACGGACCATTTCTAGTTCAACTCTGCTTCTGAAACTGATACAAACCACAGGTCCTCAAACACCCAATGCTTTTCAGTTAACAGCAAGAAACGTGTGAGCTTTGTGAACTATGTAGCTTCTTTGGGCTGAAAAGTGACTGGGTTTACCAAAAACGAAGTCTTGCTTTTAGGAAGACAAAGAGCCTGGCATTTAACTCCGTTTCTGAAGGGAAAAACACAGCACAGTTCTCATCCATCAAACACACTCCGCTTTAGAGCAAGAAGCACGCTCTTGCTTTGTAGAGTCTCTAATAAGGCAGGAAACGAGAGTGTGCTCATAACAAAAGAACTGTGTTTCCTACACACACGGACCATATCTAGTTCAACTCTGCTTCTGAAACTGATACAAACAACAGGTCCTCAATAATCCAATGCTTTTCAGTTAAGAGCGAGAAACGTGTGAGCTTCGTGAACTATGTAGCTTCGTTTGAGCTGAAAAGTGTCTGAGTTTACCAGAACCAAAATCTTGCTTGTTGGAAGACACAGAGCCTGGCATTTAACTCCGTTTCTGAAGCGAAAAACACAGCACAGTTCTCATCCATGAACCACACTATGCTTTAGAGCAAGAAGCACGTTCTTGCTTTCTAGAGTCTCTAATAAGGCCGGAAACGTGAGTGTGCTCAGAACAAAAGAACTGTGTTTCCTACACACACGGACCATATCTAGTTCAACTCTGCTTCTGAAACTGATACAAACCACAGGTCCTCAAACACCCAATGATTTCCAGTTAACAGCGAGAAATGTGTGAGCTTTATGAACTATGTAGCTTCTTTGGGCTGAAAAGTGACTGGGTTTACCAAAAACGAAGTCTTGCTTTTAGGAAAACACAGAGCCTGGCATTTAACTCCGTTTCTGAAGGGAAAAACACAGCACAGTTCTCATCCATCAAACGCACTCCGCTTTAGAGCAAGAAGCATGCTCTTGCTTTCTAGAGTCTCTAATAAGGCAGGAAACGTGAGTGTGCTCAGAAAAAAAGAACTGTGTTTCCTACACACACGGACCATATCTAGTTCAACTGCGATTCTGAAACTGATACAAACCACAGGTCCTCTAACATCCAATGCTTTTCAGTTAAGAGCGAGAAACGTGTGAGCTTCGTGAACTTTGTAGCTACATTTGATCTAAAAAGTGACTGCATTTACCAGAAAAGAAGTCTTGCTTGTAGGAAGACACAGAGCCTGGCATTTTACGCCGTTTCTGAAGGGAAACACACAGCAGAGTTCTCATCCATGAAACACTCTGCTTTAGAACAAGAAGCATGCTCTTGCTTTCTAGAGTCTCTAATAAGGCGGGAAACATGAGTGTGCTCAGAACAAAAGAACTGTGTTACCTACACACACGGACCATATCTAGTTCAACTCTGCTTCTGAAACTGATACAAACCACAGGTACTCTAACATCCAATTCTTTTCAGTTAAGAGCAAGAAACGTGTGAGCTTCGTGAACTATGTAGCTTCGTTTGAGCTGAAAAGTGACTGTGTTTACCAGAAACGAATTCTTGATTGTTGGAAGACACAGAGCCTGGCATTTAACTCCGTTTCTGAAGGAAACACACAGCACAGTTCTCATCGATGAAACACACTCTGCTTTAGAGCAAGAAGCACGCTCTTGCTATCTAGAGTCTCTAATAAGGCCAGAAACCTGAGTGTGCTCAGAACAAAAGAACTGTGTTTCCTACACACACGGACCATTTCTAGTTCAACTCTGCTTCTGAAACTGATACAAACCACAGGTCCTCAAACACCCAATGCTTTTCAGTTAACAGCAAGAAACGTGTGAGCTTTGTGAACTATGTAGCTTCTTTGGGCTGAAAAGTGACTGGGTTTAACAAAAACGAAGTCTTGCTTTTAGGAAGACAAAGAGCCTGGCATTTAACTCCGTTTCTGAAGGGAAAAACACAGCACAGTTCTCATCCATCAAACACACTCCGCTTTAGAGCAAGAAGCACGCTCTTGCTTTGTAGAGTCTCTAATAAGGCAGGAAACGAGAGTGTGCTCATAACAAAAGAACTGTGTTTCCTACACACACGGACCATATCTAGTTCAACTGCGCTTCTGAAACTGATACAAACCACAGGTCCTCTAACATCCAATGCTTTTCAGTTAAGAGCGAGAAACGTGTGAGCTTCGTGAACTATGTAGCTTCATTTGAGCTAAAAAGTGACTGCATTTACCAGAAAAGAAGTCTTGCTTGTAGGAATACACAGAGCCTGGCATTTAACTCCGTTTCTGAAGGGAAACACACAGCACAGTTCTCATCCATGAAACACACTGCTTTAGGACAAGAAGCATGCTCTTGCTTTCTAGAGTCTCTAATAAGTCCTGAAACGTGAGTGTGCTAGGAACAAAAAAAAATGTGTTTCCTACACACACGAACCACATCTAGTTCAACTCTGCTTCTGAGACTGATAGAACACAGGTCCTCTAACATCCAATGCTTTTCAGTTAAGAGCGAGAAACGGGTGAGCTTCTTGAACTATGTAGCTTTTTTTGAGCTGAAAAGTGACTGCGTTTACCAGAAACGAAATCTTGCTTGTAGGAAGACACAGAGCCTGGCATTTAACTCCATTTCTGAAGGGAAACACACAGCACAGTTCTCATCCATGAAACACATTCTGCTTTAGAGCAAGAAACACGCTCTTGCATTGTAGATTCTCTAATAAGGCAGGAAACGTGAGTGTGCTCAGAACAAAAGAACTGTGTTTCCTACACACACGGACCATATCTAGTTCAACTCTGCTTCTGAAAATGATACAAAACACAGGTCCTCAATAATCCAATGCTTTTCAGTTAAGAGCAAGAAACGTGTAAGCTTCGTGAACTATGTAGCTTCTTTGGGCTAAAATGTGACTGCCTTTAACAGAAACGAAGTCTTGCTTGTAGGAAGACACAGAGCCTGGCATTTAACTCCGTTTCTGAAGGGAAACCCACAGCACAGTTCTCATCAATGAAACAAACTCTGCTTTAGAGCAAGAAGCATGCTCTTGTTTTCTAGAGACTCTAATAAGGCGAGAAACATGAGTGTGCTCAGAACAAAAGAACTGTGTTACCTACACACATGGACCATATCTAGTTCAACTCTGCTTCTGAAACTGATACAAACCACAGGTCCTCAATAATCCAATGCTTTTCATTTAAGAGCGAGAAACGTGTGAGCTTAGTGAACTATGTAGCTTCTTTGGGCTGAAAGGTGACTGCGTTTACCAGAAACGAAGTCTTGCTTGTAGGAAGACACAGAGCCTGGCATTTAACTCCGTTTCTGAAGGGAAACACACAGCACAGTTCTCATCCATGAAAAACACTCTGCTTTAGAGCAGGAAGCACGCTCTTGCTTTCTAGAGTCTCTAATAAGGTGGGAAACGTGAGTGTGCTCAGAACAAAAGAACTGTGTATGCGACACACACTTTCCATATCTAGTTCAACTCTGCTTCTGAGACTGATAGAACACAGGTCCTCTAACATCCAATGCTCTTCAGTTAAGAGTGAGAAACGTGTGAGCTTCGTGAACTATGTAGCTTCGTTTGAGCTGAAAAGTGACTACGTTTACCAGAAAAGAAATCTTGCATGTAGGAAGACACAGAACCTGGCATTAAACTCCATTTCTGAAGGGAAACACACAGAACAGTTCTCATCCATGAAACACACTCTGCTTTAGAGCAAGAAGCACGCCCTTCTTTGTAGTGTCTCTAATAAGGCAGGAAACATGAGTGTGCTCAGAACAAAAGAACTGTGTTTCCTACACACACGGACCATATCTAGTTCAACTCTGCTTCTGAAACTGATACAAACCACAGGTCCTCTAACATCCAATGCTTTTCAGTTAAGAGCGAGAAACGTGTGAGCTTCGTGAACTATGTAGCTTCTTTGGACTGAAATGTTACTGCCTTACCAGAAACGAAGTCTTGCTTGTATGAAGACACAGAGCCTGGCATTTAACTACGTTTCTGAAGGGAAACACACAGCACAGTTCTCATCCATGAAACACACTCTGCTTTAGAGCAAGAATCCCGCTCTTGCTTTCTAGAGTATCTAATAAGGCGGGAAACGTGAGTGTGCTCAAAAAAAAAAGGAACTGTTTATCCTACACTCACAGACCATATGTAGTTCATCTCTGCTTCTGAAACTGATACAAACCACAGGCCCTCTAACATCCAATGCTTTTCAGTTATGAGCGAGAAACGTGTGAGCTTCGTGAACTATGAAGCTTCGTTTGAGCTGAAAAGTGACTGTGTTTACCAGAAACGAATTCTTGATTGTTGGAAGACACAGAGCCTGGCATTTAACTCTGTTTCTGAAGGGAAACACACAGCACAGTTCTCATCGATGAAACACACTCTGCTTTAGAGCAAGAAGCACGCTCTTGCTATGTAGAGTCTCTAATAAGGCCGGAAACCTGAGTGTGCTCAGAAAAAAAGAACTGTGTTTCCTACACACACGGAAAATATCTAGTTCAACTCTGCTTCTGAAACTGATACAAACCACAGGTCCTCAAACACCCAATGCTTTCCAGTTAATAGCGAGAAACGTGTGAGCTTTGTGAACTATGTAGCTTCTTTGGGCTGAAAAGTGACTGGGTTTACCAAAAACGAAGTCTTGCTTTTAGGAAAACACATAGCCTGGCATTTAACTCCGTTTCTGAAGGGAAAAACACAGCACAGTTCTCATTCATCAAACGCACTCCGCTTTAGAGCAAGAAGCACGCTCTTGCTTTGTAGAGTCTCTAATAAGGCAGGAAACGTGAGTGTGCTCATAACAAAAGAACTGTGTTTCCTACACACACGGACCATATCTAGTTCAACTGCGCTTCTGAAACTGATACAAACCACAGGTCCTCTAACATCCAATGCTTTTCAGTTAAGAGCGAGAAACGTGTGAGCTTCGTGAACTTTGTAGCTACATTTGAGCTAAAAAGTGACTGCATTTACCAGAAAAGAAGTCTTGCTTGTAGGAAGACACAGAGCCTGGCATTTTACGCCGTTTCTGAAGGGAAACACACAGCAGAGTTCTCATCCATGAAACACTCTGCTTTAGAACAAGAAGCATGCTCTTGCTTTCTAGAGTCTCTAATAAGGCGGGAAACATGAGTGTGCTCAGAACAAAAGAACTGTGTTACCTACACACACGGACCATATCTAGTTCAACTCTGCTTCTGAAACTGATACAAACCACAGGTACTCTAACATCCAATTCTTTTCAGTTAAGAGCAAGAAACGTGTGAGCTTCGTGAACTATGTAGCTTCGTTTGAGCTGAAAAGTGACTGTGTTTACCAGAAACGAATTCTTGATTGTTGGTAGACACAGAGCCTGGCATTTAACTCCGTTTCTGAAGGGAAACACACAGCACAGTTCTCATCGATGAAACACACTCTGCTTTAGAGCAAGAAGCACGCTCTTGCTATCTAGAGTCTCTAATAAGGCCAGAAACCTGAGTGTGCTCAGAACAAAAGAACTGTGTTTCCTACACACACGGACCATTTCTAGTTCAACTCTGCTTCTGAAACTGATACAAACCACAGGTCCTCAAACACCCAATGCTTTTCAGTTAACAGCAAGAAACGTGTGAGCTTTGTGAACTATGTAGCTTCTTTGGGCTGAAAAGTGACTGGGTTTACCAAAAACGAAGTCTTGCTTTTAGGAAGACAAAGAGCCTGGCATTTAACTCCGTTTCTGAAGGGAAAAACACAGCACAGTTCTCATCCATCAAACACACTCCGCTTTAGAGCAAGAAGCATGCTCTTGCTTTGTAGAGTCTCTAATAAGGCAGGAAACGAGAGTGTGCTCATAACAAAAGAACTGTGTTTCCTACACACACGGACCATATCTAGTTCAACTGCGCTTCTGAAACTGATACAAACCACAGGTCCTCTAACATCCAATGCTTTTCAGTTAAGAGCGAGAAACGTGTGAGCTTCGTGAACTATGTAGCTTCATTTGAGCTAAAAAGTGACTGCATTTACCAGAAAAGAAGTCTTGCTTGTAGGAATACACAGAGCCTGGCATTTAACTCCGTTTCTGAAGGGAAACACACAGCACAGTTCTCATCCATGAAACACACTGCTTTAGAACAAGAAGCATGCTCTTGCTTTCTAGAGTCTCTAATAAGTCCTGAAACGTGAGTGTGCTCAGAACAAAAAAAATGTGTTTCCTACACACACGAACCACATCTAGTTCAACTCTGCTTCTGAGACTGATAGAACACAGGTCCTCTAACATCCAATGCTTTTCAGTTAAGAGCAAGAAACGGGTGAGCTTCTTGAACTATGTAGCTTTTTTTGAGCTGAAAAGTGACTGCGTTTACCAGAAACGAAATCTTGCTTGTAGGAAGACACAGAGCCTGGCATTTAACTCCATTTCTGAAGGGAAACACACAGCACAGTTCTCATCCATGAAACACATTCTGCTTTAGAGCAAGAAACACGCTCTTGCATTGTAGATTCTCTAATAAGGCAGGAAACGTGAGTGTGCTCAGAACAAAAGAACTGTGTTTCCTACACACACGGACCATATCTAGTTCAACTCTGCTTCTGAAAATGATACAAACCACAGGTCCTCAATAATCCAATGCTTTTCAGTTAAGAGCGAGAAACGTGTGAGCTTCGTGAACTATGTAGCTTCGTTTGAGCTGAAAAGTGTCTGCGTTTACCAGAACCAAAATCTTGCTTGTAGGAAGACACAGAGCCTGGCATTTAACTCCGTTTCTGAAGCGAAACACACAGCACAGTTCTCATCCAAGAACCACACTATGCTTTAGAGCAAGAAGCACGTTCTTGCTTTCTAGAGTCTCTAATAAGGCCGGAAACCTGAGTGTGCTCAGAACAAAAGAACTGTGTTTCCTACACACACGGACCATATCTAGTTCAACTCTGCTTCTGAAACTGATACAAACCACAGGTCCTCTAACATCCAATGCTTTTCAGTTAAGAACGAGAAACGTGTAAGCTTCGTGAACTATGTAGCTTCTTTGGGCTAAAATGTGACTGCCTTTAACAGAAACGAAGTCTTGCTTGTAGGAAGACACAGAGCCTGGCATTTAACTCCGTTTCTGAAGGGAAACCCACAGCACAGTTCTCATCAATGAAACACACTCTGCTTTAGAGCAAGAAGCATGCTCTTGCTTTCTAGAGACTCTAATAAGGCGAGAAACATGAGTGTGCTCAGAACAAAAGAACTGTGTTACCTACACACATGGACCATATCTAGTTCAACTCTGCTTCTGAAACTGATACAAACCACAGGTCCTCAATAATCCAATGCTTTTCATTTAAGAGCGAGAAACGTGTGAGCTTAGTGAACTATGTAGCTTCTTTGGGCTGAAAGGTGACTGCGTTTACCAGAAACGAAGTCTTGCTTGTAGGAAGACACAGAGCCTGGCATTTAACTCCGTTTCTGAAGGGAAACACACAGCACAGTTCTCATCCATGAAAAACACTCTGCTTTAGAGCAGGAAGCACGCTCTTGCTTTCTAGAGTCTCTAATAAGGTGGGAAACGTGAGTGTGCTCAGAACAAAAGAACTCTGTATCCGACACACACTTTCCATATCTAGTTCAACTCTGCTTCTGAGACTGATAGAACACAGGTCCTCTAACATCCAATGCTCTTCAGTTAAGAGTGAGAAACGTGTGAGCTTCGTGAACTATGTAGCTTCGTTTGAGCTGAAAAGTGACTACGTTTACCAGAAAAGAAATCTTGCTTGTAGGAAGACACAGAACCTGGCATTAAACTCCGTTTCTGAAGGGAAACACACAGAACAGTTCTCATCCATGAAACACACTCTGCTTTAGAGCAAGAATCCCGCTCTTGCTTTCTAGAGTATCTAATAAGGCGGGAAACGTGAGTGTGCTCAAAAAAAAAGGAACTGTTTTTCCTACATTCACAGACCATATGTAGTTCAACTCTGCTTCTGAAACTGATACAAACCACAGGCCCTCTAACATCCAATGCTTTTCAGTTATGAGCGAGAAACGTGTGAGCTTCGTGAACTATGTAGCTTCGTTTGAGCTGAAAAGTGACTGTGTTTACCAGAAACGAATTCTTGATTGTTGGAAGACACAGAGCCTGGCATTTAACTCTGTTTCTGAAGGGAAACACACAGCACAGTTCTCATCGATGAAACACACTCTGCTTTAGAGCAAGAAGCACGCTCTTGCTATGTAGAGTCTCTAATAAGGCCGGAAACCTGAGTGTGCTCAGAACAAAAGAACTGTGTTTCCTACACACACGGAAAATATCTAGTTCAACTCTGCTTCTGGAACTGATACAAACCACAGGTCCTCAAACACCCAATGCTTTCCAGTTAACAGCGAGAAACGTGTGAGCTTTGTGAACTATGTAGCTTCTTTGGGCTGAAAAGTGACTGGGTTTACCAAAAACGAAGTCTTGCTTTTAGGAAAACACATAGCCTGGCATTTAACTCCGTTTCTGAAGGGAAAAACACAGCACAGTTCTCATTCATCAAACGCACTCCGCTTTAGAGCAAGAAGCACGCTCTTGCTTTGTAGAGTCTCTAATAAGGCAGGAAACGTGAGTGTGCTCATAACAAAAGAACTGTGTTTCCTACACAAACGGACCATATCTAGTTCAACTGCGCTTCTGAAACTGATACAAACCACAGGTCCTCTAACATCCAATGCTTTTCAGTTAAGAGCGAGAAACGTGTGAGCTTCGTGAACTTTGTAGCTACATTTGAGCTAAAAAGTGACTGCATTTACCAGAAAAGAAGTCTTGCTTGTAGGAAGACACAGAGCCTGGCATTTTACGCCGTTTCTGAAGGGAAACACACAGCAGAGTTCTCATCCATGAAACACTCTGCTTTAGAACAAGAAGCATGCTCTTGCTTTCTAGAGTCTCTAATAAGGCGGGAAACATGAGTGTGCTCAGAACAAAAGAACTGTGTTACCTACACACACGGACCATATCTAGTTCAACTCTGCTTCTGAAACTGATACAAACCACAGGTACTCTAACATCCAATTCTTTTCAGTTAAGAGCAAGAAACGTGTGAGCTTCGTGAACTATGTAGCTTCGTTTGAGCTGAAAAGTGACTGTGTTTACCAGAAACGAATTCTTGATTGTTGGAAGACACAGAGCCTGGCATTTAACTCCGTTTCTGAAGGGAAACACACAGCACAGTTCTCATCGATGAAACACACTCTGCTTTAGAGCAAGAAGCACGCTCTTGCTATCTAGAGTCTCTAATAAGGCCAGAAACCTGAGTGTGCTCAGAACAAAAGAACTGTGTTTCCTACACACACGGACCATTTCTAGTTCAACTCTGCTTCTGAAACTGATACAAACCACAGGTCCTCAAACACCCGATGCTTTTCAGTTAACAGCAAGAAACGTGTGAGCTTCGTGAACTATGTAGCTTCATTTGAGCTAAAAAGTGACTGCATTTACCAGAAAAGAAGTCTTGCTTGTAGGAATACACAGAGCCTGGCATTTAACTCCGTTTCTGAAGGGAAACACACAGCACAGTTCTCATCCATGAAACACACTGCTTTAGACCAAGAAGCATGCTCTTGCTTTCTAGAGTCTCTAATAAGTCCTGAAACGTGAGTGTGCTCAGAACAAAAAAAATGTGTTTCCTACACACACGAACCACATCTAGTTCAACTCTGCTTCTGAGACTGATAGAACACAGGTCCTCTAACATCCAATGCTTTTCAGTTAAGAGCGAGAAACGGGTGAGCTTCTTGAACTATGTAGCTTTTTTTGAGCTGAAAAGTGACGGCGTTTACCAGAAACGAAATCTTGCTTGTAGGAAGACACAGAGCCTGGCATTTAACTCCATTTCTGAAGGGAAACACACAGCACAGTTCTCATCCATGAAACACATTCTGCTTTAGAGCAAGAAACACGCTCTTGCATTGTAGATTCTCTAATAAGGCAGGAAACGTGAGTGTGCTCAGAACAAAAGAACTGTGTTTCCTACACACACGGACCATATCTAGTTCAACTCTGCTTCTGAAAATGATACAAACCACAGGTCCTCAATAATCCAATGCTTTTCAGTTAAGAGCGAGAAACGTGTGAGCTTCGTGAACTATGTAGCTTCGTTTGAGCTGAAAAGTGTCTGCGTTTACCAGAACCAAAATCTTGCTTGTAGGAAGACACAGAGCCTGGCATTTAACTCCGTTTCTGAAGCGAAACACACAGCACAGTTCTCATCCATGAAACACAATGCTTTAGAACAAGAAGCATGCTCTTGCTTTCTAGAGTCTCTAATAAGGCGGGAAACATGAGTGTGCTCAGAACAAAAGAACTGTGTTACCTACACACACGGACCATATCTAGTTCAACTCTGCTTCTGAAACTGATACAAACCACAGGTCCTCTAACATCCAATGCTTTTCAGTTAAGAGCAAGAAACGTGTGAGCTTCGTGAACTATGTAGCTTCGTTTGAGCTGAAAAGTGACTGTGTTGACCAGAAACGAATTCTTGATTGTTGGAAGACACAGAGCCTGGCATTTAACTCCATTTCTGAAGGGAAACACACAGCACAGTTCTCATCGATGAAACACACTCTTCTTTAGAGCAAGAAGCACGCTCTTGCTTTGTAGAGTCTCTAATAAGGCCTGAAACCTGAGTGTGCTCAGAACAAAAGAACTGTGTTTCCTAAACACACGGACCATATCTAGTTCAACTCTGCTTCTGAAACTGATACAAACCACAGGTCCTCAAACACCCAATGCTTTTCAGTTAACAGCAAGAAACGTGTGAGCTTTGTGAACTATGTAGCTTCTTTGGGCTGAAAAGTGACTGGGTTTACCAAAAACGAAGTCTTGCTTTTAGGAAGACAAAGAGTCTGGCATTTAACTCCGTTTCTGAAGGGAAAAACACAGCAAAGTTCTCATCCATCAAACACACTCCGCTTTAGAGCAAGAAGCACGCTCTTGCTTTGTAGAGACTCTAATAAGGCAGGAAACGTGAGTGTGCTCATAACAAAAGAACTGTGTTTCCTACACACACGGACCATATCTAGTTCAACTCCGCTTCTAAAACTGATACAAACCACAGGTCCTCTAACATCCAATGCTTTTCAGTTAAGAGCGAGAAACGTGTGAGCTTCGTGAACTATGTAGCTTCGTTTGAGCTGAAAAGTGTCTGCGTTTACCAGAACCAAAATCTTGCTTGTTGGAAGACACAGAGCCTGGCATTTAACTCCGTTTCTGAAGCGAAACACACAGCACAGTTCTCATCCATGAACCACACTATGCTTTAGAGCAAGAAGCACGTTCTTGCTTTCTAGAGTCTCTAATAAGGCCGGAAATGTGAGTGTGCTCAGAACAAAAGAACTGTTTTCCCCACACTCACAGACCATAGGTAGTTCAACTGTGCTTCTGAAACTGATACAAACCACAGGCCCTCTAACATCCAATGCTTTTCAGTTAAGAGCGAGAAACGTGTGAGCTTCGTGAACTATGTAGCTTCATTTGACCTGAAAAGTGACTGTGTTTACCAGAAACGAATTCTTGATTGTTGGAAGACACAGAGCCTGGCATTTAACTCCGTTTCTGAAGGGAAACACAATGCACAGTTCTCATTGATGAAACACACTCTGCTTTAGAGCAAGAAGCACGCTCTTGCTATGTAGAGTCTCTAATAAGGCCGGGAACCTGTGTGTGCTCAGAACAAAAGAACTGTGTTTCCTACACACACGGAAAATATCTAGTTCAACTCTGCTTCTGAAACTGATACAAACCACAGGTCCTCAAACACCCAAGGCTTTCCAGTTAACAGCGAGAAACGTGTGAGCTTTGTGAACTATGTAGCTTCTTTGGGCTGAAAAGTGACTGGGTTTACCAAAAACGAAGTCTTGCTTTTAGGAAAACACAGAGCCTGGCATTTAACTCCGTTTCTGAAGGGAAAAACACAGCACAGTTCTCATCCATCAAACGCACTCCGCTTTAGAGCAAGAAGCACGCTCTTGCTTTCTTGAGTCTCTAATAAGGCCGGAAACCTGAGTGTGCTCAGAACAAAAGAACTGTGTTTCCTACACACACGGACCATATCTAGTTCAACTCTGCTTCTGAAACTGATACAAACCACAGGTCCTCTAACATCCAATGCTTTTCAGTTAAGAACGAGAAACGTGTTAGCTTCGTGAACTATGTAACTTCTTTGGGATAAAATGTGACTGCCTTTAACAGAAACGATGTCTTGCTTGTAGGAAGACACAGAACCTGGCATTTAACTCCGTTTCTGAAGGGAAACCCACAGCACAGTTCTCATCCATGAAACACACTCTGCTTTAGATCAAGAAGCACACTCTTGCTTTCTAGAGTCTCTAATAAGGCAGGAAACCTGAGTGTGCTCAGAAAAAAAGAACTGTGTTTCCTACACACACGGACCATATCTTGTTCAAATCTGCTTCTGTAACTGATACAAACCACAGGTCCTCTAACATCCAATGCTTTTCAGTTAAGAGCGAGAAACGTGTGAGCTTCGTGAACTATGTAGCTTCGTTTGAGCTAAAAAGTGACTGCGCTTACCAGAAAAGTAGTCTTGCTTGTAGGAAGACACAGAGCCTGGCATTTAACACCGTTTCTGAAGGGAAACACACAGCACAGTTCTCATCCATGAAACTCTCGGCTTTAGAACAAGAAGCATGCTCTTGCTTTCTAGAATCTCTAATAAGGCGAGAAACATGAGTGTGCTCAGAACAAAAGAACTGTGTTACCTACACAAACGGACCATATCTAGTTCAACTCTGCTTCTGAGACTGATAGAACACAGGTCCTCTAACATCCAATGATTTTCAGTTAAGAGCGAGAAACGTGTGAGCTTCGTGAACTATGTAGCTTCTTTGGGCTGAAAGGTGACTGCGTTTAACAGAAACGAAGTCTTGATTGTAGGAAGACACAGAGCCTGGCATTTAACTCTGTTTCTGAAGGGAAACACACAGCACAGTTCTCATCCATGAAACACACTCTGCTTTAGAGCAAGAAGCACGCCCTTCTTTGTAGTGTCTCTAATAAGGCAGGAAACATGAGTGTGCTCATAACAAAAGAACTGTGTTTCCTACACACACGGACCATATCTAGTTCAACTCTGCTTCTGAAACTGATACAAACCACAGGTCCTCTAACATCCAATGCTTTTCAGTTAAGAGCGAGAAACATGTGAGCTTTGTGAACTATGTAGCTTCTTTGAGCTAAAAATGACTGTGCTTACCAGAAAAGTAGTCTTGCTTGTAGGAAGACACAGAGCCTGGCATTTAACTCCGTTTCTGAAGGGAAACACACAGCACAGTTCTCATCCATGAAACACTCGGCTTTAGAGCAAGAAACACGCTCTTGCATTGTAGATTCTCTAATAAGGCAGGAAACGTGAGTGTGCTCAGAACAAAAGAACTGTGTTTCCTACACACACGGACCATATCTAGTTCAACTCTGCTTCTGAAACTGATACAAACAACAGGTCCTCAATAATCCAATGCTTTTCAGTTAAGAGCGAGAAACGTGTGAGCTTCGTGAACTATGTAGCTTCGTTTGAGCTGAAAAGTGTCTGCGTTTACCAGAACCAAAATCTTGCTTGTTGGAAGACACAGAGCCTGGCATTTAACTCCGTTTCTGAAGCGAAAAACACAGCACAGTTCTCATCCATGAACCACACTATGCTTTAGAGCAAGAAGCACGTTCTTGCTTTCTAGAGTCTCTAATAAGGCCGGAAACGTGAGTATGCTCAGAACAAAAGAACTGTGTTTCCTACACACACGGACCATATCTAGTTCAACTCTGCTTCTGAAACTGATACAAACCACAGGTCCTCAAACACCCAATGATTTCCAGTTAACAGCGAGAAATGTGTGAGCTTTATGAACTATGTAGCTTCTTTGGGCTGAAAAGTGACTGGGTTTACCAAAAACGAAGTCTTGCTTTTAGGAAAACACAAAGCCTGGCATTTAACTCCGTTTCTGAAGGGAAAAACACAGCACAGTTCTCATCCATCAAACGCACTCCGCTTTAGAGCAAGAAGCATGCTCTTGCTTTCTAGAGTCTCTAATAAGGCAGGAAACGTGAGTGTGCTCAGAAAAAAAGAACTGTGTTTCCTACACACACGGACCATATCTAGTTCAACTGCGATTCTGAAACTGATACAAACCACAGGTCCTCAATAATCCAATGCTTTTCAGTTAAGAGCGAGAAACGTGTGAGCTTCGTGAACTATGTAGCTTCGTTTGAGCTGAAAAGTGTCTGCGTTTACCAGAACCAAAATCTTGCTTGTAGGAAGACACAGAGCCTGGCATTTAACTCCGTTTCTGAAGTGAAACACACAGCACAGTTCTCATCCATGAACCACACTATGCTTTAGAGCAAGAAGCACGTTCTTGCTTTCTAGAGTCTCTAATAAGGCCGGAAACCTGAGTGTGCTCAGAACAAAAGAACTGTGTTTCCTACACACACGGACCATATCTAGTTCAACTCTGCTTCTGAAACTGATACAAACCACAGGCCCTCTAACATCCAATGCTTTTCAGTTAAGAACGAGAAACGTGTAAGCTTCGTGAACTATGTAGCTTCTTTGGGCTAAAATGTGACTGCCTTTAACAGAAACGAAGTCTTGCTTGTAGGAAGACACAGAGCCTGGCATTTAACTCTGTTTCTGAAGGGAAACACACAGCACAGTTCTCATCCATGAAACACACTCTGCTTTAGAGCAAGAAGCACGCCCTTCTTTGTAGTGTCTCTAATAAGGCAGGAAACATGAGTGTGCTCATAACAAAAGAACTGTGTTTCCTACACACACGGACCATATCTAGTTCAACTCTGCTTCTGAAACTGATACAAACCACAGGTCCTCTAACATCCAATGCTTTTCAGTTAAGAGCGAGAAACGTGTGAGCTTTGTGAACTATGTAGCTTCTTTGAGCTAAAAATGACTGTGCTTACCAGAAAAGTAGTCTTGCTTGTAGGAAGACACAGAGCCTGGCATTTAACTCCGTTTCTGAAGGGAAACACACAGCACAGTTCTCATCCATGAAACACTCGGCTTTAGAGCAAGAAACACGCTCTTGCATTGTAGATTCTCTAATAAGGCAGGAAACGTGAGTGTGCTCAGAACAAAAGAACTGTGTTTCCTACACACACGGACCATATCTAGTTCAACTCTGCTTCTGAAACTGATACAAACAACAGGTCCTCAATAATCCAATGCTTTTCAGTTAAGAGCGAGAAACGTGTGAGCTTCGTGAACTATGTAGCTTCGTTTGAGCTGAAAAGTGTCTGCGTTTACCAGAACCAAAATCTTGCTTGTTGGAAGACACAGAGCCTGGCATTTAACTCCGTTTCTGAAGCGAAAAACACAGCACAGTTCTCATCCATGAACCACACTATGCTTTAGAGCAAGAAGCACGTTCTTGCTTTCTAGAGTCTCTAATAAGGCCGGAAACGTGAGTATGCTCAGAACAAAAGAACTGTGTTTCCTACACACACGGACCATATCTAGTTCAACTCTGCTTCTGAAACTGATACAAACCACAGGTCCTCAAACACCCAATGATTTCCAGTTAACAGCGAGAAATGTGTGAGCTTTATGAACTATGTAGCTTCTTTGGGCTGAAAAGTGACTGGGTTTACCAAAAACGAAGTCTTGCTTTTAGGAAAACACAAAGCCTGGCATTTAACTCCGTTTCTGAAGGGAAAAACACAGCACAGTTCTCATCCATCAAACGCACTCCGCTTTAGAGCAAGAAGCATGCTCTTGCTTTCTAGAGTCTCTAATAAGACAGGAAACGTGAGTGTGCTCAGAAAAAAAGAACTGTGTTTCCTACACACACGGACCATATCTAGTTCAACTGCGATTCTGAAACTGATACAAACCACAGGTCCTCAATAATCCAATGCTTTTCAGTTAAGAGCGAGAAACGTGTGAGCTTCGTGAACTATGTAGCTTCGTTTGAGCTGAAAAGTGTCTGCGTTTACCAGAACCAAAATCTTGCTTGTAGGAAGACACAGAGCCTGGCATTTAACTCCGTTTCTGAAGTGAAACACACAGCACAGTTCTCATCCATGAACCACACTATGCTTTAGAGCAAGAAGCACGTTCTTGCTTTCTAGAGTCTCTAATAAGGCCGGAAACCTGAGTGTGCTCAGAACAAAAGAACTGTGTTTCCTACACACACGGACCATATCTAGTTCAACTCTGCTTCTGAAACTGATACAAACCACAGGCCCTCTAACATCCAATGCTTTTCAGTTAAGAACGAGAAACGTGTAAGCTTCGTGAACTATGTAGCTTCTTTGGGCTAAAATGTGACTGCCTTTAACAGAAACGAAGTCTTGCTTGTAGGAAGACACAGAGCCTGGCATTTAACTCCGTTTCTGAAGGGAAACCCACAGCACAGTTCTCATCAATGAAACAAACTCTGCTTTAGAGCAAGAAGCATGCTCTTGCTTTCTAGAGACTCTAATAAGGCGAGAAACATGAGTGTGCTCAGAACAAAAGAACTGTGTTACCTACACACACGGACCATATCAAGTTCAACTCTGCTTCTGAAACTGATACAAACCACAAGTCCTCAATAATCCAATGCTTTTCAGTTAAGAGCGAGAAACGTGTGAGCTTAGTGAACTATGTAGCTTCTTTGGGCTGAAAGGTGACTGCGTTTACCAGAAACGAAGTCTTGCTTGTAGGAAGACACAGAGCCTGGCATTTAACTCCGTTTCTGAAGGGAAACACACAGCACAGTTCTCATCCATGAAACACACTCTGCTTTAGAGCAAGAATCCCGCTCTTGCTTTCTAGAGTATCTAATAAGGCGGGAAACGTGAGTGTGGTCAAAAAAAAAAGGAACTGTTTTTCCTACACTCCCAGACCATATGTAGTTCAACTCTGCTTCTGAAACTGATACAAACCACAGGCCCTCTAACATCCAATGCTTTTCAGTTATGAGCGAGAAACGTGTGAGCTTCGTGAACTATGTAGCTTCTTTTGAGCTGAAATGTGACTGTGTTTACCAGAAACGAATTCTTGATTGTTGGAAGACACAGAGCCTGGCATTTAACTCTGTTTCTGAAGGGAAACACACAGCACAGTTCTCATCGATGAAACACACTCTGCTTTAGAGCAAGAAGCACGCTCTTGCTATGTAGAGTCTCTAATAAGGCCGGAAACCTGAGTGTGCTCAGAACAAAAGAACTGTGTTTCCTACACACACGGAAAATATCTAGTTCAACTCTGCTTCTGAAACTGATACAAACCACAGGTCCTCAAACACCCAATGCTTTCCAGTTAATAGCGAGAAACGTGTGAGCTTTGTGAACTATGTAGCTTCTTTGGGCTGAAAAGTGACTGGGTTTACCAAAAACGAAGTCTTGCTTTTAGGAAAACACATAGCCTGGCATTTAACTCCGTTTCTGAAGGGAAAAACACAGCACAGTTCTCATTCATCAAACGCACTCCGCTTTAGAGCAAGAAGCACGCTCTTGCTTTGTAGAGTCTCTAATAAGGCAGGAAACGTGAGTGTGCTCATAACAAAAGAACTGTGTTTCCTACACACACGGACCATATCTAGTTCAACTGCGCTTCTGAAACTGATACAAACCACAGGTCCTCTAACATCCAATGCTTTTCAGTTAAGAGCGAGAAACGTGTGAGCTTCGTGAACTTTGTAGCTACATTTGAGCTAAAAAGTGACTGCATTTACCAGAAAAGAAGTCTTGCTTGTAGGAAGACACAGAGCCTGGCATTTTACGCCGTTTCTGAAGGGAAACACACAGCAGAGTTCTCATCCATGAAACACTCTGCTTTAGAACAAGAAGCATGCTCTTGCTTTCTAGAGTCTCTAATAAGGCGGGAAACATGAGTGTGCTCAGAACAAAAGAACTGTGTTACCTACACACACGGACCATATCTAGTTCAACTCTGCTTCGGAAACTGATACAAACCACAGGTACTCTAACATCCAATTCTTTTCAGTTAAGAGCAAGAAACGTGTGAGCTTCGTGAACTATGTAGCTTCGTTTGAGCTGAAAAGTGACTGTGTTTACCAGAAACGAATTCTTGATTGTTGGAAGACACAGAGCCTGGCATTTAACTCCGTTTCTGAAGGGAAACACACAGCACAGTTCTCATCGATGAAACACACTCTGCTTTAGAGCAAGAAGCACGCTCTTGCTATCTAGAGTCTCTAATAAGGCCAGAAACCTGAGTGTGCTCAGAACAAAAGAACTGTGTTTCCTACACACACGGACCATTTCTAGTTCAACTCTGCTTCTGAAACTGATACAAACCACAGGTCCTCAAACACCCAATGCTTTTCAGTTAACAGCAAGAAACGTGTGAGCTTTGTGAACTATGTAGCTTCTTTGGGCTGAAAAGTGACTGGGTTTACCAAAAACGAAGTCTTGCTTTTAGGAAGACAAAGAGCCTGGCATTTAACTCCGTTTCTGAAGGGAAAAACACAGCACAGTTCTCATCCATCAAACACACTCCGCTTTAGAGCAAGAAGCATGCTCTTGCTTTGTAGAGTCTCTAATAAGGCAGGAAACGAGAGTGTGCTCATAACAAAAGAACTGTGTTTCCTACACACACGCACCATATCTAGTTCAACTGCGCTTCTGAAACTGATACAAACCACAGGTCCTCTAACATCCAATGCTTTTCAGTTAAGAGCGAGAAACGTGTGAGCTTCGTGAACTATGTAGCTTCATTTGAGCTAAAAAGTGACTGCATTTACCAGAAAAGAAGTCTTGCATGTAGGAATACACAGAGCCTGGCATTTAACTCCGTTTCTGAAGGGAAACACACAGCACAGTTCTCATCCATGAAACACACTGCTTTAGAACAAGAAGCATGCTCTTGCTTTCTAGAGTCTCTAATAAGTCCTGAAACGTGAGTGTGCTCAGAACAAAAAAAATGTGTTTCCTACACACACGAACCACATCTAGTTCAACTCTGCTTCTGAGACTGATAGAACACAGGTCCTCTAACATCCAATGCTTTTCAGTTAAGAGCGAGAAACGGGTGAGCTTCTTGAACTATGTAGCTTTTTTTGAGCTGAAAAGTGACGGCGTTTACCAGAAACGAAATCTTGCTTGTAGGAAGACACAGAGCCTGGCATTTAACTCCATTTCTGAAGGGAAACACACAGCACAGTTCTCATCCATGAAACACATTCTGCTTTAGAGCAAGAAACACGCTCTTGCATTGTAGATTCTCTAATAAGGCAGGAAACGTGAGTGTGCTCAGAACAAAAGAACTGTGTTTCCTACACACACGGACCATATCTAGTTCAACTCTGCTTCTGAAAATGATACAAACCACAGGTCCTCAATAATCCAATGCTTTTCAGTTAAGAGCGAGAAACGTGTGAGCTTCGTGAACTATGTAGCTTCGTTTGAGCTGAAAAGTGTCTGCGTTTACCAGAACCAAAATCTTGCTTGTAGGAAGACTCAGAGCCTGGCATTTAACTCCGTTTCTGAAGCGAAACACACAGCACAGTTCTCATCCAAGAACCACACTATGCTTTAGAGCAAGAAGCACGTTCTTGCTTTCTAGAGTCTCTAATAAGGCCGGAAACCTGAGTGTGCTCAGAACAAAAGAACTGTGTTTCCTACACACACGGACCATATCTAGTTCAACTCTGCTTCTGAAACTGATACAAACCACAGGTCCTCTAACATCCAATGCTTTTCAGTTAAGAACGAGAAACGTGTAAGCTTCGTGAACTATGTAGCTTCTTTGGGCTAAAATGTGACTGCCTTTAACAGAAACGAAGTCTTGCTTGTAGGAAGACACAGAGCCTGGCATTTAACTCCGTTTCTGAAGGGAAACCCACAGCACAGTTCTCATCAATGAAACACACTCTGCTTTAGAGCAAGAAGCATGCTCTTGCTTTCTAGAGACTCTAATAAGGCGAGAAACATGAGTGTGCTCAGAACAAAAGAACTGTGTTACCTACACACATGGACCATATCTAGTTCAACTCTGCTTCTGAAACTGATACAAACCACAGGTCCTCAATAATCCAATGCTTTTCAGTTAAGAGCGAGAAACGTGTGAGCTTAGTGAACTATGTAGCTTCTTTGGGCTGAAAGGTGACTGCGTTTACCAGAAACGAAGTCTTGCTTGTAGGAAGACACAGAGCCTGGCATTTAACTCCGTTTCTGAAGGGAAACACACAGCACAGTTCTCATCCATGAAAAACACTCTGCTTTAGAGCAGGAAGCACGCTCTTGCTTTCTAGAGTCTCTAATAAGGTGGGAAACGTGAGTGTGCTCAGAACAAAAGAACTGTGTATCCGACACACACTTTCCATATCTAGTTCAACTCTGCTTCTGAGACTGATAGAACACAGGTCCTCTAACATCCAATGCTCTTCAGTTAAGAGTGAGAAACGTGTGAGCTTCGTGAACTATGTAGCTTCGTTTGAGCTGAAAAGTGACTACGTTTACCAGAAAAGAAATCTTGCTTGTAGGAAGACACAGAGCCTGGCATTAAACTCCGTTTCTGAAGGGAAACACACAGAACAGTTCTCATCCATGAAACACACTCTGCTTTATAGCAAGAAGCACGCCCTTCTTTGTAGTGTCTCTAATAAGGCAGGAAACATGAGTGTGCTCAGAACAAAAGAACTGTGTTTCCTACACACACGGACCATATCTAGTTCAACTCTGCTTCTGAAACTAATACAAACCACAGGTCCTCTAACATCCAATGCTTTTCAGTTAAGAGCGAGAAACGTGTTAGCTTCGTGAACTATGTAGCTTCTTTGGACTGAAATGTTACTGCCTTTACCAGAAACGAAGTCTTGCTTGTATGAAGACACAGAGCCTGGCATTTAACTCCGTTTCTGAAGGGAAACACACAGCACAGTTCTCATCCATGAAACACACTGCTTTAGAACAAGAAGCATGCTCTTGCTTTCTAGAGTCTCTAATAAGTCCTGAAACGTGAGTGTGCTCAGAACAAAAAAAATGTGTTTCCTACACACACGAACCACATCTAGTTCAACTCTGCTTCTGAGACTGATAGAACACAGGTCCTCTAACATCCAATGCTTTTCAGTTAAGAGCGAGAAACGGGTGAGCTTCTTGAACTATGTAGCTTTTTTTGAGCTGAAAAGTGACGGCGTTTACCAGAAACGAAATCTTGCTTGTAGGAAGACACAGAGCCTGGCATTTAACTCCATTTCTGAAGGGAAACACACAGCACAGTTCTCATCCATGAAACACATTCTGCTTTAGAGCAAGAAACACGCTCTTGCATTGTAGATTCTCTAATAAGGCAGGAAACGTGAGTGTGCTCAGAACAAAAGAACTGTGTTTCCTACACACACGGACCATATCTAGTTCAACTCTGCTTCTGAAAATGATACAAACCACAGGTCCTCAATAATCCAATGCTTTTCAGTTAAGAGCGAGAAACGTGTGAGCTTCGTGAACTATGTAGCTTCGTTTGAGCTGAAAAGTGTCTGCGTTTACCAGAACCAAAATCTTGCTTGTAGGAAGACTCAGAGCCTGGCATTTAACTCCGTTTCTGAAGCGAAACACACAGCACAGTTCTCATCCAAGAACCACACTATGCTTTAGAGCAAGAAGCACGTTCTTGCTTTCTAGAGTCTCTAATAAGGCCGGAAACCTGAGTGTGCTCAGAACAAAAGAACTGTGTTTCCTACACACACGGACCATATCTAGTTCAACTCTGCTTCTGAAACTGATACAAACCACAGGTCCTCTAACATCCAATGCTTTTCAGTTAAGAACGAGAAACGTGTAAGCTTCGTGAACTATGTAGCTTCTTTGGGCTAAAATGTGACTGCCTTTAACAGAAACGAAGTCTTGCTTGTAGGAAGACACAGAGCCTGGCATTTAACTCCGTTTCTGAAGGGAAACCCACAGCACAGTTCTCATCAATGAAACACACTCTGCTTTAGAGCAAGAAGCATGCTCTTGCTTTCTAGAGACTCTAATAAGGCGAGAAACATGAGTGTGCTCAGAACAAAAGAACTGTGTTACCTACACACATGGACCATATCTAGTTCAACTCTGCTTCTGAAACTGATACAAACCACAGGTCCTCAATAATCCAATGCTTTTCAGTTAAGAGCGAGAAACGTGTGAGCTTAGTGAACTATGTAGCTTCTTTGGGCTGAAAGGTGACTGCGTTTACCAGAAACGAAGTCTTGCTTGTAGGAAGACACAGAGCCTGGCATTTAACTCCGTTTCTGAAGGGAAACACACAGCACAGTTCTCATCCATGAAAAACACTCTGCTTTAGAGCAGGAAGCACGCTCTTGCTTTCTAGAGTCTCTAATAAGGTGGGAAACGTGAGTGTGCTCAGAACAAAAGAACTGTGTATCCGACACACACTTTCCATATCTAGTTCAACTCTGCTTCTGAGACTGATAGAACACAGGTCCTCTAACATCCAATGCTCTTCAGTTAAGAGTGAGAAACGTGTGAGCTTCGTGAACTATGTAGCTTCGTTTGAGCTGAAAAGTGACTACGTTTACCAGAAAAGAAATCTTGCTTGTAGGAAGACACAGAACCTGGCATTAAACTCCGTTTCTGAAGGGAAACACACAGAACAGTTCTCATCCATGAAACACACTCTGCTTTAGAGCAAGAAGCACGCCCTTCTTTGTAGTGTCTCTAATAAGGCAGGAAACATGAGTGTGCTCAGAACAAAAGAACTGTGTTTCCTACACACACGGACCATATCTAGTTCAACTCTGCTTCTGAAACTGATACAAACCACAGGTCCTCTAACATCCAATGCTTTTCAGTTAAGAGCGAGAAACGTGTGAGCTTCGTGAACTATGTAGATTCTTTGGACTGAAATGTTACTGCCTTACCAGAAACGAAGTCTTGCTTGTATGAAGACACAGAGCCTGGCATTTAACTACGTTTCTGAAGGGAAACACACAGCACAGTTCTCATCCATGAAACACACTCTGCTTTAGAGCAAGAATCCCGCTCTTGCTTTCTAGAGTATCTAATAAGGCGGGAAACGTGAGTGTGCTCAAAAAAAAAGGAACTGTTTTTCCTACACTCACAGACCATATGTAGTTCAACTCTGCTTCTGAAACTGATACAAACCACAGGCCCTCTAACATCCAATGCTTTTCAGTTAAGAGCGAGAAACGTGTGAGCTTCGTGAACTATGTAGCTTCGTTTGAGCTGAAAAGTGACTGTGTTTACCAGAAACGAATTCTTGATTGTTGGAAGACACAGAGCCTGGCATTTAACTCTGTTTCTGAAGGGAAACACACAGCACAGTTCTCATCGATGAAACACACTCTGCTTTAGAGCAAGAAGCACGCTCTTGCTATGTAGAGTCTCTAATAAGGCCGGAAACCTGAGTGTGCTCAGAACAAAAGAACTGTGTTTCCTACACACACGGAAAATATCTAGTTCAACTCTGCTTCTGGAACTGATACAAACCACAGGTCCTCAAACACCCAATGCTTTCCAGTTAACAGCGAGAAACGTGTGAGCTTTGTGAACTATGTAGCTTCTTTGGGCTGAAAAGTGACTGGGTTTACCAAAAACGAAGTCTTGCTTTTAGGAAAACACATAGCCTGGCATTTAACTCCGTTTCTGAAGGGAAAAACACAGCACAGTTCTCATTCATCAAACGCACTCCGCTTTAGAGCAAGAAGCACGCTCTTGCTTTGTAGAGTCTCTAATAAGGCAGGAAACGTGAGTGTGCTCATAACAAAAGAACTGTGTTTCCTACACACACGGACCATATCTAGTTCAACTGCGCTTCTGAAACTGATACAAACCACAGGTCTTCTAACATCCAATGCTTTTCAGTTAAGAGCGAGAAACGTGTGAGCTTCGTGAACTTTGTAGCTTCATTTGAGCTAAAAAGTGACTGCATTTACCAGAAAAGAAGTCTTGCTTGTAGGAAGACACAGAGCCTGGCATTTTACGCCGTTTCTGAAGGGAAACACACAGCAGAGTTCTCATCCATGAAACACTCTGCTTTAGAACAAGAAGCATGCTCTTGCTTTCTAGAGTCTCTAATAAGGCGGGAAACATGAGTGTGCTCAGAACAAAAGAACTGTGTTACCTACACACACGGACCATATCTAGTTCAACTCTGCTTCTGAAAATGATACAAACCACAGGTCCTCAATAATCCAATGCTTTTCAGTTAAGAGCGAGAAACGTGTGAGCTTCGTGAACTATGTAGCTTCGTTTGAGCTGAAAAGTGTCTGCGTTTACCAGAACCAAAATCTTGCTTGTAGGAAGACACAGAGCCTGGCATTTAACTCCGTTTCTGAAGCGAAACACACAGCACAGTTCTCATCCATGAAACACAATGCTTTAGAACAAGAAGCATGCTCTTGCTTTCTAGAGTCTCTAATAAGGCGGGAAACATGAGTGTGCTCAGAACAAAAGAACTGTGTTACCTACACACACGGACCATATCTAGTTCAACTCTGCTTCTGAAACTGATACAAACCACAGGTCCTCAAACACCCAATGCTTTTCAGTTAACAGCAAGAAACGTGTGAGCTTTGTGAACTATGTAGCTTCTTTGGGCTGAAAAGTGACTGGGTTTACCAAAAACGAAGTCTTGCTTTTAGGAAGACAAAGAGCCTGGCATTTAACTCCGTTTCTGAAGGGAAAAACACAGCACAGTTCTCATCCATCAAACACACTCCGCTTTAGAGCAAGAAGCATGCTCTTGCTTTGTAGAGTCTCTAATAAGGCAGGAAACGAGAGTGTGCTCATAACAAAAGAACTGTGTTTCCTACACACACGCACCATATCTAGTTCAACTGCGCTTCTGAAACTGATACAAACCACAGGTCCTCTAACATCCAATGCTTTTCAGTTAAGAGCGAGAAACGTGTGAGCTTCGTGAACTATGTAGCTTCATTTGAGCTAAAAAGTGACTGCATTTACCAGAAAAGAAGTCTTGCTTGTAGGAATACACAGAGCCTGGCATTTAACTCCGTTTCTGAAGGGAAACACACAGCACAGTTCTCATCCATGAAACACACTGCTTTAGAACAAGAAGCATGCTCTTGCTTTCTAGAGTCTCTAATAAGTCCTGAAACGTGAGTGTGCTCAGAACAAAAAAAATGTGTTTCCTACACACACGAACCACATCTAGTTCAACTCTGCTTCTGAGACTGATAGAACACAGGTCCTCTAACATCCAATGCTTTTCAGTTAAGAGCGAGAAACGGGTGAGCTTCTTGAACTATGTAGCTTTTTTTGAGCTGAAAAGTGACGGCGTTTACCAGAAACGAAATCTTGCTTGTAGGAAGACACAGAGCCTGGCATTTAACTCCATTTCTGAAGGGAAACACACAGCACAGTTCTCATCCATGAAACACATTCTGCTTTAGAGCAAGAAACACGCTCTTGCATTGTAGATTCTCTAATAAGGCAGGAAACGTGAGTGTGCTCAGAACAAAAGAACTGTGTTTCCTACACACACGGACCATATCTAGTTCAACTCTGCTTCTGAAAATGATACAAACCACAGGTCCTCAATAATCCAATGCTTTTCAGTTAAGAGCGAGAAACGTGTGAGCTTCGTGAACTATGTAGCTTCGTTTGAGCTGAAAAGTGTCTGCGTTTACCAGAACCAAAATCTTGCTTGTAGGAAGACTCAGAGCCTGGCATTTAACTCCGTTTCTGAAGCGAAACACACAGCACAGTTCTCATCCAAGAACCACACTATGCTTTAGAGCAAGAAGCACGTTCTTGCTTTCTAGAGTCTCTAATAAGGCCGGAAACCTGAGTGTGCTCAGAACAAAAGAACTGTGTTTCCTACACACACGGACCATATCTAGTTCAACTCTGCTTCTGAAACTGATACAAACCACAGGTCCTCTAACATCCAATGCTTTTCAGTTAAGAACGAGAAACGTGTAAGCTTCGTGAACTATGTAGCTTCTTTGGGCTAAAATGTTACTGCCTTTAACAGAAACGAAGTCTTGCTTGTAGGAAGACACAGAGCCTGGCATTTAACTCCGTTTCTGAAGGGAAACCCACAGCACAGTTCTCATCAATGAAACACACTCTGCTTTAGAGCAAGAAGCATGCTCTTGCTTTCTAGAGACTCTAATAAGGCGAGAAACATGAGTGTGCTCAGAACAAAAGAACTGTGTTACCTACACACATGGACCATATCTAGTTCAACTCTGCTTCTGAAACTGATACAAACCACAGGTCCTCAATAATCCAATGCTTTTCAGTTAAGAGCGAGAAACGTGTGAGCTTAGTGAACTATGTAGCTTCTTTGGGCTGAAAGGTGACTGCGTTTACCAGAAACGAAGTCTTGCTTGTAGGAAGACACAGAGCCTGGCATTTAACTCCGTTTCTGAAGGGAAACACACAGCACAGTTCTCATCCATGAAAAACACTCTGCTTTAGAGCAGGAAGCACGCTCTTGCTTTCTAGAGTCTCTAATAAGGTGGGAAACGTGAGTGTGCTCAGAACAAAAGAACTGTGTATCCGACACACACTTTCCATATCTAGTTCAACTCTGCTTCTGAGACTGATAGAACACAGGTCCTCTAACATCCAATGCTCTTCAGTTAAGAGTGAGAAACGTGTGAGCTTCGTGAACTATGTAGCTTCGTTTGAGCTGAAAAGTGACTACGTTTACCAGAAAAGAAATCTTGCTTGTAGGAAGACACAGAACCTGGCATTAAACTCCGTTTCTGAAGGGAAACACACAGAACAGTTCTCATCCATGAAACACACTCTGCTTTAGAGCAAGAAGCACGCCCTTCTTTGTAGTGTCTCTAATAAGGCAGGAAACATGAGTGTGCTCAGAACAAAAGAACTGTGTTTCCTACACACACGGACCATATCTAGTTCAACACTGCTTCTGAAACTGATACAAACCACAGGTCCTCTAACATCCAATGCTTTTCAGTTAAGAGCGAGAAACGTGTGAGCTTCGTGAACTATGTAGATTCTTTGGACTGAAATGTTACTGCCTTACCAGAAACGAAGTCTTGCTTGTATGAAGACACAGAGCCTGGCATTTAACTACGTTTCTGAAGGGAAACACACAGCACAGTTCTCATCCATGAAACACACTCTGCTTTAGAGCAAGAATCCCGCTCTTGCTTTCTAGAGTATCTAATAAGGCGGGAAACGTGAGTGTGCTCAAAAAAAAAGGAACTGTTTTTCCTACACTCACAGACCATATGTAGTTCAACTCTGCTTCTGAAACTGATACAAACCACAGGCCCTCTAACATCCAATGCTTTTCAGTTAAGAGCGAGAAACGTGTGAGCTTCGTGAACTATGTAGCTTCGTTTGAGCTGAAAAGTGACTGTGTTTACCAGAAACGAATTCTTGATTGTTGGAAGACACAGAGCCTGGCATTTAACTCTGTTTCTGAAGGGAAACACACAGCACAGTTCTCATCGATGAAACACACTCTGCTTTAGAGCAAGAAGCACGCTCTTGCTATGTAGAGTCTCTAATAAGGCCGGAAACCTGAGTGTGCTCAGAACAAAAGAACTGTGTTTCCTACACACACGGAAAATATCTAGTTCAACTCTGCTTCTGGAACTGATACAAACCACAGGTCCTCAAACACCCAATGCTTTCCAGTTAACAGCGAGAAACGTGTGAGCTTTGTGAACTATGTAGCTTCTTTGGGCTGAAAAGTGACTGGGTTTACCAAAAACGAAGTCTTGCTTTTAGGAAAACACATAGCCTGGCATTTAACTCCGTTTCTGAAGGGAAAAACACAGCACAGTTCTCATTCATCAAACGCACTCCGCTTTAGAGCAAGAAGCACGCACTTGCTTTGTAGAGTCTCTAATAAGGCAGGAAACGTGAGTGTGCTCATAACAAAAGAACTGTGTTTCCTACACACACGGACCATATCTAGTTCAACTGCGCTTCTGAAACTGATACAAACCACAGGTCTTCTAACATCCAATGCTTTTCAGTTAAGAGCGAGAAACGTGTGAGCTTCGTGAACTTTGTAGCTACATTTGAGCTAAAAAGTGACTGCATTTACCAGAAAAGAAGTCTTGCTTGTAGGAAGACACAGAGCCTGGCATTTTACGCCGTTTCTGAAGGGAAACACACAGCAGAGTTCTCATCCATGAAACACTCTGCTTTAGAACAAGAAGCATGCTCTTGCTTTCTAGAGTCTCTAATAAGGCGGGAAACATGAGTGTGCTCAGAACAAAAGAACTGTGTTACCTACACACACGGACCATATCTAGTTCAACTCTGCTTCTGAAAATGATACAAACCACAGGTCCTCAATAATCCAATGCTTTTCAGTTAAGAGCGAGAAACGTGTGAGCTTCGTGAACTATGTAGCTTCGTTTGAGCTGAAAAGTGTCTGCGTTTACCAGAACCAAAATCTTGCTTGTAGGAAGACACAGAGCCTGGCATTTAACTCCGTTTCTGAAGCGAAACACACAGCACAGTTCTCATCCATGAAACACAATGCTTTAGAACAAGAAGCATGCTCTTGCTTTCTAGAGTCTCTAATAAGGCGGGAAACATGAGTGTGCTCAGAACAAAAGAACTGTGTTACCTACACACACGGACCATATCTAGTTCAACTCTGCTTCTGAAACTGATACAAACCACAGGTCCTCAAACACCCAATGCTTTTCAGTTAACAGCAAGAAACGTGTGAGCTTTGTGAACTATGTAGCTTCTTTGGGCTGAAAAGTGACTGGGTTTACCAAAAACGAAGTCTTGCTTTTAGGAAGACAAAGAGCCTGGCATTTAACTCCGTTTCTGAAGGGAAAAACACAGCACAGTTCTCATCCAGCAAACACACTCCGCTTTAGAGCAAGAAGCATGCTCTTGCTTTGTAGAGTCTCTAATAAGGCAGGAAACGAGAGTGTGCTCATAACAAAAGAACTGTGCTTCCTACACACACGGACCATATCTAGTTCAACTGCGCTTCTGAAACTGATACAAACCACAGGTCCTCTAACATCCAATGCTTTTCAGTTAAGAGCGAGAAACGTGTGAGCTTCGTGAACTATGTAGCTTCATTTGAGCTAAAAAGTGACTGCATTTACCAGAAAAGAAGTCTTGCTTGTAGGAATACACAGAGCCTGGCATTTAACTCCGTTTCTGAAGGGAAACACACAGCACAGTTCTCATCCATGAAACACACTGCTTTAGAACAAGAAGCATGCTCTTGCTTTCTAGAGTCTCTAATAAGTCCTGAAACGTGAGTGTGCTCAGAACAAAAAAAATGTGTTTCCTACACACACGAACCACATCTAGTTCAACTCTGCTTCTGAGACTGATAGAACACAGGTCCTCTAACATCCAATGCTTTTCAGTTAAGAGCGAGAAACGGGTGAGCTTCTTGAACTATGTAGCTTTTTTTGAGCTGAAAAGTGACGGCGTTTACCAGAAACGAAATCTTGCTTGTAGGAAGACACAGAGCCTGGCATTTAACTCCATTTCTGAAGGGAAACACACAGCACAGTTCTCATCCATGAAACACATTCTGCTTTAGAGCAAGAAACACGCTCTTGCATTGTAGATTCTCTAATAAGGCAGGAAACGTGAGTGTGCTCAGAACAAAAGAACTGTGTTTCCTACACACACGGACCATATCTAGTTCAACTCTGCTTCTGAAAATGATACAAACAACAGGTCCTCAATAATCCAATGCTTTTCAGTTAAGAGCGAGAAACGTGTGAGCTTCGTGAACTATGTAGCTTCGTTTGAGCTGAAAAGTGTCTGCGTTTACCAGAACCAAAATCTTGCTTGTAGGAAGACACAGAGCCTGGCATTTAACTCCGTTTCTGAAGCGAAACACACAGCACAGTTCTCATCCATGAAACACAATGCTTTAGAACAAGAAGCATGCTCTTGCTTTCTAGAGTCTCTAATAAGGCGGGAAACATGAGTGTGCTCAGAACAAAAGAACTGTGTTACCTACACACACGGACCATATCTAGTTCAACTCTGCTTCTGAAACTGATACAAACCACAGGTCCTCTAACATCCAATGCTTTTCAGTTAAGAGCAAGAAACGTGTGAGCTTCGTGAACTATGTAGCTTCGTTTGAGCTGAAAAGTGACTGTGTTGACGAGAAACGAATTCTTGATTGTTGGAAGACACAGAGCCTGGCATTTAACTCCATTTCTGAAGGGAAACACACAGCACAGTTCTCATCGATGAAACACACTCTGCTTTAGAGCAAGAAGCACGCTCTTGCTTTGTAGAGTCTCTAATAAGGCCTGAAACCTGAGTGTGCTCATAACAAAAGAACTGTGTTTCCTACACACACGGACCATATCTAGTTCAACTCTGCTTCTGAAACTGATACAAACCACAGGTCCTCAAACACCCAATGCTTTTCAGTTAACAGCAAGAAACATGTGAGCTTTGTGAACTATGTAGCTTCTTTGGGCTGAAAAGTGACTGGGTTTACCAAAAACGAAGTCTTGCTTTTAGGAAGACAAAGAGCCTGGCATTTAACTCCGTTTCTGAAGGGAAAAACACAGCAAAGTTCTCATCCATCAAACACACTCCGCTTTAGAGCAAGAAGCACGCTCTTGCTTTGTAGAGTCTCTAATAAGGCAGGAAACGTGAGTGTGCTCATAACAAAAGAACTGTGTTTCCTACACACACGGACCATATCTAGTTCAACTCCGCTTCTAAAACTGATACAAACCACAGGTCCTCTAACATCCAATGCTTTTCAGTTAAGAGCGAGAAACGTGTGAGCTTCGTGAACTATGTAGCTTCTTTTGAGCTAAAAAGTGACTGCGCTTACCAGAAAAGTAGTCTTGCTTGTAGGAAGACACAGAGCCTGGCATTTAACTCCGTTTCTGAAGGGAAACACACAGCACAGTTCTCATCCATGAAACACATTCTGCTTTAGAGCAAGAAACACGCTCTTGCGTTGTAGATTCTCTAATAAGGCAGGAAACGTGAGTGTGCTCAGAACAAAAGAACTGTGTTTCCTACACACATAGGACCATATCTAGTTCAACTCTGCTTCTGAAACTGATACAAACAACAGGTCCTCAATAATCCAATGCTTTTCAGTTAAGAGCGAGAAACGTGTGAGCTTCGTGAACTATGTAGCTTCGTTTGAGCTGAAAAGTGTCTGCATTTACCAGAACCAAAATCTTGCTTGTTGGAAGACACAGAGCCTGGCATTTAACTCCGTTTCTGAAGCGAAAAACACAGCACAGTTCTCATCCATCAAACGCACTCCGCTTTAGAGCAAGAAGCATGCTCTTGCTTTGTAGAGTCTCTAATAAGGCAGGAAACGTGAGTGTGCTCATAACAAAAGAACTGTGTTTCCTACACACACGGACCACATCTAGTTCAACTGTGCTTCTGAAACTGATACAAACCACAGGTCCTCTAACATCCAATGCTTTTCAGTTAAGAGCGAGAAACGTGGGAGCTTCCTGAACTTTGTAGCTACATTTGAGCTAAAAAGTGACTGCATTTACCAGAAAAGAAGTCTTGCTTGTAGGAAGACACAGAGCCTGGCATTTTACGCCGTTTCTGAAGGGAAACACACAGCAGAGTTCTCATCCATGAAACACTCTGCTTTAGAACAAGAAGCATGCTCTTGCTTTCTAGAGTCTCTAATAAGGCGGGAAACATGAGTGTGCTCAGAACAAAAGAACTGTGTTACCTACACACACGGACCATATCTAGTTCAACTCTGCTTCTGAAACTGATACAAACCACAGGTACTCTAACATCCAATTCTTTTCAGTTAAGAGCAAGAAACGTGTGAGCTTCGTGAACTATGTAGCTTCGTTTGAGCTGAAAAGTGACTGTGTTTACCAGAAACAAATTCTTGATTGTTGGAAGACACAGAGCCTGGCATTTAACTCCGTTTCTGAGGGGAAACCCACAGCACAGTTCTCATCGATGAAACACACTCTGCTTTAGAGCAAGAAGCACGCTCTTGCTATCTAGATTCTCTAATAAGGCCAGAAACCTGAGTGTGCTCAGAACAAAAGAACTGTGTTTCCTACACACACGGACCATATCTAGTTCAACTCGGCTTCTGAAACTGATACAAACCACAGGTCCTCAAACACCCAATGCTTTTCAGTTAACAGCAAGAAACGTGTGAGCTTTGTGAACTATGTAGCTTCTTTGGGCTGAAAAGTGACTGGGTTTACCAAAAACGAAGTCTTGCTTTTAGGAAGACAAAGAGCCTGGCATTTAACTCCGTTTCTGAAGGGAAAAACACAGCACAGTTCTCATCCATCAAACACACTCCGCTTTAGAGCAAGAAGCACGCTCTTGCTTTGTAGAGTCTCTAATAAGGCAGGAAACGAGAGTGTGCTCATAACAAAAGAACTGTGTTTCCTACACACACGCACCATATCTAGTTCAACTGCGCTTCTGAAACTGATACAAACCACAGGTCCTCTAACATCCAATGCTCTTCAGTTAAGAGCGAGAAACGTGTGAGCTTCGTGAACTATGTAGCTTCATTTGAGCTAAAAAGTGACTGCATTTACCAGAAAAGAAGTCTTGCTTGTAGGAATACACAGAGCCTGGAATTTAACTCCGTTTCTGAAGGGAAACACACAGCACAGTTCTCATCCATGAAACACACTGCTTTAGAACAAGAAGCATGCTCTTGCTTTCTAGAGTCTCTAATAAGTCCTGAAACGTGAGTGTGCTCAGAACAAAAAAAATGTGTTTCCTACACACACGGACCATATCTAGTTCAACTCTGCTTCTGAGACTGATAGAACACAGGTCCTCTAACATCCAATGCTTTTCAGTTAAGAGCGAGAAACGGGTGAGCTTCTTGAACTATGTAGCTTTTTTTGAGCTGAAAAGTGACTGCGTTTACCAGAAACGAAATCTTGCTTCTAGGAAGACACAGAGCCTGGCATTTAACTCCATTTCTGAAGGGAAACACACAGCACAGTTCTCATCCATGAAACACATTCTGCTTTAGAGCAAGAAACACGCTCTTGCATTGTAGATTCTCTAATAAGGCAGGAAACGTAAGTGTGCTCAGATCAAAAGAACTGTGTTTCCTACACACACGGACCATATATAGTTCAACTCTGCTTCTGAAACTGATACAAACCACAGGTCCTCAATAATCCAATGCTTTTCAGTTAAGAGCGAGAAACGTGTGAGCTTCGTGAACTATGTAGCTTCGTTTGAGCTGAAAAGTGTCTGCGTTTACCAGAAAAGAAATCTTGCTTGTTGGAAGACACAGAGCCTGGCATTTAACTCCGTTTCTGAAGCGAAACACACAGCACAGTTCTCATCCATGAAACACACTCTGCTTTAGAGCAAGAAGCATGCTCTTGCTTTCTAGAATCTCTAATAAGGCATGAAACGTGAGTGTGCTAAGAACAAAAGAACTGTGTTTCCTACACACACGGACCATATCTAGTTCAACTCTGCTTATGAAACTGTTAGAACACAGGTCCTCTAAGATCCAATGATTTTCAGTTAAGAACGAGAAACGTCTGAGCTTCGTGAACTATGTAGCTTCGTTTGAGCTGAAAAGTGACTGTGTTTACCAGAAACGAATTCTTGATTGTTGGAAGACACAGAGCCTGGCATTTAACTCCGTTTCTGAGGGGAAACCCACAGCACAGTTCTCATCGATGAAACACACTCTGCTTTAGAGCAAGAAGCACGCTCTTGCTATCTAGATTCTCTAATAAGGCCAGAAACCTGAGTCTGCTCAGAACAAAAGAACTGTGTTTCCTACACACACGGACCATATCTAGTTCAACTCTGCTTCTGAAACTGATACAAACCACAGGTCCTCAAACACCCAATGCTTTTCAGTTAACAGCAAGAAACGTGTGAGCTTTGTGAACTATGTAGCTTCTTTGGGCTGAAAAGTGACTGGGTTTACCAAAAAAGAAGTCTTGCTTTTAGGAAGACAAAGAGCCTGGCATTTAACTCCGTTTCTGAAGGGAAAAACACAGCACAGTTCTCATCCATCAAACACACTCCGCTTTAGAGCAAGAAGCATGCTCTTGCTTTGTAGAGTCTCTAATAAGGCAGGAAACGAGAGTGTGCTCATAACAAAAGAACTGTGCTTCCTACACACACGGACCATATCTAGTTCAACTGCGCTTCTGAAACTGATACAAACCACAGGTCCTCTAACATCCAATGCTTTTCAGTTAAGAGCGAGAAACGTGTGAGCTTCGTGAACTATGTAGCTTCATTTGAGCTAAAAAGTGACTGCATTTACCAGAAAAGAAGTCTTGCTTGTAGGAATACACAGAGCCTGGCATTTAACTCCGTTTCTGAAGGGAAACACACAGCACAGTTCTCATCCATGAAACACACTGCTTTAGAACAAGAAGCATGCTCTTGCTTTCTAGAGTCTCTAATAAGTCCTGAAACGTTAGTGTGCTCAGAACAAAAAAAATGTGTTTCCTACACACACGAACCACATCTAGTTCAACTCTGCTTCTGAGACTGATAGAACACAGGTCCTCTAACATCCAATGCTTTTCAGTTAAGAGCGAGAAACGGGTGAGCTTCTTGAACTATGTAGCTTTTTTTGAGCTGAAAAGTGACGGCGTTTACCAGAAACGAAATCTTGCTTGTAGGAAGACACAGAGCCTGGCATTTAACTCCATTTCTGAAGGGAAACACACAGCACAGTTCTCATCCATGAAACACATTCTGCTTTAGAGCAAGAAACACGCTCTTGCATTGTAGATTCTCTAATAAGGCAGGAAACGTGAGTGTGCTCAGAACAAAAGAACTGTGTTTCCTACACACACGGACCATATCTAGTTCAACTCTGCTTCTGAAAATGATACAAACAACAGGTCCTCAATAATCCAATGCTTTTCAGTTAAGAGCGAGAAACGTGTGAGCTTCGTGAACTATGTAGCTTCGTTTGAGCTGAAAAGTGTCTGCGTTTACCAGAACCAAAATCTTGCTTGTAGGAAGACACAGAGCCTGGCATTTAACTCCGTTTCTGAAGCGAAACACACAGCACAGTTCTCATCCATGAAACACAATGCTTTAGAACAAGAAGCATGCTCTTGCTTTCTAGAGTCTCTAATAAGGCGGGAAACATGAGTGTGCTCAGAACAAAAGAACTGTGTTACCTACACACACGGACCATATCTAGTTCAACTCTGCTTCTGAAACTGATACAAACCACAGGTACTCTAACATCCAATGCTTTTCAGTTAAGAGCAAGAAACGTGTGAGCTTCGTGAACTATGTAGCTTCGTTTGAGCTGAAAAGTGACTGTGTTGACGAGAAACGAATTCTTGATTGTTGGAAGACACAGAGCCTGGCATTTAACTCCATTTCTGAAGGGAAACACACAGCACAGTTCTCATCGATGAAACACACTCTGCTTTAGAGCAAGAAGCACGCTCTTGCTTTGTAGAGTCTCTAATAAGGCCTGAAACCTGAGTGTGCTCATAACAAAAGAACTGTGTTTCCTACACACACGGACCATATCTAGTTCAACTCTGCTTCTGAAACTGATACAAACCACAGGTCCTCAAACACCCAATGCTTTTCAGTTAACAGCAAGAAACGTGTGAGCTTTGTGAACTATGTAGCTTCTTTGGGCTGAAAAGTGACTGGGTTTACCAAAAACGAAGTCTTGCTTTTAGGAAGACAAAGAGCCTGGCATTTAACTCCGTTTCTGAAGGGAAAAACACAGCAAAGTTCTCATCCATCAAACACACTCCGCTTTAGAGCAAGAAGCACGCTCTTGCTTTGTAGAGTCTCTAATAAGGCAGGAAACGTGAGTGTGCTCATAACAAAAGAACTGTGTTTCCTACACACACGGACCATATCTAGTTCAACTCCGCTTCTAAAACTGATACAAACCACAGGTCCTCTAACATCCAATGCTTTTCAGTTAAGAGCGAGAAACGTGTGAGCTTCGTGAACTATGTAGCTTCATTTGAGCTAAAATGTGACTGCATTTACCAGAAAAGAAGTCTTGCTTGTAGGAATACACAGAGCCTGGCATTTAACTCCGTTTCTGAATGGAAACTCACAGCACAGTTCTCATCCATGAAACTCACTGCTTTAGAACAAGAAGCATGCTCTTGCTTTCTAGAGTCTCTAATAAGTCCTGAAACGTGAGTGTGCTCAGAACAAAAAAAATGTGTTTCCTACACACACGGACCATATCTAGTTCAACTCTGCTTCTGTAACTGATACAAACCACAGGTCCTCTAACATCCAATGCTTTTCAGTTAAGAGCGAGAAACGTGTGAGCTTCGTGAACTATGTAGCTTCTTTTGAGCTAAAAAGTGACTGCGCTTACCAGAAAAGTAGTCTTGCTTGTAGGAAGACACAGAGCCTGGCATTTAACTCCGTTTCTGAAGGGAAACACACAGCACAGTTCTCATCCATGAAACACATTCTGCTTTAGAGCAAGAAACACGCTCTTGCATTGTAGATTCTCTAATAAGGCAGGAAACGTGAGTGTGCTCAGAACAAAAGAACTGTGTTTCCTACACACACGGACCATATCTAGTTCAACTCTGCTTCTGAAACTGATACAAACAACAGGTCCTCAATAATCCAATGCTTTTCAGTTAAGAGCGAGAAACGTGTGAGCTTCGTGAACTATGTAGCTTCGTTTGAGCTGAAAAGTGTCTGCATTTACCAGAACCAAAATCTTGCTTGTTGGAAGACACAGAGCCTGGCATTTAACTCCGTTTCTGAAGCGAAACACACAGCACAGTTCTCATCCATCAAACGCACTCCGCTTTAGAGCAAGAAGCATGCTCTTGCTTTGTAGAGTCTCTAATAAGGCAGGAAACGTGAGTGTGCTCATAACAAAAGAACTGTGTTTCCTACACACACGGACCACATCTAGTTCAACTGTGCTTCTGAAACTGATACAAACCACAGGTCCTCTAACATCCAATGCTTTTCAGTTAAGAGCGAGAAACGTGGGAGCTTCCTGAACTTTGTAGCTACATTTGAGCTAAAAAGTGACTGCATTTACCAGAAAAGAAGTCTTGCTTGTAGGAAGACACAGAGCCTGGCATTTTACTCCGTTTCTGAAGGGAAACACACAGCAGAGTTCTCATCCATGAAACACTCTGCTTTAGAACAAGAAGCATGCTCTTGCTTTCTAGAGTCTCTAATAAGGCGGGAAACATGAGTGTGCTCAGAACAAAAGAACTGTGTTACCTACACACACGGACCATATCTAGTTCAACTCTGCTTCTGAAACTGATACAAACCACAGGTACTCTAACATCCAATTCTTTTCAGTTAAGAGCAAGAAACGTGTGAGCTTCGTGAACTATGTAGCTTCGTTTGAGCTGAAAAGTGACTGTGTTTACCAGAAACGAATTCTTGATTGTTGGAAGACACAGAGCCTGGCATTTAACTCCGTTTCTGAGGGGAAACCCACAGCACAGTTCTCATCGATGAAACACACTCTGCTTTAGAGCAAGAAGCACGCTCTTGCTATCTAGATTCTCTAATAAGGCCAGAAACATGAGTGTGCTCAGAACAAAAGAACTGTGTTTCCTACACACACGGACCATATCTAGTTCAACTCGGCTTCTGAAACTGATACAAACCACAGGTCCTCAAACACCCAATGCTTTTCAGTTAACAGCAAGAAACGTGTGAGCTTTGTGAACTATGTAGCTTCTTTGGGCTGAAAAGTGACTGGGTTTACCAAAAACGAAGTCTTGCTTTTAGGAAGACAAAGAGCCTGGCATTTAACTCCGTTTCTGAAGGGAAAAACACAGCACAGTTCTCATCCATCAAACACACTCCGCTTTAGAGCAAGAAGCACGCTCTTGCTTTGTAGAGTCTCTAATAAGGCAGGAAACGAGAGTGTGCTCATAACAAAAGAACTGTGTTTCCTACACACACGCACCATATCTAGTTCAACTGCGCTTCTGAAACTGATACAAACCACAGGTCCTCTAACATCCAATGCTCTTCAGTTAAGAGCGAGAAACGTGTGAGCTTCGTGAACTATGTAGCTTCATTTGAGCTAAAAAGTGACTGCATTTACCAGAAAAGAAGTCTTGCTTGTAGGAATACACAGAGCCTGGAATTTAACTCCGTTTCTGAAGGGAAACACACAGCACATTTCTCATCCATGAAACACACTGCTTTAGAACAAGAAGCATGCTCTTGCTTTCTAGAGTCTCTAATAAGTCCTGAAACGTGAGTGTGCTCAGAACAAAAAAAATGTGATTCCTACACACACGGATCATATCTAGTTCAACTCTGCTTCTGAGACTGATAGAACACAGGTCCTCTAACATCCAATGCTTTTCAGTTAAGAGCGAGAAACGGGTGAGCTTCTTGAACTATGTAGCTTTTTTTGAGCTGAAAAGTGACTGCGTTTACCAGAAACGAAATCTTGCTTGTAGGAAGACACAGAGCCTGGCATTTAACTCCGTTTCTGAAGGGAAACACACAGCACAGTTCTCATCGATGAAACACACTCTGTTTTAGAGCAAGAAGCACGCTCTTGCTATGTAGAGTCTCTAATAAGGCAGGAAACGTGAGTGTGCTCAGAACAAAAGAACTGTGTTTCCTACACACACGGACCATATCTAGTTCAACTCTGCTTCTGAAACTGATACAAACCACAGGTCCTCAAACACCCAATGCTTTCCAGTTAACAGCGAGAAACGTGTGAGCTTTGTGAACTATGTAGCTTCTTTGGGCTGTAAAGTGACTGGGTTTACCAAAAACGAAGTCTTGCTTTTAGGAAGACACAGAGCCTGGCATTTAACTCCGTTTCTGAAGGGAAAAACACAGCACAGTTCTCATCCATCAAACGCACTCCGCTTTAGATCAAGAAGCTCGCTCTTGCTTTGTAGAGGCTCTAATAAGGCAGGAAACGTGAGTGTGCTCATAACAAAAGAACTGTGTTTCCTACACACGGACCATATCTAGTTCAACTGCGCTTCTGAAACTGATACACAGCACAGGTCCTCTAACATCCAATGCTTTTCAGTTAAGAGCGAGAAACGTGTGAGCTTCGTGAACTATGTAGCTTCATTTGAGCTAAAAAGTGACTGCATTTACCAGAAAAGAAGTCTTGCTTGCAGGAATACACAGAGCCTGGCATTTAACTCCGTTTCTGAAGGGAAACACACAGCACAGTTCTCATCCATGAAACACTCTGCTTTAGAACAAGAAGCATGCTCTTGCTTTCTAGAGTCTCTAACAAGGTGAGAAACATGAGTGTGCTCAGAACAAAAGAACTGTGTTTCCTATACACGGACCATATCTAGTTCAACTCTGCTTCTGAAACTGATACAAACCACAGGTCCTCAATAATCCAATGCTTTTCAATTAAGAGCGAGAAACATGTGAGCTTCGTGAACTATGTAGCTTCGTTTGAGCTGAAAAGTGTCTGCGTTTACCAGAACCAAAATCTTGCTTGTAGGAAGACACAGAGCCTGGCATTTAACTCCGTTTCTGAAGCAAAACTCACAGCACAGTTCTCATCTATGAACCACACTATGCTTTAGAGTAAGAAGCACGTTCTTGCTTTCTAGAGTCTCTAATAAGGCCGGAAACCTGAGTGTGCTCAGAACAAAAGAACAGTGTTTCCTACACACACGGACCATATCTAGTTCAACTCTGCTTCTGAAACTGATACAAACCACAGGTCCTCTAACATCCAATGCTTTTCAGTTAAGAACGAGAAACGTGTAAGCTTCGTGAACTATGTAGCTTCTTTGGGCTAAAATGTGACTGCCTTTAACAGAAACGAAGTCTTGCTTGTATGAAGACACAGAGCCTGGCATTTAACTCCGTTTCTGAAGGGAAACCCACAGCACAGTTCTCATCCATGAAACACACTCTGCTTTAGAGCAAGAATCCCGCTCTTGCTTTCTAGAGTATCTAATAAGGCGGGAAACGTGAGTGTGCTAAGAACAAATGAACTGTTTTTCCTACACTCACACACCATATGTAGTTCAAGTCTGCTTCTGAAACTGATACAAACCACAGGCCCTCTAACATCCAATGCTTTTCAATTAAGAGCGAGAAACGTGTGAGCTTCGTGAACTATGTAGCTTCGTTTGAGCTGAAAAGTGACTGTGTTTACCAGAAACGAATTCTTGATTGTTGGAGGACACAGAGCCTGGCATTTAACTCCGTTTCTGAAGGGAAACACACAGCACAGTTCTCATCCATGAAACACACTCTGCTTTAGAGCAAGAAGCACGGTCTTGCTATGTAGAGTCTCTAATAAGGCGGGAAACGTGAGTGTGCTCTTAAATAAAGAACTGTGTTTCCGACACTCACGGACCATATCTAGGTCAACTCTGCTTCTGAAACTGATACAAACCACAGGTCCTCAAACACCCAATGCTTTTCAGTTAACAGCGAGAAACGTGTGAGCTTTGTGAACTATGTAGCTTCTTTGGGCTGTAAAGTGACTGGGTTTACCAAAAACGAAGTCTTGCTTTTAGGAAGACACAGAGCCTGGCATTTAACTCCGTTTCTGAAGGGAAAAACACAGCACAGTTCTCATCCATCAAACGCACTCCGCTTTAGATCAAGAAGCTCGCTCTTGCTTTGTAGAGTCTCTAATAAGGCAGGAAACGTGAGTGTGCTCATAACAAAAGAACTGTGTTTCCTACACACGAACCATATCTAGTTCAACTGCGCTTCTGAAACTGATACACAGCACAGGTCCTCTAACATCCAATGCTTTTCAGTTAAGAGCGAGAAACGTGTGAGCTTCGTGAACTATGTAGCTTCATTTGAGCTAAAAAGTGACTGCATTTACCAGAAAAGAAGTCTTGCTTGCAGGAATACACAGAGCCTGGCATTTAACTCCGTTTCTGAAGGGAAACACACAGCACAGTTCTCATCCATGAAACACTCTGCTTTAGAACAAGAAGCATGCTCTTGCTTTCTAGAGTCTCTAACAAGGTGAGAAACATGAGTGTGCTCAGAACAAAAGAACTGTGTTTCCTACACACACGGACCATATCTAGTTCAACTCTGCTTCTGAAACTGATACAAACCACAGGTCCTCAATAATCCAATGCTTTTCAGTTAAGAGCGAGAAACGTGTGAGCTTCGTGAACTATGTAGCTTCGTTTGAGCTGAAAAGTGTCTGCGTTTACCAGAACCAAAATCTTGCTTGTAGGAAGACACAGAGCCTGGCATTTAACTCCGTTTCTGAAGCAAAACACACAGCACAGTTCTCATCTATGAACCACACTATGCTTTAGAGCAAGAAGCACGTTCTTGCTTTCTAGAGTCTCTAATAAGGCCGGAAACCTGAGTGTGCTCAGAACAAAAGAACTGTGTTTCCTACACACACGGACCATATCTAGTTCAACTCTGCTTCTGAAACTGATACAAACCACAGGTCCTCTAACATCCAATGCTTTTCAGTTAAGAACGAGAAACGTGTAAGCTTCGTGAACTATGTAGCTTCTTTGGGCTAAAATGTGACTGCCTTTAACAGAAACGAAGTCTTGCTTGTATGAAGACACAGAGCCTGGCATTTAACTCCGTTTCTGAAGGGAAACCCACAGCACAGTTCTCATCCATGAAACACACTCTGCTTTAGAGCAAGAATCCCGCTCTTGCTTTCTAGAGTATCTAATAAGGCGGGAAACGTGAGTGTGCTAAGAACAAATGAATTGTTTTTCCTACACTCACACACCATATGTAGTTCAAGTCTGCTTCTGAAACTGATACAAACCACAGGCCCTCTAACATCCAATGCTTTTCAGTTAAGAGCGAGAAACGTGTGAGCTTCGTGAACTATGTAGCTTCGTTTGAGCTGAAAAGTGACTGTGTTTACCAGAAACGAATTCTTGATTGTTGGAGGACACAGAGCCGGGCATTTAACTCCGTTTCTGAAGGGAAACACACAGCACAGTTCTCATCCATGAAACACACTCTGCTTTAGAGCAAGAAGCCCACTATTGCTTTCTAGAGTCTCTAATAAGGCGGGAAACCTGAGTGTGCTCAGAAAAAAAGAACAGTTTTTCCTACACTCACAGACCATATGTAGTTCAACTCTGCTCCTGAAACTGATACAAACCACAGGCCCTCTAACATCCAATGCTTTTCAGTTAAGAGCGAGAAACGTGTGAGCTTCGTGAACTATGTAGTGTCATTTGAGCTGAAAAGTGACTGTGTTTACCAGAAACGAATTCTTGATTGTTGGAAGACACAGAGCCTGGCATTTAACTCCATTTCTGAAGGGAAACACACAGCACAGTTCTCATCGATGAAACACACTCTGCTTTAGAGCAAGAAGCACGCTCTTGCTATGTAGAGTCTCTAATAAGGCGGGAAACGTGAGTGTGCTCTTAAATAAAGAACTGTGTTTCCGACACTCACGGACCATATCTAGGTCAACTCTGCTTCTGAAACTGATACAAACCACAGGTCCTCAAACACCCAATGCTTTTCAGTTAACAGCAAGAAACGTGTAAGCTTTGTGAAGTATGTAGCTTCTTTGGGCTGAAAAGTGACTGGGTTTACCAAAAACGAAGTCTTGCTTTTAGGAAGACAAAGAGCCTGGCATTTAACTCCGTTTCTGAAGGGAAAAACACAGCACAGTTCTCATCCATCAAACACACTCCGCTTTAGAGCAAGAAGCACGCTCTTGCTTTGTAGAGTCTCTAATAAGGCAGGAAATGAGAGTGTGCTCATAACAAAAGAACTGTGTTTCCTACACACACGGACCATATCTAGTTCAACTGCGCTTCTGAAACTGATACAAACCACAGGTCCTCTAACATCCAATGCTTTTCAGTTAAGAGCGAGAATCGTGTGAGCTTCGTGAACTATGTAGCTTCATTTGAGCTAAAAAGTGACTGCATTTACCAGAAAAGAAGTCTTGCTTGCAGGAATACACAGAGCCTGGCATTTAACTCCGTTTCTGAAGGGAAACACACAGCACAGTTCTCATCCATGAAACACTCTGCTTTAGAACAAGAAGCATGCTCTTGCTTTCTAGAGTCTCTAACAAGGTGAGAAACATGAGTGTGCTCAGAACAAAAGAACTGTGTTTCCTACACACACGGACCATATCTAGTTCAACTCTTATTCTGAAACTGATACAAACCACAGGTCCTCAATAATCCAATGCTTTTCAGTTAAGAGCGAGAAACGTGTGAGCTTCGTGAACTATGTAGCTTCGTTTGAGCTGAAAAGTGTCTGCGTTTACCAGAACCAAAATCTTGCTTGTAGGAAGACACAGAGCCTGGCATTTAACTCCGTTTCTGAAGCAAAACACACAGCACAGTTCTCATCTATGAACCACACTATGCTTTAGAGCAAGAAGCACGTTCTTGCTTTCTAGAGTCTCTAATAAGGCCGGAAACCTGAGTGTGCTCAGAACAAAAGAACTGTGTTTCCTACACACACGGACCATATCTAGTTCAACTCTGCTTCTGAAACTGATACAAACCACAGGTCCTCTAACATCCAATGCTTTTCAGTTAAGAACGAGAAACGTGTAAGCTTCGTGAACTATGTAGCTTCTTTGGGCTAAAATGTGACTGCCTTTAACAGAAACGAAGTCTTGCTTTTATGAAGACACAGAGCCTGGCATTTAACTCCGTTTCTGAAGGGAAACCCACAGCACAGTTCTCATCCATGAAACACACTCTGCTTTAGAGCAAGAATCCCGCTCTTACTTTCTAGAGTATCTAATAAGGCAGGAAATGAGAGTGTGCTCATAACAAAAGAACTGTGTTTCCTACACACACGGACCATATCTAGTTCAACTCTGCTTCTGAAACTGATACAAACCACAGGTCCTCTAACATCCAATGCTTTTCAGTTATGAGCGAGAATCGTGTGAGCTTCGTGAACTATGTAGCTTCATTTGAGCTAAAAAGTGACTGCATTTGCCAGAAAAGAAGTCTTGCTTGTAGGAATACACAGAGCCTGGCATTTAACTCCGTTTCTGAAGGGAAACCCACAGCACAGTTCTCATCCATGAAACACACTGCTTTAGGACAAGAAGCATGCTCTTGCTTTCTAGAGTCTCTAATAAGTCCAGAAACGTGAGTGTGCTCAGAACAAAAAAAATGTGTTTCCTACACACACGGACCATATCTAGTTCAACTCTGCTTGTGTAACTGATACAAACCACAGGTCCTCTAACATCCAATGCTTTTCAGTTAAGAGCGAGAAACGTGTGAGCTTCGTGAACTATGTAGCTTCGTTTGAGCTAAAAAGTGACTGCGCTTACCAGAAAAGTAGTCTTGCTTGTAGGAAGACACAGAGCCTGGCATTTAACTCTGTTTCTGAAGGGAAACACACAGCACAGTTCTCATCCATGAAACACACTCTGCCTTAGAACAAGAAGCACGCTCTTGCTTTGTAGATTCTCTAATAAGACAGGAAACATGAGTGTGATCAGAACAAAAGAACTGTGTTTCCTACACACAAGGACCATATCTAGTTCAACTCTGCTTCTGAAACTGATACAAACCACAGGTCCTCAATAATCCAATGCTTTTCAGTTAAGAGCGAGAAACGTGTGAGCTTAGTGAACTATGTAGCTTCTTTGGACTGAAAGGTGACTGCGTTTACCAGAAACGAAGTCTTGCTTGTAGGAAGACACAGAGCCTGGCATTTAACTCCGTTTCTGAGGGGAAACCCACAGCACAGTTCTCATCCATGAAACACACTCTGCTTTAGATCAAGAAGCACACTCTTGCTTTCTAGAGTCTCTAATAAGGTGGGAAACGTGAGTGTGCTCAGAAAAAATGAACTGTGTTTCCTACCCTCACGGACCATATCTAGTTCAACTCTGCTTCTGAAACTGATACAAACCACAGGTCCTCAAACATCCAATGCTTTTCAGTTAACAGTGAGAAACGTGTGAGCTTCGTGAACTATGTAGCTTATTTGGGCTGAAAAGTGACTGCCTTTACCAAAAACAAAGTCTTGCTTGTAGGAAGACACAGAGCCTGGCATTTAACTCTGTTTCTGAAGGGAAACACACAGCACAGTTCTCATCAATGAAACACACTCTGCTTTAGAGCAAGAAGCATGCTCTTGCTTTCTAAGTCTCTTAAAAGGCAGGAAATGTGAGTGTGCTCAGAACAATACAACTGTGTTTCCTACACACACGGACCATATCTAGTTCAACTATGCTTCTGAAACTGATACAAACCACAGGTCCTCTAACATCCAATGCTTTTCAGTTAAGAGCGAGAAACGTGGGAGCTTTGTGAACTATGTAGCTTCTTTGCGCTGAAAAGTGACTGCGTTTACGAGAAATGAAGTCCTGCTTGTATGAAGACACAGAGCCTGGCATTTAACTCCGTTTCTGAAGGGAAACACACAGCACTGTTCTCATCAATGAAACACAATCTGCTTTAGAGCAAGAAGTATGCTCTTGCTTTCTAGAGTCTCTAATAAGGCGGGAAACCTGAGTGTGCTCTTAAATAAAGAACTGTGTTTCCGACACTCACGGACCATATCTAGTTCAACTCTGCTTCTGAAACTGATACAAACCACAGGTCCTCTAACCTCCAATGCTTTTCAATAAAGAGCGAGAAACGTGTGAGCTTCGTGAACTATGTAGCTTCGTTCGAGCTGAAAAGTGACTGTGTTTACCAGAAACGAATTCTTGCTTGTTGGAAGACACAGAGCCTGGCATTTAACTCCGTTTCTGAAGGGAAACACACAGCACAGTTCTCATCGATGAAACACAGTGTGCTCTAGAGCAAGAAGCACGCTCTTGCTTTGTAGAGTCTCTAATAAGGCAGGAAACGTGAGTGTGCTCAGACAAAAGAACTGTGTTTCCTACACACACGGACCATATCTAGTTCAACTCTGATTCTGAAACTGATACAAACCACAGGTCCTCAATAATCCAATGCTTTTCCGTTAAGAGCGAGAAACGTGTGAGCTTCGTGAACTATGTAGCTTCGTTTGAGCTGAAAAGTGTCTGCGTTTACCAGAACCAAAATCTTGCTTTTAGGAAGACAAAGAGCCTGGCATTTAACTCCGTTTCTGAAGCGAAACACACAGCACAGTTCTCATCCATGAACCACACTGTGCTTTAGAGCAATAAGCACGTTCTTGCTTTCTAGGGTCTCTAATAAGGCCGGAAACCTGAGTGTGCTCAGAACAAAAGAACTGTGTTTCCTACACACACGGACCATATCTAGTTCAACTCTGCTTCTGAAACTGATACAAACCACAGGTCCTCTAACATCCAATGCTTTTCAGTTAAGAACGAGAAACGTGTTAGCTTCGTGAACTATGTAGCTTCTTTGGGCTAAAATGTGACTGCCTTTAACAGAAACGAAGTCTTGCTTGTAGGAAGACACAGAGCCTCGCATTTAACTCCGTTTCTGAAGGGAAAACCGCAGCACAGTTCTCATCCCTGAAACACACTCTGCTTTAGAGCAAGAAGCACACTCTTTCTTTCTAGAGTCTCTAATAAGGCGGGAAACATGAGTGTGCTCAGAACAAAAGAACTGTGTTTCCTACACACACGGACCATATCTAGTTCATCTCTGCTTCTGAAACTGAAACAAACCACAGGTCCTCTAACATCCAATGCTTTTCAGTTAAGAGCAAGAAACCTGTGAGCTAAGGGAACTATGTTGCTACTTTGGGCTGAAAAGTGACTGCGTTTTCCAGAAATTAAGTCCTGCTTTTATGAAAACACAGAGCCTGGCATTTAACTCCGTTTCTGAAGGGAAACACACAGCACAGTTCTCATCAATGAAACACAATCTGCTTTAGAGCAAGAAGCATGCTCTTCCTTTCTAGAGTCTCTAATAAGGCGAGAAACAGAAGTATGCTCAGAACAAAAGAACTGTGTTACCTACACACACGGACCATATCTAGTTCAACTCTGCTTCTGAAACTGATACAAACCACAGGTCCTCAATAATCCAATGCTTTTCAGTTAAGAGCTAGAAACGTGTGAGCTTAGTGAACTATGTAGCTTCTTTGGGCTGAAAGGTGACTGCGTTTACCAGAAACGAAGTATGCTTGTAGGAAGACACAGAGCCTGGCATTTAACTCCGTTTCTGAAGTGAAACACACAGCACAGTTCTCATCCATGAAACACACTCTGCTTTAGAACAAGAAGCATGCTCTTGCTTCCTAGAATCTCTAATAAGGCAGGAAACGTGAGTGTGCTAAGAACAAAAGAACTGTGTTTCCTACACACACGGACCATATCTAGTTCAACTCTGCTTATGAAACTGTTAGAACACAGGTCCTCTAACATCCAATGATTTTCAGTTAAGAGCAAGAAACGTGTGAGCTTCGTGAACTATGTAGCTTCTTTGGGCTGAAAAGTGACTGCGTTTAACAGAAACGAAGTCTTGATTGTAGGAAGACACAGAGCCTGGCATTTAACTCTGTTTCTGAAGGGAAACACACAGCACAGTTCTCATCCATGAAACACACTCTGCCTTAGAACAAGAAGCACGCTCTTGCTTTGTAGATTCTCTAATATGACAGGAAACATGAGTGTGATCAGAACAAAAGAACTGTGTTTCCTACACACACGGACCATATCTAGTTCAACTCTGCTTCTGAAACTGATACAAACCACAGGTCCTCTAACATCCAATGCTTTTCAGTTATGAGCGAGAATCGTGTGAGCTTCGTGAACTATGTAGCTTCATTTGAGCTAAAAAGTGACTGCATTTGCCAGAAAAGAAGTCTTGCTTGTAGGAATACACAGAGCCTGGCATTTAACTCCGTTTCTGAAGGGAAACCCACAGCACAGTTCTCATCCATGAAACACACTGCTTTAGGACAAGAAGCATGCTCTTGCTTTCTAGAGTCTCTAATAATTCCAGAAACGTGAGTGTGCTCAGAACAAAAAAAATGTGTTTCCTACACACACGGACCATATCTAGTTCAACTCTGCTTGTGTAACTGATACAAACCACAGGTCCTCTAACATCCAATGCTTTTCAGTTAAGAGCGAGAAACGTGTGAGCTTCGTGAACTATGTAGCTTCGTTTGAGCTAAAAAGTGACTGCGCTTACCAGAAAAGTAGTCTTGCTTGTAGGAAGACACAGAGCCTGGCATTTAACTCCGTTTCTGAAGTGAAACACACAGCACAGTTCTCATCCATGAAACACTCGGCTTTAGAACAAGAAGCATGCTCTTGCTTTCTACGATCTCTAATAAGGCGAGAAACATGAGTGTGCTCAGAACAAAAGAACTGTGTTACCTACACAAACGGACCATATCTAGTTCAACTCTGCTTCTGAGACTGATAGAACACAGGTCCTCGAACATCCAATGCTTTACAGTTAAGAGCGAGAAATGGGTAAGCTTCTTGAACAATGTAGCTTTTTTTGAGCTGAAAAGTGACTGGGTTTACCAGAAACGAAATCTTGCTTGTAGGAAGACACAGACCCTGGCATTTAACTCCGTTTCTGAAGGGAAACACACAGCACAGTTCTCATCCATGAAACACGTTCTGCTTTAGAGCAAGAAACACGCTCTTGCATTGTAGATTCTCTAATAAGGCAGGAAAGGTGAGTGTGCTCAGAACAAAAGAACTGTGTTTCCTACACACACGGACCATATCTAGTTCAACTCTGCTTCTGAAACTGATACAAACCACAGGTCCTCAATAATCCAATGCTTTTCATTTAAGAGCGAGAAACGTGTGAGCTTCGTGAACTATGTAGCTTCGTTTGAGCTGAAAAGTGTCTGCGTTTACCAGAACCAAAATCTTGCTTGTAGGAAGACACAGAGCCTGGCATTTAACTCCGTTTCTGAAGCGAAACACACAGCACAGTTCTCATCCATGAACCACACTATGCTTTAGAGCAAGAAGCACGTTCTTGCTTTCTAGAGTCTCTAATAAGGCCGGAAACATGAGTGTGCTCAGAACAAAAGAACTGTGTTTCCTACACACACGGACCATATCTAGTTCAACTCTGCTTCTGAAACTGATACAAACCACAGGTCCTCTAACATCCAATGCTTTTCAGTTATGAACGAGAAACGTGTTAGCTTCGTGAACTATGTAGCTTCTTTGGGCTAAAATGTGACTGCCTTTAACAGAAACGAAGTCTTGCTTGTAGGAAGACACAGAGCCTGGCATTTAACTCTGTTTCTGAAGGGAAACACACAGCACAGTTCTCATCCATGAAACACACTCTGCCTTAGAACAAGAAGCACGCTCTTGCTTTGTAGATTCTCTAATAAGACAGGAAACATGAGTGTGATCAGAACAAAAGAACTGTGTTTCCTACACACAAGGACCATATCTAGTTCAACTCTGCTTCTGAAACTGATACAAACCACAGGTCCTCAATAATCCAATGCTTTTCAGTTAAGAGCGAGAAACGTGTGAGCTTAGTGAACTATGTAGCTTCTTTGGACTGAAAGGTGACTGCGTTTACCAGAAACGAAGTCTTGCTTGTAGGAAGACACAGAGCCTGGCATTTAACTCCGTTTCTGAGGGGAAACCCACAGCACAGTTCTCATCCATGAAACACACTCTGCTTTAGATCAAGAAGCACACTCTTGCTTTCTAGAGTCTCTAATAAGGTGGGAAACGTGAGTGTGCTCAGAAAAAATGAACTGTGTTTCCTACCCTCACGGACCATATCTAGTTCAACTCTGCTTCTGAAACTGATACAAACCACAGGTCCTCAAACATCCAATGCTTTTCAGTTAACAGTGAGAAACGTGTGAGCTTCGTGAACTATGTAGCTTATTTGAGCTGAAAAGTGACTGCCTTTACCAAAAACAAAGTCTTGCTTGTAGGAAGACACAGAGCCTGGCATTTAACTCTGTTTCTGAAGGGAAACACACAGCACAGTTCTCATCAATGAAACACACTCTGCTTTAGAGCAAGAAGCATGCTCTTGCTTTCTAAGTCTCTTAAAAGGCAGGAAATGTGAGTGTGCTCAGAACAATACAACTGTGTTTCCTACACACACGGACCATATCTAGTTCAACTATGCTTCTGAAACTGATACAAACCACAGGTCCTCTAACATCCAATGCTTTTCAGTTAAGAGCGAGAAACGTGGGAGCTTTGTGAACTATGTAGCTTCTTTGCGCTGAAAAGTGACTGCGTTTACGAGAAATGAAGTCCTGCTTGTATGAAGACACAGAGCCTGGCATTTAACTCCGTTTCTGAAGGGAAACACACAGCACTGTTCTCATCAATGAAACACAATCTGCTTTAGAGCAAGAAGTATGCTCTTGCTTTCTAGAGTCTCTAATAAGGCGGGAAACCTGAGTGTGCTCTTAAATAAAGAACTGTGTTTCCGACACTCACGGACCATATCTAGTTCAACTCTGCTTCTGAAACTGATACAAACCACAGGTCCTCTAACCTCCAATGCTTTTCAATAAAGAGCGAGAAACGTGTGAGCTTCGTGAACTATGTAGCTTCGTTCGAGCTGAAAAGTGACTGTGTTTACCAGAAACGAATTCTTGCTTGTTGGAAGACACAGAGCCTGGCATTTAACTCCGTTTCTGAAGGGAAACACACAGCACAGTTCTCATCGATGAAACACAGTGTGCTCTAGAGCAAGAAGCACGCTCTTGCTTTGTAGAGTCTCTAATAAGGCAGGAAACGTGAGTGTGCTCAGACAAAAGAACTGTGTTTCCTACACACACGGACCATATCTAGTTCAACTCTGATTCTGAAACTGATACAAACCACAGGTCCTCAATAATCCAATGCTTTTCCGTTAAGAGCGAGAAACGTGTGAGCTTCGTGAACTATGTAGCTTCGTTTGAGCTGAAAAGTGTCTGCGTTTACCAGAACCAAAATCTTGCTTTTAGGAAGACAAAGAGCCTGGCATTTAACTCCGTTTCTGAAGCGAAACACACAGCACAGTTCTCATCCATGAACCACACTGTGCTTTAGAGCAATAAGCACGTTCTTGCTTTCTAGGGTCTCTAATAAGGCCGGAAACCTGAGTGTGCTCAGAACAAAAGAACTGTGTTTCCTACACACACGGACCATATCTAGTTCAACTCTGCTTCTGAAACTGATACAAACCACAGGTCCTCTAACATCCAATGCTTTTCAGTTAAGAACGAGAAACGTGTTAGCTTCGTGAACTATGTAGCTTCTTTGGGCTAAAATGTGACTGCCTTTAACAGAAACGAAGTCTTGCTTGTAGGAAGACACAGAGCCTCGCATTTAACTCCGTTTCTGAAGGGAAAACCGCAGCACAGTTCTCATCCCTGAAACACACTCTGCTTTAGAGCAAGAAGCACACTCTTTCTTTCTAGAGTCTCTAATAAGGCGGGAAACATGAGTGTGCTCAGAACAAAAGAACTGTGTTTCCTACACACACGGACCATATCTAGTTCATCTCTGCTTCTGAAACTGAAACAAACCACAGGTCCTCTAACATCCAATGCTTTTCAGTTAAGAGCAAGAAACCTGTGAGCTAAGGGAACTATGTTGCTACTTTGGGCTGAAAAGTGACTGCGTTTTCCAGAAATTAAGTCCTGCTTTTATGAAAACACAGAGCCTGGCATTTAACTCCGTTTCTGAAGGGAAACACACAGCACAGTTCTCATCAATGAAACACAATCTGCTTTAGAGCAAGAAGCATGCTCTTCCTTTCTAGAGTCTCTAATAAGGCGAGAAACAGAAGTATGCTCAGAACAAAAGAACTGTGTTACCTACACACACGGACCATATCTAGTTCAACTCTGCTTCTGAAACTGATACAAACCACAGGTCCTCAATAATCCAATGCTTTTCAGTTAAGAGCTAGAAACGTGTGAGCTTAGTGAACTATGTAGCTTCTTTGGGCTGAAAGGTGACTGCGTTTACCAGAAACGAAGTATGCTTGTAGGAAGACACAGAGCCTGGCATTTAACTCCGTTTCTGAAGTGAAACACACAGCACAGTTCTCATCCATGAAACACACTCTGCTTTAGAACAAGAAGCATGCTCTTGCTTCCTAGAATCTCTAATAAGGCAGGAAACGTGAGTGTGCTAAGAACAAAAGAACTGTGTTTCCTACACACACGGACCATATCTAGTTCAACTCTGCTTATGAAACTGTTAGAACACAGGTCCTCTAACATCCAATGATTTTCAGTTAAGAGCAAGAAACGTGTGAGCTTCGTGAACTATGTAGCTTCTTTGGGCTGAAAAGTGACTGCGTTTAACAGAAACGAAGTCTTGATTGTAGGAAGACACAGAGCCTGGCATTTAACTCTGTTTCTGAAGGGAAACACACAGCACAGTTCTCATCCATGAAACACACTCTGCCTTAGAACAAGAAGCACGCTCTTGCTTTGTAGATTCTCTAATATGACAGGAAACATGAGTGTGATCAGAACAAAAGAACTGTGTTTCCTACACACACGGACCATATCTAGTTCAACTCTGCTTCTGAAACTGATACAAACCACAGGTCCTCTAACATCCAATGCTTTTCAGTTATGAGCGAGAATCGTGTGAGCTTCGTGAACTATGTAGCTTCATTTGAGCTAAAAAGTGACTGCATTTGCCAGAAAAGAAGTCTTGCTTGTAGGAATACACAGAGCCTGGCATTTAACTCCGTTTCTGAAGGGAAACCCACAGCACAGTTCTCATCCATGAAACACACTGCTTTAGGACAAGAAGCATGCTCTTGCTTTCTAGAGTCTCTAATAATTCCAGAAACGTGAGTGTGCTCAGAACAAAAAAAATGTGTTTCCTACACACACGGACCATATCTAGTTCAACTCTGCTTGTGTAACTGATACAAACCACAGGTCCTCTAACATCCAATGCTTTTCAGTTAAGAGCGAGAAACGTGTGAGCTTCGTGAACTATGTAGCTTCGTTTGAGCTAAAAAGTGACTGCGCTTACCAGAAAAGTAGTCTTGCTTGTAGGAAGACACAGAGCCTGGCATTTAACTCCGTTTCTGAAGTGAAACACACAGCACAGTTCTCATCCATGAAACACTCGGCTTTAGAACAAGAAGCATGCTCTTGCTTTCTACGATCTCTAATAAGGCGAGAAACATGAGTGTGCTCAGAACAAAAGAACTGTGTTACCTACACAAACGGACCATATCTAGTTCAACTCTGCTTCTGAGACTGATAGAACACAGGTCCTCGAACATCCAATGCTTTACAGTTAAGAGCGAGAAATGGGTAAGCTTCTTGAACAATGTAGCTTTTTTTGAGCTGAAAAGTGACTGGGTTTACCAGAAACGAAATCTTGCTTGTAGGAAGACACAGACCCTGGCATTTAACTCCGTTTCTGAAGGGAAACACACAGCACAGTTCTCATCCATGAAACACGTTCTGCTTTAGAGCAAGAAACACGCTCTTGCATTGTAGATTCTCTAATAAGGCAGGAAAGGTGAGTGTGCTCAGAACAAAAGAACTGTGTTTCCTACACACACGGACCATATCTAGTTCAACTCTGCTTCTGAAACTGATACAAACCACAGGTCCTCAATAATCCAATGCTTTTCATTTAAGAGCGAGAAACGTGTGAGCTTCGTGAACTATGTAGCTTCGTTTGAGCTGAAAAGTGTCTGCGTTTACCAGAACCAAAATCTTGCTTGTAGGAAGACACAGAGCCTGGCATTTAACTCCGTTTCTGAAGCGAAACACACAGCACAGTTCTCATCCATGAACCACACTATGCTTTAGAGCAAGAAGCACGTTCTTGCTTTCTAGAGTCTCTAATAAGGCCGGAAACATGAGTGTGCTCAGAACAAAAGAACTGTGTTTCCTACACACACGGACCATATCTAGTTCAACTCTGCTTCTGAAACTGATACAAACCACAGGTCCTCTAACATCCAATGCTTTTCAGTTATGAACGAGAAACGTGTTAGCTTCGTGAACTATGTAGCTTCTTTGGGCTAAAATGTGACTGCCTTTAACAGAAACGAAGTCTTGCTTGTAGGAAGACACAGAGCCTGGCATTTAACTCTGTTTCTGAAGGGAAACACACAGCACAGTTCTCATCCATGAAACACACTCTGCCTTAGAACAAGAAGCACGCTCTTGCTTTGTAGATTCTCTAATAAGACAGGAAACATGAGTGTGATCAGAACAAAAGAACTGTGTTTCCTACACACAAGGACCATATCTAGTTCAACTCTGCTTCTGAAACTGATACAAACCACAGGTCCTCAATAATCCAATGCTTTTCAGTTAAGAGCGAGAAACGTGTGAGCTTAGTGAACTATGTAGCTTCTTTGGACTGAAAGGTGACTGCGTTTACCAGAAACGAAGTCTTGCTTGTAGGAAGACAAAGAGCCTGGCATTTAACTCCGTTTCTGAGGGGAAACCCACAGCACAGTTCTCATCCATGAAACACACTCTGCTTTAGATCAAGAAGCACACTCTTGCTTTCTAGAGTCTATAATAAGGTGGGAAACGTGAGTGTGCTCAGAAAAAATGAACTGTGTTTCCTACCCTCACGGACCATATCTAGTTCAACTCTGCTTCTGAAACTGATACAAACCACAGGTCCTCAAACATCCAATGCTTTTCAGTTAACAGTGAGAAACGTGTGAGCTTCGTGAACTATGTAGCTTATTTGGGCTGAAAAGTGACTGCCTTTACCAAAAACAAAGTCTTGCTTGTAGGAAGACACAGAGCCTGGCATTTAACTCTGTTTCTGAAGGGAAACACACAGCACAGTTCTCATCAATGAAACACACTCTGCTTTAGAGCAAGAAGCATGCTCTTGCTTTCTAAGTCTCTTAAAAGGCAGGAAATGTGAGTGTGCTCAGAACAATACAACTGTGTTTCCTACACACACGGACCATATCTAGTTCAACTATGCTTCTGAAACTGATACAAACCACAGGTCCTCTAACATCCAATGCTTTTCAGTTAAGAGCGAGAAACGTGGGAGCTTTGTGAACTATGTAGCTTCTTTGCGCTGAAAAGTGACTGCGTTTACGAGAAATGAAGTCCTGCTTGTATGAAGACACAGAGCCTGGCATTTAACTCCGTTTCTGAAGGGAAACACACAGCACTGTTCTCATCAATGAAACACAATCTGCTTTAGAGCAAGAAGTATGCTCTTGCTTTCTAGAGTCTCTAATAAGGCGGGAAACCTGAGTGTGCTCTTAAATAAAGAACTGTGTTTCCGACACTCACGGACCATATCTAGTTCAACTCTGCTTCTGAAACTGATACAAACCACAGGTCCTCTAACCTCCAATGCTTTTCAATAAAGAGCGAGAAACGTGTGAGCTTCGTGAACTATGTAGCTTCGTTCGAGCTGAAAAGTGACTGTGTTTACCAGAAACGAATTCTTGCTTGTTGGAAGACACAGAGCCTGGCATTTAACTCCGTTTCTGAAGGGAAACACACAGCACAGTTCTCATCGATGAAACACAGTGTGCTCTAGAGCAAGAAGCACGCTCTTGCTTTGTAGAGTCTCTAATAAGGCAGGAAACGTGAGTGTGCTCAGACAAAAGAACTGTGTTTCCTACACACACGGACCATATCTAGTTCAACTCTGATTCTGAAACTGATACAAACCACAGGTCCTCAATAATCCAATGCTTTTCCGTTAAGAGCGAGAAACGTGTGAGCTTCGTGAACTATGTAGCTTCGTTTGAGCTGAAAAGTGTCTGCGTTTACCAGAACCAAAATCTTGCTTTTAGGAAGACAAAGAGCCTGGCATTTAACTCCGTTTCTGAAGCGAAACACACAGCACAGTTCTCATCCATGAACCACACTGTGCTTTAGAGCAATAAGCACGTTCTTGCTTTCTAGGGTCTCTAATAAGGCCGGAAACCTGAGTGTGCTCAGAACAAAAGAACTGTGTTTCCTACACACACGGACCATATCTAGTTCAACTCTGCTTCTGAAACTGATACAAACCACAGGTCCTCTAACATCCAATGCTTTTCAGTTAAGAACGAGAAACGTGTTAGCTTCGTGAACTATGTAGCTTCTTTGGGCTAAAATGTGACTGCCTTTAACAGAAACGAAGTCTTGCTTGTAGGAAGACACAGAGCCTCGCATTTAACTCCGTTTCTGAAGGGAAAACCGCAGCACAGTTCTCATCCCTGAAACACACTCTGCTTTAGAGCAAGAAGCACACTCTTTCTTTCTAGAGTCTCTAATAAGGCGGGAAACATGAGTGTGCTCAGAACAAAAGAACTGTGTTTCCTACACACACGGACCATATCTAGTTCATCTCTGCTTCTGAAACTGAAACAAACCACAGGTCCTCTAACATCCAATGCTTTTCAGTTAAGAGCAAGAAACCTGTGAGCTAAGGGAACTATGTTGCTACTTTGGGCTGAAAAGTGACTGCGTTTTCCAGAAATTAAGTCCTGCTTTTATGAAAACACAGAGCCTGGCATTTAACTCCGTTTCTGAAGGGAAACACACAGCACAGTTCTCATCAATGAAACACAATCTGCTTTAGAGCAAGAAGCATGCTCTTCCTTTCTAGAGTCTCTAATAAGGCGAGAAACAGAAGTATGCTCAGAACAAAAGAACTGTGTTACCTACACACACGGACCATATCTAGTTCAACTCTGCTTCTGAAACTGATACAAACCACAGGTCCTCAATAATCCAATGCTTTTCAGTTAAGAGCTAGAAACGTGTGAGCTTAGTGAACTATGTAGCTTCTTTGGGCTGAAAGGTGACTGCGTTTACCAGAAACGAAGTATGCTTGTAGGAAGACACAGAGCCTGGCATTTAACTCCGTTTCTGAAGCGAAATACACAGCACAGTTCTCATCCATGAAACACACTCTGCTTTAGAGCAAGAACCTCGCACTTGCTTTCTAGAGTCTCTAATAAGGCCGGAAACCTGAGTGTGCTCAGAACAAAAGAACTGTGTTTCCTACACACACGGACCATATCTAGTTCAACTCTGCTTCTGAATCTGATACAAACCACAGGTCCTCAAACATTCAAGGCTTTTCAGTTAACAGTGAGAAACGTGTGAGCTTCGTGAACTATGTAGCTTATTTGGGCTGAAAAGTGACTGCCTTTTCCAAAAACAAAGTCTTTCTTGTAGGAAGACACAGAGCCTGGCATTTAACTCTGTTTCTGAAGGGAAACACACAGCACAGTTATCATCAATGAAACACACTCTGCTTTAGAGCAAGAAGCATGCTCTTGCTTTCTAAGTCTCTAAAAAGGCAGGAAATGTGAGTGTGCTCAGAACAAAAGAACTGTGTTTCCTACACACACCGACCATATCTAGTTCAACTATGCTTCTGAAACTGATACAAACCACAGGTCCTCTAACATCCAATGCTTTTCAGTTAAGAGCGAGAAACGTGTGAGCTTCGTGAACTATGTAGCTTCGTTTGAGCTGAAAAGTGACTGCGTTTACCGGAAAAGAAGTCTTGCTTGTAGGAAGACATAGAGCCTGGCATTTAACTCCGTTCCTGAAGGGAAACACACAGCACAGTTCTCATCGATGAAACACAGTGTGCTCTAGAGCAAGAAGCACGCTCTTGCTTTGTAGAGTCTCTAATAAGGCAGGAAACGTGAGTGTGCTCACAAAAAAGAACTGTGTTTCCTACACACACGGACCATATCTAGTTCAACTCTGCTTCTGAAACTGCTACAAACCACAGGTCCTCAATAATCCAATGCTTTTCAGTTAAGAGCGAGAAACGTGTGAGCTACGTGAACTATGTAGTTTCGTTCGAGCTGAAAAGTGACCGTGTTTACCAGAAACGAATTCTTGCTTGTTGGAAGACACAGAGCCTGGCATTTAACTCCGTTTCTGAAGGGAAACACACAGCATAGTTGGCATCGATGAAACACACTCTGCTTTAGAGCAAGAAGCATGCTCTTGCTTTCTAGGGTCTCTAATAAGGCGGGAAACGTGAGTGTGCTCAGAACAAAAGAACTGTGTTTCCTACACACACGGACCATATCTAGTTCATCTGTGCTTCTGAAACTGATACAAACCACAGGTCCTCTAACATCCAATGCTTTTCAGTTAAGAGTGAGAAACGTGTGAGCTTCGTGAACTATGTAGCTTCGTTTGAGCTGAAAAGTGACTGCGTTTACCCGAAAAGAAGTCTTGCTTGTAGGAAGACATAGAGCCTGGCATTTAACTCCGTTTCTGAAGGGAAACACACAGCACAGTTCTCATCGATGAAACACAGTGTGCTCTAGAGCAAGAAGCACACTCTTGCTTTGTAGAGTCTCTAATAAGGCAGGAAACGTGAGTGTGCTCAGAACAAAAGAACTGTGTTTCCTACACACATGGACAATATCTAGTTCAACTCTACTTCTGAAACTGATACAAACCACAGGTCCTCAAACATCCAATGCTTTTCAGTTAAGAGCGTGAAACGTCTGAGCTTTGTGGACTATGTAGCTTCTTTGGGCTGAAAAGTGACTGAGTTTACCAGAAACGAAGTATTGCTTGTAGGAAGACAAAGATCCTGGCATTTAACTCCGTTTCTGAAGAGAAACACACAGCACAGTTCTCATCCATGAACCACACTGTGCTTTAGAGCAAGAAGCACGTTCTTGCTTTCTAGGGTCTCTAATAAGGCCGGAAACCTGAGTGTGCTCAGAACAAAAGAACTGTGTTTCCTACACACACGGACCATATCTAGTTCAACTCTGCTTCTGAAACTGATACAAACCACACGTCCTCTAACATCCAATGCTTTTCAGTTAAGAACGAGAAACGTGTTAGCTTCGTGAACTATGTAGCTTCTTTGGGCTAAAATGTGACTGCCTTTAACAGAAACGAAGTCTTGCTTGTAGGAAGACACAGAGCCTCGCATTTAACTCCGTTTCTGAAGGGAAAACCGCAGCACAGTTCTCATCCCTGAAACACACTCTGCTTTAGAGCAAGAAGCACACTCTTTCTTTCTAGAGTCTCTAATAAGGCGGGAAACATGAGTGTGCTCAGAACAAAAGAACTGTGTTTCCTACACACACGGACCATATCTAGTTCATCTCTGCTTCTGAAACTGAAACACACCACAGGTCCTCTAACATCCAATGCTTTTCAGTTAAGAGCAAGAAACCTGTGAGCTAAGGGAACTATGTTGCTACTTTGGGCTGAAAAGTGACTGCGTTTTCCAGAAATTAAGTCCTGCTTTTATGAAAACACAGAGCCTGGCATTTAACTCCGTTTCTGAAGGGAAACACACAGCACAGTTCTCATCAATGAAACACAATCTGCTTTAGAGCAAGAAGCATGCTCTTCCTTTCTAGAGTCTCTAATAAGGCGAGAAACATGAGTATGCTCAGAACAAAAGAACTGTGTTACCTACACACACGGACCATATCTAGTTCAACTCTGCTTCTGAAACTGATACAAACCACAGGTCCTCAATAATCCAATGCTTTTCAGTTAAGAGCTACAAACGTGTGAGCTTAGTGAACTCTGTAGCTTCTTTGGGCTGAAAGGTGACTGCGTTTACCAGAAACGAAGTCTTGCTTGTAGGAAGACACAGAGCCTGGCATTTAACTCCGTTTCTGAAGTGAAACACACAGCACAGTTCTCATCCATGAAACACACTCTGCTTTAGAGCAAGAAGCATGCTCTTGCTTTCTAGAATCTCTAATAAGGCAGGAAACGTGAGTGTGCTAAGAACAAAAGAACTGTGTTTCCTACACACACGGACCATATCTAGTTCAACTCTGCTTATGAAACTGTTAGAACACAGGTCCTCTAACATCCAATGATTTTCAGTTAAGAGCAAGAAACGTGTGAGCTTCGTGAACTATGTAGCTTCTTTGGGCTGAAAAGTGACTGCGTTTAACAGAAACGAAGTCTTGATTGTAGGAAGACACAGAGCCTGGCATTTAACTCTGTTTCTGAAGGGAAACACACAGCACAGTTCTCATCCATGAAACACACTCTGCCTTAGAACAAGAAGCACGCTCTTGCTTTGTAGATTCTCTAATAAGACAGGAAACATGAGTGTGATCAGAACAAAAGAACTGTGTTTCCTACACACACGGACCATATCTAGTTCAACTCTGCTTCTGAAACTGATACAAACCACAGGTCCTCTAACCTCCAATGCTTTTCAATAAAGAGCGAGAAACGTGTGAGCTTCGTGAACTATGTAGCTTCGTTCGAGCTGAAAAGTGACTGTGTTTACCAGAAACGAATTCTTGCTTGTTGGAAGACACAGAGCCTGGCATTTAACTCCGTTTCTGAAGGGAAACACACAGCACAGTTCTCATCGATGAAACACAGTGTGCTCTAGAGCAAGAAGCACGCTCTTGCTTTGTAGAGTCTCTAATAAGGCAGGAAACATGAGTGTGCTCAGACAAAAGAACTGTGTTTCCTACACACACGGACCATATCTAGTTCAACTCTGATTCTGAAACTGATACAAACCACAGGTCCTCAATAATCCAATGCTTTTCAGTTAAGAGCGAGAAACGTGTGAGCTTCGTGAACTATGTAGCTTCGTTTGAGCTGAAAAGTGTCTGCGTTTACCAGAACCAAAATCTTGCTTTTAGGAAGACACAGAGCCTGGCATTTAACTCCGTTTCTGAAGCGAAACACACAGCACAGTTCTCATCCATGAACCACACTGTGCTTTAGAGCAAGAAGCACGTTCTTGCTTTCTAGGGTCTCTAATAAGGCCGGAAACCTGAGTGTGCTCAGAACAAAAGAACTGTGTTTCCTACACACACGGACCATATCTAGTTCAACTCTGCTTCTGAAACTGATACAAACCACAGGTCCTCTAACATCCAATGCTTTTCAGTTAAGAACGAGAAACGTGTTAGCTTCGTGAACTATGTAGCTTCTTTGGGCTAAAATGTGACTGCCTTTAACAGAAACGAAGTCTTGCTTGTAGGAAGACACAGAGCCTCGCATTTAACTCCCTTTCTGAAGGGAAAACCGCAGCACAGTTCTCATCCCTGAAACACACTCTGCTTTAGAGCAAGAAGCACACTCTTGCTTTCTAGGGTCTCTAATAAGGCGGGAAACATGAGTGTGCTCAGAACAAAAGAACTGTGTTTCCTACACACACGGACCATATCTAGTTCATCTCTGCTTCTGAAACTGAAACAAACCACAGGTCCTCTAACATCCAATGCTTTTCAGTTAAGAGCAAGAAACCTGTGAGCTAAGGGAACTATGTTGCTACTTTGGGCTGAAAAGTGACTGCGTTTTCCAGAAATTAAGTCCTGCTTTTATGAAAACACAGAGCCTGGCATTTAACTCCGTTTCTGAAGGGAAACACACAGCACAGTTCTCATCAATGAAACACAATCTGCTTTAGAGCAAGAAGCATGCTCTTCCTTTCTAGAGTCTCTAATAAGGCGAGAAACATGAGTATGCTCAGAACAAAAGAACTGTGTTACCTACACACACGGACCATATCTAGTTCAACTCTGCTTCTGAAACTGATACAAACCACAGGTCCTCAATAATCCAATGCTTTTCAGTTAAGAGCTAGAAACGTGTGAGCTTAGTGAACTATGTAGCTTCTTTGGGCTGAAAGGTGACTGCGTTTACCAGAAACGAAGTATGCTTGTAGGAAGACACAGAGCCTGGCATTTAACTCTGTTTCTGAAGTGAAACACACAGCACAGTTCTCATCCATGAAACACACTCTGCTTTAGAGCAAGAAGCATGCTCTTGCTTTCTAGAATCTCTAATAAGGCAGGAAACGTGAGTGTGCTAAGAACAAAAGAACTGTGTTTCCTACACACACGGACCATATCTAGTTCAACTCTGCTTATGAAACTGTTAGAACACAGGTCCTCTAACATCCAATGATTTTCAGTTAAGAGCAAGAAACGTGTGAGCTTCGTGAACTATGTAGCTTCTTTGGGCTGAAAAGTGACTGCGTTTAACAGAAACGAAGTCTTGATTGTAGGAAGACACAGAGCCTGGCATTTAACTCTGTTTCTGAAGGGAAACACACAGCACAGTTCTCATCCATGAAACACACTCTGCCTTAGAACAAGAAGCACGCTCTTGCTTTGTAGATTCTCTAATAAGACAGGAAACATGAGTGTGATCAGAACAAAAGAACTGTGTTTCCTACACACACGGACCATATCTAGTTCAACTCTGCTTCTGAAACTGATACAAACCACAGGTCCTCTAACCTCCATTGCTTTTCAATAAAGAGCGAGAAACGTGTGAGCTTCGTGAACTATGTAGCTTCGTTCGAGCTGAAAAGTGACTGTGTTTACCAGAAACGAATTCTTGCTTGTTGGAAGACACAGAGCCTGGCATTTAACTCCGTTTCTGAAGGGAAACACACAGCACAGTTCTCATCGATGAAACACAGTGTGCTTTAGAGCAAGAAGCACGCTCTTTCTTTCTAGAGTCTCTAAAAAGGCGGGAAACGTGAGTGTGCTCAGAACAAAAGAAATGTGTTTCCTACACACACGGACCATATCTAGTTCATCTCTGCTTCTGAAACTGATACAAACCACAGGTCCTCAATAATCCAATGCTTTTCAGTTAAGAGCTACAAACGTGTGAGCTTAGTGAACTCTGTAGCTTCTTTGGGCTGAAAGGTGACTGCGTTTACCAGAAACGAAGTCTTGCTTGTAGGAAGACACAGAGCCTGGCATTTAACTCCGTTTCTGAAGTGAAACACACAGCACAGTTCTCATCCATGAAACACACTCTGCTTTAGAGCAAGAAGCATGCTCTTGCTTTCTAGAATCTCTAATAAGGCAGGAAACGTGAGTGTGCTAAGAACAAAAGAACTGTGTTTCCTACACACACGGACCATATCTAGTTCAACTCTGCTTATGAAACTGTTAGAACACAGGTCCTCTAACATCCAATGATTTTCAGTTAAGAGCAAGAAACGTGTGAGCTTCGTGAACTATGTAGCTTCTTTGGGCTGAAAAGTGACTGCGTTTAACAGAAACGAAGTCTTGATTGTAGGAAGACACAGAGCCTGGCATTTAACTCTGTTTCTGAAGGGAAACACACAGCACAGTTCTCATCCATGAAACACACTCTGCCTTAGAACAAGAAGCACGCTCTTGCTTTGTAGATTCTCTAATAAGACAGGAAACATGAGTGTGATCAGAACAAAAGAACTGTGTTTCCTACACACACGGACCATATCTAGTTCAACTCTGCTTCTGAAACTGATACAAACCACAGGTCCTCTAACCTCCAATGCTTTTCAATAAAGAGCGAGAAACGTGTGAGCTTCGTGAACTATGTAGCTTCGTTCGAGCTGAAAAGTGACTGTGTTTACCAGAAACGAATTCTTGCTTGTTGGAAGACACAGAGCCTGGCATTTAACTCCGTTTCTGAAGGGAAACACACAGCACAGTTCTCATCGATGAAACACAGTGTGCTCTAGAGCAAGAAGCACGCTCTTGCTTTGTAGAGTCTCTAATAAGGCAGGAAACATGAGTGTGCTCAGACAAAAGAACTGTGTTTCCTACACACACGGACCATATCTAGTTCAACTCTGATTCTGAAACTGATACAAACCACAGGTCCTCAATAATCCAATGCTTTTCAGTTAAGAGCGAGAAACGTGTGAGCTTCGTGAACTATGTAGCTTCGTTTGAGCTGAAAAGTGTCTGCGTTTACCAGAACCAAAATCTTGCTTTTAGGAAGACACAGAGCCTGGCATTTAACTCCGTTTCTGAAGCGAAACACACAGCACAGTTCTCATCCATGAACCACACTGTGCTTTAGAGCAAGAAGCACGTTCTTGCTTTCTAGGGTCTCTAATAAGGCCGGAAACCTGAGTGTGCTCAGAACAAAAGAACTGTGTTTCCTACACACACGGACCATATCTAGTTCAACTCTGCTTCTGAAACTGATACAAACCACAGGTCCTCTAACATCCAATGCTTTTCAGTTAAGAACGAGAAACGTGTTAGCTTCGTGAACTATGTAGCTTCTTTGGGCTAAAATGTGACTGCCTTTAACAGAAACGAAGTCTTGCTTGTAGGAAGACACAGAGCCTCGCATTTAACTCCCTTTCTGAAGGGAAAACCGCAGCACAGTTCTCATCCCTGAAACACACTCTGCTTTAGAGCAAGAAGCACACTCTTTCTTTCTAGAGTCTCTAATAAGGCGGGAAACATGAGTGTGCTCAGAACAAAAGAACTGTGTTTCCTACACACACGGACCATATCTAGTTCATCTCTGCTTCTGAAACTGAAACAAACCACAGGTCCTCTAACATCCAATGCTTTTCAGTTAAGAGCAAGAAACCTGTGAGCTAAGGGAACTATGTTGCTACTTTGGGCTGAAAAGTGACTGCGTTTTCCAGAAATTAAGTCCTGGTTTTATGAAAACACAGAGCCTGGCATTGAACTCCGTTTCTGAAGGGAAACACACAGCACAGTTCTCATCAATGAAACACAATCTGCTTTAGAGCAAGAAGCATGCTCTTCCTTTCTAGAGTCTCTAATAAGGCGAGAAACATGAGTATGCTCAGAACAAAAGAACTGTGTTACCTACACACACGGACCATAACTAGTTCAACTCTGCTTCTGAAACTGATACAAACCACAGGTCCTCAATAATCCAATGCTTTTCAGTTAAGAGCTAGAAACGTGTGAGCTTAGTGAACTATGTAGCTTCTTTGGGCTGAAAGGTGACTGCGTTTACCAGAAACGAAGTATGCTTGTAGGAAGACACAGAGCCTGGCATTTAACTCCGTTTCTGAAGTGAAACACACAGCACAGTTCTCATCCATGAAACACACTCTGCTTTAGAGCAAGAAGCATGCTCTTGCTTTCTAGAATCTCTAATAAGGCAGGAAACGTGAGTGTGCTAAGAACAAAAGAACTGTGTTTCCTACACACATGGACCATATCTAGTTCAACTCTGCTTATGAAACTGTTAGAACACAGGTCCTCTAACATCCAATGATTTTCAGTTAAGAGCAAGAAACGTGTGAGCTTCGTGAACTATGTAGCTTCTTTGGGCTGAAAAGTGACTGCGTTTAACAGAAACGAAGTCTTGATTGTAGGAAGACACAGAGCCTGGCATTTAACTCTGTTTCTGAAGGGAAACACACAGCACAGTTCTCATCCATGAAACACACTCTGCCTTAGAACAAGAAGCACGCTCTTGCTTTGTAGATTCTCTAATAAGACAGGAAACATGAGTGTGATCAGAAAAAAAGAACTGTGTTTCCTACACACACGGACCATATCTAGTTCAACTCTGCTTCTGAAACTGATACAAACCACAGGTCCTCAATAATCCAATGCTTTTCAGTTAAGAGGGAGAAACGTGTGAGCTTAGTGAACTATGTAGCTTCTTTGGACTGAAAGGTGACTGCGTTTACCAGAAAAGAAGTCTTGCTTGTAGGAAGACACAGAGCCTGGCATTTAACTCCGTTTCTGAAGGGAAATACACAGCACAGTTCTCATCCATGAAACACACTCTGCTTTAGAGCAAGAACCTCGCACTTGCTTTCTAGAGTCTCTAATAAGGCCGGAAACCTGAGTGTGCTCAGAACAAAAGAACTGTGTTTCCTACACACACGGACCATATCTAGTTCAACTCTGCTTCTGAATCTGATACAAACCACAGGTCCTCAAACATTCAAGGCTTTTCAGTTAACAGTGAGAAACGTGTGAGCTTCGTGAACTATGTAGCTTATTTGGGCTGAAAAGTGACTGCCTTTTCCAAAAACAAAGTCTTTCTTGTAGGAAGACACAGAGCCTGGCATTTAACTCTGTTTCTGAAGGGAAACACACAGCACAGTTATCATCAATGAAACACACTCTGCTTTAGAGCAAGAAGCATGCTCTTGCTTTCTAAGTCTCTAAAAAGGCAGGAAATGTGACTGTGCTCAGAACAAAAGAACTGTGTTTCCTACACACACCGACCATATCTAGTTCAACTATGCTTCTGAAACTGATACAAACCACAGGTCCTTTAACATCCAATGCTTTTCAGTTAAGAGCGAGAAACGTGTGAGCTTCGTGAACTATGTAGCTTCGTTTGAGCTGAAAAGTGACTGCGTTTACCCGAAAAGAAGTCTTGCTTGTAGGAAGACATAGAGCCTGGCATTTAACTCCGTTTCTGAAGGGAAACACACAGCACAGTTCTCATCGATGAAACACAGTGTGCTCTAGAGCAAGAAGCACACTCTTGCTTTGTAGAGTCTCTAATAAGGCAGGAAACGTGAGTGTGCTCAGAACAAAAGAACTGTGTTTCCTACACACATGGACAATATCTAGTTCAACTCTACTTCTGAAACTGATACAAACCACAGGTCCTCAAACATCCAATGCTTTTCAGTTAAGAGCGTGAAACGTCTGAGCTTTGTGGACTATGTAGCTTCTTTGGGCTGAAAAGTGACTGAGTTTACCAGAAACGAAGTATTGCTTGTAGGAAGACAAAGATCCTGGCATTTAACTCCGTTTCTGAAGAGAAACTCACAGCACAGTTCTCATCCATGAACCACACTGTGCTTTAGAGCAAGAAGCACGTTCTTGCTTTCTAGGGTCTCTAATAAGGCCGGAAACCTGAGTGTGCTCAGAACAAAAGAACTGTGTTTCCTACACACACGGACCATATCTAGTTCAACTCTGCTTCTGAAACTGATACAAACCACAGGTCCTCTAACATCCAATGCTTTTCAGTTAAGAACGAGAAACGTGTTAGCTTCGTGAACTATGTAGCTTCTTTGGGCTAAAATGTGACTGCCTTTAACAGAAACGAAGTCTTGCTTGTAGGAAGACACAGAGCCTCGCATTTAACTCCGTTTCTGAAGGGAAAACCGCAGCACAGTTCTCATCCCTGAAACACACTCTGCTTTAGAGCAAGAAGCACACTCTTTCTTTCTAGAGTCTCTAATAAGGCGGGAAACATGAGTGTGCTCAGAACAAAAGAACTGTGTTTCCTACACACACGGACCATATCTAGTTCATCTCTGCTTCTGAAACTGAAACAAACCACAGGTCCTCTAACATCCAATGCTTTTCAGTTAAGAGCAAGAAACCTGTGAGCTAAGGGAACTATGTTGCTACTTTGGGCTGAAAAGTGACTGCGTTTTCCAGAAATTAAGTCCTGCTTTTATGAAAACACAGAGCCTGGCATTTAACTCCGTTTCTGAAGGGAAACACACAGCACAGTTCTCATCAATGAAACACAATCTGCTTTAGAGCAAGAAGCATGCTCTTCCTTTCTAGAGTCTCTAATAAGGCGAGAAACATGAGTATGCTCAGAACAAAAGAACTGTGTTACCTACACACACGGACCATATCTAGTTCAACTCTGCTTCTGAAACTGATACAAACCACAGGTCCTCAATAATCCAATGCTTTTCAGTTAAGAGCTAGAAACGTGTGAGCTTAGTGAACTATGTAGCTTCTTTGGGCTGAAAGGTGACTGCGTTTACCAGAAACGAAGTATGCTTGTAGGAAGACAGAGAGCCTGGCATTTAACTCCGTTTCTGAAGTGAAACACACAGCACAGTTCTCATCCATGAAACACACTCTGCTTTAGAGCAAGAAGCATGCTCTTGCTTTCTAGAATCTCTAATAAGGCAGGAAACGTGAGTGTGCTAAGAACAAAAGAACTGTGTTTCCTACACACACGGACCATATCTAGTTCAACTCTGCTTATGAAACTGTTAGAACACAGGTCCTCTAACATCCAATGATTTTCAGTTAAGAGCAAGAAACGTGTGAGCTTCGTGAACTATGTAGCTTCTTTGGGCTGAAAAGTGACTGCGTTTAACAGAAACGAAGTCTTGATTGTAGGAAGACACAGAGCCTGGCATTTAACTCTGTTTCTGAAGGGAAACACACAGCACAGTTCTCATCCATGAAACACACTCTGCCTTAGAACAAGAAGCACGCTCTTGCTTTGTAGATTCTCTAATAAGACAGGAAACATGAGTGTGATCAGAACAAAAGAACTGTGTTTCCTACACACACGGACCATATCTAGTTCAACTCTGCATCTGAAACTGATACAAACCACAGGTCCTCTAACCTCCATTGCTTTTCAATAAAGAGCGAGAAACGTGTGAGCTTCGTGAACTATGTAGCTTCGTTCGAGCTGAAAAGTGACTGTGTTTACCAGAAACGAATTCTTGCTTGTTGGAAGACACAGAGCCTGGCATTTAACTCCGTTTCTGAAGGGAAACACACAGCACAGTTCTCATCGATGAAACACAGTGTGCTCTAGAGCAAGAAGCACGCTCTTGCTTTGTAGAGTCTCTAATAAGGCAGGAAACATGAGTGTGCTCAGACAAAAGAACTGTGTTTCCTACACACACGGACCATATCTAGTTCAACTCTGATTCTGAAACTGATACAAACCACAGGTCCTCAATAATCCAATGCTTTTCAGTTAAGAGCGAGAAACGTGTGAGCTTCGTGAACTATGTAGCTTCGTTTGAGCTGAAAAGTGTCTGCGTTTACCAGAACCAAAATCTTGCTTTTAGGAAGACACAGAGCCTGGCATTTAACTCCGTTTCTGAAGCGAAACACACAGCACAGTTCTCATCCATGAACCACACTGTGCTTTAGAGCAAGAAGCACGTTCTTGCTTTCTAGGGTCTCTAATAAGGCCGGAAACCTGAGTGTGCTCAGAACAAAAGAACTGTGTTTCCTACACACACGGACCATATCTAGTTCAACTCTGCTTCTGAAACTGATACAAACCACAGGTCCTCTAACATCCAATGCTTTTCAGTTAAGAACGAGAAACGTGTTAGCTTCGTGAACTATGTAGCTTCTTTGGGCTAAAATGTGACTGCCTTTAACAGAAACGAAGTCTTGCTTGTAGGAAGACACAGAGCCTCGCATTTAACTCCCTTTCTGAAGGGAAAACCGCAGCACAGTTCTCATCCCTGAAACACACTCTGCTTTAGAGCAAGAAGCACACTCTTTCTTTCTAGAGTCTCTAATAAGGCGGGAAACATGAGTGTGCTCAGAACAAAAGAACTGTGTTTCCTACACACACGGACCATATCTAGTTCATCTCTGCTTCTGAAACTGAAACAAACCACAGGTCCTCTAACATCCAATGCTTTTCAGTTAAGAGCAAGAAACCTGTGAGCTAAGGGAACTATGTTGCTACTTTGGGCTGAAAAGTGACTGCGTTTTCCAGAAATTAAGTCCTGCTTTTATGAAAACACAGAGCCTGGCATTTAACTCCGTTTCTGAAGGGAAACACACAGCACAGTTCTCATCAATGAAACACAATCTGCTTTAGAGCAAGAAGCATGCTCTTCCTTTCTAGAGTCTCTAATAAGGCGAGAAACATGAGTATGCTCAGAACAAAAGAACTGTGTTACCTACACACACGGACCATATCTAGTTCAACTCTGCTTCTGAAACTGATACAAACCACAGGTCCTCAATAATCCAATGCTTTTCAGTTAAGAGCTAGAAACGTGTGAGCTTAGTGAACTATGTAGCTTCTTTGGGCTGAAAGGTGACTGCGTTTACCAGAAACGAAGTATGCTTGTAGGAAGACACAGAGCCTGGCATTTAACTCCGTTTCTGAAGTGAAACACACAGCACAGTTCTCATCCATGAAACACACTCTGCTTTAGAGCAAGAAGCATGCTCTTGCTTTCTAGAATCTCTAATAAGGCAGGAAACGTGAGTGTGCTAAGAACAAAAGAACTGTGTTTCCTACACACACGGACCATATCTAGTTCAACTCTGCTTATGAAACTGTTAGAACACAGGTCCTCTAACATCCAATGATTTTCAGTTAAGAGCAAGAAACGTGTGAGCTTCGTGAACTATGTAGCTTCTTTGGGCTGAAAAGTGACTGCGTTTAACAGAAACGAAGTCTTGATTGTAGGAAGACACAGAGCCTGGCATTTAACTCTGTTTCTGAAGGGAAACACACAGCACAGTTCTCATCCATGAAACACACTCTGCCTTAGAACAAGAAGCACGCTCTTGCTTTGTAGATTCTCTAATAAGACAGGAAACATGAGTGTGATCAGAAAAAAAGAACTGTGTTTCCTACACACACGGACCATATCTAGTTCAACTCTGCTTCTGAAACTGATACAAACCACAGGTCCTCAATAATCCAATGCTTTTCAGTTAAGAGGGAGAAACGTGTGAGCTTAGTGAACTATGTAGCTTCTTTGGACTGAAAGGTGACTGCGTTTACCAGAAAAGAAGTCTTGCTTGTAGGAAGACACAGAGCCTGGCATTTAACTCCGTTTCTGAAGCGAAATACACAGCACAGTTCTCATCCATGAAACACACTCTGCTTTAGAGCAAGAACCTCGCACTTGCTTTCTAGAGTCTCTAATAAGGCCGGAAACCTGAGTGTGCTCAGAACAAAAGAACTGTGTTTCCTACACACACGGACCATATCTAGTTCAACTCTGCTTCTGAATCTGATACAAACCACAGGTCCTCAAACATTCAAGGCTTTTCAGTTAACAGTGAGAAACGTGTGAGCTTCGTGAACTATGTAGCTTATTTGGGCTGAAAAGTGACTGCCTTTTCCAAAAACAAAGTCTTTCTTGTAGGAAGACACAGAGCCTGGCATTTAACTCTGTTTCTGAAGGGAAACACACAGCACAGTTATCATCAATGAAACACACTCTGCTTTAGAGCAAGAAGCATGCTCTTGCTTTCTAAGTCTCTAAAAAGGCAGGAAATGTGACTGTGCTCAGAACAAAAGAACTGTGTTTCCTACACACACCGACCATATCTAGTTCAACTATGCTTCTGAAACTGATACAAACCACAGGTCCTTTAACATCCAATGCTTTTCAGTTAAGAGCGAGAAACGTGTGAGCTTCGTGAACTATGTAGCTTCGTTTGATCTGAAAAGTGACTGCGTTTACCCGAAAAGAAGTCTTGCTTGTAGGAAGACATAGAGCCTGGCATTTAACTCCGTTTCTGAAGGGAAACACACAGCACAGTTCTCATCGATGAAACACAGTGTGCTCTAGAGCAAGAAGCACACTCTTGCTTTGTAGAGTCTCTAATAAGGCAGGAAACGTGAGTGTGCTCAGAACAAAAGAACTGTGTTTCCTACACACATGGACAATATCTAGTTCAACTCTACTTCTGAAACTGATACAAACCACAGGTCCTCAAACATCCAATGCTTTTCAGTTAAGAGCGTGAAACGTCTGAGCTTTGTGGACTATGTAGCTTCTTTGGGCTGGAAAGTGACTGAGTTTACCAGAAACGAAGTATTGCTTGTAGGAAGACAAAGATCCTGGCATTTAACTCCGTTTCTGAAGAGAAACACACAGCACAGTTCTCATCCATGAACCACACTGTGCTTTAGAGCAAGAAGCACGTTCTTGCTTTCTTGGGTCTCTAATAAGGCCGGAAACCTGAGTGTGCTCAGAACAAAAGAACTGTGTTTCCTACACACACGGACCATATCTAGTTCAACTCTGCTTCTGAAACTGATACAAACCACAGGTCCTCTAACATCCAATGCTTTTCAGTTAAGAACGAGAAACGTGTTAGCTTCGTGAACTATGTAGCTTCTTTGGGCTAAAATGTGACTGCCTTTAACAGAAACGAAGTCTTGCTTGTAGGAAGACACAGAGCCTCGCATTTAACTCCCTTTCTGAAGGGAAAACCGCAGCACAGTTCTCATCCCTGAAACACACTCTGCTTTAGAGCAAGAAGCACACTCTTTCTTTCTAGAGTCTCTAATAAGGCGGGAAACATGAGTGTGCTCAGAACAAAAGAACTGTGTTTCCTACACACACGGACCATATCTAGTTCATCTCTGCTTCTGAAACTGAAACAAACCACAGGTCCTCTAACATCCAATGCTTTTCAGTTAAGAGCAAGAAACCTGTGAGCTAAGGGAACTATGTTGCTACTTTGGGCTGAAAAGTGACTGCGTTTTCCAGAAATTAAGTCCTGCTTTTATGAAAACACAGAGCCTGGCATTTAACTCCGTTTCTGAAGGGAAACACACAGCACAGTTCTCATCAATGAAACACAATCTGCTTTAGAGCAAGAAGCATGCTCTTCCTTTCTAGAGTCTCTAATAAGGCGAGAAACATGAGTATGCTCAGAACAAAAGAACTGTGTTACCTACACACACGGACCATATCTAGTTCAACTCTGCTTCTGAAACTGATACAAACCACAGGTCCTCAATAATCCAATGCTTTTCAGTTAAGAGCTAGAAACGTGTGAGCTTAGTGAACTATGTAGCTTCTTTGGGCTGAAAGGTGACTGCGTTTACCAGAAACGAAGTATGCTTGTAGGAAGACACAGAGCCTGGCATTTAACTCCGTTTCTGAAGTGAAACACACAGCACAGTTCTCATCCATGAAACACACTCTGCTTTAGAGCAAGAAGCATGCTCTTGCTTTCTAGAATCTCTAATAAGGCAGGAAACGTGAGTGTGCTAAGAACAAAAGAACTGTGTTTCCTACACACACGGACCATATCTAGTTCAACTCTGCTTATGAAACTGTTAGAACACAGGTCCTCTAACATCCAATGATTTTCAGTTAAGAGCAAGAAACGTGTGAGCTTCGTGAACTATGTAGCTTCTTTGGGCTGAAAAGTGACTGCGTTTAACAGAAACGAAGTCTTGATTGTAGGAAGACACAGAGCCTGGCATTTAACTCTGTTTCTGAAGGGAAACACACAGCACAGTTCTCATCCATGAAACACACTCTGCCTTAGAACAAGAAGCACGCTCTTGCTTTGTAGATTCTCTAATAAGACAGGAAACATGAGTGTGATCAGAACAAAAGAACTGTGTTTCCTACACACACGGACCATATCTAGTTCAACTCTGCTTCTGAAACTGATACAAACCACAGGTCCTCTAACCTCCATTGCTTTTCAATAAAGAGCGAGAAACGTGTGAGCTTCGTGAACTATGTAGCTTCGTTCGAGCTGAAAAGTGACTGTGTTTACCAGAAACGAATTCTTGCTTGTTGGAAGACACAGAGCCTGGCATTTAACTCCGTTTCTGAAGGGAAACACACAGCACAGTTCTCATCGATGAAACACAGTGTGCTCTAGAGCAAGAAGCACGCTCTTGCTTTGTAGAGTCTCTAATAAGGCAGGAAACGTGAGTGTGCTCAGACAAAAGAACTGTGTTTCCTACACACACGGACCATATCTAGTTCAACTCTGATTCTGAAACTGATACAAACCACAGGTCCTCAATAATCCAATGCTTTTCAGTTAAGAACGAGAAACGTGTTAGCTTCGTGAACTATGTAGCTTCTTTGGGCTAAAATGTGACTGCCTTTAACAGAAACGAAATCTTGCTTGTAGGAAGACACAGAGCCTCGCATTTAACTCCGTTTCTGAAGGGAAAACCGCAGCACAGTTCTCATCCCTGAAACACACTCTGCTTTAGAGCAAGAAGCACACTCTTTCTTTCTAGAGTCTCTAATAAGGCGGGAAACATGAGTGTGCTCAGAACAAAAGAACTGTGTTTCCTACACACACGGACCATATCTAGTTCATCTCTGCTTCTGAAACTGATACAAACCACAGGTCCTCAATAATCCAATGCTTTTCAGTTAAGAGCTAGAAACGTGTGAGCTTAGTGAACTCTGTAGCTTCTTTGGGCTGAAAGGTGACTGCGTTTACCAGAAACGAAGTCTTGCTTGTAGGAAGACACAGAGCCTGGCATTTAACTCCGTTTCTGAAGTGAAACACACAGCACAGTTCTCATCCATGAAACACACTCTGCTTTAGAGCAAGAAGCATGCTCTTGCTTTCTAGAATCTCTAATAAGGCAGGAAACGTGAGTGTGCTAAGAACAAAAGAACTGTGTTTCCTACACACACGGACCATATCTAGTTCAACTCTGCTTATGAAACTGTTAGAACACAGGTCCTCTAACATCCAATGATTTTCAGTTAAGAGCAAGAAATGTGTGAGCTTCGTGAACTATGTAGCTTCTTTGGGCTGAAAAGTGACTGCGTTTAACAGAAACGAAGTCTTGATTGTAGGAAGACACAGAGCCTGGCATTTAACTCTGTTTCTGAAGGGAAACACACAGCACAGTTCTCATCCATGAAACACACTCTGCCTTAGAACAAGAAGCACGCTCTTGCTTTGTAGATTCTCTAATAAGACAGGAAACATGAGTGTGATCAGAACAAAAGAACTGTGTTTCCTACACACACGGACCATATCTAGTTCAACTCTGCTTCTGAAACTGATACAAACCACAGGTCCTCTAACCTCCAATGCTTTTCAATAAAGAGCGAGAAACGTGTGAGCTTCGTGAACTATGTAGCTTCGTTCGAGCTGAAAAGTGACTGTGTTTACCAGAAACGAATTCTTGCTTGTTGGAAGACACAGAGCCTGGCATTTAACTCCGTTTCTGAAGGGAAACACACAGCACAGTTCTCATCGATGAAACACAGTGTGCTCTAGAGCAAGAAGCACGCTCTTGCTTTGTAGAGTCTCTAATAAGGCAGGAAACATGAGTGTGCTCAGAGAAAAGAACTGTGTTTCCTACACACACGGACCATATCTAGTTCAACTCTGATTCTGAAACTGATACAAACCACAGGTCCTCAATAATCCAATGCTTTTCAGTTAAGAGCGAGAAACGTGTGAGCTTCGTGAACTATGTAGCTTCGTTTGAGCTGAAAAGTGTCTGCGTTTACCAGAACCAAAATCTTGCTTTTAGGAAGACACAGAGCCTGGCATTTAACTCCGTTTCTGAAGCGAAACACACAGCACAGTTCTCATCCATGAACCACACTGTGCTTTAGAGCAAGAAGCACGTTCTTGCTTTCTAGGGTCTCTAATAAGGCCGGAAACCTGAGTGTGCTCAGAACAAAAGAACTGTGTTTCCTACACACACGGACCATATCTAGTTCAACTCTGCTTCTGAAACTGATACAAACCACAGGTCCTCTAACATCCAATGCTTTTCAGTTAAGAACGAGAAACGTGTTAGCTTCGTGAACTATGTAGCTTCTTTGGGCTAAAATGTGACTGCCTTTAACAGAAACGAAGTCTTGCTTGTAGGAAGACACAGAGCCTCGCATTTAACTCCCTTTCTGAAGGGAAAACCGCAGCACAGTTCTCATCCCTGAAACACACTCTGCTTTAGAGCAAGAAGCACACTCTTTCTTTCTAGAGTCTCTAATAAGGCGGGAAACATGAGTGTGCTCAGAACAAAAGAACTGTGTTTCCTACACACACGGACCATATCTAGTTCATCTCTGCTTCTGAAACTGAAACAGACCACAGGTCCTCTAACATCCAATGCTTTTCAGTTAAGAGCAAGAAACCTGTGAGCTAAGGGAACTATGTTGCTACTTTGGGCTGAAAAGTGACTGCGTTTTCCAGAAATTAAGTCCTGCTTTTATGAAAACACAGAGCCTGGCATTTAACTCCGTTTCTGAAGGGAAACACACAGCACAGTTCTCATCAATGAAACACAATCTGCTTTAGAGCAAGAAGCATGCTCTTCCTTTCTAGAGTCTCTAATAAGGCGAGAAACATGAGTATGCTCAGAACAAAAGAACTGTGTTACCTACACACACGGACCATATCTAGTTCAACTCTGCTTCTGAAACTGATACAAACCACAGGTCCTCAATAATCCAATGCTTTTCAGTTAAGAGCTAGAAACGTGTGAGCTTAGTGAACTATGTAGCTTCTTTGGGCTGAAAGGTGACTGCGTTTACCAGAAACGAAGTATGCTTGTAGGAAGAAACAGAGCCTGGCATTTAACTCCGTTTCTGAAGTGAAACACACAGCACAGTTCTCATCCATGAAACACACTCTGCTTTAGAGCAAGAAGCATGCTCTTGCTTTCTAGAATCTCTAATAAGGCAGGAAACGTGAGTGTGCTAAGAACAAAAGAACTGTGTTTCCTACACACACGGACCATATCTAGTTCAACTCTGCTTATGAAACTGTTAGAACACAGGTCCTCTAACATCCAATGATTTTCAGTTAAGAGCAAGAAACGTGTGAGCTTCGTGAACTATGTAGCTTCTTTGGGCTGAAAAGTGACTGCGTTTAACAGAAACGAAGTCTTGATTGTAGGAAGACACAGAGCCTGGCATTTAACTCTGTTTCTGAAGGGAAACACACAGCACAGTTCTCATCCATGAAACACACTCTGCCTTAGAACAAGAAGCACGCTCTTGCTTTGTAGATTCTCTAATAAGACAGGAAACATGAGTGTGATCAGAAAAAAAGAACTGTGTTTCCTACACACACGGACCATATCTAGTTCAACTCTGCTTCTGAAACTGATACAAACCACAGGTCCTCAATAATCCAATGCTTTTCAGTTAAGAGGGAGAAACGTGTGAGCTTAGTGAACTATGTAGCTTCTTTGGACTGAAAGGTGACTGCGTTTACCAGAAAAGAAGTCTTGCTTGTAGGAAGACACAGAGCCTGGCATTTAACTCCGTTTCTGAAGCGAAATACACAGCACAGTTCTCATCCATGAAACACACTCTGCTTTAGAGCAAGAACCTCGCACTTGCTTTCTAGAGTCTCTAATAAGGCCGGAAACCTGAGTGTGCTCAGAACAAAAGAACTGTGTTTCCTACACACACGGACCATATCTAGTTCAACTCTGCTTCTGAATCTGATACAAACCACAGGTCCTCAAACATTCAAGGCTTTTCAGTTAACAGTGAGAAACGTGTGAGCTTCGTGAACTATGTAGCTTATTTGGGCTGAAAAGTGACTGCCTTTTCCAAAAACAAAGTCCTTCTTGTAGGAAGACACAGAGCCTGGCATTTAACTCTGTTTCTGAAGGGAAACACACAGCACAGTTATCATCAATGAAACACACTCTGCTTTAGAGCAAGAAGCATGCTCTTGCTTTCTAAGTCTCTAAAAAGGCAGGAAATGTGAGTGTGCTCAGAACAAAAGAACTGTGTTTCCTACACACACCGACCATATCTAGTTCAACTATGCTTCTGAAACTGATACAAACCACAGGTCCTTTAACATCCAATGCTTTTCAGTTAAGAGCGAGAAACGTGTGAGCTTCGTGAACTATGTAGCTTCGTTTGAGCTGAAAAGTGACTGCGTTTACCGGAAAAGAAGTCTTGCTTGTAGGAAGACATAGAGCCTGGCATTTAACTCCGTTCCTGAAGGGAAACACACAGCACAGTTCTCATCGATGAAACACAGTGTGCTCTAGAGCAAGAAGCACGCTCTTGCTTTGTAGAGTCTCTAATAAGGCAGGAAACGTGAGTGTGCTCAGAAAAAAGAACTGTGTTTCCTACACACACGGACCATATCTAGTTCAACTCTGCTTCTGAAACTGCTACAAACCACAGGTCCTCAATAATCCAATGCTTTTCAGTTAAGAGCGAGAAACGTGTGAGCTACGTGAACTATGTAGCTTCGTTCGAGCTGAAAAGTGACCGTGTTTACCAGAAACGAATTCTTGCTTGTTGGAAGACACAGAGCCTGGCATTTAACTCCGTTTCTGAAGGGAAACACACAGCATAGTTGGCATCGATGAAACACACTCTGCTTTAGAGCAAGAAGCATGCTCTTGCTTTCTAGGGTCTCTAATAAGGCGGGAAACGTGAGTGTGCTCAGAACAAAAGAACTGTGTTTCCTACACACACGGACCATATCTAGTTCATCTGTGCTTCTGAAACTGATACAAACCACAGGTCCTCTAACATCCAATGCTTTTCAGTTAAGAGTGAGAAACGTGTGAGCTTCGTGAACTATGTAGCTTCGTTTGAGCTGAAAAGTGACTGCGTTTACCCGAAAAGAAGTCTTGCTTGTAGGAAGACATAGAGCCTGGCATTTAACTCCGTTTCTGAAGGGAAACACACAGCACAGTTCTCATCGATGAAACACAGTGTGCTCTAGAGCAAGAAGCACACTCTTGCTTTGTAGAGTCTCTAATAAGGCAGGAAACGTGAGTGTGCTCAGAACAAAAGAACTGTGTTTCCTACACACATGGACAATATCTAGTTCAACTCTACTTCTGAAACTGATACAAACCACAGGTCCTCAAACATCCAATGCTTTTCAGTTAAGAGCGAGAAACGTCTGAGCTTTGTGGACTATGTAGCTTCTTTGGGCTGAAAAGTGACTGAGTTTACCAGAAACGAAGTATTGCTTGTAGGAAGACAAAGATCCTGGCATTTAACTCCGTTTCTGAAGAGAAACCCACAGAACAGTTCTCATCCATGAAACACACTCTGCTTTAGAGCAAGAAGCATGCTCTTGCTTTCTAGAATCTCTAATAAGGCAGGAAACGTGAGTGTGCTAAGAACAAAAGAACTGTGTTTCCTACACACACGGACCATATCTAGTTCAACTCTGCTTATGAAACTGTTAGAACACAGGTCCTCTAACATCCAATGATTTTCAGTTAAGAGCAAGAAATGTGTGAGCTTCGTGAACTATGTAGCTTCTTTGGGCTGAAAAGTGACTGCGTTTAACAGAAACGAAGTCTTGATTGTAGGAAGACACAGAGCCTGGCATTTAACTCTGTTTCTGAAGGGAAACACACAGCACAGTTCTCATCCATGAAACACACTCTGCCTTAGAACAAGAAGCACGCTCTTGCTTTGTAGATTCTCTAATAAGACAGGAAACATGAGTGTGATCAGAACAAAAGAACTGTGTTTCCTACACACACGGACCATATCTAGTTCAACTCTGCTTCTGAAACTGATACAAACCACAGGTCCTCTAACCTCCAATGCTTTTCAATAAAGAGCGAGAAACGTGTGAGCTTCGTGAACTATGTAGCTTCGTTCGAGCTGAAAAGTGACTGTGTTTACCAGAAACGAATTCTTGCTTGTTGGAAGACACAGAGCCTGGCATTTAACTCCGTTTCTGAAGGGAAACACACAGCACAGTTCTCATCGATGAAACACAGTGTGCTCTAGAGCAAGAAGCACGCTCTTGCTTTGTAGAGTCTCTAATAAGGCAGGAAACATGAGTGTGCTCAGACAAAAGAACTGTGTTTCCTACACACACGGACCATATCTAGTTCAACTCTGATTCTGAAACTGATACAAACCACAGGTCCTCAATAATCCAATGCTTTTCAGTTAAGAGCGAGAAACGTGTGAGCTTCGTGAACTATGTAGCTTCGTTTGAGCTGAAAAGTGTCTGCGTTTACCAGAACCAAAATCTTGCTTTTAGGAAGACACAGAGCCTGGCATTTAACTCCGTTTCTGAAGCGAAACACACAGCACAGTTCTCATCCATGAACCACACTGTGCTTTAGAGCAAGAAGCACGTTCTTGCTTTCTAGGGTCTCTAATAAGGCCGGAAACCTGAGTGTGCTCAGAACAAAAGAACTGTGTTTCCTACACACACGGACCATATCTAGTTCAACTCTGCTTCTGAAACTGATACAAACCACAGGTCCTCTAACATCCAATGCTTTTCAGTTAAGAACGAGAAACGTGTTAGCTTCGTGAACTATGTAGCTTCTTTGGGCTAAAATGTGACTGCCTTTAACAGAAACGAAGTCTTGCTTGTAGGAAGACACAGAGCCTCGCATTTAACTCCCTTTCTGAAGGGAAAACCGCAGCACAGTTCTCATCCCTGAAACACACTCTGCTTTAGAGCAAGAAGCACACTCTTTCTTTCTAGAGTCTCTAATAAGGCGGGAAACATGAGTGTGCTCAGAACAAAAGAACTGTGTTTCCTACACACACGGACCATATCTAGTTCATCTCTGCTTCTGAAACTGAAACAAACCACAGGTCCTCTAACATCCAATGCTTTTCAGTTAAGAGCAAGAAACCTGTGAGCTAAGGGAACTATGTTGCTACTTTGGGCTGAAAAGTGACTGCGTTTTCCAGAAATTAAGTCCTGGTTTTATGAAAACACAGAGCCTGGCATTTAACTCCGTTTCTGAAGGGAAACACACAGCACAGTTCTCATCAATGAAACACAATCTGCTTTAGAGCAAGAAGCATGCTCTTCCTTTCTAGAGTCTCTAATAAGGCGAGAAACATGAGTATGCTCAGAACAAAAGAACTGTGTTACCTACACACACGGACCATATCTAGTTCAACTCTGCTTCTGAAACTGATACAAACCACAGGTCCTCAATAATCCAATGCTTTTCAGTTAAGAGCTAGAAACGTGTGAGCTTAGTGAACTATGTAGCTTCTTTGGGCTGAAAGGTTACTGCGTTTACCAGAAACGAAGTATGCTTGTAGGAAGACACAGAGCCTGGCATTTAACTCCGTTTCTGAAGTGAAACACACAGCACAGTTCTCATCCATGAAACACACTCTGCTTTAGAGCAAGAAGCATGCTCTTGCTTTCTAGAATCTCTAATAAGGCAGGAAACGTGAGTGTGCTAAGAACAAAAGAACTGTGTTTCCTACACACACGGACCATATCTAGTTCAACTCTGCTTATGAAACTGTTAGAACACAGGTCCTCTAACATCCAATGATTTTCAGTTAAGAGCAAGAAACGTGTGAGCTTCGTGAACTATGTAGCTTCTTTGGGCTGAAAAGTGACTGCGTTTAACAGAAACGAAGTCTTGATTGTAGGAAGACACAGAGCCTGGCATTTAACTCTGTTTCTGAAGGGAAACACACAGCACAGTTCTCATCCATGAAACACACTCTGCCTTAGAACAAGAAGCACGCTCTTGCTTTGTAGATTCTCTAATAAGACAGGAAACATGAGTGTGATCAGAAAAAAAGAACTGTGTTTCCTACACACACGGACCATATCTAGTTCAACTCTGCTTCTGAATCTGATACAAACCACAGGTCCTCAAACATTCAAGGCTTTTCATTTAACAGTGAGAAACGTGTGAGCTTCGTGAACTATGTAGCTTATTTGGGCTGAAAAGTGACTGCCTTTTCCAAAAACAAAGTCTTTCTTGTAGGAAGACACAGAGCCTGGCATTTAACTCTGTTTCTGAAGGGAAACACACAGCACAGTTATCATCAATGAAACACACTCTGCTTTAGAGCAAGAAGCATGCTCTTGCTTTCTAAGTCTCTAAAAAGGCAGGAAATGTGAGTGTGCTCAGAACAAAAGAACTGTGTTTCCTACACACACCGACCATATCTAGTTCAACTATGCTTCTGAAACTGATACAAACCACAGGTCCTTTAACATCCAATGCTTTTCAGTTAAGAGCGAGAAACGTGTGAGCTTCGTGAACTATGTAGCTTCGTTTGAGCTGAAAAGTGACTGCGTTTACCGGAAAAGAAGTCTTGCTTGTAGGAAGACATAGAGCCTGGCATTTAACTCCGTTCCTGAAGGGAAACACACAGCACAGTTCTCATCGATGAAACACAGTGTGCTCTAGAGCAAGAAGCACGCTCTTGCTTTGTAGAGTCTCTAATAAGGCAGGAAACGTGAGTGTGCTCAGAAAAAAGAACTGTGTTTCCTACACACACGGACCATATCTAGTTCAACTCTGCTTCTGAAACTGCTACAAACCACAGGTCCTCAATAATCCAATGCTTTTCAGTTAAGAGCGAGAAACGTGTGAGCTACGTGAACTATGTAGCTTCGTTCGAGCTGAAAAGTGACCGTGTTTACCAGAAACGAATTCTTGCTTGTTGGAAGACACAGAGCCTGGCATTTAACTCCGTTTCTGAAGGGAAACACACAGCATAGTTGGCATCGATGAAACACACTCTGCTTTAGAGCAAGAAGCATGCTCTTGCTTTCTAGGGTCTCTAATAAGGCGGGAAACGTGAGTGTGCTCAGAACAAAAGAACTGTGTTTCCTACACACACGGACCATATCTAGTTCATCTGTGCTTCTGAAACTGATACAAACCACAGGTCCTCTAACATCCAATGCTTTTCAGTTAAGAGTGAGAAACGTGTGAGCTTCGTGAACTATGTAGCTTCGTTTGAGCTGAAAAGTGACTGCGTTTACCCGAAAAGAAGTCTTGCTTGTAGGAAGACATAGAGCCTGGCATTTAACTCCGTTTCTGAAGGGAAACACACAGCACAGTTCTCATCGATGAAACACAGTGTGCTCTAGAGCAAGAAGCACACTCTTGCTTTGTAGAGTCTCTAATAAGGCAGGAAACGTGAGTGTGCTCAGAACAAAAGAACTGTGTTTCCTACACACATGGACAATATCTAGTTCAACTCTACTTCTGAAACTGATACAAACCACAGGTCCTCAAACATCCAATGCTTTTCAGTTAAGAGCGAGAAACGTCTGAGCTTTGTGGACTATGTAGCTTCTTTGGGCTGAAAAGTGACTGAGTTTACCAGAAACGAAGTATTGCTTGTAGGAAGACAAAGATCCTGGCATTTAACTCCGTTTCTGAAGAGAAACACACAGCACAGTTCTCATCCAAGAAACACACTCGGCTTTAGAGCAAGAAGCATGCTCTTGCTTTCTAGAGTCTCAAACAAGGCGGGAAATATGAGTGTCCTCAGAAAAAAAGAACTGTGTTTCCTACAAACACGGACCATATCTAGTTCAACTCTGCTTAAGAAACTGATAGAACACAGGTCTTCTAACATCCAAAGATTTTCAGTTAAGAGCGAGAAACGTGTGAGCTTCGTGACTATGTAGCTTCGTTTGAGCTGAAAATTGACTGCGTTTACCAGAAAAGAAATCTTGCTTGTAGGAAGACACAGAGGTGGCAATTAACTCCGTTTCTGAAGTGAAACACACAGCACAGTTCTCATCCATGAAACACACTCTGCGTTAGAGCAAAAAGCACGCTCTTGCTTTGTAGAGTCTCTAATAAGGCAGGAAACGTGAGTGTGCTCAGAACAAAAGAACTGTGTTTCCTACACACACGGACCATATCTAGTTCAACTCTGCTTCTGAAACTGATACAAATCACTGGTCCTCAATAATGCAATGCTTTTCAGTTAAGAGTGAGAAACGTGTGAGCTTCGTGAACTATGTAGCTTCGTTTAAGCTGAAAAGTGAGTGCGTTTACCAGAAACGAAATCTTGCTTGTAGGAAGACCCAGAGCCTGGCATTTAACTCCGTTTCTGAAGGGAAACCCACAGCACAGTTCTCTTCCATGAAACACACTCTGCTTAAGAGCAAGAAGCATGCTCTTGCTTTCTAGAGTCTCTAATAACGGGGGAAACGTGAGTGTGCTAAGAACAAAAACAGTGTTTCCTACACACGGACCATATCTAGTTCAACTCTGCTTCTGAAACTGATACAAACCACAGGTCCTCAATAATCCAATGCTTTTCAGTTAAGAGTGAGAAACGTGTGAGCTTAGTGAACTATGTAGCTTCGTTTGAGCTGAAAACTGAATGCGTTTACCAGAAAAGAAGTCTTGCTTGTAGGAAGACACTTAGCCTGGCACTTAACTCCGTTTCTGAAGTGAAACACACAGCAGAGTTCTCATCCATGAAACACACTCTGCGTTAGAGCAAAAAGCACGCTCTTGCTTTGTAGAGTCTCTAATAAGGCAGGAAACGTGAGTGTGCTCATAACAAAAGAACTGTGTTTCCTACACACACGGACCATATCTAGTTCAACTCGGCTTCTGAAACTGATACAAACCACAGGTCCTCAATAATCCAATGCTTTTCAGTTAAGAGCGAGAAACGTGTGAGCTTAGTGAACTATGTAGCTTGTTTGGGCTGAAAGGTGACTGCATTTACCAGAAACGAAGTCTTGCTTGTAGGAAGACACAGAGCCTGACATTTAACTCCGTTTCTGAAGTGAAACACACAGCACAGTTCTCATCCATGAAACACACTCTGCTTTAGAGCAAGAAGCATGCTCTTGCTTTCTAGTGTCTCTAATAAGGCGGGAAACGTGGGTGTGCTCTTAAATAAAGAACTGTGTTTCCGACACTCACGGACCATATCTAGTTCAACTCTGCTTCTGAAACTGATACAAACCACAGGTCCTCTAACCTCCAATGCTTTTCAATAAAGAGCGAGAAACGTGAGAGCTTCGTGAACTATGTAGCTTCGTTCGAGCTGAAAAGTGACTGTGTTTACCAGAAACGAATTCTTGCTTGTTGGAAGACACAGAGCCTGGCATTTAACTCCGTTTCTGAAAGGGAAACACACAGCATAGTTGGCATCGATGAAACACACTCTGCTTTAGAGCAAGAAGCGTGCTCTTGCTTTCTAGGGTCTCTAATAAGGCGGGAAACGTGAGTGTGCTCAGAACAAAAGAACTGTGTTTCCTACACACACGGACCATATCTAGTTCATCTGTGCTTCTGAAACTGATACAAACCACAGGTCCTCTAACATCCAATGCTTTTCAGTTAAGAGTGAGAAACGTGTGAGCTTCGTGAACCATGTAGCTTCGTTTGAGCTGAAAAGTGACTGCGTTTACCCGAAAAGAAGTCTTGCTTGTAGGAAGACATAGAGCCTGGCATTTAACTCCGTTTCTGAAGGGAAACACACGGCACAGTTCTCATCGATGAAACACACTGTGCTCTAGAGCAAGAAGCACACTCTTGCTTTGTAGAGTCTCTAATAAGGCAGGAAACGTGAGTGTGCTCAGAACAAAAGAACTGTGTTTCCTACACACATGGACAATATCTAGTTCAACTCTACTTCTGAAACTGATACAAACCACAGGTCCTCAAACATCCAATGCTTTTCAGTTAAGAGCGAGAAACGTCTGAGCTTTGTGGACTATGTAGCTTCTTTGGGCTGAAAAGTGACTGAGTTTACCAGAAACGAAGTATTGCTTGTAGGAAGACAAAGATCCTGGCATTTAACTCCGTTTCTGAAGAGAAACACACAGCACAGTTCTCATCCAAGAAACACACTCTGCTTTAGAGCAAGAAGCATGCTCTTGCTTTCTAGAGTCTCAAACAAGGCGGGAAACATGAGTGTCCTCAGAAAAAAAGAACTGTGTTTCCTACAAACACGGACCATATCTAGTTCAACTCTGCTTAAGAAACTGATAGAACACAGGTCTTCTAACATCCAAAGATTTTCAGTTAAGAGCGAGAAGCGTGTGAGCTTCGTGACTATGTAGCTTCGTTTGAGCTGAAAATTAACTGCGTTTACCAGAAATGAAGTCTTGCTTGTAGGAAGACACAGAGGTGGCAATTAACTCCGTTTCTGAAGTGAAACACACAGCACAGTTCTCATCCATGAAACACACTCTGCGTTAGAGCAAAAAGCACGCTCTTGCTTTGTAGAGTCTCTAATAAGGCAGGAAACGTGAGTGTGCTCAGAACAAAAGAACTGTGTTTCCTACACACACGGACCATATCTAGTTCAACTCTGCTTCTGAAACTGATACAAATCACTGGTCCTCAATAATGCAATGCTTTTCAGTTAAGAGTGAGAAACGTGTGAGCTTCGTGAACTATGTAGCTTCGTTTAAGCTGAAAAGTGAGTGCGTTTACCAGAAACGAAATCTTGCTTGTAGGAAGACCCAGAGCCTGGCATTTAACTCCGTTTCTGAAGGGAAACCCACAGCACAGTTCTCTTCCATGAAACACACTCTGCTTAAGAGCAAGAAGCATGCTCTTGCTTTCTAGAGTCTCTAATAACGGGGGAAACGTGAGTGTGCTAAGAACAAAAACAGTGTTTCCTACACACGGACCATATCTAGTTCAACTCTGCTTCTGAAACTGATACAAACCACAGGTCCTCAATAATCCAATGCTTTTCAGTTAAGAGTGAGAAACGTGTGAGCTTAGTGAACTATGTAGCTTCGTTTGAGCTGAAAACTGAATGCGTTTACCAGAAAAGAAGTCTTGCTTGTAGGAAGACACTTAGCCTGGCACTTAACTCCGTTTCTGAAGTGAAACACACAGCAGAGTTCTCATCCATGAAACACACTCTGCGTTAGAGCAAAAAGCTCGCTCTTGCTTTGTAGAGTCTCTAATAAGGCAGGAAACGTGAGTGTGCTCATAACAAAAGAACTGTGTTTCCTACACACACGGACCATATCTAGTTCAACTCGGCTTCTGAAACTGATACAAACCACAGGTCCTCAATAATCCAATGCTTTTCAGTTAAGAGCGAGAAACGTGTGAGCTTAGTGAACTATGTAGCTTGTTTGGGCTGAAAGGTGACTGCATTTACCAGAAACGAAGTCTTGCTTGTAGGAAGACACAGAGCCTGGCATTTAACTCCGTTTCTGAAGTGAAACACACAGCACAGTTCTCATCCATGAAACACACTCTGCTTTAGAGCAAGAAGCATGCTCTTGCTTTCTAGTGTCTCTAATAAGGCGGGAAACGTGGGTGTGCTCTTAAATAAAGAACTGTGTTTCCGACACTCACGGACCATATCTAGTTCAACTCTGCTTCTGAAACTGATACAAACCACAGGTCCTCTAACCTCCAATGCTTTTCAATAAAGAGCGAGAAACGTGAGAGCTTCGTGAACTATGTAGCTTCGTTCGAGCTGAAAAGTGACTGTGTTTACCAGAAACGAATTCTTGCTTGTTGGAAGACACAGAGCCTGGCATTTAACTCCGTTTCTGAAAGGGAAACACACAGCATAGTTGGCATCGATGAAACACACTCTGCTTTAGAGCAAGAAGCATGCTCTTGCTTTCTAGGGTCTCTAATAAGGCGGGAAACGTGAGTGTGCTCAGAACAAAAGAACTGTGTTTCCTACACACACGGACCATATCTAGTTCATCTGTGCTTCTGAAACTGATACAAACCACAGGTCCTCTAACATCCAATGCTTTTCAGTTAAGAGTGAGAAACGTGTGAGCTTCGTGAACCATGTAGCTTCGTTTGAGCTGAAAAGTGACTGCGTTTACCCGAAAAGAAGTCTTGCTTGTAGGAAGACATAGAGCCTGGCATTTAACTCCGGTTCTGAAGGGAAACACACGGCACAGTTCTCATCGATGAAACACACTGTGCTCTAGAGCAAGAAGCACACTCTTGCTTTGTAGAGTCTCTAATAAGGCAGGAAACGTGAGTGTGCTCAGAACAAAAGAACTGTGTTTCCTACACACATGGACAATATCTAGTTCAACTCTACTTCTGAAACTGATACAAACCACAGGTCCTCAAACATCCAATGCTTTTCAGTTAAGAGCGAGAAACGTCTGAGCTTTGTGGACTATGTAGCTTCTTTGGGCTGAAAAGTGACTGAGTTTACCAGAAACGAAGTATTGCTTGTAGGAAGACAAAGATCCTGGCATTTAACTCCGTTTCTGAAGAGAAACACACAGCACAGTTCTCATCCAAGAAACACACTCTGCTTTAGAGCAAGAAGCATGCTCTTGCTTTCTAGAGTCTCAAACAAGGCGGGAAACATGAGTGTCCTCAGAAAAAAAGAACTGTGTTTCCTACAAACACGGACCATATCTAGTTCAACTCTGCTTAAGAAACTGATAGAACACAGGTCTTCTAACATCCAAAGATTTTCAGTTAAGAGCGAGAAGCGTGTGAGCTTCGTGACTATGTAGCTTCGTTTGAGCTGAAAATTAACTGCGTTTACCAGAAATGAAGTCTTGCTTGTAGGAAGACACAGAGCCTGGCAATTAACTCCGTTTCTGAAGTGAAACACACAGCACAGTTCTCATCCATGAAACACACTCTGCGTTAGAGCAAAAAGCACGCTCTTGCTTTGTAGAGTCTCTAATAAGGCAGGAAACGTGAGTGTGCTCAGAACAAAAGAACTGTGTTTCCTACACACACGGACCATATCTAGTTCAACTCTGCTTCTGAAACTGATACAAATCACTGGTCCTCAATAATGCAATGCTTTTCAGTTAAGAGTGAGAAACGTGTGAGCTTCGTGAACTATGTAGCTTCGTTTAAGCTGAAAAGTGAGTGCGTTTACCAGAAACGAAATCTTGCTTGTAGGAAGACCCAGAGCCTGGCATTTAACTCCGTTTCTGAAGGGAAACCAACAGCACAGTTCTCTTCCAGGAAACACACTCTGCTTAAGAGCAAGAAGCATGCTCTTGCTTTCTAGAGTCTCTAATAACGGGGGAAACGTGAGTGTGCTAAGAACAAAAACAGTGTTTCCTACACACGGACCATATCTAGTTCAACTCTGCTTCTGAAACTGATACAAACCACAGGTCCTCAATAATCCAATGCTTTTCAGTTAAGAGTGAGAAACGTGTGAGCTTAGTGAACTATGTAGCTTCGTTTGAGCTGAAAACTGAATGCGTTTACCAGAAAAGAAGTCTTGCTTGTAGGAAGACACTTAGCCTGGCACTTAACTCCGTTTCTGAAGTGAAACACACAGCAGAGTTCTCATCCATGAAACACACTCTGCGTTAGAGCAAAAAGCATGCTCTTGCTTTGTAGAGTCTCTAATAAGGCAGGAAACGTGAGTGTGCTCATAACAAAAGAACTGTGTTTCCTACACACACGGACCATATCTAGTTCAACTCGGCTTCTGAAACTGATACAAACCACAGGTCCTCAATAATCCAATGCTTTTCAGTTAAGAGCGAGAAACGTGTGAGCTTAGTGAACTATGTAGCTTCTTTGGCCTGAAAGGTGACTGCATTTACCAGAAACGAAGTCTTGCTTGTAGGAAGACACAGAGCCTGGCATTTAACTCCGTTTCTGAAGGGAAACCCACAGCACAGTTCTCATCCATGAAACACACTCTGCTTAAGAGCAAGAAGCACGCTCTTGCTTTCTAGAGTCTCTAATAATTCGGGAAACGTGGGTGTGCTCTTAAATAAAGAACTGTGTTTCCGACACTCACGGACCATATCTAGTTCAACTCTGCTTCTGAAACTGATACAAACCACAGGTCCTCTAACCTCCAATGCTTTTCAATAAAGAGCGAGAAACGTGAGAGCTTCGTGAACTATGTAGCTTCGTTCGAGCTGAAAAGTGACTGTGTTTACCAGAAACGAATTCTTGCTTGTTGGAAGACACAGAGCCTGGCATTTAACTCCGTTTCTGAAGGGAAACACACAGCATAGTTGGCATCGATGAAACACACTCTGCTTTAGAGCAAGAAGCGTGCTCTTGCTTTCTAGGGTCTCTAATAAGGCGGGAAACGTGAGTGTGCTCAGAACAAAAGAACTGTGTTTCCTACACACACGGACCATATCTAGTTCATCTGTGCTTCTGAAACTGATACAAACCACAGGTCCTCTAACATCCAATGCTTTTCAGTTAAGAGTGAGAAACGTGTGAGCTTCGTGAACTATGTAGCTTCGTTTGAGCTGAAAAGTGACTGCGTTTACCCGAAAAGACGTCTTGCTTGTAGGAAGACATAGAGCCTGGCATTTAACTCCGTTTCTGAAGGGAAACACACAGCACAGTTCTCATCGATGAAACACAGTGTGCTCTAGAGCAAGAAGCACACTCTTGCTTTGTAGAGTCTCTAATAAGGCAGGAAACGTGAGTGTGCTCAGAACAAAAGAACTGTGTTTCCTACACACATGGACAATATCTAGTTCAACTCTACTTCTGAAACTGATACAAACCACAGGTCCTCAAGTATCCAATGCTTTTCAGTTAAGAGCGAGAAACGTCTGAGCTTTGTGGACTATGTAGCTTCTTTGGGCTGAAAAGTGACTGAGTTTACCAGAAACGAAGTATTGCTTGTAGGAAGACACAGATCCTGGCATTTAACTCCGTTTCTGAAGAGAAACACACAGCACAGTTCTCATCCAAGGAACACACTCTGCTTTAGAGCAAGAAGCATGCTCTTGCTTTCTAGAGTCTCAAACAAGGCGGGAAACATGAGTGTCCTCAGAAAAAAAGAACTGTGTTTCCTACAAACACGGACCATATCTAGTTCAACTCTGCTTAAGAAACTGATAGAACACAGGTCTTCTAACATCCAAAGATTTTCAGTTAAGAGCGAGAAACGTGTGAGCTTCGTGACTATGTAGCTTCTTTTGAGCTGAAAATTGACCGCGTTTACCAGAAAAGAAGTCTTGCTTGTAGGAAGACACAGAGCCTGGCAATTAACTCCGTTTCTGAAGTGAAACACACAGCACAGTTCTCATCCATGAAACACACTCTGCGTTAGAGCAAAAAGCACGCTCTTGCTTTCTAGAGTCTCTAATAAGGCGGGAAACGTGAGTGTGCTCTTAAATAAAGAACTGTGTTTCCGACACTCACGGACCATATCTAGTTTAACTCTGCTTCTGAAACTGATACAAATCACTGGTCCTCAATAATCCAATGCTTTTCAGTTAAGAGTGAGAAACGTGTGAGCTTCGTGAACTATGTAGCTTCGTTTAAGTTGAAAAGTGAGTGCGTTTACCAGAAACGAAATCTTGCTTGTAGGAAGACCCAGAGCCTGGCATTTAACTCCGTTTCTGAAGGGAAACCCACAGCACAGTTCTCATCCATGAAACACAATCTGCTTAAGAGCAAGAAGCATGCTCTTGCTTTCTAGAGTCTCTAATAACGGGGGAAACATGAGGGTGCTAAGAACAAAAACTGTGTTTCCTACACACACGGACCATATCTAGTTCAACTCTGCTTAAGAAAGTGATAGAACACAGGTCTTCTAACATCCAATGATTTTCAGTTAAGAGCGAGAAACGTGTGAGCTTCGTGAACTATGTAGCTTCGTTTGAGCTGAAAAGTGACAGTGTTTACCAGAAACGAAATCTTGCTTGTAGGAAGACACAGAGCCTGGCGTTTAACTCCGTTTCTGAAGGGAAACACACAGCCCAGTTCTCATCGATGAAACACACTCTGCTTTAGAGCAAGAAGCATGCTCTTGCTTTCTAGAGTCTCTACTAAGGCGAGAAACGTGAGTGTGCTCAAAACAAAAGAACTGTGTTTCCTAAGCACACGGACCATATCTAGTTCAACTCTGCTTCTGAAACTAATACAAACCACAGGTCCTCTAACCTCCAATGCTTTTCAATAAAGAGCGAGAAACGTGTGAGCTTCGTGAACTATGTAGCTTCGTTTGAGCTGAAAAGTGACTGTGTTTACCAGAAACGAATTCTTGCTTGTTGGAAGACAGAGCCTGTCATTTAACTCTGTTTCTGAAGGGAAGCACACAGCACAGTTCTCATGGATGAAACACACTCTGCTTTAGAGCAAGAAGCATGCTCTTGCTTTCTAGGGTCTCTAATAAGGCGGGAAACATGAGTGTGCTCAGAACAAAAGAACTGTGTTTCCTACACACACGGACCATATCTAGTTCAACTCTGCTTAAGAAACTGATAGAACACAGGTCTTCTTACATCCAAAGATTTTCAGTTAAGAGCGAGAAACGTGTGAGCTTCGTGACTATGTAGCTTCGTTTGAGCTGAAAATTGACTGCATTTACCAGAAAAGAAGTCTTGCTTGTAGGAAGACACAGAACCTGGCAATTAACTCCGTTTCTGAAGTGAAACACACAGCACAGTTCTCATCCATGAAAGACACTCTGCGTTAGAGCAAAAAGCACGCTCTTTTTTGTAGAGTCTCTAATAAGGCAGGAAACGTGAGTGTGCTCAGAACAAAAGAACTGTGTTTCCTCCACACACGGACCATATCTAGTTCAACTCTGCTTCTGAAACTGATACAAATTACTGGTCCTCAATAATCCAATGCTTTTCAGTTAAGAGTGAGAAACGTGTGAGCTTCGAGAACTATGTAGCTTCGTTTAAGCTGAAAAGTGAGTGCGTTTACCAGAAACGTAATCTTGCTTGTAGGAAGACCCAGAGCCTGGGATTTAACTCCGTTTCTGAAGAGAAACACACATCACAGTTCTCATCCATGATACACACTCTGCTTAAGAGCAAGAAGCATGCTCTTGCTTTCTAGAGTCTCTAATAACGGGGGAAACGTGAGTGTGCTAAGAACAAAAACAGTGTTTCCTACACACGGACCATATCTAGTTCAACTCTGCTTCTGAAACTGATACAAACCACAGGTCCTCAATAATCCAATGCTTTTCAGTTAAGAGTGAGAAACTAGTGAGCTTAGTGAACTATGTAGCTTCGTTTGAGCTGAAAACTGAATGCGTTTACCAGAAAAGAAGTCTTGCTTGTAGGGAGACACTTAGCCTGGCACTTAACTCCGTTTCTGAAATGAAACACACAGCACAGTTCTCATCCATGAAACACACTCTGCGTTAGAGCAAAAAGCACGCTCTTGCTTTGTAGAGTCTCTAATAAGGCAGGAAACGTGAGTGTGCTCATAACAAAAGAACTGTGTTTCCTACACACACGGACCATATCTAGTTCAACTCTGCTTCTGAAACTGATACAAACCACTGGTCCTCAATAATCCAATGCTTTTCAGTTAAGAGTGAGAAACGTGTGAGGTTAGTGAACTATGTAGCTTCTTTGGGCTGAAAGGTGACTGCGTTTACCAGAAACGAAGTCTTGCTTGTAGGAAGACACTGAGCCTGGCATTTAACTCCGTTTCTGAAGGGAAACACACAGCACAATTCTCATCCATGAAACACACTCAATTTAGAACAAGAAGCATGCTCTTGCTCTCTAGAGTCTCTAATAAGGCGGGAAACGTTTGTGTGCTCAAAACAAAAGATCTGTGTTTCCTACACACACGGACCATATCTAGTTCAACTCTGCTTAAGAAAGTGATAGAACACAGGTCTTCTAACATCCAATGATTTTCAGTTAAGAGCGAGAAACGTGTGGGCTTCGTGAACTATGTAGCTTCGTTTGAGCTGAAAAGTGACTGTGTTTACCAGAAACGAAATCTTGTTTGTAGGAAGACACAGAGCCTGGCGTTTAACTGCGTTTCTGAATGGAAACACACAGCACAGTTCTCATCGATGAAACACACTCTGCTTTAGAGCAAGAAGCATGCTCTTGCTTTCTAGAGTCTCTAATAAGGCGAGAAACGTGAGTGTGCTCAAAACAAAAGAACTGTGTTTCCTAAGCACACAGACCATATCTAGTTCAACTCTGCTTCTGAAACTGATACGAACCACAGGTCCTCTAACATCCAATGCTTTTCAGTTAAGAACGAGAAACGTGTTAGCTTTGTGAACTATATAGCTTCTTTGGGCTAAAATGTGACTGCCTTTAACAAAAATGAAGTCTTCCTTGTAGGAAGACACAGAGCCTGGCATTTAACTCCGATTCTGAAGAGAAACCCACAGCACAGTTCTCATCCATGAAACACACTCTGCTTTAGATCAAGAAGCACACTCTTGCTTTCTAGAGTCTCTAATAAGGCGGGAAACGTGAGTGTGCTCAGAAAAAAAGAACTGTGTTTTCTACACTCACGGACCATATCTAGTTCAACTCTGCTTCTGGAACTGATACAAACCACAGGTCCTCAAACATCCAATGCTTTTCAGTTGACAGCGAGAAACATGTGAGCTTCGTGAACTATGTAGCTTCTTTGGGTTGAAAAGTGACTGCGTTTACCAGAAATGAAGTCCTGCTTGTATGAAGACACAGAGCCTGGCATTTAACTCCGTTTCTGAAGGGAAACACACAGCACAGTTCTCATCGATGAAACACAGTGTGCTCTAGAGCAAGAAGCACACTCTTGCTTTGTAGAGTCTCTAATAAGGCAGGAAACGTGAGTGTGCTCAGAACAAAAGAACTGTGTTTCCTACACACATGGACAATATCTAGTTCAACTCTACTTCTGAAACTGATACAAACCACAGGTCCTCAAATATCCAATGCTTTTCAGTTAAGAGCGAGAAACGTCTGAGCTTTGTGGACTATGTAGCTTCTTTGGGCTGAAAAGTGACTGAGTTTACCAGAAACGAAGTATTGCTTGTAGGAAGACACAGATCCTGGCATTTAACTCCGTTTCTGAAGAGAAACACACAGCACAGTTCTCATCCAAGGAACACACTCTGCTTTAGAGCAAGAAGCATGCTCTTGCTTTCTAGAGTCTCAAACAAGGCGGGAAACATGAGTGTCCTCAGAAAAAAAGAACTGTGTTTCCTACAAACACGGACCATATCTAGTTCAACTCTGCTTAAGAAACTGATAGAACACAGGTCTTCTAACATCCAAAGATTTTCAGTTAAGAGCGAGAAACGTGTGAGCTTCGTGACTATGTAGCTTCTTTTGAGCTTAAAATTGACCGCGTTTACCAGAAAAGAAGTCTTGCTTGTAGGAAGACACAGAGCCTGGCAATTAACTCCGTTTCTGAAGTGAAACACACAGCACAGTTCTCATCCATGAAACACACTCTGCGTTAGAGCAAAAAGCACGCTCTTGCTTTCTAGAGTCTCTAATAAGGCGGGAAACGTGAGTGTGCTCTTAAATAAAGAACTGTGTTTCCGACACTCACGGACCATATCTAGTTTAACTCTGCTTCTGAAACTGATACAAATCACTGGTCCTCAATAATCCAATGCTTTTCAGTTAAGAGTGAGAAACGTGTGAGCTTCGTGAACTATGTAGCTTCGTTTAAGCTGAAAAGTGAGTGCGTTTACCAGAAACGAAATCTTGCTTGTAGGAAGACCCAGAGCCTGGCATTTAACTCCGTTTGTGAAGGGAAACCCACAGCACAGTTCTCATCCATGAAACACACTCTGCTTAAGAGCAAGAAGCATGCTCTTGCTTTCTAGAGTCTCTAATAACGGGGGAAACATGAGTGTGCTAAGAACAAAAACTGTGTTTCCTACACACACGGACCATATCTAGTTCAACTCTGCTTAAGAAAGTGATAGAACACAGGTCTTCTAACATCCAATGATTTTCAGTTAAGCGCGAGAAACGTGTGAGCTTCGTGAACTATGTAGCTTCGTTTGAGCTGAAAAGTGACAGTGTTTACCAGAAACGAAATCTTGCTTGTAGGAAGACACAGAGCCTGGCGTTTAACTCCGTTTCTGAAGGGAAACACACAGCCCAGTTCTCATCGATGAAACACACTCTGCTTTAGAGCAAGAAGCATGCTCTTGCTTTCTAGAGTCTCTAATAAGGCGAGAAACGTGAGTGTGCTCAAAACAAAAGAACTGTGTTTCCTAAGCACACGGACCATATCTTGTTCAACTCTGCTTCTGAAACTAATACAAACCACAGGTCCTCAAACATCCAATGCTTTTCAGTTGACAGCGAGAAACATGTGAGCTTAGTGAACTATGTAGCTTCTTTGGGATGAAAAGTGACTGCGTTTACCAGAAATGAAGTCCTGCTTGTATGAAGACACAGAGCCTGGCATTTAACTCCATTTCTGAAGGGAAACACACAGCACAGTTCTCATCAATGAAACACAATCTGCTTTAGAGCAAGAAGCATGCTCTTGCTTTCTAGAGTCTCTAATAAGGCGGGAAACGTGAGTGTGCTCAGAAAAAAAGAACTGTGTTTCCGACACTCACGGACCATATCTAGTTCAACTCTGCTTCTGAAACTGATACAAACCACAGGTCCTCTAACCTCCAATGCTTTTCAATAAAGAGCGAGAAACGTGTGAGCTTCGTGAACTATGTAGCTTCGTTTGAGCTGAAAAGTGACTGTGTTTACCAGAAACGAATTCTTGCTTGTTGGAAGACAGAGCCTGTCATTTAACTCTGTTTCTGAAGGGAAGCACACAGCACAGTTCTCATGGATGAAACACACTCTGCTTTAGAGCAAGAAGCATGCTCTTGCTTTCTAGGGTCTCTAATAAGGCGGGAAACATGAGTGTGCTCAGAACAAAAGAACTGTGTTTCCTACACACACGGACCATATCTAGTTCAACTCTGCTTAAGAAACTGATAGAACACAGGTCTTCTAACATCCAAAGATTTTCAGTTAAGAGCGAGAAACGTGTGAGCTTCGTGACTATGTAGCTTCGTTTGAGCTGAAAAATGACTGCGTTTACCAGAAAAGAAGTCTTGCTTGTAGGAAGACACAGAGCCTGGCAATTAACTCCGTTTCTGAAGTGAAACACACAGCACAGTTCTCATCCATGAAAGACACTCTGCGTTAGAGCAAAAAGCACGCTCTTTTTTGTAGAGTCTCTAATAAGGCAGGAAACGTGAGTGTGCTCAGAACAAAAGAACTGTGTTTCCTACACACACGGACCATATCTAGTTCAACTCTGCTTCTGAAACTGATACAAATTACTGGTCCTCAATAATCCAATGCTTTTCAGTTAAGAGTGAGAAACGTGTGAGCTTCGTGAACTATGTAGCTTCGTTTAAGCTGATAAGTGAGTGCGTTTACCAGAAACGTAATCTTGCTTGTAGGAAGACCCAGAGCCTGGGATTTAACTCCGTTTCTGAAGAGAAACACACAGCACAGTTCTCATCCATGATACACACTCTGCTTAAGAGCAAGAAGCATGCTCTTGCTTTCTAGAGTCTCTAATAACGGGGGAAACGTGAGTGTGCTAAGAACAAAAACAGTGTTTCCTACACACGGACCATATCTAGTTCAACTCTGCTTCTGAAACTGATACAAACCACAGGTCCTCAATAATCCAATGCTTTTCAGTTAAGAGTGAGAAACTAGTGAGCTTAGTGAACTATGTAGCTTCGTTTGAGCTGAAAACTGAATGCGTTTACCAGAAAAGAAGTCTTGCTTGTAGGGAGACACTTAGCCTGGCACTTAACTCCGTTTCTGAAATGAAACACACAGCACAGTTCTCATCCATGAAACACACTCTGCGTTAGAGCAAAAAGCACGCTCTTGATTTGTAGAGTCTCTAATAAGGCAGGAAACGTGAGTGTGCTCATAACAAAAGAACTGTGTTTCTTACACACACGGACCATATCTAGTTCAACTCTGCTTCTGAAACTGATACAAACCACTGGTCCTCAATAATCCAATGCTTTTCAGTTAAGAGTGAGAAACGTGTGAGGTTAGTGAACTATGTAGCTTCTTTGGGCTGAAAGGTGACTGCGTTTACCAGAAACGAAGTCTTGCTTGTAGGAAGACACTGAGCCTGGCATTTAACTCCGTTTCTGAAGGGAAACACACAGCACAATTCTCATCCATGAAACACACTCAATTTAGAACAAGAAGCATGCTCTTGCTCTCTAGAGTCTCTAATAAGGCGGGAAACGTTTGTGTGCTCAGAACAAAAGATCTGTGTTTCCTACACACACGGACCATATCTAGTTCAACTCTGCTTAAGAAAGTGATAGAACACAGGTCTTCTAACATCCAATGATTTTCAGTTAAGAGCGAGAAACGTGTGAGCTTCGTGAACTATGTAGCTTCGTTTGAGCTGAAAAGTGACTGTGTTTACCAGAAACGAAAGCTTGTTTGTAGGAAGACACAGAGCCTGGCGTTTAACTGCGTTTCTGAATGGAAACACACAGCACAGTTCTCATCGATGAAACACACTCTGCTTTAGAGCAAGAAGCATGCTCTTGCTTTCTAGAGTCTCTAATAAGGCGAGAAACGTGAGTGTGCTCAAAACAAAAGAACTGTGTTTCCTAAGCACACGGACCATATCTAGTTCAACTCTGCTTCTGAAACTGATGCAAACCACAGGTCCTCTAACATCCAATGCTTTTCAGTTAAGAACGAGAAACGTGTTAGCTTTGTGAATTATATAGCTTCTTTGGGCTAAAATGTGACTGCCTTTAACAAAAATGAAGTCTTCCTTGTAGGAAGACACAGAGCCTGGCATTTAACTCCGATTCTGAAGAGAAACCCACAGCACAGTTCTCATCCATGAAACACACTCTGCTTTAGATCAAGAAGCACACTCTTGCTTTCTAGAGTCTCTAATAAGGCGGGAAACGTGAGTGTGCTCAGAAAAAAAGAACTGTGTTTTCTACACTCACGGACCATATCTACTTCAACTCTGCTTCTGAAACTGATACAAACCACAGGTCCTCAAACATCCAATGCTTTTCAGTTGACAGCGAGAAACATGTGAGCTTCGTGAACTATGTAGCTTCTTTGGGCTGAAAAGTGACTGCGTTTACCAGAAATGAAGTCCTGCTTGTATGAAGACACAGAGCCTGGCATTTAACTCCGTTTCTGAAGGGAAACACACAGCACAGTTCTCATCAATGAAACAAAATCTGCTTTAGAGCAAGAAGCATGCTCTTGCTTTCTAGAGTCTCTAATAAGGCGGGAAACGTGAGTGTGCTCAGAAAAAAAGAACTGTGTTTCCGACACTCACGGACGATATCTAGTTCAACTCTGCTTCTGAAACTGATACAAACCACAGGTCCTCTAACCTCCAATGCTTTTCAATAAAGAGCGAGAAACGTGTGAGCTTCGTGAACTATGTAGCTTCGTTTGAGCTGAAAAGTGACTGTGTTTACCAGAAACGAATTCTTGCTTGTTGGAAGACACAGAGCCTGGCATTTAACTCTGTTTCTGAAGGGAAGCACACAGCACAGTTCTCATGGATGAAACACACTCTGCTTTAGAGCAAGAAGCATGCTCTTGCATTCTAGGGTCTCTAAAACGGCGGGAAACATGAGTGTGCTCAGAACAAAAGAACTGTGTTTCCTACACACACGGACCATATCTAGTTCATCTCTGCTTCTGAAACTGATACAAACCACAGGTCCTCTAACATCCAATGCTTTTCAGTTAAGGGCGAGAAACGTGTGAGCTTCGTGAACTATGTAGATTCGTTTGAACTGAAAAGTGACTGTGTTTACCAGAAAAGTAGTCTTGCTTGTAGGAAGACACAGAGCCTGGCATTAAACTCCGTTTCTAAAGGGAAACACACAGCACAGTTCTCATCCATGAAACACAATCTGCTTTAGATCAAGAAGCATGCTCTTGTTTTCTAGACTCTCTAATACGGTCGGAAACGTGAGTGTGCTCAGAACAAACAAATGTTTTTCCTACACACACGTTCCATATCTAGTTCAACTCTGCTTCTGAAACTGATAGACCACAGGTCCTCTAACATCCAATGCTCTTCAGTTAAGAGCGAGTAACGTCTGAGCTTTGTGAACTATGTAGCTTCTTTGGGCTGAAAAGTGACTGAGTTTACCAGAAACGAATTATTGCCTGTAGGAAGACACAGATCCTGGCATTTAACTGCGTTTCTGAAGAGAAACACACAGCACAGTTCTGATCCATGAAACACACTCTGCTTTAGAACAAGAAGCATGCTCTTACTTTCTAGAGTCTCTAATAAGGCGGGAAACGTGAGTGTGCTCAGAACAAAAGAACTGTGTTTCCTACACACACGGACCATATCTAGTTCAACTCTGCTTAAGAAACTGATAGAACACAGGTCTTCTAACATCCAAAGATTTTCAGTTAAGAGCGAGAAACGTGTGAGCTTCGTGACTATGTAGCTTCGTTTGGCTGAAAAGTGACTGCGTTTACCAGAAAAGAAGTCTTGCTTGTAGGAAGACACAGAGCCTGGCACTTAACTCTGTTTCTGAAGTGAAACACACAGCACAGTTCTCATCCATGAAACACAGTCTGCTTTAGAGCAAAAAGCACGCTGTTGCTTTGTATAGTCTCTAATAAGGCAGGAAACGTGAGTGTGCTCAGAACAAAAGAACTGTGTTTCCTACACACATGGACGATATCTAGTTCAACTCTACTTCTGAAACTGATACAAACCACAGGTCTTCATACATCCAATGCTTTTCAGTTAAGAGAGAGAAACGTGTGAGATTTGTGAACTATGTAGCTTCTTTGGGCTGAAAAGTGACTGAGGTTACCAAAAACGAGGTCTTGCTTGTAGGAAGACACAGAGCCTGGCATTTAACTCCGTTTCTGAAGGGAAACACACAGCACAGTTCTCATCCATGAAACACACTCTGCTTTAGAGCAAGAAGCACTCTCTTGCTTTCTAGAGTCTCTAACAAGGCCGGAAACCTGAGTGTGCTCAGAACAAAAGAACTGTGTTTCCTACACACATGGACGATATCTAGTTCAACTCTACTTCTGAAACTGATACAAACCACAGGTCCTCTAACATCCAATGCTTTTCAGTTAAGAGCAAGAAACGTGTGAGCTTCGTGAACTATGTAGCTTATTTGGGCTGAAAAGTGACTGCCTTTACCAGAAATGAAGTCCTGGTTGTATGAAGACACAGAGCCTGGCATTTAACTCCGTTTCTGAAGGGAAACACACAGCACAGTTCTCATCAATGAAACACAATTTGCTTTAGAGCAAGAAGCATGCTCTTGCTTTCTAGAGTCTCTAATAACGGGGGAAACATGAGTGTGCTAAGAACAAAAACTGTGTTTCCTACACACACGGACCATATCTAGTTCAACTCTGCTTAAGAAAGTGATAGAACACAGGTCTTCTAACATCCAATGATTTTCAGTTAAGAGCGAGAAACGTGTGAGCTTCGTGAACTATGTAGCTTCGTTTGAGCTGAAAAGTGACTGTGTTTACCAGAAACGAAATCTTGCTTGTAGGAAGACACAGAGCCTGGCGTTTAACTCCGTTTCTGAAGGGAAACACACAGCACAGTTCTCATCGATGAAACACACTCTGCTTTAGAGCAAGAAGCATGCTCTTGCTTTCTAGAGTCTCTAATAAGGCGAGAAACGTGAGTGTGCTCAAAACAAAAGAACTGTGTTTCCTAAGCACACGGACCATATCTAGTTCAACTCTGCTTCTGAAACTGATACAAACCACAGGTCCTCAAACATCCAATGCTTTTCAGTTGACAGCGAGAAACATGTGAGCTTCGTGAACTATGTAGCTTCTTTGGGCTGAAAATTGACTGCGTTTACCAGAAATGAAGTCCTGCTTGTATGAAGACACAGAGCCTGGCATTTAACTCCGTTTCTGAAGGGAAACACACAGCACAGTTCTCATCAATGAAACACAATCTGCTTTAGAGCAAGAAGCATGCTCTTGCTTTCTAGAGTCTCTAGTAAGGCGGGAAACGTGAGTGTGCTCAGAAAAAAAGAACTGTGTTTCCGACATTCACGGACCATATCTAGTTCAACTCTGCTTCTGAAACTGATACAAACCACAGGTCCTCTAACCTCCAATGCTTTTCAATAAAGAGCGAGAAACGTGTGAGCTTCGTGAACTATGTAGCTTCGTTTGAGCTGAAAAGTGACTGTGTTTACCAGAAACGAATTCTTGCTTGTTGGAAGACAGAGCCTGTCATTTAACTCTGTTTCTGAAGGGAAGCACACAGCACAGTTCTCATGGATGAAACACACTCTGCTTTAGAGCAAGAAGCATGCTCTTGCTTTCTAGGGTCTCTAATAAGGCGGGAAACATGAGTGTGCTCAGAACAAAAGAACTGTGTTTCCTACACACACGGACCATATCTAGTTCAACTCTGCTTAAGAAACTGATAGAACACAGGTCTTCTAACATCCAAAGATTTTCAGTTAAGAGCGAGAAACGTGTGAGCTTTGTGACTATGTAGCTTCGTTTGAGCTGAAAATTGACTGTGTTTACCAGAAAAGAAGTCTTGCTTGTAGGAAGACACAGAGCCTGGCAATTAACTCCGTTTCTGAAGTGAAACACACAGCACAGTTCTCATCCATGAAACACACTCTGCGTTAGAGCAAAACGCACGCTCTTTTTTGTAGAGTCTCTAATAAGGCAGGAAACGTGAGTGTGCTCAGAACAAAAGAACTGTGTTTCCTCCACACACGGACCATATCTAGTTCAACTCTGCTTCTGAAACTGATACAAATTACTGGTCCTCAATAATCCAATGCTTTTCAGTTAAGAGTGAGAAACGTGTGAGCTTCGTGAACTATGTAGCTTCGTTTAAGCTGAAAAGTGAGTGCGTTTACCAGAAATGTAATCTTGCTTGTCGGAAGACCCAGAGCCTGGCATTTAACTCCGTTTCTGAAGAGAAACACACAGCACAGCTCTCATCCATGATACACACTCTGATTAAGAGCAAGAAGCATGCTCTTGCTTTCTAGAGTCTCTAATAACGGGGGAAACGTGAGTGTGCTAAGAACAAAAACTGTGTTTCCTACACACGGACCATATCTAGTTCAACTCTGCTTCTGAAACTGATACAAACCACAGGTCCTCAATAATCCAATGCTTTTCAGTTAAGAGTGAGAAACTAGTGAGCTTAGTGAACTATGTAGCTTCGTTTGAGCTGAAAACTGACTGCGTTTACCATAAAAGAAGTCTTGCTTGTAGGGAGACACTTAGCCTGGCACTTAACTCCGTTTCTGAAGTGAAACACACAGCACAGTACTCATCCATGAAACACACTCTGCGTTAGAGCAAAAAGCACGCTCTTGCTTTGTAGAGTCTCTAATAAGGCAGGAAACGTGAGTGTGCTCATAACAAAAGAACATGTTTCCTACACACACGGACCATATCTAGTTCAACTCTGCTTAAGAAAGTGATAGAACACAGGTCTTCTAACATCCAATGATTTTCAGTTAAGAGCGAGAAACGTGTGAGCTTCGTGAACTATGTAGCTTCGTTTGAGCTGAAAAGTGACTGTGTTTACCAGAAACAAAATCTTGCTTGTAGGAAGACACAGAGCCTAGCGTTTAACTCCGTTTCTGAATGGAAACACACAGCACAGTTCTCATCGATGAAACACACTCTGCTTTAGAGCAAGAAGCATGCTCTTGCTTTCTAGAGTCTCTAATAAGGCGAGAAACGTGAGTGTGCTCAGAACAAAAGAACTGTGTTTCCTACACACACGGACCATATCTAGTTCAACTCTGCTTCTGAAACTGATACAAACCACTGGTCCTCAATAATCCAATGCTTTTCAGTTAAGAGTGAGAAACGTGTGAGGTTAGTGAACTATGTAGCTTCTTTGGGCTGAAAGGTGACTGCGTTTACCAGAAACGAAGTCTTGCTTGTAGGAAGACACTGAGCCTGGCATTTAACTCCGTTTCTGAAGGGAAACACACAGCACAATTCTCATCCATGAAACACACTCAATTTAGAACAAGAAGCATGCTCTTGCTCTCTAGAGTCTCTAATAAGGCGGGAAACGTTTGTGTGCTCAGAACAAAAGATCTGTGTTTCCTACACACACGGACCATATCTAGTTCAACTCTGCTTAAGAAAGTGATAGAACACAGGTCTTCTAACATCCAATGATTTTCAGTTAAGAGCGAGAAACGTGTGAGCTTCGTGAACTATGTAGCTTCGTTTGAGCTGAAAAGTGACTGTGTTTACCAGAAACGAAATCTTGTTTGTAGGAAGACACAGAGCCTGGCGTTTAACTGCGTTTCTGAATGGAAACACACAGCACAGTTCTCATCGATGCAACACACTCTGCTTTAGAGCAAGAAGCATGCTCTTGCTTTCTAGAGTCTCTAATAAGGCGAGAAACGTGAGTGTGCTCAAAACAAAAGAACTGTGTTTCCTAAGCACACGGACCATATCTAGTTCAACTCTGCTTCTGAAACTGATACGAACCACAGGTCCTCTAACATCCAATGCTTTTCAGTTAAGAACGAGAAACGTGTTAGCTTTGTGAACTATATAGCTTCTTTGGGCTAAAATGTGACTGCCTTTAACAAAAATGAAGTCTTCCTTGTAGGAAGACACAGAGCCTGGCATTTAACTCCGATTCTGAAGAGAAACCCACAGCACAGTTCTCATCCATGAAACACACTCTGCTTTAGATCAAGAAGCACACTCTTGCTTTCTAGAGTCTCTAATAAGGCGGGAAACGTGAGTGTGCTCAGAAAAAAAGAACTGTGTTTTCTACACTCACGGACCATATCTAGTTCAACTCTGCTTCTGGAACTGATACAAACCACAGGTCCTCAAACATCCAATGCTTTTCAGTTGACAGCGAGAAACATGTGAGCTTTGTGAACTATGTAGCTTCTTTGGGTTGAAAAGTGACTGCGTTTACCAGAAATGAAGTCCTGCTTGTATGAAGACACAGAGCCTGGCATTTAACTCCGTTTCTGAAGGGAAACACACAGCACAGTTCTCATCGATGAAACACAGTGTGCTCTAGAGCAAGAAGCACACTCTTGCTTTGTAGAGTCTCTAATAAGGCAGGAAACCTGAGTGTGCTCAGAACAAAAGAACTGTGTTTCCTACACACATGGACAATATCTAGTTCAACTCTACTTCTGAAACTGATACAAACCACAGGTCCTCAAATATCCAATGCTTTTCAGTTAAGAGCGAGAAACGTCTGAGCTTTGTGGACTATGTAGCTTCTTTGGGCTGAAAAGTGACTGAGTTTACCAGAAACGAAGTATTGCTTGTAGGAAGACACAGATCCTGGCATTTAACTCCGTTTCTGAAGAGAAACACACAGCACAGTTCTCATCCAAGGAACACACTCTGCTTTAGAGCAAGAAGCATGCTCTTGCTTTCTAGAGTCTCAAACAAGGCGGGAAACATGAGTGTCCTCAGAAAAAAAGAACTGTGTTTCCTACAAACACGGACCATATCTAGTTCAACTCTGCTTAAGAAACTGATAGAACACAGGTCTTCTAACATCCAAAGATTTTCAGTTAAGAGCGAGAAACGTGTGAGCTTCGTGACTATGTAGCTTCTTTTGAGCTGAAAATTGACCGCGTTTACCAGAAAAGAAGTCTTGCTTGTAGGAAGACACAGAGCCTGGCAATTAACTCCGTTTCTGAAGTGAAACACACAGCACAGTTCTCATCCATGAAACACACTCTGCGTTAGAGCAAAAAGCACGCTCTTGCTTTCTAGAGTCTCTAATAAGGCGGGAAACGTGAGTGTGCTCTTAAATAAAGAACTGTGTTTCCGACACTCACGGACCATATCTAGTTTAACTCTGCTTCTGAAACTGATACAAATCACTGGTCCTCAATAATCCAATGCTTTTCAGTTAAGAGTGAGAAACGTGTGAGCTTCGTGAACTATGTAGCTTCGTTTAAGCTGAAAAGTGAGTGCGTTTACCAGAAACGAAATCTTGCTTGTAGGAAGACCCAGAGCCTGGCATTTAACTCCGTTTGTGAAGGGAAACCCACAGCACAGTTCTCATCCATGAAACACACTCTGCTTAAGAGCAAGAAGCATGCTCTTGCTTTCTAGAGTCTCTAATAACGGGGGAAACATGAGTGTGCTAAGAACAAAAACTGTGTTTCCTACACACACGGACCATATCTAGTTCAACTCTGCTTAAGAAAGTGATAGAACACAGGTCTTCTAACATCCAATGATTTTCAGTTAAGAGCGAGAAACGTGTGAGCTTCGTGAACTATGTAGCTTCGTTTGAGCTGAAAAGTGACAGTGTTTACCAGAAACGAAATCTTGCTTGTAGGAAGACACAGAGCCTGGCGTTTAACTCCGTTTCTGAAGGGAAACACACAGCCCAGTTCTCATCGATGAAACACACTCTGCTTTAGAGCAAGAAGCATGCTCTTGCTTTCTAGAGTCTCTAATAAGGCGAGAAACGTGAGTGTGCTCAAAACAAAAGAACTGTGTTTCCTAAGCACACGGACCATATCTTGTTCAACTCTGCTTCTGAAACTAATACAAACCACAGGTCCTCAAACATCCAATGCTTTTCAGTTGACAGCGAGAAACATGTGAGCTTAGTGAACTATGTAGCTTCTTTGGGATGAAAAGTGACTGCGTTTACCAGAAATGAAGTCCTGCTTGTATGAAGACACAGAGCCTGGCATTTAACTCCATTTCTGAAGGGAAACACACAGCACAGTTCTCATCAATGAAACACAATCTGCTTTAGAGCAAGAAGCATGCTCTTGCTTTCTAGAGTCTCTAATAAGGCGGGAAACGTGAGTGTGCTCAGAAAAAAAGAACTGTGTTTCCGACACTCACGGACCATATCTAGTTCAACTCTGCTTCTGAAACTGATACAAACCACAGGTCCTCTAACCTCCAATGCTTTTCAATAAAGAGCGAGAAACGTGTGAGCTTCGTGAACTATGTAGCTTCGTTTGAGCTGAAAAGTGACTGTGTTTACCAGAAACGAATTCTTGCTTGTTGGAAGACAGAGCCTGTCATTTAACTCTGTTTCTGAAGGGAAGCACACAGCACAGTTCTCATGGATGAAACACACTCTGCTTTAGAGCAAGAAGCATGCTCTTGCTTTCTAGGGTCTCTAATAAGGCGGGAAACATGAGTGTGCTCAGAACAAAAGAACTGTGTTTCCTACACACACGGACCATATCTAGTTCAACTCTGCTTAAGAAACTGATAGAACACAGGTCTTCTAACATCCAAAGATTTTCAGTTAAGAGCGAGAAACGTGTGAGCTTCGTGACTATGTAGCTTCGTTTGAGCTGAAAAATGACTGCGTTTACCAGAAAAGAAGTCTTGCTTGTAGGAAGACACAGAGCCTGGCAATTAACTCCGTTTCTGAAGTGAAACACACAGCACAGTTCTCATCCATGAAAGACACTCTGCGTTAGAGCAAAAAGCACGCTCTTTTTTGTAGAGTCTCTAATAAGGCAGGAAACGTGAGTGTGCTCAGAACAAAAGAACTGTGTTTCCTACACACACGGACCATATCTAGTTCAACTCTGCTTCTGAAACTGATACAAATTACTGGTCCTCAATAATCCAATGCTTTTCAGTTAAGAGTGAGAAACGTGTGAGCTTCGTGAACTATGTAGCTTCGTTTAAGCTGATAAGTGAGTGCGTTTACCAGAAACGTAATCTTGCTTGTAGGAAGACCCAGAGCCTGGGATTTAACTCCGTTTCTGAAGAGAAACACACAGCACAGTTCTCATCCATGATACACACTCTGCTTAAGAGCAAGAAGCATGCTCTTGCTTTCTAGAGTCTCTAATAACGGGGGAAACGTGAGTGTGCTAAGAACAAAAACAGTGTTTCCTACACACGGACCATATCTAGTTCAACTCTGCTTCTGAAACTGATACAAACCACAGGTCCTCAATAATCCAATGCTTTTCAGTTAAGAGTGAGAAACTAGTGAGCTTAGTGAACTATGTAGCTTCGTTTGAGCTGAAAACTGAATGCGTTTACCAGAAAAGAAGTCTTGCTTGTAGGGAGACACTTAGCCTGGCACTTAACTCCGTTTCTGAAATGAAACACACAGCACAGTTCTCATCCATGAAACACACTCTGCGTTAGAGCAAAAAGCACGCTCTTGATTTGTAGAGTCTCTAATAAGGCAGGAAACGTGAGTGTGCTCATAACAAAAGAACTGTGTTTCTTACACACACGGACCATATCTAGTTCAACTCTGCTTCTGAAACTGATACAAACCACTGGTCCTCAATAATCCAATGCTTTTCAGTTAAGAGTGAGAAACGTGTGAGGTTAGTGAACTATGTAGCTTCTTTGGGCTGAAAGGTGACTGCGTTTACCAGAAACGAAGTCTTGCTTGTAGGAAGACACTGAGCCTGGCATTTAACTCCGTTTCTGAAGGGAAACACACAGCACAATTCTCATCCATGAAACACACTCAATTTAGAACAAGAAGCATGCTCTTGCTCTCTAGAGTCTCTAATAAGGCGGGAAACGTTTGTGTGCTCAGAACAAAAGATCTGTGTTTCCTACACACACGGACCATATCTAGTTCAACTCTGCTTAAGAAAGTGATAGAACACAGGTCTTCTAACATCCAATGATTTTCAGAAAAGAGCGAGAAACGTGTGAGCTTCGTGAACTATGTAGCTTCGTTTGAGCTGAAAAGTGACTGTGTTTACCAGAAACGAAATCTTGTTTGTAGGAAGACACAGAGCCTGGCGTTTAACTGCGTTTCTGAATGGAAACACACAGCACAGTTCTCATCGATGAAACACACTCTGCTTTAGAGCAAGAAGCATGCTCTTGCTTTCTAGAGTCTCTAATAAGGCGAGAAACGTGAGTGTGCTCAAAACAAAAGAACTGTGTTTCCTAAGCACACGGACCATATCTAGTTCAACTCTGCTTCTGAAACTGATGCAAACCACAGGTCCTCTAACATCCAATGCTTTTCAGTTAAGAACGAGAAACGTGTTAGCTTTGTGAACTATATAGCTTCTTTGGGCTAAAATGTGACTGCCTTTAACAAAAATGAAGTCTTCCTTGTAGGAAGACACAGAGCCTGGCATTTAACTCCGATTCTGAAGAGAAACCCACAGCACAGTTCTCATCCATGAAACACACTCTGCTTTAGATCAAGAAGCACACTCTTGCTTTCTAGAGTCTCTAATAAGGCGGGAAACGTGAGTGTGCTCAGAAAAAAAGAACTGTGTTTTCTACACTCACGGACCATATCTAGTTCAACTCTGCTTCTGAAACTGATACAAACCACAGGTCCTCAAACATCCAATGCTTTTCAGTTGACAGCGAGAAACATGTGAGCTTCGTGAACTATGTAGCTTCTTTGGGCTGAAAAGTGACTGCGTTTACCAGAAATGAAGTCCTGCTTGTATGAAGACACAGAGCCTGGCATTTAACTCCGTTTCTGAAGGGAAACACACAGCACAGTTCTCATCAATGAAACAAAATCTGCTTTAGAGCAAGAAGCATGCTCTTGCTTTCTAGAGTCTCTAATAAGGCGGGAAACGTGAGTGTGCTCAGAAAAAAAGAACTGTGTTTCCGACACACACGGACCATATCTAGTTCATCTCTGCTTCTGAAACTGATACAAACCACAGGTCCTCTAACATCCAATGCTTTTCAGTTAAGGGCGAGAAACGTGTGAGCTTCGTGAACTATGTAGATTCGTTTGAACTGAAAAGTGACTGCGTTTACCAGAAAAGAAGTCTTGCTTGTAGGAAGACACAGAGCCTGGCAATTAACTCCGTTTCTGAAGTGAAACACACAGCACAGTTCTCATCCATGAAAGACACTCTGCGTTAGAGCAAAAAGCACGCTCTTTTTTGTAGAGTCTCTAATAAGGCAGGAAACGTGAGTGTGCTCAGAACAAAAGAACTGTGTTTCCTACACACACGGACCATATCTAGTTCAACTCTGCTTCTGAAACTGATACAAATTACTGGTCCTCAATAATCCAATGCTTTTCAGTTAAGAGTGAGAAACGTGTGAGCTTCGTGAACTATGTAGCTTCGTTTAAGCTGATAAGTGAGTGCGTTTACCAGAAACGTAATCTTGCTTGTAGGAAGACCCAGAGCCTGGGATTTAACTCCGTTTCTGAAGAGAAACACACAGCACAGTTCTCATCCATGATACACACTCTGCTTAAGAGCAAGAAGCATGCTCTTGCTTTCTAGAGTCTCTAATAACGGGGGAAACGTGAGTGTGCTAAGAACAAAAACAGTGTTTCCTACACACGGACCATATCTAGTTCAACTCTGCTTCTGAAACTGATACAAACCACAGGTCCTCAATAATCCAATGCTTTTCAGTTAAGAGTGAGAAACTAGTGAGCTTAGTGAACTATGTAGCTTCGTTTGAGCTGAAAACTGAATGCGTTTACCAGAAAAGAAGTCTTGCTTGTAGGGAGACACTTAGCCTGGCACTTAACTCCGTTTCTGAAATGAAACACACAGCACAGTTCTCATCCATGAAACACACTCTGCGTTAGAGCAAAAAGCACGCTCTTGATTTGTAGAGTCTCTAATAAGGCAGGAAACGTGAGTGTGCTCATAACAAAAGAACTGTGTTTCTTACACACACGGACCATATCTAGTTCAACTCTGCTTCTGAAACTGATACAAACCACTGGTCCTCAATAATCCAATGCTTTTCAGTTAAGAGTGAGAAACGTGTGAGGTTAGTGAACTATGTAGCTTCTTTGGGCTGAAAGGTGACTGCGTTTACCAGAAACGAAGTCTTGCTTGTAGGAAGACACTGAGCCTGGCATTTAACTCCGTTTCTGAAGGGAAACACACAGCACAATTCTCATCCATGAAACACACTCAATTTAGAACAAGAAGCATGCTCTTGCTCTCTAGAGTCTCTAATAAGGCGGGAAACGTTTGTGTGCTCAGAACAAAAGATCTGTGTTTCCTACACACACGGACCATATCTAGTTCAACTCTGCTTAAGAAAGTGATAGAACACAGGTCTTCTAACATCCAATGATTTTCAGAAAAGAGCGAGAAACGTGTGAGCTTCGTGAACTATGTAGCTTCGTTTGAGCTGAAAAGTGACTGTGTTTACCAGAAACGAAATCTTGTTTGTAGGAAGACACAGAGCCTGGCGTTTAACTGCGTTTCTGAATGGAAACACACAGCACAGTTCTCATCGATGAAACACACTCTGCTTTAGAGCAAGAAGCATGCTCTTGCTTTCTAGAGTCTCTAATAAGGCGAGAAACGTGAGTGTGCTCAAAACAAAAGAACTGTGTTTCCTAAGCACACGGACCATATCTAGTTCAACTCTGCTTCTGAAACTGATGCAAACCACAGGTCCTCTAACATCCAATGCTTTTCAGTTAAGAACGAGAAACGTGTTAGCTTTGTGAACTATATAGCTTCTTTGGGCTAAAATGTGACTGCCTTTAACAAAAATGAAGTCTTCCTTGTAGGAAGACACAGAGCCTGGCATTTAACTCCGATTCTGAAGAGAAACCCACAGCACAGTTCTCATCCATGAAACACACTCTGCTTTAGATCAAGAAGCACACTCTTGCTTTCTAGAGTCTCTAATAAGGCGGGAAACGTGAGTGTGCTCAGAAAAAAAGAACTGTGTTTTCTACACTCACGGACCATATCTAGTTCAACTCTGCTTCTGAAACTGATACAAACCACAGGTCCTCAAACATCCAATGCTTTTCAGTTGACAGCGAGAAACATGTGAGCTTCGTGAACTATGTAGCTTCTTTGGGCTGAAAAGTGACTGCGTTTACCAGAAATGAAGTCCTGCTTGTATGAAGACACAGAGCCTGGCATTTAACTCCGTTTCTGAAGGGAAACACACAGCACAGTTCTCATCAATGAAACAAAATCTGCTTTAGAGCAAGAAGCATGCTCTTGCTTTCTAGAGTCTCTAATAAGGCGGGAAACGTGAGTGTGCTCAGAAAAAAAGAACTGTGTTTCCGACACACACGGACCATATCTAGTTCATCTCTGCTTCTGAAACTGATACAAACCACAGGTCCTCTAACATCCAATGCTTTTCAGTTAAGGGCGAGAAACGTGTGAGCTTCGTGAACTATGTAGATTCGTTTGAACTGAAAAGTGACTGCGTTTACCAGAAAAGAAGTCTTGCTTGTAGGAAGACACAGAGCCTGGCAATTAACTCCGTTTCTGAAGTGAAACACACAGCACAGTTCTCATCCATGAAACACACTCTGCGTTAGAGCAAAAAGCACGCTCTTGCTTTCTAGAGTCTCTAATAAGGCGGGAAACGTGAGTGTGCTCTTAAATAAAGAACTGTGTTTCCGACACTCACGGACCATATCTAGTTTAACTCTGCTTCTGAAACTGATACAAATCACTGGTCCTCAATAATCCAATGCTTTTCAGTTAAGAGTGAGAAACGTGTGAGCTTCGTGAACTATGTAGCTTCGTTTAAGCTGAAAAGTGAGTGCGTTTACCAGAAACGAAATCTTGCTTGTAGGAAGACCCAGAGCCTGGCATTTAACTCCGTTTGTGAAGGGAAACCCACAGCACAGTTCTCATCCATGAAACACACTCTGCTTAAGAGCAAGAAGCATGCTCTTGCTTTCTAGAGTCTCTAATAACGGGGGAAACATGAGTGTGCTAAGAACAAAAACTGTGTTTCCTACACACACGGACCATATCTAGTTCAACTCTGCTTAAGAAAGTGATAGAACACAGGTCTTCTAACATCCAATGATTTTCAGTTAAGAGCGAGAAACGTGTGAGCTTCGTGAACTATGTAGCTTCGTTTGAGCTGAAAAGTGACAGTGTTTACCAGAAACGAAATCTTGCTTGTAGGAAGACACAGAGCCTGGCGTTTAACTCCGTTTCTGAAGGGAAACACACAGCCCAGTTCTCATCGATGAAACACACTCTGCTTTAGAGCAAGAAGCATGCTCTTGCTTTCTAGAGTCTCTAATAAGGCGAGAAACGTGAGTGTGCTCAAAACAAAAGAACTGTGTTTCCTAAGCACACGGACCATATCTTGTTCAACTCTGCTTCTGAAACTAATACAAACCACAGGTCCTCAAACATCCAATGCTTTTCAGTTGACAGCGAGAAACATGTGAGCTTAGTGAACTATGTAGCTTCTTTGGGATGAAAAGTGACTGCGTTTACCAGAAATGAAGTCCTGCTTGTATGAAGACACAGAGCCTGGCATTTAACTCCATTTCTGAAGGGAAACACACAGCACAGTTCTCATCAATGAAACACAATCTGCTTTAGAGCAAGAAGCATGCTCTTGCTTTCTAGAGTCTCTAATAAGGCGGGAAACGTGAGTGTGCTCAGAAAAAAAGAACTGTGTTTCCGACACTCACGGACCATATCTAGTTCAACTCTGCTTCTGAAACTGATACAAACCACAGGTCCTCTAACCTCCAATGCTTTTCAATAAAGAGCGAGAAACGTGTGAGCTTCGTGAACTATGTAGCTTCGTTTGAGCTGAAAAGTGACTGTGTTTACCAGAAACGAATTCTTGCTTGTTGGAAGACAGAGCCTGTCATTTAACTCTGTTTCTGAAGGGAAGCACACAGCACAGTTCTCATGGATGAAACACACTCTGCTTTAGAGCAAGAAGCATGCTCTTGCTTTCTAGGGTCTCTAATAAGGCGGGAAACATGAGTGTGCTCAGAACAAAAGAACTGTGTTTCCTACACACACGGACCATATCTAGTTCAACTCTGCTTAAGAAACTGATAGAACACAGGTCTTCTAACATCCAAAGATTTTCAGTTAAGAGCGAGAAACGTGTGAGCTTCGTGACTATGTAGCTTCGTTTGAGCTGAAAAATGACTGCGTTTACCAGAAAAGAAGTCTTGCTTGTAGGAAGACACAGAGCCTGGCAATTAACTCCGTTTCTGAAGTGAAACACACAGCACAGTTCTCATCCATGAAAGACACTCTGCGTTAGAGCAAAAAGCACGCTCTTTTTTGTAGAGTCTCTAATAAGGCAGGAAACGTGAGTGTGCTCAGAACAAAAGAACTGTGTTTCCTACACACACGGACCATATCTAGTTCAACTCTGCTTCTGAAACTGATACAAATTACTGGTCCTCAATAATCCAATGCTTTTCAGTTAAGAGTGAGAAACGTGTGAGCTTCGTGAACTATGTAGCTTCGTTTAAGCTGATAAGTGAGTGCGTTTACCAGAAACGTAATCTTGCTTGTAGGAAGACCCAGAGCCTGGGATTTAACTCCGTTTCTGAAGAGAAACACACAGCACAGTTCTCATCCATGATACACACTCTGCTTAAGAGCAAGAAGCATGCTCTTGCTTTCTAGAGTCTCTAATAACGGGGGAAACGTGAGTGTGCTAAGAACAAAAACAGTGTTTCCTACACACGGACCATATCTAGTTCAACTCTGCTTCTGAAACTGATACAAACCACAGGTCCTCAATAATC